>JASAUF010000564.1:0-1200000 GCA_030180095.1 Magnolia changhungtana | reverse complement strand
ACCCAAAACCTAACATACCAAACTAGACCTCAGATGTACGGAGAAATCCATTTCGGCCGAAAATACCCTAACCTTTTTCACCTGCTTATACCTTAAAACGAGGGGTATTTTCATCTAAGTACCTCTTTTCGTACCCTAAAAAACTACTTTGTAATCAAAGCTCGCGGCGTTTTGGCGTTTGAAAAAAAAAAAAAAAACCTTAAAAGGTAAGCGTCTACAGTACTAATTTTTTCAAACATTATTTTGAGGGTAGCTTAGAAACCTATGCTTCCGAAAACTGCACCAAAATTTCAGGGGTATTATGGGAATCAACCCATAATTTTGGCTCCTTTTCTGAACTGACACTGGGAATTGATGGTGGTGGAGAGGCATTGCTACAGAAAACTTTGGACACGTGTCACCCAACCGTAGGTGGGCACCAACAAACCAACGATCTCCCACGTTCTTAAATATAACTATAATGAGAATGTCAACCACAGAACTATGTAGTAAGTCAAAATTTCAATAGTTTCTGGAGTATAATAAGTTGTGGTGTTTCAGTTGCATCAAGACACTTGGACAGTTCAGTTGATCGATCCGGACCGTCCATTATGAACGTCAAATATTTCACGTGCCCATAAGTAAAAATCGCACGAATTGCAATATTGAATACATATGTAAGGTGGCCTTGTTTATAGCCATTCATTTTCCAAGCCATGGATGGGATGCTCGGTATGTGATGGAATTGATTTTTTTGGAACCGCAAGAGATCCATAATAAGGCCCAACACATGGACGGTTCAAATTATTGATTGGGACTAGTTCCCCAAACGTGATCTTGATTGATGTGGTTTTAGTGGTGGCCCATGAATTGCATGCACCTAATGGACGGTTCAAATCGATTGACTGGATTGTTCTAGTGTCCTAATAAAACGAGGAGCACTATAAGATGATCATTTTTATTTGTGATAAAAATTTATTGTGCAGAGTAATATTTAGTAAATGGAATCGACCCTACAAATGATTGATTTCAGCTCTCCAATGACCAATCCAGGCCATTCACTTAGTGGACGACCTCTCAGATTAGCCATGGCCCAAAAGCTACACTGATTAGAAGTTAATAAATAATCAATCTGCCACTCATATTTGGGTGGTTTATATCAAATGATTGGGAACTGTCAGATTTAGCAATCTTAAACCATTGGCCTACCATGAGTTGGCCTGTTTGGGTGGTCTGGATTGATCTACGCACTCAGGTCCACTGAGTTGTATTTTTGAATCTGTTGATGTCATTTATTAAAATGATGGGCCTCAAAAGTCCCATATGCAGGCCGTGGAATCCCACCTTAGGATAAATCTGCTAGAATGGTCTACATTTGAGATCTTGGCCGTTCATCAGCTGGTCCTCATCAATATGGTCCCTGCTTCAAATACAAGACTCATCTGCTTATCATTCCACTATCCACATTTTTGCACCTTGATTTTTAAGGCACTTCAACTCAGAAGTATGATGGGTGAGTTGACTCGCGGGCCGAACAGATTCATGGCCATTTACAAACCCAGCCCGGCCCATATAAACGGACCTGACCCGACTGTCCCCTCATGATACTGCCAAAATGCATGGAGAGGCCCACTCAGCGGATCTATACATGAATAATGTTTTGGGTCAAGTTGGATCACAACCCATTGATCTTTAGTTGATTTACTTGGGCCACATATTTACGGCCTCATCTCATTCAAGGGATGCAGTGTTGGGGTGTCGATTGGGCCGGGCTCGGGCCTGAATATCAGAGTTTGAATTGGCCCGGCCCAGTTCAAATTCCTGCCGAGACCTATCCAGGCCCGGCGCGTTGACAGCCCTAATGTGGGCGCGGATTGGATACTGATAACGTCAGTAGCCAAATCGCTACTGAAGTGACGTCACCAAGCTCTGTGGACCCCACCATTATGCATGTGTTGTGTCCATACCGTCCAACCATTTGTAGAGATCGTTTTATGGCCCCCACCATTATGCATGTGTTGTGTCCATACCGTCCAACCATTTGTAGAGATCGTTTTATGGCATTACAGAGAGAATTAGATAGATCTAAAATTCAAGTGGACCCACCAAAGAAAACCGTGGGAGCCGTCACACCCACCGTTGAAACATTTATAGGGCCCACAGTGATGTATTTTTGAGATCCTTCCCATTCATAAGTTAACATAGAGATAGATGAAGTGAAAACAAAAATATCAGCTTCATCGGAAACTACTGTAGCTCCTAAGAAGTTTTGAACAGTGGATGTCACTGTCCCCACTATTTTCTATGGTGGGGTCCACTTGAAGTTTAGATCTATCTCATTCTCTTTGTAATGCCATAAAAAGATCTCTAAAAATGGTTGGACGGTATGGATACAACACATGCATCATGGTGGGTCCACAGAGCTTGGTGACGTCACTGATTTGGCTACTGACCTGGGCAGTAACCAATTCGCGCCCCCCTAATGTAGTGTCTGCATGTGCACGTGATTCTTTAGTTATTTTGCTAAACGTATTATGGGAGCTTACTAGGTGCGGCCCACCATGGAGCCAAACCTGATGACTTTATTGTATATCCACTCGGTCCATCCGTTTTAAATGATCATTTTATGGCATAAGTTCAAATCTCATGTGGACCACACCATAGGAAACTTTGGTGATTGACCATTAAAAACTTCTTATGAGCTACAAAAGATTTGGATCAATCTGATATTTATTTTTTTTCCCCTCATCCATGTTTGTGTAATCTTATTAAAAGGTTGGATAGTAAATAAACATTATGGTAGGCCTTATGTAGTTTTTAATGGTGAGTGTTCAATCACCATTGTTTCCTGTGTTATGGCTACCTGAGATTTTCATCTACGTCATTTTTGGGTTTATGCTCTAAAATGAGATGGAAAAACGGATGGATGACGTGGATATATAATATATACATCAAGGTGGGCCCCACAATCAGTGTCGTACCGTGTTGGGTGAGGTTGGGGCCGCACCTAATCCACTCACAAGTATTATAGAATGCCGGGGCCCCACGTTCATTAAATACTGTTGGAGCTTTCTGATTGCAAGATGCACCCAATTTAACCGTGGATATGATGGGTCTCATCATGGATAGTAGTTATTAAAAATATTTCCAGATTAGGGAAGACCTAGTCCTTCAATAACCTACCCAGAAATAGACAGTTGAGAAAGAAAGCACACCAACGGTTCACATCTCAATAAACTACTAAACATTCTGTGGCCCAGATCTTTCAAAATTGGAGCTTTTTTTTTTCTTAGGCCATCCATGCTGAAACCCATAATACCTACGGTTTGGATCACTGAAAGACAGCCCCTCCTACATAAATTAAAAGCCGAGATGTACTGTAGAGTTTGAACCGATTATATTATAATACGTCGTTTTGCTAATGCTTTTGGTTCTAAATTAAAAAATAAAAACGAAGAAAGAACATGCATTGCACGCATCTGGTTGAGGACTATTTTATGGAACGTGATCCGATGAGGGCCCCTCATGAGAGAGATCCAGGTGGATGGTCCACTTGTCAGAGATCCAGGCCATTCATCAGGTAGGATACACTTTGAATATGACATGGACTAAAAATAATGCTGGCCCAGTAATCAGGCAGAGTAAAATGAGAGTTAGAAAAAAAAAAATCCAACGGTCTTCAACATACATGTGTCTCACCTGAAGAAGGTACATCCTTGACTTTTTGCATGCGACATGTTCACAGTACGCTCTATCTGATGAACGGCCCAGATCTCTTGCACGTCTTTCGCCGGCACATGAGGTCCCTTATCGAGTCACGACCCTTTTTAATATACATGAGTTATTTAGATAGGCAGATACTCTTAAATTGG
The DNA here is from genome assembly GCA_030180095.1 of Magnolia changhungtana. NCBI lineage: Eukaryota > Viridiplantae > Streptophyta > Magnoliopsida > Magnoliales > Magnoliaceae > Magnolia > Magnolia changhungtana. The sequence goes on along the minus strand of JASAUF010000564.1, from coordinate 1,196,149 downwards.
ACAATTGGTATACATTAAAAGTAAACCGTCCAAATCGTGGGACGGGATGCAGAAGGTCAACTTCCAAAATTGAGATTTATCGAACAATCCGACCTCTGATTAATGGGAATGTCTTTGTTAGATTCACAGTGTAATATCTTTCATTTCAACCGTGCATCAAATGTCTACGGTTTAGAAGGAAAATATAGCAACAATCCATATATACTCTGCTGAAAAATGATCAGAGATTGGATGGATTGGATTTTCAATCTCGGAGAACTTTTGGTGCATGTCCATCAACAGTGGGCCCAATTATATGGATGGTTTGGATCACTGAACCGTGGGCCCATTTGTAGAATAAAGGAAAATAAGGGTATTATAGAAAGTTAGAGCAATGTATAATACTTCTTATTGTAAAAACCGTCCAATTAGTGGGAACCCAACTGTTGACGGGGCATAAGATCAAGATCAGATTGGTTGGACAATCCTAACCGTTGATTAATCAACTGTTTTAAGTGATGTCCAATGGATGGTATAAAAAACAAAAAAAAAAAAAAAAATTTAAAAAATCTAGCATCCTTCATTGTGATTTTTGGTTCAGTACAAATAGACAGTGGGATGCATGAATTGTACCATTTGGAAAAATACCCACGTAGGTACTGGAAAAGCTCTGTGGGCCCCACCATAATGTATGTATTTTATCCATTTCATCTATCCATTTTGCCTAATAATTTTAGGTTATGATATAAAAAATGAGACAAATTCAAAACTCAAGTGGACCACATCACAGGAAACAGTGGTGATTGAATGCCCATCATTAAAAACTTTCAAGGGCGTTATTTTTCATCCAAAGAAGTTGATTAGGGCACACAGATATGGATAAAAGGAAACACAAATATCAGCTTGATTCAAAACTTTTATAGCCCTTGAGAAGTTTTTAACGGTTGACGTTCAATCACCACTGTTTCCTATGATGCGGCCCACCTCAGATGTCCACCTGCCTCATTTTTTGTCTCACGCCCTAAATGAGCTGGACGGTGAGGATAAAATACATACATCATAGTGGGGCCCACCAAGCTTTTCCGATTGTGCTATGCTAGGCACTCCGAGTCCCAAAAATAGCCCCATCCGGCACTCAGGTGGGCCACAATCCCCCTATTTCAATTGGGGCACGCTCTCCCATGTTTATTTATAAATTTAAAATTATTGGTTAATTTATAATAAATGATCTTATTTTTAGTGAGATTTTCCCTTAATATTTTTTTTTAAAAAAACGAAATATTTAAAATCTCGGGAGAAGTTCAAGATCCGAGAAATTGCCGAGAATGAGAACTGTGACCATGCACTATGCCCGTACAGTTTAAAGAAACGCAGGAAATATTCTTTTTTAATGGTTTGATTAGTCATGGACTGCACAAGAGTGTCAAGAATCTAAAATACATGTGACAATTCCGAGATGCAAGTCACATATAAATTAAATCCAATCCGTCCAAATTAGTGGGCCCACTACAGATTATTTATAAACCAAAAATTGAACTGAAATCCAGCGAGTAAACTGTATATTGATGGACATTAATGTAAAAGAAGTAAACCGTCCAAATCCAAGAAAATAAATATCAGTTAATCTGAGGCTGATATTCTCTAATCAATCCGATCTTGAGCATAAGATCTATCTACAGTGGGTTCCACTACTTGGATGGTTTGGATTTGAGGTACATGCCACGTGTATGCAGCGATCCTCATATGCATCCTGTCCTATCTATACATGGAAAATTATAATTAAGTACTAATTTTATCATTTGCAAGTAATTAAGGTACAAATCCTTAATTACTACAATTTATTGTGCTTCTCAGAGTCGGATTGGAACACGTGGACATTTTTATAATCCAATTGATGGATCCGGACTGTCCATTAGGTCAAGCACACGTTTAGACGGCTAGGATGATCCAACCCATCTGTAAGTTGGCCTTTCTTTTTTATAGCCATTCTTTCCAATCCATGGATGGACGGTTCGCAATGCCTGATTAAAGCGATTGTCTATAACAACTAGCGATCCGTTGTAGGCCCCAACAGATACATGGCTTACCAATTTTTATATAAATGATCTTCACCGTTCATTCTGTAGAATATTGATGGAATACTTACCGATACGTGTGAATTTTGCATGGTATCCCTGAAAATGTGTGCTGGGAATAATGGACCGTCCAGATCAATCAATAGGATTTTCCAAATGCCTGGGTGCAACTTGGAGCAATAGAAGGGACAGGTATCGTCAGCCTCAACCATCACAATTTTTATTTTTATTTTTACATTTTGTTGTTTTCTTAAGGGCATCTAAGTCATTTAGGTGAGACTACATAAAACCTTGATACTCTGGTAGAGTGTGATGGATGATACGCAGGCACTTACAAACTCCTTAGAAATTGCTTCGGTTTCATTCAAATAATTTAAATCAAACGGTTCAAATTATGGATACCAGTTTAGATGTATCATTTACGAAAATTTTGCTCATTTGAATATCTGAATATCGGATTGTTGGACATATATTGGACGGTTAAGTTGAAAACTATCCGATGGTTATATTTCGACAAACAGATGTCCACAAATCACTCGTTAGGATCGTTAAACCAAAAATATATTGGAATTTTGAAATATAAACAGTGTATTCCACAATTTAGTTGGTTAAATTAGAGATAATTATTCCACGTGTAAATGTTATGAGGATCTGTGTATCAAGCATACTCCGCCAGAGTATCAAATAACTCCCCAAAAGAGGAAGAAAGGCTATCACTATGATATGCGTTTGCTACCATTTCATGAATGCTAACAAACCTAGCAAAAGTACACTTGCCATTGATGGATCTCACTCAATCTAGACCGTCCAAATCATGGTTTCCTTTGTAGATGCAGCACGAACACACCCAAAAAATAAAAAAAAAACTAGTTTAATGATATTAGTAATCTGAGTTTGCTACTTTATCACAATATTGACCGTCCTTTAACCGTCCATTTTATGGCAAAAAATTGTACAGTAAGGATCATCTGATAAGTGTCAATTTCTCTGGTTGTGTTGCATCCACAAAGGGACCAAATACATGGACGGTTAGATTGTGAGTTGAATACATGAGAAAATAATTTGCTTTGTCACCATTTCGTAAATGGCAATAAACTCGCATTCTAGTACTATAAATGCTTGCCAGCACATTCCAACTAAAAACAGGAGTCGTCGTCTTTCCGGACGTTGTTTCCCGGGCATTTTGCCAGCCGTTACCTTCAAAAACAAACCCCACTTTTTAATCCTCACCGCCCTTTAAACAACCCCCAAAAAAACAGCTCTCTCTCTCTCTCTAACAGTGAGACATGCACCCCACGTTTCATCGATCCCAAAGGAACTAAAAAAAAAAAAAAGAAGCTAAAAACCAACAAAGGAAATCTCCTCATTGGTGCAATTCACCCAAGGAAAAAGAAGAAGTCTAAAAGCTTTTCTTTTTTCTTCTTTTTTTCAAACTGTAAGCCTCCAAAGCGATTTGGGTTTCTTCCCTTTCTCTATCTTTTTCTATTGAAATTCTCTCCCCCACCAAAATTCAAAGCTTTCCTTCCATTTCTAAGATTCTTTGCATTCATGGGTCTTCTCTCCCCTTCCTTTTTTCTTTAGTAGCTCTGTCAAAATTAAAAAGTTTAAAAAAATGGTTCGGGCCCTTGATCGTGGACACAGCAATCAGAAGCTGGTTTCAGGGAAAGGGCTATACGATGTCTCCGGACGGCACTCACACAACTTGACAATGGAGAATGGGGATGTGGAGGCTGATGAGAAGGCGCCGTCCAAGAGTTCTAGAATATCCGACCGCTCCTTGGAGAACCGATCAGTTGGATGGGCGCTTGGACTGTCTGATCAGGCTTCCAAATCAAGATTGGGGAAGGATGGGGACGCGGGTGGCAGAGACCGGGTACATTCAGGCAAGTAACAGTCTTGAATTGTATGAAAAAATAGAATGCATGGTAGCACACAATGTTTGATTTATTACTCGAACGCATGAATTTCAACTGCGCCATGTTTGGTAACGATTTGTATGTGAAATGTGTATGAATTTCTTATTTGAGTGGCTTCTTTTCTTTATTTTTTTAGACAAGTTATATGAATTTCAAATTCATCATTTTGAAAATGTACTGGAAAATGTAGACAGAGGAGCACCGCAGAATGAGAATGGGATGACAATAGATCAACACGATCGGTGTTTCCTTCTCATTTTTGGGATGTTGGGTCCCAACATCTTTGTGGGATTCACCAAACTGCTCTGATTTCCCCAAAATTCCATCGATGGATGATTGCACATTGGCTGCCATCTGCATTCTGAGGTACATCCAAATGCAGTTTGTATTTCAAATGCATTGCAAATTATTATGATTTGAAGTTGAAAGGAATAAAGTCTTTCATTTGGAGAAATTAAAATGTCGTATTTTAAAGCTTCCTTGTTATATTCAATGCAACAATTGAAAGAAATACCATTTTCCTGATCCACTTGGCAATGGTTAATCTAAATTGTTTGTCTCGTGAGGCCTACCATGGTATGGATCATGCTCCAACATCTCCCCTGGTAGGTGATCCTACCCTCCTAATTAGTGGCTTGTAAGCAGGCAATTATAGGCAATTATCTGCATCTAATGGGCCCACAATCAAATGTTTAGGGCCATTCAATTCGGGATTGGTGGGGCGTCTCATTTCTACAATGGGTTCCACAATATGAACAATTTGGATCATGGAAAGGTGGGCCTACATTCACAGACTGTTGGGGCTATCAAATTGCTCAGTTGAATGTTTGTCACTATTAGTAGTCGCATAATTCCGCATTTTCATGCATTACTTCAAAAGCCAGAATGCTCAGAATGCACTAAACAAAGCATGTTTGTTGCATTGAAATTTCGATATATAAGGTAAAGAATCAATTGTTTGATTGATTCATGGCAGATCGTACGGAATCTTTTTGGTGAGGATTTGGAGAATTTATTCTGATATATAGGGATGATCCCCTGTCTCCCTCTTCTCATCCAAGAGTCTATCCAACTCTCTCTGATCCCTCTCTGTCTCCTCTCTCTCTCTCTCTCTCAAGAGAAGCTCTCTCTCCTCTCTCTCTCTCTCTTCTCTCTCTCTCTCTCTCTCTCTCTCTCTCTCTCTCTCTCTCTCTCTCTCTCTCTCTCTCTCTCTCTCTCTCTCTCTCTCTCTCTCTCTCTCTCTCTCTCTCTCTTCCTTTTCCTGCTGCCTATCTTGGCCATACGATGGGTGAGGCCTGATGTATCTGTGGAGCCCTCCTGAATGTCCAGTCTTTGTATATCCCTTTTTGCTAATTAACAAAGATGCAGGAGAAAGCCCTTTTTAGTATTAAAAAAAGAAAAAAAAGAAATAGGGATGTTTTATTAAAATTTCTTCTCTTGCATGTGTTATAACCCTTTTTTCTTTTTGTATGTTTGACTATGATTATATCGAAAAATCCTCATGATGATGATCTTTTTGGTGGTCCTATTCAGATTTGGATCTCATGAAGGAGAGGTTTGCAAAGTTGCTATTGGGTGAAGATATGTCGGGTGGAGGGAAGGGCGTGTCATCGGCTTTGGCATTGTCAAATGCCATTACCAACCTTGCCGGTATTACTTATGTCTGTTCATTTCTGATGTATTTATTCACCGGATAATGTAGTATACGTTCTCCATCGCCGATGGAAGTAATTCAATGAAGTTGAGAAGATGATTTTCTTAATTAGTGAAGAGATTAGCATGGGGATTTTCTTTACTGGTTGGATATCATTCTTCAATGAGGAATTCTACTTGCGGATGCAATTCTTCAGATGGCAAATGCAACTGCTGAATGCACGCATGAGATCTGGGTTGTTCATCAGGGGGCCCCATGATGAATGTTCCTTAGCCCAAAATTAGGCCAGTCCACTAATTAGGTGGGCCACATGTTTATAAAAAAAAATGGACCTATAAAACTAATGGTGTACCATTCAATTTAAATGCCACGCCCACATGATGACTTGACCGTGCCTGTTTCTGAGAGAAACACATTTTATGGAGGGGCCCACCTAATGAATGGACGAGATCTTGGTCATGTATGCCATGTTGGCATTTTGGGTCAGTTGTGTTCGACGCCTGCAGATGCGCATCTGCAAGTACTATTCATTGTCTTCAATATTACTATTGGCTGTAATGTTCTGAATTGGAATGAAATGCTGAAAATTTTGTTGGTTTTTCTTTTCCTAATTTTGTGCAGCTTCTGTTTTTGCTGAACAACGGCGTTTGGAACCCATGCCTGCTGATAGGAAAGCAAGATGGAGAAGAGAAATTGACTGGCTTTTATCTGTCACGGATCACATTGTTGAATTCGTTCCTTCCCAACAGAAATCTAAGGACGGAACGTGTATGGAGGTGATTACAGCAATACCTTCTCTGTTAGCATTCATCATTCTCGAACTTGAAACCTACTCAAATCGTACCTTTGCTATGCTGCAACGTGGACTCCAAGTGCCATATCTGGGCTGTTCATCAGGTGGTCTCCACAATATATGTGCCACAGCCCAAAGATCATGCTAGTCCATTCACAAGGTGCATTCACAAGGTGAAATACTTTCGATTTACATGTGTGGTCTGCCTGATGATGTGGAGCTTCCTGAGTTTCAGGCCACGGCATGTGAACAATGTGATTAAACTTCATAAGCTTATCTAAAGCCCTCACAAGTATGAATTAGTAAACTTCATAAGCCTATTTATTTACAGATTATGATGACTCGGCAACGGATTGATCTGCACATGAACATCCCTGCCCTGCGTAAGCTCGATGCCATGCTCATCGTAAGATATTATCCTCTCTTTTGAACTGTCTAAAGCTAGAGTCTCACATGAATGAAATCCTAAGGAGATTCATGCGAAGTCGATCGAAGGTTTTCTTTCCAAAACACTTGTCAATGCAGAACATCTGTTTGAGGTACCTGCCATTCATCAGCTTGGGTCAATCTGATCTAAAAATAGGGTGGTCCTTTTGTCAGGTGGATAACATTTGTATGTTGAATACAGACTACTAGTCATTTTCTTTTCAAATAGTTCATTTTCTCATACATGTGACCCACCTGGTGAGTGGACTACCAAACATTTGGGCCTCGCGGGACCCCACTCGGTGAATGGCCTGAATCTCACACACATGCTGGAAAAAGAAACCTCAGTCGACTTTGCACAAATTTCCTCAGCATTGCTCCTGTTCTGCATGGATTCTGATGATCGTTCTTTTTCCCTAATGCGGTTTGGTAAAAACAGGACTATCTCGATAACTTCAAGGACCAGAATGAGTTCTCGTATGTAAAGAGAGATAGCGATGAGGCCGACAAAGGAAACGCTCAACAGAGGCAGGGTGACAAATGGTGGCTTCCCCAAGTCAAGGTCCCGCCAGGGGGCCTTTCTGATGTCTCAAGAAAATGGCTTCAATTTCAAAAGGAATCCGTTAACCAAGTACTCAAAGCGGCCATGGCTATAAATGCTCAGGTTCTATCAGAAATGGAGATCCCCGAAGCCTATATTGAATCCCTTCCCAAGGTAAAAACAGGATTGGATGTTGTTTCAATAATTTCATTATGTTGAGTGCTATATATTATAGTGGAACTTTGTAGTCCTTTGGCTGGAGGACATGTAGTGCCCTTGGTTTTGTTTAGTTTGTAAAGTGGGACCCATATTTTGGTACCAAAATATCCTGGACATCCAATATTTGGTTTTTATCATCGAATGTGGATCATTGCGACTTTTCCTAAGCTTCTGCTTGTGAATCACCAATTGGATTGTTAGACCTGGGAGATTCTCAGTTCATGATTTGGGGCCCAAAAATTTGATGGTCTTGATCACTGAATCATCAGCCCCACTTGTACATATTAAAGACCAACTACACTGCATATCCTCTAAATGATTTATATCTCAATTCCAAAACTGCATATATGCCATTAGGATTCATGCATAAGATGCTCTGTGTCACCTCTAACAATCTCTTGTTTGTTGATTTTCCACTCTTTGAGTTCCTCATCGATCTTCTCAACAAAGATTTTTCATTCCCTGAATGAGGTTTCTTCACTTTAGATTATTGCCCACCATTTTTTTTTTCCAGTTCTATACTTTCATTTCTGACAATTGATTGCCACAGCTCATTAGAGTTTCAGTTTTGTACCGTTGAGAACTCCCTGTCTCCAAACAAGAGTATGATTATGATTTTAACGCCCACATGTCATTTGTGTTACTAGCGGTGACATCTCTCATAGGTTTTATCTTCTTATTGTTTTGGAAGTTCATCTGTCATAAGTTCTTGATGGGATGTATGTTTACACATATACAACACATTTTCTGATTATGAACTTGGTTCCTTTTAATGATTTGTGTCTAGGACTGTTTGGATGTGCACATAAATTGAATTGCAATAACTGATCAATAGAATGGAAGTGACTGAAATTTCACAACCTCATCGAGTAATTCATAATTGAGAAGTAGCTTCAAAATTGGAGTTATATTCATTTCGACTTCAACTTGAAACTAATGTGATTGCAATTTTGCGCTTAATCCCACAATCTGAATACTAAGGAAGGTAGTTATGATTTGTTAATCTCCATTTTATTGGACTAGTTATTACAATTCAATTCAATAGTACATCCAAACACGGCCAAAATTAACTCTCCACAAAAACCCACATGATGTTCCTTAATAATATTTCTTTTCTTTCTAGAATGGACGAATGAGCCTTGGAGACTCCATATACCGAAGCATAACAGTCGAGTACTTTGACCCTGTTCAATTCCTATCGACACTTGATCTGTCAACAGAACACAAGATCCTCGATGTCAAGAACCGAATTGAGGCTTCCATTGTTATTTGGCAGAGGAAGATGAACAGCAAAGATGGGAAATCTTCCTGGGGTTCAGCAGTGAGCATGGAGAAGAGGGAGCTCTTTGAAGAAAGAGCAGAGACCATCTTGGTACTTCTCAAGCAGAGATTTCCTGGCATTCCTCAATCCGTCCTCGACATAAGCAAGATCCAAGAAAACAAGGTGAGAGGATATTGCTATTTCCGATGGCTTCGGTATGGTGCTCCGGAATGTGATTGGTAAGAAATCGGGTGGATGGGCCATTGACTGAAAGTCGTAGTGATTGATCAGCTATGGCCATCGAATAGTTGTGGGTTTTTCCCATTAAATGTGGACCATTGCACTTTCTTCAGTCAACATCCCTTCTACAGACATCGACCAGATGACTACCACATTCTAATCGTGTTGCTTTCCACATGGTGGCCTGCAAATCAATGGTCCTGATCGCCATACACAAGTTCCGTGTTATATGTCACATCTTACTGAACTTCTTTTGATCCACATTTCACAGGATGTTGGACAGTCTATTCTAGAGAGCTACTCAAGGATACTAGAAAGCTTAGCTTTCACAGTCATGTCCCAAATCGACGATGTCCTCTATGCTGACTCTCTTACTCAAAACCCCTCGCTATCAAAATTGAAATCGAACAAACGAACGGCGTTATCCGATACACCAGTGAAGGGGCCAGTCAAGTTCCCAAACCCTGGAGAAGAGATAGAGAAGCTGAATGCTATGGGAACCCCCAAATCAATGACACTCTCAGATTTCATGGGTTGGCATTTGGATCAAGAGACAGAGATAAAGAAGGAATCCAACAATTTGGAAGACATATTGAACTCCGCAGACATGAAATTAATGAACAAGCCTGCTAACATTGTGACTAACAAGAATATTTCTTATATAGAGAAGCTTGAGAACTTGGGAGGCTTGAGAAGCCCGACGGCTCGACATTGAAAAAAAGTTCTAGAGGGAGTTCTAGAGAGAGAGAGAGAGAGAGAGAGAGCTTCAAATTCCAATTGTATCCACATTCCGGACTCATAAGGGTGCGTGCGTTTGGATGCTTGTGTGAAACGAATTGCAATAACCCAATTCAATAGAGGAAATGATTAATATGGAATGTGGGTCTAGCCTCCAAATTGAAATGCATGGAATTGCAATTGGGGGTTTGATTGTCATTAAGATTTAAAACGATGTACGCCCACTTTGGTCATTGAGTTCAGTTTTGCAATTCAATTCAATTGAGCATCCAAACACACCCTCAAATAGTCATTGGTTCTGACTGAAATGTTGTGCTTCCTTCTCTATGTAGTAGATGGGGGAGTGCTGCTACACACTGGGTTTGATGCATTTGGTTGCGGCTTTCAGTTGTAATTTCAGTGGCTTTGTAGACTTGTAGCTTCTGATTTCTATTGATTCTGACTTTCTTTTCTACAATGTGGCTGTTGGTAGTTACAAGTATTCCCAAAATTCCCTCAAAGCCATTAACCATCATTGTACTGACATGGCAAGAGGCTTGCACTTGGTAATTTCACACTAATGAGAATGCTCTACTGTAAGTTATAGTGCTCCTAGTTGCATCAGTTCACTTGGACAGCCTATTCAATCGATCTGAACTGTCCATCAAGTCAAGAACATATTTCATATTTCATAGTTCACTATACAAAAATCATACTGATCAGATGATCTAGTCCATCTTTGATTTGGCCTTATTTATTATGGCCATCCATTTCTGAAGTCATGAATCCAATGGTTACAACTGCTTAACAAAAGTGATTCTCCATGATAGGACCTCAGAATATTTTGATCGTCCATATTAAAGACCATTGATTGAATGGTTCAAGTTTGTCAGATGGGTGTGATTTTTGCATGGTAGGCCATGATGAAATGTCCACTAAACCTAATGAACAGTCTAGATCAATTGGGCATGGTGGAACCTGCCTGTTGGATGGCGTGGAAAATACACTTACAAGCTAAAAGCCAAGAAAATTAGAATAAGTTCAACAACCCCTATAATCAAAAGAAAAGGAACATAAGATGTAGCACAATCAAAGAGGTCCTAAGAAGGCTTAGGCATACTTACAATTTCAACATACAGATGCACATCAGCAAAAAGGAAAAAAAGAGGGTGGGGATGCGGGCCCACGCCGATCATATCTTGCCACGTGGCCCGAGCTTTGGTGGCAGCTGTGGGCCCTTCTTGATGGGTAGGATGTCACCTGAGGCTGTGGAGCTGAGGTAGGCAAGGGTGGAGCCACCACCCAATATCAAGAACTTGAGCAGCAAACCTCTCTTGGTGAATGGAGCAGCAAATGTCTCAAAGAACTTGCTCTGCATTGCCACATCAATACAACATTCAACAAACATACCCTCTCTATTTCATGAACATTAATAAGAAACACCAACATGCATTCATACATACATACATACATACATACATACACATGCATATATGTGCACAAACACATGTGTGCGTGTACCTATGCGTGCGTTCTTTTACACTGCATAAAGAAGGATAATTCGTGCAAGTTTCGTATAAAAATATTAGTAAGCATGAGATATACTACAACTCGATCATACCAATCTTATGAACTACTCAGGGATATGAACTACAAAGAGAGGCATTTCCTCAGTTAAAGACGCTCCATTCGAGTAAATCACTTAATAGAAAATCAAGGAATACCTAGATTGTCCATTTGGTTGCATTTGGACAATCTAAACCATTGATTGTCCAGTAGCCATCCTAATTGTAAGATCCGAGGGGTGATTAGCTCCTTTCCTCTCGTGTATTAGTTAGATAAATCACTAATGTAAGTTGTCCATTTTTAAATTTGTTCGAAGATCTCTAAAATTGTGTAGATACCATCAGATCCTATGGGCCCGGCCACCCATCAAGGCCTATAAGTTATTATGATATTTCGAAAGGGTACTTCACATAAGTACATATGTTACCAAATTATAATACACATACCATGATACATGTTTTTACAATCATATCAATTATTTATTTGATATTTTAAGCTCATAATTCAAGAATTTCAAAATCCCTTAGAAATTCAATATTTGCTACACTACCCGAAGTGCATGAAAAATTTTCAAATATTACAAAGAAGAGGCAAACCTGGAGAGAGTTGTAAGGTGACGGGGCATCAGAACCGTACAAATCCCATTGGCCAGTGGTGTTGCCAATATCCTCCAAGTCGAAGTAGACGCTCTTGTCGCCGTACTTAGCCACAACGGCGCCGGACCTGATTACCCAATTCATTTAAATAGGATTAGCAAACAACATGATTATGTTCCAAAGCATACATTGATTAGTGTAATTGGGAAAATTCGAACGGATTTCTGATTTTCCGGCACTTGGGTCTTTTACCGGACATTTGAGCGCGTCAGATTCCGGCGAATTGGCTTGATGGAGAGTCTCGTGCCAGCGAGGGAGCTTCCTCCCATGCCCTTAACGGCGACCGGTTGCACGGCTGTTAAGGTAGTTAAAGAGGCCATGGCTTTGTGATCTCTCTCTCTCCCTCTCTGTCTTCTCGCCTACCTTGGTTTAGCTTAGAAACGTAGAGGTGGATTTTGTTTTTGTGCCGGTTGTAGGATTGCCACGTGGCGAATTGGGTTTCTAACGAGATAGATGGAAATTTCCATTCAGATCACGACACGTGGCTTACCATCGGATAAGCCTATCTCTTCCCGATCTCATGCAAGGGAACCACGAGAAATATTTTGATACTCTGGCAGTGTGTGATGGATGATGAGCAGGCATTTAGAAATTATACAGAAATTAAAATTGCTTACGTGGAATATAAATAATTCTAGTTAAACTGTCCAAATTATGGACATTGGTTTAGATGTATCATGAAAAAAAAAATACCCTTATTTGGTAATCAAAATATTAGATTGCTGTTATTAAATTAATAGAAATGCAAGTATCTAATGGTTATATATATATATATATATATATATATATATATATATATAGGGTATATAGGGAAAAGGTACTATGCGCTCGATTGTAAAGCGGTCGTCCGTGAGGTCGAGCTGTGTGGGCCCACCGTGATGCCGTTCGAAGATCCACACCGTCCACCAGATGCACTAGCCCAGGGTGGGCCCAAACGGCCCAAAACCAACCGTCCACGTAACTCAGGTGAGCCATACCATTGGAAAAAATAAGTATACACGCAAAAACATGTAAAAGCACTTGGTGGGCCCCACCTGAGTTGTGGATACCACCTGAAACTTGGTATAAAATTATATTAAAGTGGGACACACATGATGGACGGTGTTGATCATCAAAACACGTCTCGAAAGGTCCCCACAAATGGTTTTGAATGTTTCAATGGTGCACGGCCCTTCTCAACTTCTGTACGTGGTGTGGCCCAGAAAAGTTACGGATTAACTTGATTTTCAGCCGTCTGGGCCACCTCTGGAATGGTGCATCTGACTGAGGGGGTAGATTTTCGAACGGCATCACGGTTGGGCCCACATCAGCTCGACCTCACGGAGGACCGCTTTACGCTCGAGCGCATAGTACCTTTTCCCATATATATATATATATATATATATATATATATATATATATATATATATATATATATATATATATAAAGTTTCTACAAATCAAATGGCGGGATTTTCAACCAAACACGAGTTTTTCATCGTACACATTTGAGTAAAAAAAAATTTTTAAAAAGGAAAATCTTATAATAAAAAATACCTAATTAATAAAGAATTTATAATCGAATACCTTCACCACAAAGGCTTTCTAAAAGACTAATTATTAATTGATATAATTATCATTGGTTACTTGGCACCACCGTGTGAGAGAATGGGTATATGGCTTAGATGGGCCCTACAATAATGATATGTAAAATCTCTCCAGTCCACTAGCTGCATCATTCCATGTTATATTAAGAGTCCAAAACTCATCTCTATTCATGATCCAAGTGGACTACATGATTGAAAATGATGTACAGGGTAATGCTTGCCCTTCAAACTATTTCCATCACTTTAGCAATCACTGATGGGCATAGTTTTTGGATTACTGGCCTAAATTTTTGTTTTGAATCTAGTGATTGGATTGAATTTCATATAATTATCATGGCCTTATAAAAATCAGAGGTGAATAACTCTCTTCCAACTATTTCCTTGTGTAGCCCATCAAATCATAGAATATTTTACTAACGGTGGATTGGATCTTGCATAAACATCATGATAGGCCTGTCAAAATCAATAGGGTAATCCGTACAATTCGGTTTCTTTTTCTTCCTAAGTGCTCTACCGTCGGAGAAAATGTCTGAGTTAATTTCTGGTGGAGCCCACCATGATGTTTATTTTAGATCTACTCTGACCATTAGAAAAGTAATTCCAACTTAAGCGTTGAGCCAAAAAATTAGGTTGACTTGTGATTTAGGTGTACACTGAAGTAAACAGTTAAAAGACATGTCTACTCTTAAGTTTTATAGAGCCCAGCACATGATTATCTGAAATCCGCTCCAACTATTAGATGTCACATAAAACTTTACGCACGAGGCCTAAAATTCAGGACCATTGTGATTCAAGTGGGCCATATCAAGGGAAACAACTTAGAGGATAACTGTTGGTTGTACACTGTTTCCAATCATATGATTTACCTGGTGGTTGGTATGGATTTTACATAAAAATCAGGGTCTAAGCCTCCCGAGCAGCAGCCCATTTGCTCACACGTCCACCCGACAGTCCATTAAAAAGGTGTAGGGGAAAGGCAGTGGAACGATGTAATATTAATTAATATGTTAGCTGTTTAAAAATCTTTTTTTTTTTTTTTTAAAGAACCAGTGTAAATTCAATACCAATTAAGTAGTTCCTTGTAAATTCCTAAAAAGGAAAAGAAAAATCATCTATAGTCTCCTTTTTGTTTCTTCATAATTTTGCTATGAGCTTTGAATTGTGTTTGTTTGGCTAGTCCGGCACAACCCATCAATGACCTATATGTCAGGCTTGTGTTAAGGTTTGACCAAGCTCAACTAAGGCCCTGTGGATTCGGAATATCTAGATTGGAAATTCTCTAAATTTGAAATTCTTCTGTTGTGTTGGTTACCTTTGATTTAAAATCCCTCTAATACAAAAATAACTATGTACTTAAATTATGTAGTATATTTACAAGAGTTTGAATATAATTAGTAAATCGACTTTAAGATCTCTATTTAGTGTACATATGTGATGTTTGACACAATTATTGTAATAAGCCAATTTATCAGCAAAAATTAATGAAATTTCAAGCCTTTGACAGGCCGCAAGCATATAATTACAACTAAGCAACTAACCAATATTTTTAACCAGTCATTTACATTGCCAATGTTTGGACTGTTCATATAGTGGATAATTTAATTGTTTGAGATATTATCAACGGCCACGTGTATAATAGATTCGAAGTGCAGTGACACATATTAAACATGCGACTCTCTTACTTTTAAAAATGAAAAAAAAAAAAAAAACTGATAATCCAAGCAAAAAGAAGGGATTGCAAAACTCACATATGGGAGGATTTGAAATCCCCTAGACACCCTCCAATGGATTTGAAATCCCCAGACACATACCGTCAAATCCCCCTACATCCGTGATGCCAAAGGACAAAGTAAATAGGATTTCTAGCCAAGCCTAAACCGGTACCATTTAGCTCAGCCTTGGCCCACCTCAGAAGCAGGTTGGGCCGTTTCCAGTTGACTCGTGGGTCGACCAGACCACCGCTATTACTAAGGGCTCTAGTCATGGCTAGACGTGCCAATGTAGCACACGTGCAAGATCCAATCTGTTAAACACACGCATCCCACCTTGTGTGCGACCTGGCATGAAAACAGAGACATGGTTAGATGTGCCATTGTGGCACACGTGCAAGATCCAATCTGTTTAACACATGCTTCCCACCTTGTGTGTGACCAGGCATGAAAACAGACTGATCTGTTCACTCATCGGGCGGGCCATATGTACAAAAGATGGACGGCTGGAAAAAAGGATCCCAATCGGCATGCAGCGTACAAATGCGACTCGCAAAGCAGCCTTATATTTGGTCCACTCATCGGGCAGGCCACGAGTAAAAAAGATTGGCGTCTGGAAAAGAGATCACAACCGGCGTGCAACATACAAATGCAAGAAGGGTCAGAACTGCCACATTGAGGAATGTGCCCAGGGTCATCTTCCAACGATCCAAACCGTTTATTTGATGGGCCTCACATTCAACCGGTGGTATAGCCAAAAGCTAAGAACTCTTAGATTGGTCCTGTCCCCCAGAAGGCCTGCAGTTGAAAATCCAAACTAAAGTGAAATGACACAAGCCTGACTATCAGCTTCTCATGCGGGATTCTACCTTAGTGTGTAAATGCCACTGGTTGATGGCCCATCCGGTGCAATTTTCAACCGATAGGTGACACATGGCAGGGACCCAGTTCCATCGATGTTCATGGATCCACCTCCCCACCTGCCGAGCACTAGGTATAGGTAACGAATGCCGTATGGTGCTGATCTAGGGCGGTCTCAGGACAGAAGCGTAGGGATGTAAACTGTTCCATGCCCATAGAACTCTTGATTATTTCAAAGGCCCGCAACTATATTTAGGGAAGATGCAATTTTACTTTCCAGAATCCTTCCTCAAATCCCAAAATCGATACATTCAAATCATATATTTAGACCAATGTTTGTAAAGATATATAGAAAGATGAGACTCAAAAAAGAAGTTTTGCGGGCGCATGTCGCCTGACCTGAGAAATCCCAGCCAATGGGCAGACTCTTCCCGAACAGCGATTATTAAACCAGAGAAACTGGAGGAGAAGACTAGTAAACCCTACACTAACCACAGAAACCCTTTCAAGTGTTTCACATGTCCCTGATATATTGATAAAAACTCAGGTTTATAAAAGATCAAGCTGTTATCCAACTATGCTGCACGTGTAACGGCTGCATGTATGGCATCTACAAGATGCGGGACAGTCCTCGAACTCAACCCCGCCATGCTGATCCTCCTGAGAAAAATAAATTTTCAAGGAAAAAAAAAAAAAGAAGCAAAACGTCAGAGCATAACTGCTGTCAGATTGTGAATTACATGCATCTTTTTACACACAAGTTCCCATAGAGGGATACATGCCCATGTTGTCCAGCAGGACCTATGTCGGCCATGGTCCAAAAAGAATATGGCTGTGGACTACCCCAACCCGCCTTGAAGACGATGATAGCTTTCCAACCAGCTTCACCTATGGGCCATTTCCCACATAAGCTAGAGTGGGCTGGATGCAAGATCAGCATCTTGTTCTTGAATGAAGTATATGGTTTTAGAAGAATAAATGAGATGGGGACACCATCCTTGATTTCACAATGATATATGATCTAGCCCTATCAAACACAGTTTAAAAAGAGAGATGAACATTTAATAACTTTCAAAAGTGGGCGATATACAAGCAAAATAGATTTCTTTCTACTCATGAAAAGAGAACGATCAAATATATAAGGATTGCAAGGTTATACCAAGAGTTCCACCTTGGCACATGATGTTTACATTAAGAGGTGGAAGAAAGGAAGTGAAATTAATAGATGTCAAGAAACCAGGTGGTGGAATTTTAGATAGAAAACAATATTATTTAGAAATAAATTGATGGAAGAAGAAATGTGGAATGTCAAGGAAGAAGTAAATGTTATATGGAATAAGATGGTTGAGTGGATTAAGAAAGTGGCAAAATATGTTTTATAAGTATTTAAAAGGAAAAGCCCGTCGTAAGAAGAAACTCGTTGGTGGAATAACAATGTATCAAAAGCTATTCATGATAAACGTTCATATTTCAAAGTTTCGCATGGGATTAGAAATAATGAAATTTTGAAATATAGAAATGCCAAAATGATTGCCAAGTAATGAAGCTAAACGGAAAGCTTATGATGATCTTTGCAATAGATTGAGGACAAGAAAAGGTGAGAAAGATGTATTTGAACTTACAAAGATAAGGAAGAGGAAGGGTAGAGATCTTGAACAAGTTAGATTCATTAAGTGATAACCAGAGAGTACTGGTAAAAGACAATTAGATCAATGAAAGGAGGAGAAGCTATTTTCAGCACTTGTTAATGACAACCATGCTCTCATGACAACCACACCAAGAGCGTAAGGTTGGAATGAATCATAAAGTCAAATGACATCGGATATCATAGATACTTCGTAAGATTAGGATATCGGAAGTAAATGAAGAGCTTTGAGAAAGATAAAAACAGGAAAGGTCCTTAAAACATATGATGTATCAACAGAGGTTTGGAAGTGTATGAGAGATACTAGGTTATTTGGTTGGCAAAGTTGTCAACAAGATTGTAAGATTGAAGCAAATGCCAAACGAGTGAAGGAAAAGTGTTGTGGTACCTATTTATAAGAACAAAGGAGACAGAGTTGTACTAATGATCATGGGATTAACTTATGAACCATAGTATGAAACTTTGGGAGAGAGTGATTAAGCAAAGACCGGCATGAGATGAATATGTCATATATCAATTTGGTTTCATGCATGGGAGGTCTACCAATGAAGCTATTTTCCTATTTAGAAAATTGACAAAGCAGTAGAGGGGGATGAGGGTCTCCACATGGTCTTTATTAGCTTTGAGAAAGCGCATGATACAGTGATGAGGACATTATGCGCATGCACATGCGCACGCCTGCCATCCTACGCACATACTCAAGGAAGAGGAAGGCCTCACTATCGATCTGGATCGACGATAACATATATGGAGGACCTCTTAGTTAAGGGGTCGTGCTATGGAGCACTGAAGTGGACCCGATCATCATAGGGATTCCATCATTGGATCTCATGATCGTGGCCCGCTACCGTAGATGATCTAGGATTTTGAGTTTTGGTTATTATCGTTATTAAAAACATCATAAACGGTTTTGATTGCGTTGATTAGTTATTATTTTTGTTACATCGTCTCTAAGTAATAGTGTGCGCACATGGCGCGGCTTTTGGGATTTAGGGTTTTTTTTTTTATATAAATAGATAATCCCATGTAGGTTTTTTTTTTTTCATTGAAGTTTATGAATAAAATTCTGCGTTTTTTCTTCTCTATTCCTCGGAGTTGAAGAAGCTAATTGGGTGCGAAACCATCCCTTCCTTGAAGGGCTAACTACCGTGATGCGAAGCCACAACCATCCCAAATCGTCCCCACATCCATCATCTCCCACAGCCTTCCCATCTTCAGATTTATCTTTTCTTTGCACCCAAATTCTCATCTACAACAGATTTTTAGATTTGGGCCTACCAGGGGGCCGAAACTTCGGCGGAGCACCACGCACACACCAGACCGCGGATCGATGTGAAACACCGCGTGAGGGTGGACCTCCCCTGGCCAACTAACCACTAGCTGGCCGTTTCCAGTTTCGTTACGTGCGTCTGGGCTAGACTGGACTGTTGTCCACATGTGTAGACTGTCTCGGGTTATTCTCTCCTATTTCACTCCTTTCTTGACTTAAATCCCTAACCCTAATCTTAAATAATCCCAAATTCTAAGTTTTTTCCAACTTTTGCAAACCCTAGACTTTTCCCGAATTGAAACATAGTGAACCTCTTGAATTTGGGAACAATCTTTTGCAAGAGTGGATGAATTTTACACTCCTTTGGGCATTGTTTGGTTTATAATTTTATTTGATCCAACCCTAAACGTGTGTAGGCTTGAACCTCCGTAGATTCCCCTTGTTGAATGTTTGATCGTATGTGGGATGCGGAATTTTGTGATTGTTTAAAATTGGTATGATCTAAAGCTTGAAATCTTGCATGTCATATTTAATTTCATGTCCTGCATCAAATTTGGTATCAGAGCTTAAGGTTTTCATAGGAGAATGCATTGCATGTTTAGGGTTTAGTCTATTCGCGTCTATTTTGCATCAAGTCTTATCATATAGGGCTGTTTCGGACCCATCATTCACAACATGGACTGCTAAATTTTCTGTTGTCAGAAAATCCCCAATTTTCATGGCTGAATTTTCTGTTAATTAACTATTTGGGCAGTTATGTTGCTGGAATTTTAGTAGCTTTGTGTAATTTCCCTCATATAGAGTCCTATAAGATCATTTAGTCCCATTTAAACGCATATAGTATATTAGAGGGTCTTTGAGTTGAGTGAGTAGTTATATGACCACATGTACTGGTTGTGATTTTGGCTTGCACCCTACACTAAACATGGAGCAATTGCAAGAGTCAATGAAAAATATAACCCGGCAGTTTGATTCTTTGGGTAGGCGCTTGGAACAACGCATTGACCAACACTTTGAACAACTTAATGTGCGCTTTACTCAACTAAACACCTCCGCCCGGGCAAACCCCACCATTGGAGAAGATACCCAATCTCAGACAGGTGGTCAAGAGGATAGACAAAGGAATGGAAGTGACTAAGGAATTGCTCATGGGCGCGCACCCATGCACCCACCCCACGAGGGGCATCATGATCACTATGACCCAGATGTGCGACTCCTCCAGAGAGTTAGAGTAGAGGCCCCTACATTTGATGGTTACTTAGACCTTAAAAGGTTTTCTAGATTGGTTGGCAAATATAGACCACTATTTTGAATGGTACGACATATCGGATGCTCGTTGAGTCCAATTTGCCAGTGATACAAGACAATTAAATCACATGGGCCGCCCACCCCAAGCGTTTCCTCGCATCCCACGAGCTACCCCACTCGAGCCCAGTGTGAAATGTCCCTACATTAATCACCCCAGGTGAGGAGTCTCAAACACGAGACCTCCCCCATGGGCCCCAAATCACATGGGTCACCCACCCCGAGTGTCCCCACATCCCACGGGCTACCCCACTCAAGCTCGGTGTGAAAATGCCCCTGCATTAATCACCCCCAATGAGGAGTCTCGAACACGAGATCTCTCGCTCTGATTCCAATTTGATGCAGGACAATTAACTACTTGCTTTAAAAGCTCGAACTGTTAGAGTATGACAAATTAATCCCTTTATCTCATAGCCTTGGCCTCACATCGCATGGGTTAGGACCTCAGTCGAACCCCCCTTGTGGGCCCCAAATCACATGGGCCGCCTACCCCAAATGTATCCCCGTATCCCACGGGCTACCCCACTCGAGCCCGGTGTGAAATGCCCCTGCGTTACTAAGCAAAGAGGTTTTGGGCTACTGTGGAGTGAAAGAAAGAAAGGTCGAGGGAGCCCCCAATAGTCTATTGGGGAGAAATGAAAGAAACTCTTGAGAAAAAGTACCTCCCTTTCTCCTGTCACTTGAGGTTGGTCGAAGAATGGCAATCTCTTTAACAAGGTTCCATGAGTGTGGCTGAATACATTGAGAAGTTCGAAGAGTACTTGACCCGGTGTGAAGTGGATGAGGATCTCCTACTCACTCTTACTCGATTTAAGACGGGCCTCCGTTCTGACATTAGGAGAGAGTTGTTCGCCAAGGACATAGATACTCTTGAACAGATGTATCACGTAGTGTTGGAGGTCAAGCAATACCTCAAAACACTAGTGGAAAGGTGGTTTGAGCCTCGCGATTCTGTCACTAAGGCCAACCCTTCTGAGGCTAAGCCTAGCACTAGATATCAATAGAAGCCTTCCGGTAGTGTTCAGTCTAGGCCCAAGGATGATAAGGGTAAAGGAGTTGTCAGGTCTAGCACGCGCAAAAGTGATGCGACTAGGTGTTTTAAATGTCAAGGGTTTGGTCACTTTGCCCACTAGTGTGGCACGAGAGAGAACACCAAGGTGTTCCTTATTAATGGGCAAGTAGAAGTAGTGCACTCAGAAAGTGACGGTGCAGAGGAAGAATATGAGCCAGCAGAAGCCCCTAGTGATGAGGAAGAGGGAGTGCAAGCGTCTGCGACCCTTGCAGTTGTGCGTCACGCCTTTGCACAAGCAAAGAATACCGACAATTGGCGCCGCAACACAACTCTCTATACTCACGTAAAATGTGGTGATAAGAGCTGCAAGATGAGCGTGGATAGTGGTAGTTGTACCAACGTGGCATCAACTGGCACTGTGAGCCGTTTGGGCTTGAAGCTTGAAGCCCATCCTCAACCCTATAGAGTGTCTTGGGTTGATGAAACTTCCAGTTTCGCACCGTTGTCTTGTTCCTATTCAGTTTAGATCATATAAAGCCACACTTTGGTGTGATGTTATTCCCATGAAGCCTATTGATCTTATCCCTATGTTCATCTCATAGGTCATCAGAGTTTACAAAGTCCTTTGCACATCACATTCATTCATTGCATAAAAAAATCAGGCGAAAGATCAATACTAGTAATAAACATTACAAAATTTCTGCAGATCGACATAAACGATTTAAGAAATTCAATGTAAGAGACTCTGTGATGGTCCGCATCAGGCCATAGTAGTACCCTCAGAGAGCCGTTAGTAAATTACACGTGCGTAGCGTTGGACCATTCAAAATTATAAAACGAAACGGTCTCAATGCGTATGTGATAGATCTTCCACCTTCCATGGGAATTAGTTCCATATTCAATGTAGAGGATCTAGTTGCATTTCAGGGGATTACTGATACATTGTCCAGCCTTGCACTGAACCATCCTGATTCCCCAGACCTTTCCCTTGATTCATGGCCTCTTCCCGACCCATCTTCCCAGCCTCTACCTCCCATACCCACCCTTCCTACACCTAAAGAGGAGATATAGGATATTTTGTACCATCAAATAATATCGACTTCGGACAACGGATTTCAAAAGTTCCTGATCAAGTGGAAGTCACGCCTAACTTCAGACAGTGCGTGGCTCACTGAGGAGGAGCTTTAGAGACTTGATCCTGACATCTTGGAGCGGTTCAGGAGTTTTGTTTTGCCAATGGCGAAATCTTCGCAACTGGGGAGAGTTGATGGGGACATCATGCGCACGTGCACGCGCATACCCGCCACCCTACGCACGTACTCAAGGAGGAGGAAGGCCCCACTATCGATCTGGATTGACGACGACATCTATGGAGGACCTTTTAGTTAGGGGGTTGTGCTATGGAGCATTGGAGTGGACCCGATCATCATAGGGATTCCACCATTGGATCTCATGATCGTGGTCCACTACCCTAGATGATATAGGATTTTGAGTTTTGGTTATTATCGTTATTAAAAACATCATGAACGGTTTTTATTGCGTTGATTAATTGTTATTTTTGTTACTTCGTCTCTAAGTAATAGTGTGCGCACATGGCGCGACTTTTGGGGTTTTAAGTTTTCTTATAAATAGGCAACCCCATGTAGGTTTTTTTATTATTGAAGTTTATGAATAAAATTCTGTATTTTTTCTTCTCTATTCCTCGGAGTTGAAGAAGCTAATTGGGTGTGAAACCCTCCATTCCTCGAAGAACTAACTACCATGGTACGAAGCCACAACCATCCCAAATCATCCCCACCTCCTATACCCCACATCCATCATTCCCCACAGCCTTCCCATCTTAAGATTTATCTATTCTTTGCACCCAAATTCTCCTCTACAGCAGATTTTTAGATTCTTGCTCACCAGGGGGCCGAAACTTCGGCGGAGCACCACGCACACACCGGACCACGGATCGATGTGAAACTTGTCATGAGGGTGGACCTCCCTTGGCCAACCAACCCTTAGCTGGTTGTTTCCAGTTTCGTGGGCCTCACACACGTGCGAACAGGAACCCACGCACGTGCGTCTGGGCTGGGCTGCTGTCCACACGTGTGGACTGTCTCAGGTTATTCTCTCTCCCCTATTTCACTCCTCTCGCCTTAAATCCCTAACCCTAACCCTAGATAATCCCAAATTCTAAGTTTTTTCAAACTTTTGCAAACCATAAACTTTCCCCGAATTGAAATATGGTGAATCTCTTGAATTGGGGAACAATCCTTTGCAAGAGTGGATGAATCTTACACTTCTTTGGGCATTGTTTGGTTTATAATTTTATTTGATCCAGCCCTAAATGTGTGTAGGCTTGGACCCCCATAGATTCCCCTTGTTGAATGTTTGATTGTATGTGGGATGTGGAATTTTGTGATTGTTTAAAATTGGTATGATTTAAAGCTTGAAATCTTGTATGTCATATTTAATTTCATGTCCTGCATCATACAGTTCCTAAAGAGTTAATATGGTGGGTGTTGAGAGAGAAAGGAGTCAAAAGAGGATTTGACATGATTAACATATGTATGAAGGAGCGATAAAAAATATGAGGACTGAGGACCACTAGTGGAGAGACATGTGAATTCCCAATTACTGTACTAGACTAACACTAGGAGTCGGTATTGAGCCCATACATTTTCACATTTGTTATGGATGAGTTAACGAGGCATTTATAGGGAGAGATCCCGTGGTGTATGTAGTTTGTAGATGATGTAACTTTTATTTACAAGACAAGGGAGAGCATAAACACAAAGCTAGATGATGTAACTTTCTTGTTGTCAGACTAAAAAAAAAAAGTACATAGAATGCAATTTTAGGAATAATAGGAGTAAAAACGAGGAATTAGTTAAGACTACTAACTAAGAAGTTTCCTTAAATGACCACTTTCCACACCTTGCATCAATAATTCATGAAATTGGAGAAATTGAAAAGGATGTTGCCCATAGAATTTAAGCCGGGTGGAAGAAATGGAGATGCGCCTCTAGAGTTTTATGTGATCATCGTGTACCACTCAAACTGAAAGTGAAACTTCATAGAATAACTATAAGACCAAACATGCTTTATGGGACAAAATGTTGCACAGCTAAAGAACAACATGTTCATTGGATGAGTGTAGCTGAAATGAGGATGTTGAGATGGCAAGGATACAATTAGAAAAGAATGAACTTGAGGGAACTTAGACGAGGGTAAGTAGACTTAGAAGGTTTGGTCATGGCAACAAAGACCAAGAACCGAGCCAATTAGGATTAAGTTGGTAAAAGTTGATGGCTCTAAAATGGCAAGGGGAAGGCCTAGTAAGAAAAGATTTGATGACCTGTGTCTAACTGAAGACCTGGCCCCTGATAGAGTGGAATGGCAGAACAAGATTCATGCAGCCAACCACAATTAATTTGGACAAGGCTTAGATGATAATGATGATGATGTTGAATAAAATAAGCAAAGCCAAAATTCATTTTACCAGATAACTTGTGAAGGGTTATCAGGAAAAATAATAGAATCTCTGTTATGACACATAACATCCAAAAATGAAAGATATTAAAGAATCAAAACCATTACCCATCAGATGTCATGTAAATGTGGTACTCTCTGGTCATGAAGGCAACTTGCTGCGTGTTCAATCCCGTGAAAGTAAACATCCCAATCTGCTTGACAATGTGACTCCAGTCTCCCGGTGTACCTGCAAAATCACATTAGCCACTCACTTGTATTGCATATTATAAACTCACATATGTACTCTTCTTCTGACAGGGATTGTAGCTTTGACTAATGCATAAATAATTGCATATCTAGCTCAATTACATTGAAAACATAACAGCTGAGGTGCACATAAAATTGGCAAAGAAAAGCAGAGAATTCATCATGTAATGTTTAACAACATTTGCAACCAAGCAAAAGAATTTAAGTCACCTAAAGACACCTACCCAATTTGCCCTGTATTCTTCTTCTTGTGATTTTTTCCCCCATTTTATTCTGTTTCCTACTGATTTTTACCAGCGCATCTGAGGAACCAAGTATCTAGTTTCTCATGAAGTCTACCAAGTCAAAGTGGGAAAACAATAGACTTGGGGCATGGCTTTAAGACAAGTCGACTCGTCTGAGTCTTGGACTTGGTCGGACCCATTACAGATCAACACCGCAAGGCTCAAAACCTAGGGTTGACTCCAGCTGACTTGGACGAGTCTCTGCAGATTCAGGTGATACAGTCAAGTCAGGCCAGGTCAAACCAAGCAACTCACCCGTGTTTGGTGCAAGTTTTCTTCTTTTTAATTTTTAATTTTTTGAAGAGGGCACCCAGATTTCTCTGAAAAAAATGCCCGAGATACCAGCTAACTAGTCGACTTGGCCTCATAGAGAAAAATGCCCTTCTGAATAGAGAAAATCTCAGCTAACTTCTCTGTGCTTGCAGTCTCATCCAAGTCCTTCCATCAAACTTGTTGAGCACCAATTTCATCCTTACATGCAAAGTGCAACCACTACCATACATGCAGGGTCTTCAAAATTCGAACTGACAAGGGGTGCATCTTCCTAAGCACATAACAGTGCAAACCTGCCAGATAGGTCAATTGCACCAACGAGCAAGCCAATGGAATTAAAAATAAAAAATAAAAATAAAAGAAAAAACCCCCTCTGCATTTGGTGGGTTGTGGACTGCATGAGGTTGTGCACCATCTTCTTACTCGTGCATCCTATCCCGGGTTAGAGTTTCCACCACACCAAGCTCTAAGCATGAACCAGCAGCGATTCTCACAGCTTCAACTTGTCGATCCTTCATAACATCTTCTACAAGAATTTGGGTGATAACACAAAATCTATGACACAAGTACAGTCGATTTGTGCTTCAAGTGATTCCGTATTTTTTTTTCCATGCATTTTGAGAAGAAACGGGGTGACTCGGCCAGATCATCCCCTATTCATCTGCTAAGAACCGACTCAAGACAGATGAGTTGGTCCTAGTCAGAGAGTCTAAAAACCTTGCTTTGAAGTACAAGTATGATTGCTTAGACAATTAAGATCCCAGGGGCCAAGAATTATATTCCCCCTCTGTCTGAGGTGCATCAGAAGTTCAGAAAACAAGAAACGTCCTTATCAGGCAAGGAGCACTAAAAAGGCAATGGGAAAGCATGGAAAATGGATTCCACGTTTGTACATGAACTCTCTACTTTACAACTCGAGTTCCACGGAACTTGAGGCTTCAAAGTTTTGAAGAGGCCACCTTGTTGTATATATGCCATCTAACACATTCATCAAGTGTAAGGATGAAATGACCACCCAAAAATGAGGCCGATCCAAAACCCTGGTGGGCCACAAGCGAATTTGGAGGTTTCAAGAATGATTTACATTGTTCCATAGGAAAGCTCACCTGATAGAGTAGGTATATGTCATGTACACATTGTTGTGGGCCCTCCAAAGCTTGAACCCATGGTAACTAACCATGGAGTCAACTTCATGTGATTATTCCCCAAACATGCATGTTATGGATCAAATTTTTGTTACATAAGAGATTATGCTATTTAATATGATAGTGGTGAAAGTTCAATAAACGAATAAGGTATAGATAACAAAGGAAAAGAAGGAATCATAGACAGACATACCTCTAGCACATAATGCATCAAAGAGCTGGTGGCGCATGCTGATAATCCGGTCTGCCATGGCTTTCAACTCCACCGTCCATTCATTGAACAAGTCC
This sequence comes from Magnolia changhungtana, assembly GCA_030180095.1. Lineage (NCBI taxonomy): Eukaryota > Viridiplantae > Streptophyta > Magnoliopsida > Magnoliales > Magnoliaceae > Magnolia > Magnolia changhungtana. Next base: position 1,169,002 of record JASAUF010000564.1, on the reverse strand, counting down.
CTGTAGGCTAAGCATGAGTTTTGATGCAAGGATCAAAGCATCAACTAGAAACCAGATGACTATCAGATGCATGAAAGCCTTGCACTGTTTCCCTTATGGGCATCCTTGTTTATAGGCAGCCAACACATTCATGCAATTTATTCATTTTCTTATCCCATTTTTTAGAGGTTACTAATCGGTCAAAGATGAACACTACTAGTGGGTTTTACGTCCTATTTGGATCAGGTATGGAGCATGATCCTAGATGGTTATTTTATTTTTTTTTAGTCTTCTCCCTTATAATTTTTCTCGTTTTAGTTGCATTTCTACCTCCCTTCCTGATTCTCCATCTGCATGTTCAGTTTATGGATTCCGATTCCATTATAGTTGCCGTTTTAGTCGTAACCGCCTCTTTCTTTATTTGTTTATATGTTTTGTGTTACTACGTTTATCTGTGTTTTTCAGGTAGTACTTAACATCTCCTGCTCCCCTTAGCCACATCTCGGTTCTCGTGCTACAGTAACACTGCTACAATAATCGTGCTATAGTACTCCAGCTACAGTAACACTGCTACAGTATCATCGCTACAGTAGTATTACGATTCTGATATGGGTTTTCTCACTGTTATTTTCCTTTATTGTCTTCCTTGTTATGTGGATTTTCTGATTGGTTTCTCCCACTCTCTTTCGGGATTTCGTCACGGCGTTTGTTCAAGCTTAGCAAAGTGAATGATCTTCGCTTCTGTCTTCTTTGTCAATCTGTTCATACACTAAGCCCTTAGGGTTTAGGGTATTTGGTTGACTTGCTTGTCTTAGGGTACTTGTTTTTGTCCATGTCCACCTTATTTAGGGTTTAGGGGTTTAGATCCAACATGTCCAACCTTGAGCCTGCGCGTCTTATGGTATCAGAAGGGAGGTAGAAATGCAACTAAAACGAGAGAAATTATAAGGGAGAAGACTATGAACACGAACATGGAACTTAAAGCAAACTTTTCTTTGCATAAATAAAATAACTACAAACTCTCACAATTAAGCACTCTTATCAGCTTTAATCAGCTCAAACTACAACTCTTGAGAAGATAGAAATAAAGATTTTTCTTTTCTACTCCTTTCTACTCCTGATTACAATGGAAGGGAAACAAGCTATTTATAGACAAGTGCAAGCAACTGAGCGGACGCGAGAGATTTCTTTATTCCGAAAAATCTTATCGTCTGGGAAGATCAATCTCTGTGGTGCAGGAGATGAGGGACACGCGTCTGTCTCTACATGTATGGACGGGCAAAAGCAGAAGACATTTGTCACGGAGCAGGGACGGGACTACCCGAGAAATGCGATGAATAACGCACGTATGTAGTATGAGACTGCAGGAGAGGACACACGTCGATGAGAGTAGGAACCGGGCCTGGAGAGAGAGAGGAAAGAGGGCCATGAGATGCGTTGGATGTTGACATGTGGGATCCACATGTAATTTGCATAGACAAGCTCACCAAGAGAGCTTGGAAAGGAACATCTGGCGAAAACGACATTTGCTGAAAGCGACCTGGGACACTGTTCATGATAGGGACACCGAGAGCGACCGTTGCATGCGGAGGGTTCTCTCGTGTAGCTATAGAACTGTATCATCTGTATCTGAGGAGTCGTCTTCACTGTCTTGGTGTGGAGGAACCATCAGTAGTTCCATATTTCTCTCAACATAGCAAAGGAAGTGATCAAGGCATAGATCACTATTGGCGGTGGTGATTGGGTTTAGCCAGATGGTGAGAGGAATATTTCCGACCAGAACATTGTTGAGTCCGCACATATGAGCTTTGAAGAGGGCGAAGACCGTATCGTAGAAGTGCCAATGGTGTGCCAAGTTGAAGTTGCGGTATCCACGGATAACCACGCGATTCAGACCATAGGGCATGTACAGAAAAGAGTTGGGGAGACCAGTGGGCAACAATTCTCTGGGATTCTTTAACTCGATCTCAACGTATTCACCATGGTGATGGAGAATGGAGTGCCAGACGTGAATCGGTTGAAACAGTTGAAGAAACTTGTATAAGTTTTTGTTGGCCTTGGTCAGCTGGTTGTTGCCAGAAGATCTGTCATAGTCCACAGAGCAATGTATGCATGAAGAGAAGCCACATTGAAGATAAACAGGATGGTCCAGCTCTGTACAAGATAGTACAGAAAGCAAAAGGCTTCATCAGGAAGATAGTTGAGATCTCTGAAGGATATCGGTGTCAGAAATGGGAAGTGCGGGTGAGGAATATGTAGGAACACTGGAGCATTTCTGAACAGATGGATCTCAAGAAAAGTCTTGAGATTATAGATTGGCCTATGAGCAAGATAGAGGGTACGGATCTTTGCTTGGAGTTCTGGAGGTAGGCCAGAGATTCTTTCTAGAGGGAAAAGATTTGGAATGGAGATCTCATGGATGGGAGAAATGGGACTTGCTAGAGTCTGTTCCTTGAGAGGAAGGCGAGATAGGAAATCTACAAGGATGTTGTCCTTGCCTTTGATGCTCTTCACCTTGAAGCTCCATTGAGAAAACCAATTATGCCAGCGTAACAGCTGTAGGAGAGGAAGCTGTTTTTGCTTGAATTCGAGCATACGCAGGAATGCTGACATATCCATTTCAACCTGGAAATGGTGTCCAATAAGATGGAACTGGAACCTTTTGATGCCATTCTTGACTGCCAAAATCTCTTTGTAGCTAGAGTGGTAATGAGTTTCGGAGGGCTTGAACCGACCACTTCGATAACCACAAATCTGTCTGGTACCATTAATTTCCTGGAGAAGAACAACACCCCATTGAGTATCACTGGCATCAGTCTGGAGAATTCAGTCAGAATTGGCATTTGGGATTTGCAGTCCTGGAAGATCAGGGATGAGTAGCTTCAGGGCTCGGACTGCAGCAGTATGGGAATCATCCCAAGACGGAGGATCTTTCTTCAGTAAATCACTGAGGACCGAACGGTATGTGCTGACATGCGGAATGAAGTCAGACACATAGTTGACGATGCCGAGGAATTGCTAAATTTGTTTCGTTGACGTGAGAACATCCGGAAACTGGAGGAGATGTTCAGCAATATGAGGTTGTGGAGCATAGCGGCCATCGCGTATTTCCATGCCAAGGAAATCAATGTTGGTCTATGCCAACCGCATGTTCTTTTCTGAGAGCATGATGCCATTTTCGACACAGAGGGCATGAAAATGCTGGAGAAGATCACTGTGTGTCTTCTAATGTAGAGAGTACAGTAGCAAATCGTCAATGTACATCAAACAGTGGTGTAGGATCAGTTGGAAGACACGCACCATCGCCTTTTGGAAAAGGGATGGGGCTGTTTTCAAACCAAACGGCATGACTGTCCATTGATAATGTGCATTTGGGACAGTGAATGCGGTTTTGAACCTGTCAACTAGGTGAACACCCAGTTGCCAAAATCCTGCCTTTAAGTCAAACTTGGAGAATAAATTGGCATTGGCCAAGTGTTGGAACAAAGAGGCACGATAAGGCAGAGGAAACTTGTCATCTGATATCTGTTTAATGGCTTATAGTTGATGACAAGGCGAAGTTTGCCGCGAACCTGTTCAGCATGTTTGTTCACGTAAAAAGCTTCGCAAGCCCAAGGAGAGTCAGTGGGCTCAATGAGACCTTCGAAGAGGAGGCCTTACAATTCATCCTATGCGAGTTTCTGGTGCTCAAGATTCATTCCAGGGTGACTAGCTTTTGTGGGCGTCACAGTGACTTCTTCCCTAAAAGGAAGATGGACAAAGAATTCAGGACAAGTCCACAAAGGAGAAGGGTGCTTCTTCGCAAAGTCTGAATGAGAGGTTGCACAACACTGATCAACAAGAAGGGACCTGATGTTGAAGATGGGTTGTGCCAAATGAAGATTTGGAATGTGGGACCAAGGTAAAAAGGAGGACTTGTATTCGAGACCATTTGGTAACCACTGAAGACCTTTGATCTTATGAAGAATATCGAAACCAAGGATGAGGTGTTTTCCAGACAAAGAAGAACCAAGGAAGGAATGAGAAATGGTAAGGTTAGGAAAATTTTTAATGGAAAGTGGATGGGAGACTTTATCCACATGAAAGACCTTGCCATTTGCAGCTCTAAAGAACTGAGAGTGAGGGAGCCAGACATCAGCAGGGAGAATGGATGGATTCAAGATGGAGATTGCTGCACCGGTGTCTGCAAGTGCAATAACAGGGATGGACAACGAAGAGGACTGGCAGATAAGTTCATCTCGAACAAGGGGAGTTGGACAAACCGCTGTGATCGAGGGTAGAGTAACGGCTTCAAGAACATGATCGACAACGTTGATATCCAGTATATCGGGGTCATCCTCTGATTCAGTTGAAGAATAATCAGAAGAATGACTGTCTACATCCTGTGGAACATGGACGATTGCTTTGATGGCGAGGACAGCTGCAGGATCATAGTTGTCGTCGCATAGAGAATATAGTGATTCGAGATCATCGTCTTGGTGAGGAAGTAGAGCAAAAGCTTTCTCGATCTGCTTAGCATACTTTGGCTTGTGTCACTTAGGGCATTGTTTGGCGAAATGACCCTTTTGATGGCAGAGATAACATCTGTCTAATGTTTTGCGACGGAAAGGTTTCTTCCTGAGAAATCGCCATTTACATTTCCTTTTGAACTTCTTGTGATGAGGACGTGGATCATCATTCTGGAAATAGCGTTTCTTGTGGAAGTGACGTTTCTTCCTTCCAAAGGAGCAGTCACAAGACTTCTTGTCTTTGCATTTGATCGTGAGGTAGGGTTTCTCACAAGCAGAACCCAATTTGGTATTCATTTTCTTGGCACATTTCAAGAATTTGTGCTGGTTGCAAAGCTTTTGGACAGCAAGCTGCAATGTCTGATGTATTTGACCAAGCGTAACTGTCTGCATATGGAGATTCTTCTGTTCGAGAAGCTTTGTTGTTTCATCCCCAAGGGGATTGAGAAGAGAATTCAAATAGACTTGTTTGAGGTTAATATCATCCTTTCCATCGATGATGTAAAACCTCTTGGACATCTTCGCATAATGTCTATCGAGATCAGCTTTCTCAAACGAGCAGACTTTCATCTGGAGGTACTCTTCTCGTGCAGTATTGACATGAGAGGTGGATTCACCGATGAAATCTAGGTACATGAATGCTATGAACGTATCGATGTTTTCCTCTTGAAGCAACAGCATCTGACAATAGTCGGTGAGAACGTTCCACCATTCTCGAAGCATTCCACTAAAACGAGCAACGACCTTTTCACATGTACGTCGTGCTGTGGCACCTGGAGTATGCATCTCAGCTTTCATCCATGCATAGATATCCATGAGGCGCATCTGCCATTCATGAGGTGGAATATCGTCAAGAGTGAAGAGTTTCTTGTTGTCATTTTCAGGAACAACAACTCTGGGAACCTGCCGAGGAGGTTCTCTATCATCATCAAGGTCACTGAATACCTCATCCACATGAGGATCATGAGGAGGAGCCGAAGACTGGGCAGTACCTTGAGGTTACTGCATAAATGAATCCCGGATGTCATTGTCAGAAGAAGAGTCAGACGAGACATCTGAAGTGGCGAGGGAGACAGGCATCAATGCCTGAGCCTTAAGAAATGAAGCAATGGGATTCAATGGATCAGAAGTCATGAACTCAGCAGCAGGGATGGAAGAGGCCATCATGTCTCGGGGTAAGAAAGGATTATCATCTTCGATAGGTTCCTTTCCCCTAGAAGTAGAAGGAATTGATGGCGCTGGCTGTGAAGGAGCAGGTCGAAAAGATTGTGATGCAGGTGTCGACCTGGGATGTTGGGCTTTCGGAGGCCTGGGTGGAGCAATCTGGTAGGTGTAAGCTGGTAAAGCCGGGGGAGTTGCCCATGGAACTGAAGGGACTGGAACCCAAGGTAATTGTGGAGGTTTAGGTAAAGGCGGAGGAGGAGCAAATGGGTGTGAGGGACCGCTTCTAGAGAGAAAAATTGGATGTGCCTGAGGAATTGGCTGGCTGGCTGACCGCATGGAGCTGGGTTTGGAGGATCTTTCTTTCTCCTTCTCATTGAGAGCAGAAGGATCACGAACAGTGAGAGCAAGGGCGTAAAGTTCCTTTTCAACAGCAGCGAGCCGAGCTTCGACAACCTGGACAAGGGAGTTGTCCTTCTGAGTCTGCTGGGCAAGGCGAGTCTGATTGTCAAGAATCTGCTGAAGAGCACGATTCTGCTGAAGGGCATTTTCAGCTTGCCAATTGAGTGCAGCCTCAGCTGCGGAGACTAGGCGCTGAGAACCGTCTTGTTTCAGACCAAGAGGGTCTTTAATCTTCCACACATAACAGGTTCGTTCTGCTGGGTGGTCAAAGTCGTCAGCAACGGGAAATTTCGGATCTTCCGTAGGCTCAAAAGCACAAACCATTGGGAGTGAGGACTCTGGAGGGATTACTGGAGCTATGTTGCGGGAACAATTGAGATGGGATAAGGCCTTTTTGTAGTACGGCATTAGAGGGGGTCTTGGCTGTGAGGTTGGAGGCTTTGATGGAGGAGGCTTTGGTTTTAGAGGTGGAGGTTGCGTAGATGGCTTGCATGTAGGAGAAGGGACGGACATCGGACTTTTCTTTTTCAGGTAGAGGACATAGTAGTCAAATCTTCCAGAAGGTTCACCAAGGAGTCCAACCTCTGGATCTCCTGCCTCGTAACGGCGCTATAACTGTCGTTGGGGAGAACGAGACGTGGAAGGAGTGTCCTCAGAAGGGTACCAACATGCATCGCAAGAGCACACATCCCAAAAGATGTGAAGATTGTTGCGTTGTCGCCAAGCAGTGTAAAGAACACCACCTGGATCAACGCCTGTTGGAGCAAGCTCAGCAACCAAGTGACCATCAATCATCAGACCAGATAATGGAGAGACTGCAGAGAAACAACTGATCTCAGGGAGAGGTGTGACAAACACAGGAGTGGCCTGAGATGACGTCTCAAACTTTGTGTGCACAGTCTTGTCCTTGTTGCGCACAAAAGTGACAGGGTTGTTTGTGACGACCTGCGCTGCTTCAATTCGGCGTTCGTAGTTGGTGATCCAGGTAGAAGGAAAGATGTCCTTCAACTAGTCTGGTGTAAGCTGTCGGGGGATAAACGTACACGTAGGAGCCGAATTCTGGTCGATGGTGATCAACAAAGCATCCTGTCGGGACGGTAGTCCACGGATGCGCAAATCAAGGGAATGATTCTGCACCCGAAAAGTAACCTGATAATGAAGAGTGGCTGCAACCACACCTTCTTGAAAAGCAGCACCAATGAGCTGCACCTGTGCTTGGAGAGCACTGAAAAGATATGGATCTTTGAAGGCGAGATTGAAGTTGGGGAAGAGGGTGACGAATACAGTTCCCTGGTTTAGAGAGATTATTATTATTATTATTATTTTTTTTTATTATTATTATCATAACTACCTGATCATGGAAACAAATGCCACTTGGTATCCAGTAGGAGCTATTCTCTGCTCCTTCAATGCACTCTTCACATGGGCAAAGGGGGCAATAAATGCAATGAGATAAATTCCATTTAAGCATCGTAATAAGATGCCATTAGAACACCCAAAGCTACTGTGGCCCTTCCTTCAGTGCACCTTTTAGTATGGAAAATGGGGAATAAATGTATTAAAAGCAAATTTGCTTTAAAAGGATGAAAACAACTTCAAATGTGGCATCCTCCAAAACTTGTACTTTCCCATGCATTCATCACACTAGCCGCTTGGATCCTCATTTTTCTCAAACTTTTCTCACAACCATTGTCCTTTATTTACCAATTCTTATATCTCTATCAATCTTTCATTTCCCTATCAAGTGTCCTTTCGCTAGACTGTGGACTGCACTTTTCCCTCTCTCTAGACAGAGGACTGCGTTCATGTTTAGAAGAATAACCTCGTTCAAAAACAACTAACAAAGTTTCTGCCCATCCACTTTGCTCACCCTTTACAAGGAAGCATCCCATGTCATTTGTCTTAATCTATCCATCTAACAAAAGCCACGTGCTAATTTGGCACATGCTAGTTACTACATGGATTTATTTTTTTTCTTCTCAAGAACATTTATTTTTTGTTTTACCAAACAACAAATTTGAAAATATATCCTAAATTGCTAGGAAATCTTGTAGAAAAACAAACATCAAAAACTATGTTTCCTTTCCCACAGTTTCCTGGAAATAAGGTTTCCCAATAAACACTATTTCCTTTCCTATGCTTTCCATGAATCCAAAGAGGCCCTAAAGAAAACTAGAAGACAGGAAACTCATCATTATACACGATTGTAGACTTCCCATTTTTGCCTGAGATCCTAGTCTATCTTCAAGAAAATATCCAAGTAAGATAAAACTAGAAGAGATGATTTAAACTTAGATTCAGTTAGTTGCAGATTTCAGAAGAACAACACCCTGGTCTACCTGGGAAAAAAAAAATCGTGGCTTACAATATAGGGCACCTAAGATCAATTTCCAAGGTTCAGGAATAATATTCAAAAACCCAAAAGAGACATCAACAAGTCCTAAATTCAATATTATTTAAAAAAAAAAAATCAATATCATTTATCATGTTGAGTAAATATTATTTGACTGCAGTCTATGAATTTTGGATTGAAAAACTTCTCGTGCTAGATTCACAGGAACTAGACACTGGTAAACAGACGTGTCAGTTAGACATGAATTGGAAAAAAGCCAAGTCATATGAATACTAAGCACATAAAATTGTATGAATGTAAAAAATACAACAGAAAATTGTATGAATGTAAAAAATACAACAGAATCACAACAACTTCATATAAATCTAAAAAGGACAAATAAACTAAGGTTTTATCCAAGTGAAGAATGAGCATGGTTCAACATTCTTGTCCAACTACCAATTATTTTATTTTATTTTCTTTCATATCAGGTGTGTCCTTGCTATGTTAGATGTATATACCTGTCCCTGAGAACAGTGGCTACAATGGATGCACCATGAATTGGGGGATTGGAATACATAGGCCTGATCACAAGTTTCAGCTGACTTTCAACCCTCATTGCCACATCAGCTGTCTTGCAGACCTAAAAAAGGAGATTTTAAATCATAGTCAGGACAGTGATCAGCATTTCTGTAGACTTGCAAGAAAGAAGCAAATATACGAAGGACGAAAGATTCAATTTTTTCAAGAAGCTTCTAATTAAGCATTTAAAAAAGCAGTTTTTAACAAGAGTTACTAGGTCTTATCATTAAGAGGAGAAAAGTCTTGGTGGAAGCTTGCTCTTTTGGCTGTTCTTTGGGAGAAAGAAACAGCCATTGTTTTCATAACATAAGTGGTTTGATTATGGGGCTTGTTTATCGGGTTCATTTCAGGGAATGGCACCCCAAGGAGGTACCTTTGTAATTTTCTTGTTCTCTTTCTTTTTTCTGCTTTTTTGCTGTTTCTGTTTTCTTTGTTGCCTTTGTGGCTTTTAACAAATTGCATTATCTTTCCTGCAAAAGAAAGGTCCCTTTGGATGCAACTCCCACAAAGGGTGTTTCCCGCAAAAGGGGATTTCCCACAACTTTTTTAGTTGACTTGCTGAAAACAAATTTCAGCAAGTGGGCTTTTTAGTGCCTATTTCGATGATTAGGGGATCAGTCAAGGTTTTGCAAAAGTGCATCTAAATGCAAAATACGAACTAGGTTTGGCTCAAAACGGTGTTTGGATGTCAAATGCCCCCCCTTTGAGAGTGCACCCAAACAGACCCTTCCCTTCTTAGTCGAAAACAGATTCGAAATGGCAGAAAATCTGTAGATCCTCTCAAAAATATCATGAACCAAAATTTCAAATTATTCTGTTACTGTGCAATATATAGTGATAGTAAAACAACTACATCTTGGAAGGAGGACTTCATGTCTTACAATGCTGAGTGCACCAACGCGTTCCCCATAAAGTCCCATGTTCTTTGCATAACTCTGAGCTGCAAGGCATTCACCTCCATCTGCAACAAACATTCGGACAGACTGTGCATCTGCATCTAGACTTCCGCTTGCAAAACCCTAGGAAAAAGAGAACAGATTCCTCTATCAGTAAAACACATGATGCAACCAAAATGGTAAAAAGCATGCACCTTTCTACTCTCAACTGGTCATATTTTAAGAAAGAGCAATTGTCATCATTGCAGTACCAAACTGCTTTGAGCTTTGAGCTTTGGAACTTACCTGATAAGCACTGTCAAAGAAAGGTAACAACCCTTTTGACCTCATCAATTGCCTGATCTGTTCCCACTGCTCAAGGGTTGGATCAACGCCAGTTGGATTGTGAGCACATGCATGGAGAAGCACTATAGCTCCTGATGGGGCGGCACTAAGATCCTCGAGCAAGCCTTCCCACACAAATGAAATATCACAATAATAAGATTCAGGAAACAACAGCAACTAAAAAGATGTGTGTTTTTTTTTTTATAATGAAAAGGTGACAGTTAGAAGTACTATGAAAATATCAAATAATTAAACAAACACAAGATAAGTTATTAGACAACAACCCAAAATGCAAAAATGCAAAAAGAACGCACTACATGAGTGATAAATGTTGCATGTAATAATAGTTCTAATATCAAACAATGAACGATCACCAAATGATATGTCACAAACAAATTAATATTTGTCTCGTAACAACCATATGTTACTCAAGACACAAGTATATTACTCAAGACACAAGTATGTTACTCAAGCTACAAGTATGTTGGCACTAGAACAAAACCTGATACATCCATACTTCTAAACAGCTATAGATAAATCAAAAGATATAATATTATCTAAATATAACTTGCACGAGTCAAAAGGAGAGTGTATTCTATAGATATGCATTAATAGCACGTAAAATATGCTAGTGAAGGACAAGAAAAGATATCTTAAGGTGTCCTCTTAATAGCCATGTTTTTGACCTTGTAAATTTTAAATTCGGGTACTCGTCTAGGATTGCAAAATTTTTAGAATTGAAGCCTTTGTTCCACTAGTAATACAAACCACAGCTGCAAAGCATTATTGGGAAGGGCAACTCTCACCTTGGAAGTTCAGTCCACGTGTTGTTGGATCATAGTAGCGATAACTTTTCACAGACAACCCTGCTATTGTGAAAACTTTTGGATGGTTTCCCCATGTTGGCTGAGGAATATAAATTGTGTGCTGAAGAACAAGGAATAAAGTTACTCCCTCAAACTATTATAGTTTGATGATATAAGCTGTTGAAAAGCATGAGCTCTTTACCTGGTGGTAATGTTTTGCAAGAAACTCAGCTCCAACCCTCAGCGATCCAGTCCCAGATAAGCACTGCACAGTAGCCACCCTCTTGTCTTGAATAGCAGGGCTGCTTCCAAAGCACATAACCATACATTAAGCCAATGACAAAGGTACCCACATCAGAAGAAATGAAAAATGTCAGTCCCACTGGTAAGGAAAAAAAACTGTAACTCAACATCTCACTGGTAAGGAAATAACTGTAACACAACAAGAAACCAATGTTACAAAGAGCCCTGTGGTAAGTAAATAAACCTATCCACTTTGATCTAATTACCAAAACTTTGATCTAAGTGCCAAAATCTTTTCCAATCTTTTTAAGACAAACCAATCTTTGCAAAGAGTCTTATGGTAACAAAATAACAATAGCCCCTTTGATCTGAGTACCAAGCTTGCTACCTATCTTTTTCAGACAAACCAACCTTTCCTTCTGTTTACTCTACACAAATGGCCACTTGCAGAAAAATGACCTGAAGTCCTCATCCATGACAGCAAAATATGGAAATAAAGTGTCACCTTCTATTTTAGAATTCAAACTTCTTTTTAAAACAAACCTCTACTTCACCACTTAAGATATCATCAGAGATGTGGAATACTCCACAACACACTTCAAAACATGAGAGCATATTTTTCTTGTGAAGAAGCATGCTTGCAGTTAATGTGACAGTGCTTAGGTCAATAAATTTTGTTCAAAGAATTTTTTTTTTTTTTTATTACAATTCACATCTACAATTTGCATAAAAGTGCTTAGGTAAACTTTCATTCTATGCATAAAAGGTATAAGTCCATCTATGCATGTGTGTGTGTGTGTGTGTGTCAAGGTTTTGAGTATCAATACTGACCACCAGACCGGCCAGCTGTGATACACAAAAATTCCCATTTTCTTTTGGCCAAATAAATTTGGCTGAAATTTTTCCCAAAAAATGTTGGAAAGTTTTTTAAAAATTGGGAGGATCCCAAATATTTTGTGTAGGTAAACTTTCATTCTATGCAGAAAAGGTAAACTTTCATTCTATGCATAAAAGGTATATGTCCATCTATGCATGTGTGTGTGTCAAGGTTTTTAAGTATCAATATCGACCACCATATTGGCCAGCTGTGATACACAAAAATTCCCATTTTCTTTTGGCCAAAAAAAATTGGCTGAAAATTTTCTAGAAAATGTTGGAAAGTGTGTGTGTGTGTGTGTGTGTGTGTGTGTTTTGGGCATGTATTTAATAGTGTAAGGGGGCATTATTTGGTAAGAACATTGTCTGTCAGGCAATGTCAGCTTGACCTGCTGAAAGTTGAGCAAATAGGCCATAATCGAGCACAAAGCAAGCATGATTTGCTGGATTAGGGCCTGCTACATATAAACACAAGAAAAGAAGATTGGAAAAAATTAAAAAAAAATTAAAAATAAATAAAGAAAAGGTGATGGTTAACCTTCTGATATTACTCAAAATAGTCTGCTTTGATGTTCATTGAATCTCACTCAAATCTTGTGTTTTGATCCCATGTAACAGCTGCATTGGCCCTGTAATGGTGCTGTTACGGCCACCTGATATGACCCATTTTTTCCATAACGGGCAGTTGGCCCTGTATCGTGTAATGAAGGTGACTGGTACGGCCGTAATGTAACCATTTTTAGAAATCATGATGTGTGTATTTGAGAGTTTACAACTCATGTTATATTAATAACACAAAAAGTGAAAGAAACAATTCATATCAGGGTCAGAGGCCCAGCTACATGATTTGCGTCATGGCCCTCATAACAAATGCATTATTACACTCCAGTAAATAACAGACAGGAATGGCTATAAGGTACTCTTTTCTCATTACCTTTCAGCACCTAAAATGAGCTTTGCGCTTAATTTATTAAAATCTGCCAGTCCAGTGATAGGAAGATACTCTTTAACGCGAGACCTGAATATCATAAAAAGAATTTAATATTCTATTGATTTTAAATTGCAAGGAGCAAACTAGTTGACTGATTCAATTACTTACGGATCATTGACTAGCAGCTGCTCCGCTCGCCTCACCACATTCAGAACAAGAGGTTTCCCTTCCTGTTGGACCATGAATAGGTCAAGAGAGTAAACTTTGCACAACATTGTAAATAATAATAATAAAGAATGCAGTTAAAAATAGAAGGTGAAAATATGCCTCAAAATGATCAAACATTTGATGGAGCAGAAAAGGTATATAAATATAACTGAAGAGTAAAGCACAGTGTTACAGAGTCCTCAGAAACTGCACCTCTGTTCGATAAGCACCTACACCCAGATTTAACTTTATCGGGCTAGGATCCTTGTTGTATGCAACAGTTACCTGTTAAAATCTTGACAAAGTTAGCAGAAATAATTAGCAAAAAGGTTGCATAGTGCTGTCAAACTGCAGAGAGAGAGTTGGGGGGGGGGGAGTGGGGGAGTAAAGACTAACTGATTAGAGAAAGAGAGAGGCTAATTGTATGATTGCAGAATAGTCCTAATGTTTAATAGATCCAATAAATCGATTTGTAAAACAAGACAGTATAGAAGGGATATAATTTCAATATCAGATATTTGAGTGTTTTTCTCTATGGAGTGTATATGTAAAGATACAAACAAAATAAAAGATACGCCCGCCCACCCTTAAAAACATTAACATGTTGTCATGGATAGTAAATAGTAATAGCATTCTATGAGCAAACCAGGTATAAACATAGATGCACGCATAACTCATGGGGCTAGAAGAATTCTATAGCCTTGCATGGCTGACGAGCAACAAAATCTGCTACAACGTGACCATGGACCCACAATTAGCTACCTTGTTACAATTGTTGGTCACTCGTTCTCTACTGTATTGGTCTAAAATGGCTAGGAAACTTTTCATTGTAGCAAGCAGGTAACTAACTCAACCATATGATACAATTGGAAAGCCAAATTGGTGACTTCTATATCTAATGCAAGGTCTAGGATTGGCAACCATCAGATGGTGCATTCCTAACTTCACATGTTCCGGAGAAGCCTCTTTATTACCCTGTTATCCAATCCTTTTCTTCCTTTCTTTTTTTTTTTTTAATAGGTAAGCTGGGTTCAAACCTGAGACCCCAATGTTGAAAAGCACCCTGTCTACCCTCACATACTTGGATTTGTGACTATTTTGAATTTACAGCTGAATGAATTGTTCGGGTTCCTAAATGCAGGAAGTGGCTTTTTAGGTTTACTTGGAAGGTTGATGGACATGTGCCTACGTAGTATTTATGACAGTAATGTAGTGAATAGGGAAACAAGTAAGAAAATGCACGCACGCACTCACGCAAAGAGAGAGAGAGAGAGAGAGAGAGAGAGAGAGAGAGAGAGAGAGAGAGAGAGAGAAGAGGGGGGGGACCAAAAACCAAGGGCGAAACTGGAGTGAATAGGGAAAGAAGCAAGAATAGAGAGAGAGAGAGAGAGAGAGAGAGAGAGAGAGAGAGAGAGAGAGAGAGAGAGAGAGAGAGAGAGAGAGCAAAAACCAAGAGCGATCCTGTAAACAATCTAAGTAATAGGAAACTGTAGAATTTAGAATGAAGATCTACCCCTGAATCAGATGAAAAGGAAGATGGATAAAGCAGAACTATAAACAAATTCAGCTGAATTCATCTGAAAGGACAAAACAAGCCATGATCGAAGAAGAAACCTAAAACCATAGAAATAAGGTGAAGATCCGCATCAAGACTTCCAGAACCCACAAGCAAAATAAAATAAAATGATGCAAAATCAAGCAACGATCGAATAAGAAGTATAAAAATAAAAATAAAAAAATAAAAAAAATGGAGAAATCCGATTAAAAATCTAGAACAAAACTTCGAAAATTACAGGAAAAAAAAAACCAGCGAAACTATCGAAAATTCAGAAACTGAAAAATAAGATCGATCCGCACCAAAACATAATCAAACGATCCAAAACCGTGTACGCAAATAAAACAAGAACCAGAAATTGAATAAATCAGGTAAAATCCACATCAAAACCTCCAAAAAAAAAAAAGAAGAAGAAGAAGCACCACAACCGCAAGAAAAGATCAAATCAATCGAAGACAAGCAACAACGGTCGAAAATTAAAGAAATCGGGATTAACTCTACGCCAAAATGATCAGAAGAAAATAAAAAAACACCAGAAAGAAAAAAGGAGGATAGAGACGGAGAGATTACTCCTAATATCGGATCTTCAGGCGCTTGGACTATGGTTGCAAAGACAGAGTCGCCATGAAAGCCCGCAGCTGTTGCAGAGGGAGCAATCGTAGAGTTTTGAGACGCCATGGAATGAGAAGATAGAGAATCAGCGACCAATTGCCTGGACAGGGTTCTTAACCTCCGATCAGCAGTTGAACCGTGGGCGTCAGATAGGGAATACTGCGTGCGGCGCATTTTAGAATTTTCAAAGGTAGAAAGGGAGTTCTTTTCCTTTTTCTTTTTTTTCTGTTTCTTTTTTCACGTCTAGCAACCCGTCGCGCTGCGAATCGGAGACTCGGGCTATTTTGTAACGGAGATTGATGAATGACATGGCGATCTGGTGAGGGGTTAGACGGTGACGTGGTGGACGGATGGGTATTGCTAATTTCGAGATCTGGTGGGCCCAAAATACAAATGCAGTTTTGACGGACACGTGGCGCTAAGCTTTCTAGAAGTTCGGCTGTCTGACTGGCACATCTGCCGAGATGGTTTCTTACAGAGTTTGAACTGGGAGCTGGTTAGGTGCGGCCCCGGCCACGCCCAAGAAGGTGTGGCCCTTACTGTAGGGCCTACCTTGATCTATTTATTCTATATCCATACTGTCCATCCGTTTTTTCAGATCATTTTTGGTATGATTTAAGAACTAAAGAATATCCAATTCTCAGGTTGACCATAACATGGGAAAATATTGTGATTGACCGTTAATTGGTCACAAAAGTTTTGGATTAAGCTGATAACTTTTTTCCCTTACTCTAGGTTTATGTGACCTTATCAAGATGTCGGATTACGAATAAATATTACGGAAACATTATGTGGGCCGCAAAAAGTTTTTAATGGTAGATGTAAGACACTCAATTATCACTGCTTCCCATAATATGGTCCACCTGAGATTCGGTTCTTCTTATTTTTTGGGATCGTGACTTAAAATGATCTTTAAAAACTGATGGACGGAGTGGATATAAAATAAATATATCAATTTGGGTCCCACGGTAAGGGCCGTACCGTCTTCGCTCAGGCCGGAGCCGCACCTAATCCGATCACTTTTGGACTTTGGAGACGCGGCGAGGGAAGCTGTTGGCGCATATTAGCCTTCCAGGGTAAGTTGTAGAGGTGGTAAACGCTGTCGACGTGTGATGTCGTCTCTGTGGGTAGTGACTCGGTTGGTAACAGCAGAGTTTGGTCCATCTCACGCTCGTCCGGTCGGGAGTTGACTGCGTGTTACCCGGTACCGCAGTGGGTGTTGCCCTGAACGTGGGGCCCACCTCGATGTGTTGTATATCCATGCCGTCCATCTATTTTTTTCTTAATCTTTCCGGGCATAAGTCCAAAACTTAAATAGATTCAAATCTCAGGTGGACCACACCGCACCAAACAGTCACACTGCACCAAACAGTGGGGATTGATCATTAAAAACTTCATGGAGGCCACTGAAGTTTTGGATCAAGCTTATATGTTTATGTTTTCCACGGGTTGGATGGCGAATAAACATTACAGCTAAGTGTGTACATGAACTGAGCTAGCTCGATCAACTCGCTCGGTCAAATAAGCCATGGCCTAGCATTTTTTTTCAAAGAGAAAGTAAATGATTTCAGTATAGCCATGTCCTCAGATACATTTGAAAAGTGTAATGTAGATATTAACTCATCGAACTCTTTCATATATAAGTATGGACTTTTAGATTCTAATCCATGAAACTTTGGAATGAGTTAAATTATCCCTAGTTTAATATTCACAGTTCCTGCATTCAATGGAAATATCATGCAGGAAGGTGTACTCACTCCCGCCAATTGTAAATATTCTCATACAGTACGAGGCGGGGGTACATTATGGACCTCGTTTTTATCCTGAACTTCTTCAACTGGTGGTTGAGATTGAGGTTGAAGTTAAGGTTGATTTGTAGTCATTACTTTAATTAAATGAGAGGATCTCAAGTTATGTCTAATTCTGTGATGGATAGGCAACCATTGGACTAATTCTCCTTCACTTAAAAAACGGAGGGTGTTATCACGAACCCACTTGGGCATGAAACACTCTCAGCCTTCAAATAACTAAACAATTAAACTTAAAACTAAAAAAAATAAAATAAAATAAAATAATAAGAGATCTATAAAAAAAAAAATTAAAAATTAAAAATTAAAAAAAAAAAGATAAGAGAGAGAATTGGAACAAAATTACTGAATAAAAGTTGTTATGTTAGGATCCTACAAAACAGAAAACAATGTTAATTTCTAAAAATAATTTTAAAAAAAATCATAACCTAAAAGTATAGCTTTAAAATAAATCATAATATTAACCTATTTCTAAAACCAATTAATTTTAGAAAAACGTAGCTATAGTCCCCGGCAACAGCGCCAAAAACTTGTTCACAACTCCAAGTGTAGGGTCACAATGTGGTAATAACTCGATAAGATCGAGGTCAAATTCACATGGACTAAAATTGTACGTATTCTGAAAATAACTAGAACAAGAAAAATATCTAAATTGAAATATGAATAATTGAGAGTAATGGTGAATAATGTTGATTAAAACTTATGAATTTAAAGGTAAGAACTAGGGTGCTAAGGATCCACTTATAACTATCAAGACGCTACCTTACTTGATTCAAGGAACACAATTGAAATTAGAGTATTATCTTATCCAATTGGAAAATAAAATAATTTAAATCAAATCTTAACTTTTCATTGACGTAATTCTCAGTGGAGGAGAATTATGATGATTGGAAGAAATTCCATCACCCTACCATGCTCAGGAAACGATGGTGAACAACGAGATTTACCAATCTCACTATTTCAAAATAGAAAAAGAATATATCCAAAGCTATTACAACATCTATTATAATTTGAGTCACAATAAATCATAGAAAACTGAAAATATTCTCTTAATATCAAACTAGAAATCATAAAGTTCCATAAGAACAATAATCAAAGCAAAATAAACATTCAAACACACTATAAGCTTCACCTCTTAAACCTATCCAGGAGGTTTAGCCAACCATAGACATGATTGAAACCAAATTTCTTAAACAAAGCATGAAAAATAATTTTTTTTTTTTAAAAAAAAACCTCTTTAACGGCTACTCCACCCTTGTGTATGATCTTTGAGACGTTTCCAAACCCTAGAAGATGCTTTGGAGCATCTTAGAGAGTCCTATTTATAGTTGTGGAACTCCAACTTTCGCACCGAGTTAGAAAAATATAGAAACCGCACTCTACACAGTTTTCCAAAATAGACTCAGAGTTTAATCCGTCTTAAATTTACGTATTCTGCACAGTTTTCCAAAATAAACTCTGAGTTTCAGAATATATTTTTTCAGGACAATTTCGAGAATATGTTTGTTTTTAAGACAATTTTCGGATTCTTTTTTTGCACTTCAAATCTTTGATTCTCTTCATTCCTCACTTAGTTTTCTTGAATCTTTGGTATCTGAATTCTTCATTAATGACTTTCAAATCTCCAAATCTTTATTTAGTAATTTTTTTAGCATAAATCTTCCTTTTGACAACAATTTCACCTTAAGCTCTCAAAATCACCTCGTATATAAAAACATGCATGATTAAATTGATTAAGCAAGATCATATTTATAAAGCCAAGGTATAAATAGGAAAAAATATGCAATATTTCACACTTAACAGCCCACATTATAAAATTATTACAGCTGCTGGATGTTAGGCCTAATTCTTAAAATATAATATAATCCATGACTTAAGTCAGCGCCACCAAAGAGGCAATGAGAAATATTCTAGAGTATGCTCTTCATAGAAACTTTCAGATAAAATGTAGTTTCCTATTTCAATCAACCCAATCATCAGGTGTGGCCCACCTTATTGCGATGAACCATGACGTTGGCTCCACTCATTGGATGGTGCAACCATAAGTGGCCCACAAAGTTTGAGAGTATGACATATTATCATGCATTCAATAGCATATGATTAATCTAATTATGTTGGTTTGTTTTTGTTTTTTAAAAAATAAAAGAAAGAGAAAGGGAACTTTAATTAAAATATTTTGAAAATATTTCTATATTGGAATTTGAATGGAGAGTTTACTCATTTATTTATAATTTCATGTGAATAACTTTTGTATTGACTCTTGGGTATAATATGTCAAGCACCACACACACACTCCCACCTATTGCATCACACTGGGCTTGGGCTCAGACTTGCCTACATGTTTAGGTTTTTTTTTTTCAAAAATATTTTTTTGCTTTCATCAAGTCTTACGCGAGTAACTCGGTTCCATGTTGTACGTTATAGCAATAGTATTACAATTGTTTACACACACTGACTTACACCTCGGTGCGACATGTCAGCCGCATGTACTTTGAAATTTTTATATATATTATCTTTCCAAAAAACCTAAGTGCATCGAAAAGAAAAATAAAAAGTCAACTGTCATCCCTCTCTTGGTTTTCTTTTACATATGGCATGTTGGGGATCTATGCTGCAAAATCACACAGATTTAAATCTAGGATAGCAATCCAATGGCACCAAGCAAACACAAGAGAACACACAGATTTAACGTGGAAAACCCTTTCAGGAAAAAACCACTGCACAAAGCGACAGAATTGCACTATGAAAGCATAAATTACAAAGAGAGAGGACTTACCCAATTCAAACAACCTCGAATCACACCCTTGTTACACCCTTTAGAAAACTTAAAAACCCTTTTAGGAACCCTTAAAATACATTTAGAAAGCCTTAACTTGCCCTAGAATATCCCTAGGGACCCCTATTTATAGTTTAGGAAACTCCACTTACGTACCTACTTTGGAATAATCTGGAAACTACCTCAAATTTACACAGTCCGCGGGCAGTCTGCATAACCTTTAACTGGTCGAGTCAGGGCTTCGACTGGTCGAAGGACCCCTTCAACCGATCGAACCTGACCCTCAACTAGTCGAGCGTCCCGGACCTCCAAAAAACATGCTCGCTAAACTTTGAGTCGAGCGGGCCTCGACCGGTCGAGTGGACCCTCAACCAGCCGAGCTAGCCCCTCGACTGGTCGAGCAGTGCTGTAAAAAGAAAAAAACTGAAGATTTAAGACATCTTCTGACAACAATCTCCACCATGTCTTAAACCTTCAACCGTGTAACTTCTTAACCTCTTCTCTTATCTCTGCATCACATTATAACTTCTCGTGCACACTCCGTCCTTCTTTTATGCCATCGCCAAGCCCAGAAAAGTCGCACAGAACTTGAACTTCTCTATAGGAACAACCTTGATAATCATGTCTTTTGGATTCTTGCTGATGTGAATCTTCTCCAGAGATACGCCTCCTTCCATAAGCACTTGTCAGATAACATGGACATCCAACTAATTGCTTCACCAGCTAGTGTAAATAAGTAACCTGAAGTCGACTTTTTAGAATCCACACTGCCTGCGTAATCTGAATCCACATATCATACCAACTTTATTCCTGTCTTCCTAAAAGTAAAGACATAGTCTTCTTACCATCTCACCACTATCCAATATTGCTTATCGAAATACTTGCTCACAACACTGATAACCTATGAAATAACCGGTCTAATATAGACCATGGCATGCACTGTCAACCGCATTCGAATAAGGCTCATGAGATATATCCTGTTTTTCCTCATCTGTTTTGGGATATGTCATGAGGAAAACTTTGAGGAGAGACACGTAGGGAACGCTCTCCGGCTTTGCCTGGTCCATCACATACTTGATTAATAACTACCTAAGGTATTCCGCTTGAGATAACCAAAGCATACTCCTCTTCCAGTCTCAATGTTGAGAACCATCTTTGCATCCTCCTAATCCTTCATCCTGAATGTCTCACTTAGCCGAGTCTTCAGTACATTAATTTCAGACATGTCGTAATTGATGATCTACATGTCATCAGCATATACTTCCTGACTCATCATGAAGGAATCAAATTTCATAACACTGTCTAGGCGACAGGTCGTACCACGACCTCCTGCAAACTCTTTTTCTCAGCCCCTTTAACTTCGAACCGCTCTGATTGCTTCATGTGTATCTATTCTTCCAATTTTCGTTGCAGAAGTGTAGACTCCACATCCATCCTTCTAGCTCAAGATCACATTGACCAACCAGCGCCAATCACGGATTTAATAAATACCTGCTATACCGTCGGTGCAAATATCTCTAAGAAGTCGATCCCTTCTCTCTGAGCATAACCCTTCGCTACCAACCTCGCTCTGTATCTATGTTGTATCCTCTTGAAA
The DNA here is from genome assembly GCA_030180095.1 of Magnolia changhungtana. NCBI lineage: Eukaryota > Viridiplantae > Streptophyta > Magnoliopsida > Magnoliales > Magnoliaceae > Magnolia > Magnolia changhungtana. The sequence goes on along the minus strand of JASAUF010000564.1, from coordinate 1,147,407 downwards.
ATCCACTTGCATCCAACCACTTTCCGGCCCATTGGAAGCTCCACCAGCTCCCATGTGTCGATCTGGTACAACGAGTCCATCACATCGCCCATAGTCATCTTCCACTTCTCAGCACCAAGCTCACCTAGAGCCGTCTGAATGGAAGACGGATCCCTTGCGATATTGGAGTCGTCCATATAACTCGCCGATATCTTGTAATTATGCTGTATGATTCTTCTCACAGGTGGCTGCTCCACCTGTTCTGCATCCTTGTCTGCGCGTCTCAACCTTGCTGCCCTGCCCACTCATGTGGCCATGCCCAGTACGTCACACACATGCATAGGTGAAATTTACTAATGCCATTGCAGTTCCATCTTTTGGAGTGCTCGCGATCAACCTGTACATGTTACCGAGTCATTGCGCTTTCATGATTACCCGTGCCCCCTTAGATACCTTAAGAGCACCATCAATACTTATGAACTTGCAACCCATTGCCTCAAGTACACCAAGAGAAATCAGATCTTCTTCAAATTAGGAATGTGCCTGACATTAGTCAAGGTACTTTCCATCCCATCAAACATCTTGATGCGCACCGAACCAACAGCCATAACATTATAGGCAATGTCATTACCCATCAACACCAGTCCACCATCGCACTCCTTGTAACTGGTGAACCAACTCCAATGAAGAGTCATGTGAAAAGATACTCCTGTGTCTAGCATCCACTCGTCGTTACGATCATCGTATGGTCGTCTGATCGTAGACACAGACAAAACATTACCATCACATCCACTCGATCCATCTGACGTGGCAGCATTGGCCTCTCTGTACGAAACCTCAGAATCTTCTCTCTTAGATTTAGGATTCGTATAATCCTTCATATGCCCTTTCATCCCACAGATCTAACACTTTACCTTTCCTTTACCCTTACCCTTAGATTTGGATCTAGAACATGAAAAATTTGTACCTTGTTCAGAATTCCTACCCCTTGTAAGCAGTACATCAGAAGATATCCACATGTCAACATTAAGCTTTCTCATAGCCTTTCCTTAAAGGGCTGAGATAACTGTGTCGACACTCAGGGTTTTGTTCGTGGAGCACATTGTGTCTTTGAATGACTCATAATATGCTGGAAGAGAATTCCACAACATACATGTTTATTCTTCATCTTTAATCACTTCCTCTATATCCAGTAATTTGCAAGCCAATTTATTAAAATTACTAATGTGAGCCTCCAGATCTCCACCCTCTGTCATTTTGAAGTTATACCACTGCCGCTTCAAGTGTAAGCGATTTTCAGACGATTTTTTCGCATAGACATCCTCTAACTTCACCTATAATTTAGCCGCAGTTTTCTCTCTCATGACATTATAGACAATCTCATCTATTAGACATAAACAGATCGATGATAAAGCCTTCTTATCAAGAGTATTTCATTCATCATCAGTCATAGTAGACTTTCGCTCCTCAAGAGCACCATCTTCTCCTTGCTTGATTAAGGAACTGATCATCTTGATCTTCTATAACTCAAAATTATTTTTCCCTAAGTACTTCTTAATATCATACCTAGTGCTTGCCATTATTACTATTCCCTGAGATTCAGATTTGTGCCCCAACGATTGCTCTGATACTACTTGTTGGGGATTTGTGCTGCAGAATCACACAGATCTAGATCTAGGATAACAATCCAATGGCACCAAGCAAACACAAGAGAACACACAGATTTAACATGGAAAACCCTTTTGGGTAAAAAACCACAGCACAAAGCGACATAATTCCACCATGAAAGCATAAATTATAAAGAGAGTAGACTTACCTGATTCGAACAAACTCAAATCTCACCTTTGCTACACCCTTTAGAAACCCTAAAAACCCTTTTAGGAACCCTTAGAATACCTTTAGAAAATCTTAACATGCCCTAGAATAGCTTCAGGGACCCCTATTTATAGTTTAGGAAAATCCACTTACGCACTTACTTTGGAATAGTTTGGAAACCGCCTCAAATTTACGCAGTCCACGTGCAGTCTGCGTAACCTTCGATAGGTCGAGCCAAGGCTTCGACTGGTCGAACTTGACCCTAGACTGGTCGAGCATCCCGGACCTCCAAAAAACATGCTCGCTGGACTTCGAGTCGAGCGGGTCTCGATCGGTCGAGTGGACCCTCGACCAGTTGAGTCAACCCCTCGACTAGCTGAGCAGCGTGGTAAAAAGAAAAAAACTGAAGATTTAAGACATCTTCTAACAACTTGGCAGACGTTTTCTAATTCTCTATTTTATCCGTCTTTGATTTATAATTTATTATTATTATATTATCAATATATTAAGCATCAATCGCTGTGGTGATGTAGTTGACAATTTTCGTTGATCGGTGGTTGTATCCCAAAGACAGTCATAGCATAACATGTGTGACATTCACTTAGTTCGAGATATAGGCGCGAATTGTCTTCAGGAAAGAGATCTGATTACATGCCTCCGCTAACTTCATTATTCGTCATTCTCCTTTTCTCTTATTTTCCTTCATGACATCATGTGCACTTGTTCTAATTTTTAAATTTTAATCTGTTTAATTTATTGTTATTTCATATTTGCTATTAGTATAATTTTACAAATTATATTATTACTTATAATTTTTTTAGTATTGTTGATGCAAAATTCTGATCGAACCCCTTCAAACCTTCGAGTACCTGCACAAGACGAAAATCAAAGAAAACCTTAGTTAGAGCAGGGGACCCTCCGATGTCAAAGTCAGGCTGGGAATCTGGGTCTTAATGTATTGATGGGTTCTAGGATAGAGTTTTTTGCGTACCCCTCATGGCGATTGAGCTCCTTTATTTATAGAGGCGAGAGCCTTCTATCGTATGAGAATTTTCTTCCCAATATCGTATGCGAGATCTTCTCCCGGTATCGCGGAGATCGAATTTCGCCCGTTTCTGATTCTATCTGATCCCGTAATCTCTGGGATTGGAGATCTCATCCCGAGATCTCTAGGATGACGTTATATTATGCGCTGTCTTTCCTTCATTCGGTCGGTCCGAGGTGGGTCGGCCCGAAGCATGCCATAGTCGCTGGTTCGTCGTCGAAGCCGACTTATCTTTTGTCTCGGTTTAGTCGGTTCACCACCTTCCCTCGGATTCAATGTATCCTTCGGCGACCCGAGGCACCAAGTCCGAGTCTCCGGACTTGGTACATTTTGTCCCCAACAAGTATTAGAACAATAATTTGAGGACGATTTACCTTTTAGTGCTCTATTACACTAAGTTATATTTGTCTGTAGAGATAATGGTAGTATGATTAGCCAACGAATTTTATAATTTTATTTTCATGGTAACTCTATTTAATTTTATGATTTGATTCAGATCTGTTTAATTTATTAGATCTGATTAATTTTACAAATTATTTTAAATCTGTTTAATTTATACATTTGTTTCCTATCTATTTAATTTATTAAACTTATTTAATTTTACAGATTTTCTCAAGATCTGTTTAATTTATTAAATCTATTTAATTTTACAGATTTTTTCAGATCCATTTAATTTGTTAGATCTATTTAATTTTACAATTTTGTTTTAGATCTGTTTAATTTTACAAATTTGTTTAAGATCCGTTTAATTTATTAGATTTGATTAATTTTATAGATTTGTTCCAGATTTGTTTAATTTTATAGATTTACTTAAATTCCTTTTATCTGTTTAATTATTTCAAAATTGATTAATTAATTCATATTTGTACTATGAATTCATATCTGAATAATTTAATTAAGATCTGTTTGATAATTCATATCAATCTCATAATACCTATCTATTTGTTTCATATATTATCAATCATTTGTATTGCCTTAAATCTATTTGCTAAATAATTATTAGTTGTTTGTACTGTCTATAAATTTATCTACTAAATAGATTATCAATCATTTGTGTTGAATTGATGTACTAATTTATTGGATATCTGTTTGAATTTATTTTAGGTTTGTTTATTAAACCATTTGATTTATTATTTTTATATTTTAATAATTATTCATTTTTAATTGTACTATCAAATTATATTAGAATTCAAGATAGTTTGACACACCTGTTTTATTGGAAGAGGATAATGGCATTTACAAAATGTCACTCCCAATCTTCTGTAATAATTGATCTGTTTGACAAATCTAATTTCAAAAGATGTGAGAAAATGATTAAATTCATCTGAAAAGAAAATTTCCTTTATATACTTACGTAATAGCCAGATACTCAGGTGATAGAACATTATCGTAGTTGGAGATTAAAAAAGTAGAAAGAAGATGATGAGTTGTGCAACGACTATATTCTGAACTATACGACAAATCCTTTATTTGACCTTTATTCTGACTTTAAATCAAATAAGGAACTCTGGAAGGCCCTAATTAAGAAATACCACAATAAAGAGGTTTGATTCAAATAATATGCAGTTAGTTATTTTAACTATTATATGATGGTAGACGATAAATCCGTAGAGACTCATACCAAGGAAATCCAACTCATCTTCAATGAAGTATTACAAGAGGGGATCAAAATTGATGAACAATATCTAGTAGCCCCTGTCATGGATAGACTACCTCCCTTGTTAAAGGAATTCCAGAATAACTTAAATGTAAAATTGATAAACTAATAATGGAATGGTTAATAGTGGACATTCGTATAGAAGAGGAGGTCTGTCTCTAAGATCGCAAGGAAGATAATCATCCTAAGATCCATTATATTGATACCAAACATCAAAATCTTAAGAAAGCACATAAATCCAATGACCAATAATGACAAACAACAATCATACAAAAAATTCAAGAAAACTAAAGCTAAATCAGGCTGTTTTGTACATGGTATTTTGGGCTACTATGCTACGTATTGCAAAAGGAAGGTTCAAGCAAATGCTGCAGATGTTAATAAAGCCAATGAGGAGGAATAACTGGCAATTATGATCACAGAGACATGCGTTGTTGAAATGAATGAAGGCTGGTGTCTTGACTTGGGAGCAATGAGGCATGTTGGGTTAGACCAAGCCTGGGTCAAAACCTATGAATCATCCCATCATCACCAACTCATCCATCTAGCTAGTTTTGCAACTACTAAGTCAAACACCACATCATGGGCTCTCTTTACATATCATTATGAAGTTCACTCACTTCATTATGGGCTCTCTTTACATGTCATTATGAAGTTCACTTATGGTCAAGAACTGACCTTTAAGGATGTTTTGCATGTCCTAGAATTTAAGGAAAATTTTATGTCTCGTCATTTGCCCAATGAAACTAGCACAAAGGCTATAATAAAATGTAGAGAAGTTTTTTCTAAGAATGAGAAATTTGTATGGAATGCATATAAAGTATATGAGATGTATAAGTTTTATGTTGATTTTAATAAAGCTTCTTCTTCTGCTGCGTACTCCATTAGTATTTATAATGGGAATGTTTGGCATAACAGATTGTGCCACATTAATTTAAAATATGTGAAACGAATGAGTGCCTTGAAATTTATCCCAAAGTTAAGTGATAAGGACTCATTTGGTGAATGTATGTACCGTAGTAATGCTAAAATCATTAGGTAACCTTCTAGGTTAGTTGAGAGGAATTTTGAACTCTTAGGACTAGTTCACTTGAATATATATGATATGAAGGAAACCCAAACCAGAGGTTGTAAAATGTACTTTATTATCTTTATAGATGATCACTCTAACTTTTGTTATATATCTTATTAAGTTTAAGGATGAAGCCATTGACATGTTTAATATTTTCAAGGCTAAAGTAGAAAATCAGCTTAGTCGCAATATTAAAGCCTTTGAAGTGATAGGGGAGGTGAGTATACCTCACCGGCCTTTACTGATTTTTGTGAATCCCAAAGGATATACATTAGTACACTGCTCCTTAAACTTCTCATCAAAATGGAGTTACTGAGAAAAAAATAGGATATTGACAGATATAGTAAATACTATGCGTAGTTCTACCTAATAATCTGTGAGGTGAAGCTACTCTTACGGCTGTCAATATCCTAAATAGAATTCCTTTTAGTAAGACAGATAAATCTTCATACGATTGTGGAAAGATAAGGTCCTTACCCTAAATTAATGTAGGACTTAGGGTTCTCTATGCAATATTATATTAGTTGATCTTAAAAGACCTAAGTTATGAGATAAAACTATTCGTTGTGTATTTGTTGGATACATACTTAACGGTAAATTTTATATGTTTTTTAACCTTGGATAATTCCTCCATTATAGAATATAGAGGTGTTAACTTTTTTGAAGTTAGGTTTCTTTATAAGTAAAAATAAAATAAAAAAAATTAGTGGGGGTGATCATTTAGACTCAGGGTCTAAAACTATCGGTTTATCTAAAACTTTTGGTTGTAATGAACTTGATACCTTACATAAAGCTAGTAAGATGGTTAGATTAGTGAAGGATTTTGGACCCGATTTCTCTACCTATAATGCAAAAGGTGATCCGATCTCATATAAAGAGGCTATGTCATCTTGTAATGCTTCCTTTTAGAAGGAGGCTATACATACCGAGATAGATTCCATCATGATAAATCATACATGGAATCTAGTTCACTTACCTAATGGTTTGAAACCACTCGAATATCATCGAATTTTTAGAAAGAATGTCATGGCCCAAATTTCGAGTATCATGCATGCATCCTAGACCTAAGATCTGCTTCGCAACTCGTACACTAAGTGTACTCAGCTCATTTAATACATTTGCATAAAGATACAGTTGACAATCTAAATTTTCATTTCTCACTATCACACTTCATACAACATCCATTCCAACCAGCTATTATCAATTCAACTGAGAACCCACCCATTTGGGGTCATATTTAAAATAACTGGCAATGAATCAATCCAATGATTAAATAATTCATATTTAATGTACCTAAATAGCAACATGAACTGATTGATGCAGATTCTGGAGAGGCAGGATCCGCCTCCCGGCCACGGGGCAGAGGTTGGTGCTGCCACCGAGTAGTCCTGACCACCACAGGTTCCCCAGAACCCTCGCAAATCTGAAACACAAATAGGTCACAACCAAGTGTCAACTCAGACCGCGAAGATTGCTAAGCTCGACAACTCTGATCTGTATCATACGTTGGAAAATTGGAGACAAGGGAAGGCCCCCAAAGTACTCCTCAAGATAGGAGAGAACGAGGTCCCGTGGGAGGCTAAGCTTAAGGAACTGCGAGGTCAGATCGATGACATTCACCAGGCCTACCGTGCACAAGTTCCGACCTCTATCGAAGCCATGATGGAGGAGAACGGGCCTCCATTCATTGATGATATCATGGGAGCCCAACTCTTGCCCAAATTCTAAATGTTGCAGATCGCCTTCTACTCTTGATCTAGCGATCCTGCTGAGCATTTGGAATCGTTTAGGGCTTAGATGGAGCTCCACGGTATAGAATTGATTTGATCCTTTTCCCAACTCAAACCATGTACTGAATATGTTTGGAGAGGCATTCCAAGTTTCCAATATGTGTAGGAATACAATTTATGATCTTTTTCTTCTTGGTATAGCCAATTCATACTTTTCCACTAGTTGTTTGATTTTTACTTATTAGCCGACCCCAAACAGGTGGGAGGCAAGGCTATGATGATGATGTTGATATCGACTACGATTTGATTTTTGCATGGATGCTTATTCAAAAAATGATGCGTGTAGAGTTGTTGGTTGACATGAGCTGGTTTTTGGCTGCAAGTAGTTGATTATGGAGTTCATAAGCTTTGGAAATACAATAATGTTGGGGTATTTCATCTATTACACATTTTCATTACCTACTGATCCACATTCTAATATGATAGTGCAAGATGAATTGACCGTCAGTCCCAAGTTTCACTGAGTCTATCTTTGGATGCACAAGTCCATTGAACTGCAAGCATTCTATTTAACCAAGAGGAAATGACAAAAAGTATTGATGCTCCTCTATCTTAATGAGTAAATATCCCTCAGACTGCAGTTATGTCTCTTTCAAGTTTCAAGTCCAACTAGGAAGTAACAAAATTTCAATTTGGAGAAAAGAGCTTTTAATATGAATGTCATGGAAAGAAATACAATTTGGTTAATTCTCCTTTATTAGACTAATAATTGCAATTCAAAATGATGAGGCATTGCTCTCTGATAGTTGTAAAATTTTTAAGTTTAAATACTGTTGAGGTCAAAATTTGGATCGCCCTCCACTCCTTGGGTGGACCCTAGTCTTGCACGAAAAGGTAAGCAAAAGAGATCCTGGCTTAGCCGGGGGACCCTCCGATGCCTAAGTTAGGTCAAGGGAATTTGGGTCTAAGTGAAATTATAGGGGGAGAGCGTTAGATCTTACGTACCTGTAGCAATGGAGTCCCCATGTATTTTTACCTAACCGTCGAATGGTCTGGGTCTGTTAATCACGGCACGATTCACTCAATCAGGGAGATTTTCGGATCGTGGAGATACTGTGTGTAATCCAAGGATCGTGTAATATGCCGTGCGGATCATGCGTATCTTTGGGCGCAGTAATCAGCCACGTCCGTTTATAGTAATTTCTAAGTTTGACTTGAGGAACGCCCACCTCGGAATGTGGAGTCGGCTCGGACCTCTGGGCAGGCAGGTTCCAATCGGAGTGGTTATGGGTCTTTATCGGATACTGTCCGCTCTTGTGATCTGAGCCGAGTTACTAGCTATTCGTCTGTTCGGCACAATATGGCATCAGGCCTCGGAATTATAATGAGCTCGGATCTTCCCATAACAAATACCACAAAGTTGTTATCGGAGGGAAGGGGCTTGTTTTGCTAAAATGTCTTATGGTTTAAAATCTTCAAATCAGAAATTATATTGGATGGGTATTGAAATCATATGTATCGGGACGTCCTGGAGTGGTTTTTTACTGATTTAGTGCAGCACTGGCAAAATATACAAAAACTTTAATATATACCATTAGTTTTCAGATAGCCATGTATTAGAATTTTGAACCATGTATGGTGCACTCATTGCATGCTTTATCTGAGTCCCTTTCAAGTGTTGGATTTTTCTTGACTTGTTAGTGTTGGCAAAGGAATCTGACTCCTTAACATGCCATTCTTTTGAATGCAAGATCAATTCTTTGGCCAATTTAATTTTATGTCCAATCTTGCATTTAAGCATGTAGCAAGCTGGTTGTGTGCATGTGTATGCAAAATCATCATACCATTAGTTTTAGTCTGAATGCATAGATTAAGTTGAATGTGATCAATCTTCAAGGTGATATGTTACACTTCAACATTGTTGAATGTAAGATGGCCATTTAAGAGTTTTCAAGTGGCCTAGTATGGAAGTCTTTCTTGATTGGCCTGATGCCCGTGCCTCTGTGAAAGATTTAGATTTTAGGTACATGAAAATGTTTATATATGTCTAAACTTTGTACTATAATTAAATAGCATAGTAGTTAGCATTTACAAACCATGTCAGTTTGCTTGAGAGTGATAGAAACCCAACTCTCTCTCTCTCTCTCTCTCTCTCTCTCTCTCTCTCTCTTTATATATATATATATATATATATATATATATATATATATATATATATATATATAGGAAAATGTTTCATGCAGCCGAGCTTGTGGGAACTTAATTCCTCTGAGGTCGAGCTATGTGGGCCCCACCGTGATGCATGTTGAACATCTACCCCATCAGTCAGATGCACCATTCCATGGTGGGCCTCGGGCTTAAAATTCAAGTCAATCTATGACTTGTGTGGGCCACACCACGTACAAAAGTTGAGAGGGGTTACCCTTCCATTAAAACATTCAAAATCATTTGTTGGGCACACCGATATGTGGTTCACAAATCCAGCCCATCCATTATGTGTATCCCACTTGGATGAGGGGTCAGACCAAGTTCCAGATGCATCCAAATTTCAGGTGGGCCCCACCAAGTTTTTTTTATGTTTTATTCATGTTTTCAAATGATTTTAGATGGTATGGCACACCTGAGTTCCGTATACGGCTGATTTTTGGGATATCCAATAATTTAAAAGGGACCCATCAAATGCACTGCGTTGATGTTCGATGTACATCATGGTGGCGTCCACACAGCTCGACCTCATGGGAAGTTCCCATGAGCTCGCATAGAACCTTTTCATATATATATAATTAATTAATTAATTAATTAATTAATTAATTCAGATCCCTTTGTTCTGATTTTATTTGTTATATTGAATATCTTGATTGTTTATCACACTTCTCAGACTTTCTCATGCAGAGTTCTGATGGAAAATTTCTAGCATTCTTGGGAAATAGTGGTCCTTGTCGGGTTTGGGACCTAACGTCATTGATGGTTGTAGCCAATTTACCAAGAGAAAAATGTGAGCAGCTTGTTTTACTTACCTTTTTTCTTTTGATAGGCAATCTAGGCTTGAACCCGTTACCGCCGTTGAAACACACTTTGTCTACCCTTGGCTCGAGCCCATTTTACTGATTCCTTAAATACATTTTTAGAATTCCCTTTTTTTTTTTTTTTTTTTTCTTGTATCTTTGAATCTAAGCTGGATACATCTGTCAAATTCATGGTGAGGTTGTCAGGATCTGCCATTTTTCTGATAATAGTGAACAGTGATGACAATCAAACCCTATATGTGACTGCAATGCAAGGTGAAATTCCTGATTCGAATAACAGATTCTCCTTGATTACTATTGTTTCATATGTTGCTGATTTTGAAGCTGTTTTACAGGCCAGCATGGAAGCATTGTCCCTTGGAACACTACATCATGGGAGAGAGTTGGATCAAAGAAAATAGTCCATGACCCTATTTCTGCCTCCAATGTTTCAGCTGATGGAAAACTCCTTGCAATGTAAATCTTCAATTAATGCTTCTTATAGAAGAGGAATTTTGATTCCAATTTATAGGATTTGCTGCATTAATCTGGAAGTTTTCCTTCGCAACATCACACTAACACAACCTCGTGACACTAATACATTATTTGACACATAACCAGTACATGAGACCCCAAATGGATCAACCTTGGATCAACCTTTATTTATTTATTTATTATTCACTTTTTATTTTTACACATGCACCCGCCACACACCCATGCACGCGGTGGTGGGATTTCACCACCAAATGGATCAACCTCATAACAGTAACACAATCTGTGACATAGCAAATGGTCTCGTCTTGTTGGTTGCACAGTACCAGTCTTTGGTTTGATCCATGCCAAATTCTTTGGCTTGATCAATCCATGAGTCTCTTCCAGCAGTGTTTTAAAACCAGGCCAAACATCAAACGAGTAAAGCTGTTGATGCAGTGCAAACAGGTTCAACTGCTAGTATAACCTATCTCGACCATGACATCATAATTTAGTGTAGATTGTTTATAGAACAGAGCTTTCTATGTCATATTGCTTTTCTAACACCTAAGATATCAGTTTTTCGAAAAGGATAAAAAGCTATGTTCCCTTGTTGTAGCCCTGGTGTATCATGGTAATATGTTAAGCTTGAATCATATGTCCTACAGAAGTAAACTGATGTTCTTAATAGAACATTGTAGAAGTATAAGCAAAATCTTCTCTATAACCCGACAGAAACAGAAATGAGTTGATTTTTTTTTTTCCTTCCCATCTGTACATCCCTGCATTTCAATCTAGGTATTAGTCCAACGCAAGGGTAGTCCATACATGTGAAATAGTACATCCTTGTGCTTCCCAAGTACAAAACTGAAGGGCACTAGTATCATAATTGATCGGTAACCTACGGACCTTTTTGGATGAATTCCAAAATGAGAATGCAGAATGAGACCCAAACCTGCCACATTTCATGGGGTGGGGCATTTGTGTTCCATCTGGCAAAATGCAATTAGTGGTGTGCACTAAACACTTGTGTCCCCAAAGCCACCCAAAAACGAGGGGTGCTATGGCAATGGGTTTGGCTTGTTATCCTACCATTATCACTCAAGATGGTGATGCATGGGTCTCTCTCCTCCTTTACCTAGGCTTGGGACCTGCAATGCATTGATTTGCATTGGCCGAGTTAAAAAATGGTTTAAGCTCCATTCGGTTTGAGAAAAATTTATATTCATAAAGATTGATGTGATAACCAAATGGAGCCCAAAACCATAAATATGTTCAAATATAGAGTACAAAATTCATTTAAAATTACAAAAAACAAACCAAACAACATATAAAGTACTTAGAAAAAACATACATACTATAAATCTAGAGTGTCAAATTAGTTTTTTTTTTTTTTTTTATAAGCAAGCCAAACATCATATAGAGTAACTAAAAAAACATGCACACTACAAATATGTTCAAATATAGAGTACAAAATTCATTTAAAATTTCAAAAAACAAACCAAATAACATATTGAGTAACTAGAAAAAAAACATGCAGACTATAAATATGTTGAACTATAGAGTGCCAAATTAGTTCAAAATTAGAAGGAAAAAAACAAGCCTAACATCATATAGAGTAACTAAAAGAAATATGCAAACTACAAATATGTTCAATTATAAGTACCAAATATGTTCAAATTATTGAATTCTCAAGGAGTCCTTCCTCCATTGCACAAATGATCTCGGACCGACGTCTCCAAGTGTAGATGCGAACTCATCTTCTTTCCACAAAGGAGCACCAGGTTGTATAATCTCAGTCAGGATAACAACAAAAGCTCCCTCCTCCAACAGCTCGCAATGTACAATTGCACTTGGATTAACTTCATGTACTTGACCACGAGCAACTACACCACGTTTCCCCCATCCAAGCAAGTCGCATCTCTTACCGATATATATCATATCCGGCTATATGTACACATATAAAATGGCATTGGTGTTGATAGGGTTTACAATATAATTGTAAGTTCAATACAGTAGAAAATTTATAATTGCATACCGACGATGCCCGAGTAGATCTAGCGGCTAGTGGTGATCATGAGAGGTTTTGAACAAACTGGACAACTTCATCGAGGTTATTACCGCTATGTTCTTGAACGACCGCATTGTGAACCTTGTTTAAGTCTGGGATATTGTGGTATTGTTGGGAACTTGATGCACATTTAGTACACTCAGGTGGTGCATGCTCACCATGCATGTTCCAAACCCTATATGTTGGGTCGAATCCATTTTTCATTAGATGTATTTCCAAATCATTATAAGAAATCGGTAAACGTGCACATCTGCAAGTGGTGCATGAACAAAGAATGACTTCTCTATCAGGAATGTGTTCTCGTGCAAACTTTGAAAAGCTTCTTATTCCAGAAATAAAACGTGGGTTCGGGAAACTTAGTGTCATCCACTCCCTATCCATTATAGCCGGATCCCGATTAACCAAATGGTCCATTTTAAACCTACACCTTATCGAAAAAAAAATATATATCATTCACCCATTCATGGATCTAATTCTAAACACATGGATCTATAATAAATATCATTCACCCATTCGCAATTCTAACCCTGCACGAACCTAGAGACAGACGGTCTTGTCAGGGGCTCCGTGGGGCCCATCATGATTTATGGGGTTCATCCGCTCCATCCATTCATTTAAAAAGTATGTTTCAGGGCAAGTACCCAAAAATGAGGTAGATTGAAAGCCCAAGTGTACCACAGAAGATATAAATGTTAGGCAATAAATCTCCACTGTTTCACATGGTGTGGTCCACTTAAGCCTTCAATCTGCCTCCTTCTTTGGGCTCATGCCCTAAAATGAGCTGCAAAATGGATGGACGGCTTAGATAAAACACACATATTGTGGTGAGCCCCATAGAGCTCCATACGGGACATCAAACTTTAGATATGCATGGTGTGGTGTGGTGGAAGATTTTAGCTATGGATTAAAGCAGTAGAAAATTAAATACAATAATTATCCGTAGCTAAGACCCACCATAGTATGTAGTCTTTACTAATTTTTGTCTCCTAGAATTATAAATAGGAATAATAAATTCACGAACACAACATCCTTCTAGTGTAAAAAAATGGATAAAAGGTTAAAAATAAGATAGAAGTCATGCACATTTTCAGAATATGTATGAAAATGAATTATGGGAAAGAATCCCAAACTGCTAATAGTTATTCAGAACTACTAGGATGCAAAAAAAGTGAGTGGAAAAGTGCACGGATCCTAAATTCAAGAAGCAGATGTTCATATATCAAATGTTGTGATCATCTCAACAAGAACATATCTTCTACGCGGGTCAGATTGGCTGGCCCACAGGTTCATCCATCCAGCTTTTAACCCAAGTTACTAGTGGGTATTAGCATGTGCAATGTATTGGAGAAAGGAATCAGCTTGCAAGATGCAAGGAGATGGTGAAGAGGCAGTTTCAAAATGCAATTTTTTTCGTACTTTGGTAAAGTGCCATATATAATTATTTTAAAGTTGTACATATAGAATATCTTAAATCAATCAACCATCTATGTCATTGAGTCAAATGTCCTAACCTCTGATTTATGAACATTGTTTCTTAAATTTGTATCCTTGACATGGTTGTGTTATAAACATTATTGATATTTATAAACATTTTTCTTTAGATATGGTGGTGTTGAAGGGAAAGTTTGTCTCTGTATGGTTTAGAAGATCATGCTTTTTGTATGGTTCTTTTAAAGGAGGCTTTGGTCCGTTGAAGTATGAAACCCTTTAATGAATTAATCATGATGAAATGATTTTTAATTAGACATTGCAAAACAAAGTTGATGATTCTTTTTTGCCTGCCTTAGTTAAAGTTGTAAGAGCCTAGATAATCTTGCATGCAGACTCACACACTTTGTTAACCTGTGCAAAACATAGGATTAATTTTTGGTTCATGATACATCTACACTACGTGCCTGCTTATCATCCATTACACTTTGCCAGAGTATCAAAGTTCTTATCTTCAATAAACAACAATAGAAATGCAAAAAAACGAAAAAAAAATCCATAAAAACCATATCCAAATGTTAGATATTCTAATTTTGAAAAAAAAAAAAAAAAAAAAAAAAAAACACCAACTCAATTTCAGCATAAATGTGAAAAGTGAATACATGATACCCACTGGTCAAATAGGTAAACCATGCCCACTATTACAGATTGTAAGCATACTAGAGCGCTACAACACATGCACTTAAAAATCTTGTCGAGCATAAAAATTGAAATCTGATATGCTCGTAAACAACAAATACATGCATTCAACCTATAAAATGAATTGATTGTAGACATAACTTATAGATGTTAATACCATGTAACAAGAGAAGCCTGAACCTCAACAGATGTACATTTCATTGAAGCTCCCAATTTCATTAAGGAATGATTTACACCAGTTACTGATGAGCATTAATGTGGGCATGGGATTCTGCTTTTTTTTGCAGATTGGAAGTGCCTATCCCTTCAATTGGTGGCCAACATACTAAAAGCAGCACATAACATGGTCTTCATTTGATCAGAAAAGGCCAGTGTTGAAGGGTTAGGAATAGGATACCCCAATCCGAAGGGCATCCCATCCATGTGGGGCCCATTGCATCACTTTGGGCCACACATTCGTAACTGATCCCATCCATCTAGCCTCATCCCTTGCTTCATATCTCTCAATGACACAAGCATAAGTGGACGGATCATATTCATTCCAACGATCGCATTTTCTATCATAATCTAGCTCAAAAGCTTCTATTTTTTCATCAGGTGCTATGTTCTTGTTTGTCCATTTTGCTCCCAATTTCATTGGTCTCTCCATGCACAATAATACTTAGAAATAATTGATTAAATCTTTTGCATTATTCCTAATCTGTCACCATTTTAAAATTTAAAGACAAGAATAAATAGTCTTTGTTATTTCTCTGTGGGGACTGGATGTTAATGTCTAGATAGATAGGATCAAGGGATCAATATGTCCATCACTCCAATGGTTTGATCATTTTCAAACAGGTCCAAACCAAACCAAACATCAACATTCTATATAAAAAATAATAATAATAAAGCTACTTCCAATTTCAGTAACCTGAAATTACAGCATTTTTTATTTTTTATTTTTGGTAAGTAGCCTGAGATGTATCCGTTCCTAAACCATTCTGACAAAGAACATATATATATATATATATATATATATATATATATATATATGTATAATATGGGAAAAGGTATATATATATATATATATATATATATATATATATATATATATATATACCATCGGAAAACATAAGTATACACGAAAAAACATGTAAAAGCACTTGGTGGGCCCCACATGATTGTGGATATGACCGAAACTTGCCTAAAATTACATCCAAGTGGGACACACATGATGGACGGTCGATCATCAAAAAATGAGGTCGAAATGGTTTTGAATGTTTGATGGTGCACGCCCCTCTCAACTTCGTGCCCCACCGTGATTCCTTTTGAAGATCCACACCGTCCACCAGATGTCGTCCGTGAGGTCGAGCTGTGTGGGCCCCACCGTGATTCCTTTTGAAGATCCACACCGTCCACCAGATGTCGTCCGTGAGGTCGAGCTGTGTGGGCCCCACCGTGATTCCTTTTGAAGATCCACACCGTCCACCAGATGCACGAGGCCAGGGTGACCCCACATGGCCCAAAATCAACCGTCCACGTAACTCAGGTGGGCCATACTGTCAGAAAACATAAGTATACACGTAAAAACATGTAAAAGCACTTGGTGGGCCCCATTTGAGTTGTGGATACCACCTGAAACTTGGTCTAAAATTATATTCATGTGGGACACACATGATGGACGATATTGATCATCAAAAAACGTCTCGAAAGATCCCCACAAATGGTTTTGAATGTTTCAAACATCACGGCCCCCTCTCAACCATTTTAGCAGTATGTGGTGGGCCCACAAAAAATCACGGATTGACTTCATTTTCACTTTGTGGGCCCCCATCTTAGAATGGTGCATCCGATCGAGGGGGGGAGATAGATTTTCCAAACGGCATCATTTCGTGTGGCCTACATCGCAGCCTTCGACCATCATGTGTGTCCGCTTGAATGTAATTTTACGCTTTTCGCATAGTACCTTTTCTCTATATATATATATATATATATATATATATATATATATATATATATATATATATATATATATATATATATAAAATCATACGATATTTCATATATTGAGGAATCACGGTGGGGACATTGGGCGAGCTTACGGAGCAACTCGAGTAGCCATCTCTGCATTTGTTAAATTCTTCTTATATATAGGACTATATATATGTATAGTTTATATATATCATGCTCTATATATTCAAATCTTAGTGTCGTTTGTTTTTCAAATGGTATTTTTTTTGAGCTTATATGACAACGTAGCCATCTGACGTGTTATAGTGTGTAGAATATCATATTGAGTTGTTTTGACATATCTCCTCCAGTGGAAAACATTTATGCATTTGCATCCTTGGGGAGCTTTTGTCCATTAATGAAGCATCGACACACAATTGCTTCCACATATGGATTTCAATGGGCCAGTGCACGGGGTCAAACACGCCCTTTGATTTTGAACTATTCAAGCTGGACCTATTCAAAGTTTTTATTTTACTTTGCCTCATGTAGCCATTTGATGGTCCTACTTCCACATAATATGATCTAGACTTCCAAAATCATAACCAACCATTTTAGCTCTATTACCTGATATGGTTTTCAATTTTGACCCATTGGTTTTAGATTTCAAATGGGCTAAATAACGACATTGCATTTCAGGCCTTACAGAATTTTAGCCAATTAATCCAGCATTTTAGCCTGAAATTCATGTATCCGTTCCTAAACCATTCTGACAAAGAACCAACATAAAAATTTTAAAAAATCAAAATTCTGACAAAGAACCTATATAAAAAAGTACCTTAAAAAATATACAATCATGGATGAGAAAGATAGTAGAAACTGACATTACCTGAATGAAATAAACCATAGCTTATAAATGTAGGGAAGAGGGAACCTTTGAAGAGGAAGAGACCTCAAGGTTAGGGGGAGTGAGGGCGCGGGAGCTCGATAGAGGGGGAGGGAGAGGGCGAGAGAGGGAAAGGGAGATGGAGAGGGAGAGGGAGAGGGAGGAGAGGAGAGGGAAGGGAGAGGGAGAGGGAGAGGGAGGTGAGGGCGCGGGAGCTCGATGGAGGGAGAGGTTTTTTTTAAAGGGAGGTGCGATTTGAGTTTTGGGGACACCTCATGGTGCAAGCGGAAGAGAGGGGCTGAAGCCTGAAGGTCATGTCAACGGCTCGTGGGGCCCACCGTGATGTATGCGATTTATCCAATCCGTCCATTTATTTTGAAAGTTAATTTTATTTAATTATTTCAAAAATTAAGCAGATCTAAACTCCAAGTAGGCCACAATAAAGATTAACAATCGCCACTTAATATCCATTGTCTCTTATGGTGTCGCCCAGTTAGGGCTGTTCACAAGTCAAGCTAGCTCGAAAAGCTCGCTCGACTCGACTCGAGTCAGCTCGGATTGACTCGGCTTGAATGGCTGATTCAAGCCGAGTCAAGCTAATTATTTGAAGCTTGAGTTGAGTTCAAGCCAAGTTCGACCAGGGGCCATTTCAACTCGACTCGAAGCTCGAACTCGACTTGACTTGATTAATAAATATATTAAATATTATATTTTATATATATTATATTATATTATATAAGATATTATATATATATATTATATATATATATTATATATATATTTATTAACATAAGTTTTAAAAACTTAAAAAAAAAAAAAAAAAAAACCCTAGAGTCTTTATCCACCGCACGTACCCCTTCCCTTTCCTTTCTTCTCTTTCTCTCTTGCCTCGCGCGACCACCGCCCGCCCGACCACTACCACCAGTTTTCATTTCAGCTCCACAAGAGTATAATTTCAATCTCTTGAGATCTACTTCTTAGGCGAGAAACCTAAGAAATTCGAGATGGGTTCTTCTCAGATTTGTTAGAGCTTCAAGGAAATCTAATGATATGATTGGCTAGAGCTCTTTACTTGGATTTCTGATCTGTGTTTTGCTCTGTTTATTTTCTAGTACTTGGATTTCTCCTGGTGGAAGAAGATCAAGAACAGATCGGTTCTTATAGGCTTCCTCATCCGATTCGAAGCTTTATTTAGTTTTTTCATCGGGTTTTGCTTTGATTCTCTTAAGTTTTTTGAATTTTTCATCAATGGAGGAGGATCAAGAACAGAATCCATTACTCTCTCACCCAACAAGCTCGAGCTCGACTCGACTCGAACCACTCGACTCGAACTCGACTCGACTCTCGACTCGATAGCTTTGGCAAACAAGCCAAGCTTCAATGTTGAGCTCGAGGCCAAGCTCGAGCTCGAGCTCGAACTCGAGTACATCATGGACAAGCCAAGCCAAGCTTGGCCCACCTCGACTTGACTCGGCTCGATGCGGCTAGTTGAGCCTTTGATCCACCTCTTTTTTGGATTATGCCCTAAAATAAGTTATAAAAATGGATGGATGGCTTGGATTAGGGTGATTTTAGAGATATACTCCTTCCACAATGTACCCCATAACTTGGATGGTCTGGATGAATATTATAGGAATCTAGCTCCTTGGCCCACCCTCCCATCCTTTGGTTGGTCAATTTCCTAACTGAGAACCGCATAGGCGGAATTTTCATGAGATCCACACCGTCCATCAGGTAAGCTGGCTCATGATCAACCTAGAACCAAAATATCACGGTGATCCAAATCTCAGGTAACCCGTACCATGTAAAACAGTTGGGATGGGCACCCTTACCGTTAGATTTTTGTAATGCCCACCTTTATGCTTATATGCCATCCAATCCATTCACCTACCTCATCAGGATGAAATGATTAGCCGAAGATCACGCTATTTCAATCAAGTGGCCTATTCCACGTTAATTTAAAGGTTGTGTATAATTTTATACTTTGTGACCCATCTGAGTATTGGATCCGCCTATATTTTTTGGGATGAAGGGCAAACAAGGGCTGGCCTACATGTTGGACGGTTTGGATTTCGTACAAGCTAAATCATTTCCCCACATTAAGCTAGGTGAGTGATAGTACCTACCCGAGGTACACATAGGATAAATCACTCAAGCTCTGTGGGGTCCATCATATTATTTTTAGTTCATCCACTCCGTCCATCAGCTATTTATTATCATTTTCACAACAGAAACATGAAAACGAGACCATTCAAATCAAGCAGGCCTCACGATGATAGGTCATGCCTAAAACATTAAGTTCAACCAAATTGGCCCAGTTGACTCTGAATCAGGCTGATTTTTGGCATTTCTGTTAGTAGTGGTGAAATGAACATAATGAACAGGTTGGATGATATATAAACATCATGTTGGACCCCACATACTAACCTATGTTTGACTTCCACTCCCTGTAGTTCCTCGAGGTGTGGCCCACATGAGTTATGAGTTGGGGTAGCTTTTTTTTTTTTGCCACCGGGCATAACATGAAGGACGCACTTGATGGACGGACTGGATGTCACAAAATTGAGTGTGTTGATCGACAAAATATCCACCTTTCTTTTTATCCGACCGGAACAAAACATACACAGTCAACATGTACCAAACTGTAACAAGAACGGTAACACAAGTTTCCCTGCACGCCTGATAATCCATTTCCAGTTTTCTTTGAACCCCAGTGTCAGAATAAGAACCAACTGTAGAAACAACTAATCAAGCTATGCAAGATGTACTTGGGACGCAGTACACAAATACCATCAAAACATAGTCCAAAAAAGGTGAATTGTTCAAAAAAGTGTTAGACTATTGTCCCCAATGGGTGAACTCAGTAAAGCAAGAATGCTATGTAACAAATGAGCCAATTCCAACTTTGCCTAAATTCGAATGATATCCATTTGGCTCGGGCAATTCCAACTTCCCCTAAAGCCGAATGATAACCCTCTTGAAAAGTAGTTTTCGGCCCTGTTTGATAGACACCTAAAAATGAGTTCGTCTCATTTCACTTTACTGTAATGATGCATTAAAGATGTTGATCCCTAATACATAATTACTATGAACATGAATTCATTATGCATTCGACATAAAAGTATATAATTACTGTTAGTTGAAATGAGAAGAACTCATTTTTGAGGCATCTATCAAACAGGGCCTTAGCATCTTACCTTTAATTCGATCTCATTTCAACTCAACAATCATTCAATTCTAGTTGATAAAACTGGTCTCAAGACCAATTATGGGGATATATATAATATTCAATCAACCAATTTGCCCAGGCAATAGAGTGTGAATGTGGGGCCCACCATTTGTCATCCAAATCATTCATTTGGCAAAGCTCGATTCCAACATAAGATGCCCCGAAAATTCTCTTGGATGAGGCCGATGCACCCCGAGAAGGTTTGGATAGGGTTCTGTTGGAAATGGCCTTACCGTTCCGAAATAGTGATTTTAGTGTAGTGCATCTTCATTTTTAGTACAAATGTTTCAACATAATAAGAGTATCTTAGGTTTGTATGGCTAAAGGAAGGGATGACTGGCTTCCTCCTCCGAGTAAACCATTAACAAGGAATCATTAATTAATAAGGTAGAAAAATATTTAAAAGAGAAAATATTATTAAAAGTAATGAAGAAAAAAATTAATATGATTTAAATGAAACTCCAAGTGGAAACATACTAGACAAGTGTGTAGGAACATTAATGTGATACTTCGCATGGAAACATATTAGACAAGGGTATAGTAATATTTATAGGAGTGAACACTTGACATTCTGCTCTGATATCATATCAAAGAACCACTTGCTCTAAAAGCTTGAGCCATTAGAAGATGAAATATCAATATATATCAAGGGACTTTTAACAATTTTTAATTTAAAAAGTAACATAGATACAATCATTTATTCACACACCTCCAACCACACCTCCATAGAAGACACACATATCAAGCTCACATACAGACCACAAAGTTATATGGTAAGATACTAACCCATGGTTAACATGAACCAAACAGGGCTTAAATCTCCTTGAGTGGTATGGGGTCAACCAGTAGAGCTATGACCCTACCCCGAGCCTTGGCCCCATCATGTGGACAGCCAAACCCATCCCCAAACTGGTACACACATTCAGCAACTTGTGCAAGACCTATAGCGCCATCAATGAAAGGTCGGGGGAATGGAGAATGACCAACGCATTCTTTATTCAGCTTCTTCCATGTTTCATCAATCATACCTCTAACATGTTTGCGAGCTACTGCTTCAGAAACACCGGCTTCATGCATGTAACTTTCCACAGCCTTTAGAACATCACCTCTTGCTATTTCATGCTGTATCAATGAAAAATAGGCAATTACATGTTAGCCAACGATCAAACAAGGGAGTTATTAATTAGTTTATTTTTATTTTTACTTTTCCTAAGTGGCCAATGGTCAATTTGCAATTTTGGCCCACCTAATGACAGGACCACCATGATTTATGGGCTTAGGACACACTCCATGTGGGGTCCACCTATTTAGTGCACATGATGAACCCGCATGCCACACTGTCACTACAGGAAGAGTAGCCATCAGCATGGCCACTGAAGTTAGTAGCCGTACCATTGCTCTAGATAAAGCTAGGCACCCAGCCGAGTCGGTTAGAGTTAGGGTTGACCCGGATCGATTCAGTTTTGAAATAGGCCTAACCCGAACTTGAACCAACTCGGTACCGAGTCCAGCATGCCTAATCCAATCTAAGTCTGGGTCTAGCTTGAACTAATCCGGACCGAGTCCGACTCAGTCAAAGTACTGAGTTAGGGCGAGTTGGGTGCAGCAGGTATTCACGGGCTGAAATCACCACTCAAAGCCTAGCTTCGCTTGGTAGAATTGCAGCCTCTCCATCAGCAACATGGCATCTCATATCTAAAACACATCAGATGTGAGTTTTATATATATATATATATATATATATATATATATATATATATATATATATATATATATATATATATATATATATATGGGGGGAAAGGTACTATGTGCTCGAGCTCACGATAAGCTCCCATGAGGTCAAGCTGCGTGGCCCCACTGTGATGCGTGTCGACCATCAACATTGTGTATTTGATGGGTCCCCTTTAAATTATGGGATATCCCAAAAATCAGCCGTATACGGAACTCAGGTGGGCCATACCATCTAAAATCATGTGAAGACATGCCAAAAACATATAAAAGCATTTGGTGGGGCCCACCTGAGTTTTGAATGTTTCTGAAACTTGGTCTGAACCCTCATCCAAGTGGGACACACATAATGGATGGGCTGGATTTGCAAACCACATCTCGGTGGGCCCAGAAAATGATTATTAATGTTTTAATGGTACACGGCCCCTCTCAACTTCTATATGTGGTGTGGCCCACACAAGTCACGGATTGACTTGATTTCAGAGACGGAGACTCACGATGGAATGGTGCATCTAACTGATGGGGTAGATGTTCGAAACACATCACGGTGGGGCCCACACAGCTCAACCTCACGGGACGTACCCATCAGCTCAAGCGCGTAGTACCTCTATATATATATATATATATATATATATATATATATATATATATATATATATATATATATATATATGAGGCATGCTCACACAAAACTAGCTGGACCGTGAGTTTTGGTCCAACTAGCTGGGCATTTAATGAAAATATTCACCCTTTTATACAATGCATGCACTTATACTGAGGGATTTTAGAATGCATGTCATAGTTATGTAAAGTGGCATATATGTTAAGATCTAAGCCATTCATCAGTTAGGATCCACTAAGGAGAACTTATATGCTAAAAACTAAGAAACTACACTTTTAAGAAAAGTACAAGTGTGCATGTTAAATCTAGATCATTGGACTATTTTATTAACAACCCATTATTTTTATAAGTATTTGACATGTTTGATAGTAAGATCATCATTTTTTTTTTGCCCCTAACAAGTTGATAATGTAATTTATCTAATGTACGGATCTGATTTTTAGTTGGATGGTCCAAATCTATAATAAGTGTGTAGTCCATTCTACATTTAATGAAAAAAAAACTCCCTTAATTAATGTAAGTAAATGCTTCCATGGTAGACTAATTACATTTTCGCATGGAAAAGGGCCCACAGCTTGAGTGGGCCCATCATTGCGTTAATGTAAAATCAACCCCGTCCATTAGGTATGTCACCCTACGTTAGATCAAGGTTTCAAATCTCATTCCCATCCTTAGTAGAGGTGAATCACATGTTTAGAAACAGTATATATAGAAAGGTTCACCCTCTAAACTATTTCCATCAGTGTGGCTCACATGAATCATATATGGACTTCATTTTGGGACTCAGGCTTAATTTTGGTGTCATATCTAATGGCTTGAATGGATTTCATAGTTTCTTTACCATGGGCCCTGAAAAAAATCAAGAGTGGATGTCTCTCTTTTAATTGTTCCTATTGGTGTGGCTCATTTGAATCACTGATTAGCCTAATTTCTTTGTTATGAAGCTATCATTAGATTAAACGTTTAATGGTCGGAGTGGATCTTACATACATTTAAGAGTGGGCCCTTAAAAAATTTGAGGTGAGAGTGCGTGTGGTACGTGTTCCCATTTGGCGTAATTAATGCTAATAACACTGGCATAGAGGTGGCGCTGTTTTGGGACGAGGATTTCCTGCGAAAGGCTTTAGGAGGAAGTTACTGTGCAAGGATGCCGGGTGGGGTCCAGTGCAATGTATGTGAGAAATTTATTCCGTCCATCCGTTTTGCGAACACATTTTAGGACGTCATACCAAAAATGACGTCGATAGAACACTCAAAGGGGTCACACGAGAGGAGAAATTGGGGAAAGAAATTTCCACCGTTGAAACCTTCTTAGACCCCACCTTGATGTTTATATGCAATCCAAACCGTTTATAAGGTCATTCCAAATTGGATGAAGTGAAAACACTAAAAATATAACCGGATACAAAAATTTCATGGCCATAAAAATGTTTCAACGGTGCTCACTGAATAACAACTATTTCCTCTCGTGTGGCCCAATTGAGTGCTAGATACATTTATGCTTTGGTCTCACATCCTAAATTTATCTTTAAAAAAGGATGGATGGGGTAGATTTCACACAAACATATCTGTGGGCCCACCGAGCATCCTTGCGCCGGAACTTCCTGCGAAAGACTTTTGCAGGAACTCCGGGTCCTTTATTTTGGTAATTAATCCTCGTAATGCCAATCCATGAGTGTTTAAACACAACTTTGAAAAAGAGTGGCCCCTTCGGGTAAGCAGACTATCGTGTTAATTTTAAATCTACCCCGAACATCTGATGGGTCACTTCACTTTACACTTAGGGCTCAAATTTCAGGCCCGTCCATGGTTTATGTGGACCACACATCTGGAAATAGTTGATAAAGAAATATTCACCCTCCAAACTATTTGCATTGGCGTGGCCTACTTAAAAGATAAATGGATCTGAATTTCGTCCCTATATAAGTTCTCCTTAGTGGATCCTAAATGATGAATGACTTAGATTTTAACAAACATGCCACTTTACATAACTATAACATGCATTCTAAAATCCCTCAATATATATGCATGCATTGTATAAAATGGAAAATTTGGAAAATCTTTTCATTAAATGCCCAACTAGTTGGACCAAAACTCATGGCCCAACTAATTGTGTGTGATAAGTTGGACATTGCATTAACGAGCTTTGCATTTAACGTGAAAATTCACTCTTTTATATAATACATACGCTTACATTTGAGATGTTTTAGAATGCATGTCATAGTTATGTAAAGTAACATGTGTGTCAAAGATCTAGGCCATTCATTAGTTAAGACCCACTAATAAAAGTTATGTAACAAAAACTAAGAAACAACACTTGTAAGAAAAGTACGTATGCATGTTAAATCTGGATCGTTGGACAATTTTATTTTTTATTTTATTTTATTTTATTTATTTATTTTTTTTACGCACACACACCCCCACACACTCACACCACATGCACACTGTGGGTTTTCACCACCGTAGGTACTCGAACCTTTGACCCGGTGTTGAAACTCCAGGGAGTCTGCCACCATGGGTACTCGCACCACTTTTTTTTTTACGTATGCATGTTAAATCTGGATCGTTGGACAATTTTATTAACAACTAACACTTTCCATAAGTATTTGACATGATCGATTATAAGATTATCAAAAAATAAAATAAAATAAATTGTCCTTGGCATGTTGACATGTAATTTATCTAATGCACGGATCTGATTTTGAGTTGGATGGTCCAAATCTATAATAGCCGTGTAGCCCATCATATATTTACTCTCCCTTCGCATGTATCCGCTTCCCAAATATTTAGCATAAAGTTTGCTTGACCTTCCTAAGGGTAACGCGGCGTTGCTTTCATAGATGTAGAAGGAAAGAGCTCGTGTGGAGTAGATCCACCCTGTCTATCATGTGGCCACTTTGTGTTTGTACATGGATTTACAATTAAGATAGATTCAACACTAGATTGGGCTAAACCATGATAAATAAATTGTCCTTGGCATGTTGACATGTAATTTATCTAATGCACGGATCTGATTTTGAGTTGGATGGTCCAAATCTATAATAGCCGTGTAGCCCATCATATATTTACTCTCCCTTCGCATGTATCCGCTTCCCAAATATTTAGCATAAAGTTTGCTTGACCTTCCTAAGGGTAACGTGGCGTTGCTTTCATAGATGTAGAAGGAAAGAGCTCGTGTGGAGTAGATCCACCCTGTCTATCATGTGGGCCACTTTGTGTTTGTACATGGATTTACAATTAAGATAGATTCAACACTAGATTGGGCTAAACCATGGTAAGTAGTTAAGATAGAAAGTCCCACCATTAAAATTAACCAAATTGGGTTTGGCCAACTGACTTGTATATTTGGTTGTTGTGGTGTTTAAAAAAAGTAATGCTTGTGGTGGGTCAACCTATTAAACGGATTGGATGTCATTTTTAAGCAAAAGGTTGGATGATACGTAACGGCTGGACACAAAACGGTACTCCAACCCGACGAACTTAGACTCTTTTTTTTTTTTGGAAAATTTTTTTTCACCATCCGCTCTATTTTGAATTTGATTTTATTTTATTTTATGGGACTCACCTTGATGTGTATGTGCGATCCACTCCAATCATTAGATGTGTAATCTTATGTTGGGTATAGAAGACAAAAATCAAGCCCACCCGTGATTTAAAACTAACACCGTGGTGGGCTGACCCGAATCGGCCACTCTTTTCAAAAGTTCGTTTAAATCACCCATCTGCTGATATTACGAGGATTAATTACCAAAATAACCCCACTTCTCTTCCAAACATTAATGAGCCTTAATTATCATATTAAAACGCCAAGCAGTAGTGTTTTGGGAAAAAGGAACCACACGGACTCCCACATGTGATTTTTATGGGCCCACTCTGACATGTATGTGAGATCTACTCCGACCATTAGATGTGTAATCCAGTGATAAACTTAGAGCCAGTAAATCAGGCTAACTGGTGATTCATATGGGCCACACCAATGGGAACAATTAGGACGGAGACATCCATCCTTGATTTTTACGGGGCATATCATGACGAAACTCTGAAATCCATTCTATCCACTAGATGTCACACCAAAAGTAAGCTTGGGTCCCAAAAATCAGGCCCAAATATGATCCATGTGAGCCACACCATGGGAAATAGTTTAGTGCGTTAACCTTTTCAGGTACACTGTTTCCACTAGTGTGGTTGACCTTGATCTAACATGGGGTGACATACCTGATGGTTGGGGTTGATTTTACATTAACACAGCGATGGGGCCCACTGAAGCTATGGTCCCTTTTCCATGCCAAAATGAAATTAGTATGCAGTGGGAAGCATTTACTTGCATTAATTAAGAGGACTCGTTTCATTAAATGCATTTATAGTTGGACGAAAATGCAATGTCCAACTAGTTGTGTGTGAGCATTGCTCTCTCTCTCTCTCTCTCTCTCTCTCTCTCTCTCTCTATCTATATATATATATAAGTCAACTTTCGAATTGAGTTGAGTCAGTACCAAGTTAGATTTTGGGTCCAGTTGAGTCGCGTAAAGTTTTACGGGTGACTCGAACTCAACTTGGTTTGAGTTCGGGTTGGACTAAGTCAACTTGATTCGAATCAACTCACCTACTCAGTCTAGATTGAGCCGGATTTGAACGAGTTGGACGAGGTGAGTTTGCCAAGTAGAGTCGTCCTGTGCCCAGCTCTAGCTCTAGAAGAGTAATCAAGTGGTCCGATGAGCGGTAAGCCCAAGCCCGGCATACTTTGTTGGGCTAGCCCAAACTTGGTGAACCCATCAGGAATGATATCAAAACTGAAGCCTATGGGGACATACAGCCCAACACGCAGCCTAAGCATGCTGAAATGGACCAACTGGGCCTATGATAGCCGTATGCACTTACATCAACATTCCATACAAAGTATCACTTGCTTACCGTCGATGTTCCCCAATCGTCGCAAAGCCGGAGGATCATGGCAGACCAATGGATGAGATCATGATAGTTCTCCAGGCATTCTAGTACTTCGTCCGTCACCTTCAATCTCATGGAAAAATACCCATGGGCCAATACAATGGGCCCTGATATTGACACCCACGCATTGTTCAGATACTCCTCAAACGTCGGGTTATAGCCACTGTGGTACCACTTCGCTTCGGTTAAGTACGCATTACATATATCTGCCCACTAAATAACACAAATTTTCATTATAAATCACAACACCAGAATAGGAGTGGCAATGGCCAGATCATTTCTGGGTTCGACTGACCTGGGGCCCACAAGATTTCATATCTTGTTGTCTGCCTGGCCCACTCATTTAGCCTGGAATTCAGTACATTGAATGATAGCCACAAATGGGTCTAAATTAGGCTTTGGATGGGCCACATTTCAAGAATTTTAGATCAAGGGCCCAGGTCATACCACAAGCTTAAAGCTCCACCTTAAGCTCATTTATCATAAAATCCCAACTACAGCAGCTGAAATTGAAGTGAGTAGGAAAATACCAGTTTCCTCAGGCATGGTATGATATTAACACCTTGATCTCTTAGAGTGTCATAACCCAGCGAATTTATAGTGTTGAAGAGAACCATATAACATATTTTCATATACTCTGGAAGATCTTCAATTGCATCTGTATCCCATCTGAAATTAAAAATCCATCAAGTTTTAAAGTATGGTTAATTAGTCCTTGGAAAAGGAAGAATTTTTTGTTGAAATACTAAAAATCTTCTTATTTTTATTTATTATTATTTTTTTTAAAGAAATCAAAATTCCCTTCAATGGATCAATGGCCATGAGACCCTCTTGATCCTAGCCGTTCTTGATGAAGTCTAGCCAATCACAATTTGTAAGTAGATCCAAACACTGCATAATAGAAATAAAATGAAGTGATATATACCAACCTTTCAACTGCATCAGTGAAGAGCTTTATTTCATCCAACGATCCATAAAGGTCATAAACATCATCAATCATTGTTATAAGTTGATTGACTTTTGTGACCTCATTCCTTGAGTATTGGTACTGTGGATGGAAGGCCACTCCAAAAGCAAACAAGAAACATTCCACCACACGGTCTCTTGTAAATGGCAGCTTCTCCATGGTGCCTAATTCCCTCCACCACCTGCAAATGATCAAAAATATAATGAGAGAGAGACTCGTACACTAGAACATCTGAATCTTACTCCTTCAAAAGGGTCACTCCACCGTGAAATTAGGACACCTCAAGAACAAGACAGATCTAACCATCACGTTGGACACCATTAAAATTTATAAGTTTTTCCATTATTTTTTATAGGATGGTCCACAATGATTTTATAGACAGGAATTTTAGGGTGTCCCATCATCATGAAAGAGGATTGGTTGGTGTACAACACACCACACACCTGGCTGGTGTGTGTACGTGTCGTGCAAAGATGAGCACTGACACTACTCGAGCTCCGAACTAATGAGCGGTTCAAAGGAGATCAATGTTATATGAGCCTCACAATGATGTATTTATTATATCCACACTGTTCATCCATTTGGCAAGATCATTTTAGAGCTTGATCCCTAAAATGATTTATATCTAAAGCTCATTTGGACCACATCACAAATACCAGTGGGTTAAAACATTCGTAGGACCCACCATAATGTTTATTTTCCATCCAATCTGTTCATATGGTCACACAGACCTGAATGAAGAGGAAAACAAATACCATATTGACCCAAAACTTCTGTGACCCCCAAAAGGCTTTCAATGGTAGACGTTCAATCCTCCATTGCTTTTTGCAATATGGTACACTTGATCTTTGGTTCTATCTTATTTTTCTGCTCAAGCTTTACAACTAGCTCTCCAAATGGACAGACGGTTTGGATATGACACATACCTCATGGTGGGACCTAGAGAACTTGGTGACGTCAACACACCAGCCAGTTCGGTGGTGTGTGGTACACCAGCCAATCCGCTTCACACCATCATCGTTGGTACAATCATTGATGTGAAAGTTGGATGGCATACACACAACATGGTGGACCCACAACCCATCAAATCATCCCCTGTGAATGGAAACCTACAACCCAACACTGAGGTCTTGGTATCGATTCCCTACTGGGGCTGGCTAACACTGAAGTGTGAACTTACAGTAGGTGTACTAACAAGCTAACAAAAAAAAAAAAAACCCCTACAACCCATTGCACGTGAGTTTTAGAGATGATATTTAATTGCTCTAGAGGAACCTGCGTGCATGTCATGTTCAGGACAATGGACACACCGAAAAAGGAACATTGCCTTTTTACCTTGACATTTCTCTAATGTTGCACTGATACAAGGCTTGCAACCTGTTGTAGTCCAACGTAGCTAGTTCAAGTAGGACAGGCTTCATGTTCTTCTCTTTTTCGTATACCTCCTCTATGTACCACCTCGTGTATAACCTTGGTATCATGTAATGCATGGGAAGCTCCAATGCATGCTGTACTTGTTTAGCAAGGTGTGGGTCCACTGTCTCTTTGATCTGCTTGAGATGTTTGGTTGTGAAGACTTTGGCCTCATCCAAAACAGTTTCTCCCATAAATCCAAGGTGTGATGCTTCATACAAGCTCAGCATTCCCTTTATGTCCTCACTAAGGCATGCTTTGAAACTGTGCTTGTCGTCCATGAAGCTATTGAACACATCTGTTACATTACACCATCAAATTAATTAATGAATGCTTTGCTCAAAATTTCAGGCTGCCTTTGGATACACTATTGAATTGGATTGTGATATTTAGTTCACTTACTATTCATTTGGATGCATTGTGAAATTGAGTTGCTTATTTAAATTTCAGTAATAGTAAATGACCACATTGAAACTACCTCCTTGAGGAACAAGGCTCTGAATCACTGTCATGTTGTTCTCAAGTTGGACTTGCAAAGGAATGTAACTTTAATTTGTCTATTTCTCTCTAGCCCATGAATTGGTGTTCAATTCATTAGTTGATGTAGGACGTGGCACAGGTACATTCATAGCATCGATGGACCAAAAGAGGGTGAATCGTAAATTGACCATAACTTTTGATCCCGATATTGTTATGGGGCGCACAACTTATCAATTTTTACTGTAATGAGCCATCCGGGGTGAACCAACTCACGAA
Organism: Magnolia changhungtana; assembly: GCA_030180095.1. NCBI lineage: Eukaryota > Viridiplantae > Streptophyta > Magnoliopsida > Magnoliales > Magnoliaceae > Magnolia > Magnolia changhungtana. The sequence continues at coordinate 1,115,952 of JASAUF010000564.1, read as the reverse complement.
GTGGGTTGTTCCTGTCGCTTTCGCCACAAAACGTGCATTTTCCATTAAAAAATGAAATTTTAGGAAAAATATTATTTTCAATAATTCTGATTTTTGTAGTGTCTTTCTATTTTTAGACTTTTAAATTTTTATTTTTTATTTAGAAATAACTTGTAATCATGCTGGGATGTTTTTAGCAAAAGTTTATTTAAAATTTTTATTTTTAGAAATTAGGCGTTAGAAGAGATTTGTTAGAATTATGACTTTTATTAGAATTAGAATTTTGTTATTTTTGATAATTATGATTTTTTTTCTTTATTAATGGTGCAATTGAAACACATTCACATTAGACAATTATTGATTAATAAAATTCTAAATTTCCTTTTTTCTTGTGGATTCAAAAAAATATCTTGTGCATTCAAGGTTTTTATCACTTAAGGAAGACGATGATTTTCCTCGTTATCTTTTCACATCGTTCCCTACATCATTAGTGCATCCAAATGCGGCCTTATGCAATGTTTAGATGCACTATTGAATTGACTTGTAATAGTTATTATGATAAAATACTAAGCTACAAAATACAACAATGTTAATTTCAAGTTGGAGATGAGAATGTTGGGAGGACTCACATAAGCAATCCAAGTTAGAATCAAACAATAAGAGATTAAATAAACTGAGCACTTAAAAAACACAAGTGTTTATGTGGAAAAATCCTAACGGAAAAAAAAAACAACGGCACAAAGCGACAATGAATCCACTATGATAATCAGTATTACAAGAGATGGAAGAACTTACCAATCTAAGAATAAACTCCGAAAACCATACAAAATACCCTAGCTTTGATATCCCTTTGCTCACAAAAGCCATAAACACGTTTCCCAATACCTTCATCCTCAATTACAAACATTAAAATAGGGATAAAATCGAATTAAAAATAAAATAAAATCCCCAATTCCGTAAAACTACGCAAGTCAATCGTTAGGAGCTTCGATCTAATTGAGTGTCATCAACAACCCATCAATGAGATCGAAGCAATCTTTCATCAGATCATTTTGGATTAAAAAATTATCAGGCGAGCAAAGGCCAAAAAAATGAGATTTTCTCAATGGAATTGAGTAGGTTGTCAATGGGATCCACAACTTCTCGATGGGATTGAGTGGTCTGTTGATGCCATCGACCAACTTGCACTATTCAAGTTTGAAATTGTATTTAGAAAATTTTGCAATTGAAACTTAATTACAAACTGCATTAGCCAACGCAACATCAAATTGCAAATTGTCTTCGTATGTGTTTAGCTTGTAGAACATAAAATGCAATTTGGTTGATCTGGAAGTCAGTCATGTAGGCCCCATACTTGATTGACAATGACTCTCTAGAACCCACTTTAACCAGGTGATGCTAACCATTGGATGTAGGCCCATTTTTGGCTGACCATAAGTCTCAAGAACCACTTTGATTTGCTGATTCCTACTAGTCCATCAATGGGCAAGAAAATGGATGGTCCTGATTAATTATACTAAAAAAGTATATTCATTGATCTTGACCTTTTATCAAGTCCCACCTTTGATTAAGTATAACTTTAAAGATTTACTTTTGATTTCGTGATTTTGAGCATCTGATCAATGTTTAGGAAAATGAATGGTCTAGATTGATTATATTAAAAAGTTCTGATAATTTATCTGAACCATATATCATGCACTCTTATTATCTGCTTGACCATACTCTTAACGATTGTTTTAATCAGGTGATCATAAATTTGATTAACAGTCAAGAAAATGGATGATCAAGATCGATTATACAAGAAAGTATCTGATCATGATCTAAACCGTCTATTATGTAGGCCCCACCTTGACTGATCACAGATCTCAGGAATCACTTTGGTCGGGTGATTTAAACCATCAATCAATGGTTTGGAAAATAGAGGTCTAGATTTATTACATTGAAATTAAAAGATGTTTGATAGTTGATCCAGATGTCTATCATGTAGGCGCTACCTTTAATTAATTGACCATAACCCTTACAAATCACTTTAATCAACTGATTCTAACCATCCAAGGCTACGAAAATGAACAATCTAGAGTGGATGGAGGGGAGGTTTTATCATTGATTGGACCGTCAATCATATGGAACCACCTTTGAATGATCATAATCTCAAGAAATACTTTGATAAATGGTTATAATCATTTGATCAATGGCCAATATATATATATATATATATATATATATATATATATATATATATATATATATATATATATATATTGTTGATCACGGAGAAGAAAGTTTTAATCATTGACATAGATTCCCACCTTTAATTGACAATAACTCTTAGGAGACACTTGTACCAATGAATCTAGCCATCCGTTCAATGGTCACCAAAATGGACGGCCCATATTAATATTAGAAAAGGTATGATCATAGATATTGACCGTTGATCATTGTATACCCCACCTTTGATTGCACATCCTTCACAACAATCATTGTGATTGGACAATCCAAACCATTCAATCAATGACTAAGAAAATGGTTGATTTGCACTGAGGTTGCTTTTGTGCCATTTATGACACTGGCAATGTTTGATTCCCAACCACCTAATTTAGTATTTGGGCCATCCATTTTATGGACCCCACGTTTGGTTGCCTATACATTGAAATAGTAACTTTCACGTGAGGGGTTGTTTGGGAGCATGTATTTGATAGGCAATGGAATTCATGTAAATTGGAATTGATTTGAATTGGATTCCATTTCACATCAAAGACACTCAACCAACCACTTTGAAGTTGCGTAGGGCCCGTTTGGTCGGGTGAACTGGAAGGGATTGAATGGTATTAGGGTAGATAGCATGGATTTCAAGGTAATCATGATGGTGTTGTCAGTGGATTGTCTTAAGATCCATGGGATTGCTATATACCGGGATTGCTATATTGAGTCTGTTTGGCACACCCGGCCAATCCTAGGATTAAACCTTCCCATCCCTTTCCATCCCTCGAACCATACACATCCTGGGCAAATTTGAAAGGATTAGGGTGGACTGGATGAGATTTAAAGGTAATGATGGTGTTGTCAGTGGATTGTCTTAAGATCCATGGGATTGCTATATCTTGGGACCAGATCACCCAGTCTGTTTGGCACGCCGGCCAATCCCAGGATTTAACTTCCAATTCCTTCCAATACCATCCAATCCCTTCCAATCCGCCAGGCCAAACGGGCCCTTAGTCACATCGATTATCATCCAATACACACTTCCAAATGACCTCTTCGACCTTTTAAATTGTAATTCAAGCTAATAGGAATAATATTTTGAGTTCTTAAACAATATTTTAGGTCAAAGGCATTGTGTCATCCAAACAATATAACTTTTTAAATTGCATCTAAATTGCAATACAGGGGCTGTCCAAATGCTCCTTAAACTAGTCTACTCATTGCAATTCAATTTAACAATACATCAAAAAATAAGAACAGAAGAAAATCAAACCAATAAACCATATATATACCTTGTGAAACCTCGAACCCGTATTGTCTAAATAGTCTAAAGTGAAGGGCGGTAGCATTTAGATCTTTGTCTATCTTTACTTCCTTTTCGCCATTGGATATGGCATCCAGGGCTTCCCTGATCTCTGACTCAAAGAGATAGGCCAACCCTAGACGTCGGAGGACATCAATCAACTCAATTCGAGCAAAGGGTTCCATTGCTTCTCCAAGCAAACACCTTGCCTTTTCCGTCAGTTGCTCGATGTGCCCGGTGAACTTATTACCCTGTGCAATAGATGTACAAATAGGAAGTAAGAATGGTGCATGAAATGATGCAAACAAGACATGAAATCGTCCTTATGCCCCAGTGGTAGACTCACAAGAGTTTCAACACGGAATCGGTATCCTCTGCTTGCCAAAAGCAAGAAAATCCTACTTGTTGCAATCTAATTGGGCTACATCATCACACACTGCATTTAATCCAATATTGCTGACAATATAAGTGATGATGTGGACCAATCACAATGCAGAAAAACAGGATTTTGACAAGCAAAGGAATCAAATTCTTCAATACTGTGAAATCCCACTGTGGTGTGAGTGCGTGTGTTAAAGAAAATAAAAAAAAAAAAAAAAGAGTTGTATCACCAAGTATTTGCTCTTCAGTGATTGCACAAAATCATAGTCGAAAATGGATGGTGAGTAATTTGCATTCCGGCGGATGATTGTTGGTTCCACCGTTTCATTTGCCATGGCACATCTGATGTGGCTGGCCATATGCAAATTGATCAGGGCTCTCGGTGGCCCACTTCTAAATCGCAGGTGTGCGATGGAGCAAGATGGGGAAAGGGAAAGGAACTTCAGGGACATTCTCTTTACTTGCTATGGCTGGTGATTCTAATCTCATTTTCACCCTTTTTATAGCCGAGTTTATGGACCATCCACGTGAAAGGTAGCATCTAATAGGATATGCATATCCAATAAAGGGAAGGAGATTGCGTACTGAGTAGTGTACTGAGTAAACGCTGTGGGGCCCACCGTCATTCATGCATTGTATCAACTCCACTGTTTCCACGGTATGATCAATAATTCCACTGTTTCCTGTGGTATGACCTACTTGAACTTTTTTATCTTTTTTGAGATCTTTAAAAAAACGGATACGTGGATAAACCACGTGAATTCACAGTGGGCCCAACAGAGTTTACTCAGTACGATAAGAGCGTACTGAGTAACTCAGTACGCAATCCGATTCCCAATAAAGAAGGTAATATCATCTTTTTCTTTAAAAACTACGTATTGGCAATTGCATTAATCATTGCGTTTATTACCGTCATACTTTTAATTTTGAGAAATTTACTTCTTTGAACTTCATTTTTTACTGAGCAGTCTTTCTAAACCTTGAATACTTTACTTTCCATTTCTAAACCTATGTTGTATATATTAACCTTTTAAATAAAAATATCCTTATTTTTTAGGTTATATTCATTTCTTCTAGTTATACCCAAAAACCCATCTTTTCTTCATTTTTCTTCCTGAAATCTTAGATTATTATAATTTTACATATGTAATCATTATTAGGGTTTTGTCATTGATTTAAACTGGTCGCATTGATAAATTTGGAATCTTCCAGGTTTTGCCATAAGTGTTTTTTGCAATCATTCTCACAGTTCTATTTTGAAATCGCGTTTCACTTCACCGCAGTATTCTTCTTCTTGAACTCGTGTTTCACTAGAACGACAGTTGTGCGATGTAAGAATGAAGAATGAGTGTATTTTTTCGTAGTGAATAAATTCACCTAGTACTCAGTCAATCTCACAGCCAAATTCACTTAATACTTGGTGAAATTCATCTAGTACTCCATCAAATTCACCTAGTACTCAATGAAATCCACGTAATTCACTGTCCACCGTGGATTTTCTTGGTCAATTGTGGACTTCACATTATATATGTTCAATTTTTTTAAACACGTCACTACTAAATTCGTGTAGTTGAATGGATGGCACGGACTATTTAAAAAAAAAAAAAAAAAAAAACTTTAGGCCATATATACCCAATGACTTGAAGAAGCATCAGGATGCTAAAGGCCAAACGTTGGAATTGGAAAAGATGTGCCAAATGATCCTGAATGAGTCCAAAATTTTTTCAGGTAGCCTGTATAGGTGCAGGGGTGTTGCACGTCCATTTTAAGCTAAATCAGATTCAGTAAATCTCACTTCAAGAAACTTCAAGAAGCATTAAAACGTTAAAGACCGAAACACCATAATCGGGAAAGGTCATGCCAAACAATCCCGAACGAATTCAAAATTTCTCTGGATAGCCTATACAAGTGCAGGGGTGATCCATGTCCGTTTTGAGCCAAATTGGACTTGGTAAACCCCACTTCAAGAGACTTAATGAAGCATTAGGACGCTAAAGGACAAAACAGTAGAATCGAGAAAGGACATTACAAACGATCCCGAACAAGTCTGAAATTTCTCTAGGTATCTTATACGGGTGCATGGGTGCTCTACGTCCAATTCAAGCCTAATCGGACTCAATAAACCCACTTCACTAGACTTCAGGAAGCATCAGGACACTAAAGGATACAACGTCGAAACTGCAAAATGATGCCCCAAACAATCCCAAACAAGTCTGAAATTTCTCAACGTAGCCTATAAGGGAGCAAGGGTGCTCCACATCCATTTCAAGCCCAATAAGACTTAGTAAACCCCACTTCAGGAGACTAAAGGAAGCATATGAACAGTACTAAAGGTTGAAACGTCGGAACTGGAAAATGACATGTCAAGTGATCCCGAACAAGTTTGAAATTTCTCTAGGTAGCCTCTACAGGTGCTCTAGTCCATTTCAAGTCAAATTAGACTAAGTAAATCCCCACTTCGGACACTTTAGGAAGACTCGAGACCCAAAAGGCTGAATGCCAAAATCACAAAAAGTTGTGCTAAAACTAGGGGTGTACATCGAGTCAAGCTGGCCTCAGCTCGACTTGGCTCGGCCACTAGCTGACCTCAGCTCGAACTCGACTCGGCTCGGTCCTCAAGCCTGATTGGCTAGCTCGGCTCAGTTCGGTCAACAGCTCAGGCCAGTTCGAGCCGAGTTTGAGCCAAGATTGAGCCAAGTTCGCCTGTGCAGCATTTCCACAAACACCTAGACTGCACCTTCAAAATCCCACTGTATGTTTTCTGGAGTTGTGATCGCTTGAGATGATGGTGTTATGGCTAGCTGCTTCTTGTTATGATCTTGAATTTTCAGAGCTATCTAATAGGATTTATGTAACATTCTGGATTTTCAATGTTTTAGATTTTTAAAAAAATTCTTATAATTTTTTTAAGTAATTAACTTATAATGTTACTTACTGACCATTAGCACTCAATGTTAGCTTATACACGGGTGGAACTAGTAAAGAACCATACAAGTCCGTTTAATCAACCGTAGGAAGCCAATGAATCCGCCCGATCATTTGAACAACAAGTTTAGCCCCATGATTTACTCACATAGGGCCCAAATCTAATTGACCCATTGCTAACTAATCAAGACAAGCATAACTAAATTAAAGATCTAACCGGAGTCGAGTCAGATAAGGTCCGGATCTTAACTAATAGACCAAATCAACCCCATTACTCTTTTAGCCTAAAACTGATGATTTAGAGTAATCATAACAAAATCTCCACTTTCACTAGTTATAAATAGGTCACACTATGAACATATTTAATTCAAACCCTAATCATTGCCAACGAGAAATCTCACTACCAAATTCATTTCAGAAATGCCTCGATTTTCTGAACAAGCTATAGACCGCTCGTTAGTGGGCTACTAGTTCCAAAACTATAGAATAATGTCCATCTTACTGAGCTTGACGTCCATCGCGAGACGTCCAGTCGAGATCATGACTCGAATCGCTCAATTTGGACTTACAAGGTTGGTGCATGAGTTGTGCGAATATTCTTGAAACTAACCAAGAACTTAAGTCACTTATCTGCGTTTGGTCTTTGCCCAAGTTGTGGCTTTCGGACCGTTAGATCATGACCAAATTTGGGGCAACAATCTAGAGTAATGTCCTATACAAATCCGTATAGTCACGAGCTCGATCGATAGTCGGTAACTGTTGAACTGAATTCTGATCCTACCCATTGATCAACACATCCAAATGACAGACCATTTGTGTTTATGGGTAGATCATCGCTAGGGCTAACTATCCAATGGTGGGTGTCGACTCATATGCCCCATGTACCCCTAAAATGGTAAAAAAAAAATCCCCTAGGGCTAGTATAGTAAAAACTCATTACTTAGGGTCATTTATACCAAACCTGACACTATATAAAGTCCTTATTTGGGCACCCCCTCTCCCCATACGAATTTGCCCTAGGAAGAACAAAGGGAGAGAAAAGAGAAAAAGGAGAAAGAAGAGAGGAAGAAAAGAGTGAAGGAGGGTGTTGTTGGTGGAGGAGCCAAGGAAACTTAGAATCTTAGCAAATCTCCTTCCTTTCTCCCACATCCACAACTCCAAGTTAAATTTCCAACCGAATGGGTAGGTAAGCACTCATCTTTTTGTAATCTTTTGTGTTGAGATAGGATTTGTATATGACCCTAACATGTAAGTTCATTTGACTCAGGATCTCTACAAATCCACCCGCGAGGTTGGCAACCCTAGATCGTTTCCTAGAGCTCTTAACGATCATAGGTGCGGACTATTATTCTTAGGTGGCCTAGCACCAATTTTAATACGAATCTAATGATTTTGCTTGATTAGGTGATGTATTTGGGTAATCTAGAGAAACCTCGACAAGACTTTACACTTTAGGTCCTCCCCAAATCAATATGGAATGATTATGGAATGTTTGATGTTCCTCAACATGTTTGGGTATGCATTTGATGATTGCTTGTATATTCTTTGCTTGATTCTTATATGATGTTTCCTCATAACATGTTTGATGCACTACCCTTGTGTATTTTTGTACTATGAGATATATGAAATGCTTAGCTTTCTCACTAACCCACACAACACACATGCACCTTTATTTCATAATATTGTTAGCATTTACATTGTAGAAAAATCTGAATTTTTATGTTTAAAAATATGAATGCATGATATCGCTTGTGTTAGTAGATAAACCCTAATTGTTGAAGTGTTATTGAATATAATCAAACCCCTGGGTTAGTCAGGAACTTGAGGTGAGAAACAGTGGTCCCATTGGTAGGGCTATCTTAAGGCTAAACGCATGGATTCGGGGCGGGTACGTATGGGTGACAGTAGTTGGACTACATGGATTGCTTGTACCTAATGTTATTTGCCACGTACTCACTTGAACTCGTGCGGTCTAGTCTACTCACTGACCAACCATGTTTGTTAACCCTGTCTGCCCATGCCTGTAAGGAACCTAGAACACCCTTCAACCATTGAAGCCCATTGATAACCAATTGAAACCGATCCACTGACTCGAGAGTTGGGCATGGTGGAATGGGATACTATGTCCGAGCTGTTGGCCTACGCTGGGGTGACGAGTCTCCCCGTAGTGACCGCGAGCGATCCCTTTGCTCAACACTCCCCATGTGCTTGAAGTCGAGGATGGGGAACCCGACAGGATCAAGGATCGGGTGGTCTTCCCCTCACACGTTGGGGACCTTGGCCTCGCAACCAGTTTAGGGCATTGACATCGCAGGGTGTACTAGTTTTCCCAATCTGCTGTTTGAATGGACTTAATTAAAAATTTGACTAACACGATCATGACAGCATCACACTAGTTAGGTTGGCGATTGGGCAATTAAGATCGTAATAAGGGTGGTTGGTCATACATGATCGTTAGATGGAGTCGCTCCAAGGAGTGTTGTTGCAAGGACATGCATCATATCATAATACATGTACATGCATTAGAAAGAATAGTTAGGATTTTATGAATGTATTGTCTTTCATTAAATTCATAATATAATTGATGTTTGTGTAACTTAAGACTAATAACACTCATTGAGTTGATCACTCACTCCTACTCTGGGACGGTGTTTTAAAACACCAACCAGACTCTTCAGTAGCTGTAGGTAGCGATAAGTTCGAGGAGCCGAGCGGCGCTGGCATTGACGAGGAGGATGAGCTGTCCTACTTCTAGCTGATGGGCAGTTCGCCATAGATTAGCAACCTATTTTGGATCGCTGAGTGGTGGACTCAGTGCAACATTCTTTTGGACTCATCATTCTTTTTGGACATTATTTTTTTGTAATTTTGTTAGGCAACGCCTTATGTGACCCATAATTATATTTTTGGACTTGTATACAAGTAGCCACTTTCATTTCAGTAGATTAGTTGTGATTGCGATTCATGATTCAAGTAAGTCCATACTGCGCAATTAAACCCGATTAACTCAAAAATAGTAAAATTAGATATAAATGACACCCAGGAACTTGGGAGTTGAGTGTATGCACGACCCCCAATTTTCAGGGCGTTACAAGTTGGTATCAAAGCAATGGTTTGGAATTAATTGGGCTGTGGACCATGAAATCACCAACGCGTCTGCTGGTTTGAGAGGAAACGTAACAAAGACTTAGAAATGATAGGAACCACCCCAGTCCCTGAACCGACAGTATTAGACAGAAGGTGAGACCTCCATGGTGTTAGGGTTGGGTAGTGAGAGAAAGTAGCGATGTTAGGAAACAGGTCCGAGAGACTTACAATACCTTAGCCCGATAGTAGGAACGAACTGAAACTGAATGATTAGACGGTCAAGACCACCGTCCAAGTCCAAATGAGCTAATACCGGGCCAAATTTGATAGTTCCAACCCATTCGGAGATAAAAACTTAGAGGTAAACGAAAATTTACCGGAATTAGTGAAACTGTAGAAGAATTAGATTTTGGCCTCTAACCGAGAAGAATTTAGTGAAATAGATAGGCTCATTGCGTAGATTAGTTTCTCCTACCCCAAAATTATATATGGCACGTCGAATAACTCATTCCGGTTTGCAAGATATGGACGTTGCAAGTTACCCCTGCCGGGAAACAGTGGGTCGACGTGACCCCGCCCACCAGGCATGACCCCGCTTGGGGGTCCAGCGGCTATGCGTGACTCTGCCCGGGAGCAAGTTTTGGCGTTGCCCCCGCCGGAACTTCCTGCAATTTTGGGTCAACTTCAAAAATTCATATCTCCTTCGTTACAACTCCGATTTAGGTGATTCAAAATCCAGATTGAAGCTTGATGAGTTTATCTTTATATAAAAATAAAAAAGTAAAAAATAAAAATTATAATATAGTTAAAATGAAGATGATTTGCCAACTTTTTAAAAATTATTAATTTCGGACAGCTGTTGCTCCTAGAGTTTTAATAATTTATTTACAACTCTAAATGACATGAAATTTTGTGGGATGACTTGAAACTTAATGATAAATCATAATAAAAATTTTAAAAATAATTCAGTTACTAAATGTATAAAAAAATGTTACAAGAATTAGATACGTTTTAGTATCTTACAAAAAATCGTCGGTTTGGAATAACTTATGCATCTAAAAAAATTTAAAATTTTATTGAACTTGAAATGGATTGAAATTTTGTATGAAAAGGGTTAACTTAATGATGAATTACTATAAAAATTATAAAAATTATCCAGTAATTAAAAGTGATAAATACTTTATGAACAAAAGATGTATTGAAAATGAAAGTTTCTACAACTAAAAGTTGCCGATGGATTAGATGTATCTCTTTCATCATAAGAGTTTTAGGATTAAAAGTCTAATTAGAAATTGCTTTCAAAGATCCTAGAAATCATCCTCGGTAATTAAATTAAATTCTTATTTTTAGTATATTTTACTATTTCAAATAATTTATAACTTGACGAATTAGACTTCTTAAGTAGGGTTTCATTTCATTGCTTAAGAATTTGTGAGTTCGTATTCGGAGTGGACTTTACTAAAATATTTTTAATTCTTATTCTCTTATAAATTCAAAGTTCATACCACTTTAAGGAGATAATATTATTCCTTTTTCATTTTCTGCAGCATTTCTTGTGTTACCATCATTCCAAACCTCCAGAATACCTTAAAACTTTCGATTCTTCCTTCCCTGTTAAAATTTATGAAACCAAAGTGTGATTTGTCCATAACTCACTAACTATATAATCAAAATGGTAATGTCAAGAGGAACCTTTCGTTCCTGGAAACCTTTCTAGGATAGTCGTTTGATCATAGGCACCATGGGAGACTCACCACCCACTGAAATATTATAAATGTGAAACTTGAACTTTTTAATAAATCTTGATATCAAATGTTGAGAACAATCGGACTACGGAATTACGGAACCATACATTTGCGAAGTGTTTGCGGTTTAACCTAATTCTCGATCTTGGGTGAATACCAACGGACTCACTACTTTGACCGAGTAGTAGGGCTGAAAGTCGGGCGAGTCGGGTCGGGTTGGTGCTCAACCCTAATGTTCACTCCCCAAGTGCAGGGTTGTGATGTAGTAATAAACTCGGTAAGACCGAGGTCGAATCCACAGGGACTGAAACCTGTATGTAATCTGAAACTAAATAGAACTAGAATTAGACTAAGATGTAATCTAAATTGAATGACAATTGAGGAATAATTAATTTAAAACTGTAACGCCCTGAAAATCGGGGGTCGAGCATAAACTCAACTCCCGAGTTCCAGAACATCACTTATGCAACAAAATGAATGATGATTGAATGTTGACTGTATTCGTGCATTGAACATGAGTGAGATTAAGCCAAAACAAAGATATCATACTCCGTGAGAGAGGCAGTTAATTTTGCAAGCGGATGATAGATAGATAAAATATATAAACTATGATGAGTCTCAGTGTGATAACATTACCAGGTTAAATAAATACAAGTACAGTTCTAAAATATACCAAATATGTAAGTTTAATGTCTTCTATCCCGAGTACCACAGCCCCGTCGATACAGTACCAGGTCTTCAGAGACCCGTCAGAGGGTTACATGATAGGAGAACTCCTCCTCATCATCATAGAAGTAGTCCGATTTCTGCTTCATAAGCATCGCCATCATCTGAAATTCAACAAATCTGTTTGGTGTGTACAACACCGTCCCGTAACGTGGGAGTGAGTAGCTAACTCAGTGGAACAATAAGGCATAAGTTAACATGTTATCGATGCAGTCAAGCAGTAATGATAAAGCAGTAAATCAAGCACTCCTAGTTACTCTGATTAATGCAAGTATGAATGCAGGTATGATGGATGCCCTCTCCGACATACTCCCTCAAGCGACACCATCTCACGTTCGCGCATGCTTACATCCCACAGTGCTCCACATCTTCCAGGCACATGCGATGCATGATGAGTATGATTACCGAGTTTTTAATTATTCCATTTCAAACAGCAGGATTGGGAAACTAAGGTACCTCCCTTGTATCATTCCCAAACATGATCCAATCTAGGGTCGTCAGTCCTAGTTAATATCAGACGATGGTGTGTTTTCTAGGTCACTTTGCAGAGAGGTACTGTGGCCGACGCACAAAAGGTTGCACCACTCCCCATCACCCCTTAAACGATTCATCACTATACAACTATACGAGAACAGCAGGCCTAGTTCATACTCTATATATCGCGGCGAACCCTAAGGCACGCCGCAACTTCGAATATGCTCGCGGTCACTACAAAGGGTCGCCAGTGGGCATTACGCACAAAGGTTGCACCACTCCCCCATCACCTTATCAATGTAGGCCGACAAAGAATATAGTGTCCCATACCACCATAATCGGCTCACGAGTTAAGGTGCTCACTTCACTCACTACGGGGAGGCACGTAGCCCCAGCGTAGGCCGACAGATCGACCACGGTGTCCCATACCACCATGCCCGGCTCATGAGTCTTAGCGGATCGAGGTACCATGGTTAAAAGGGTTTTCACTGGTAAGTTTGGTACCCTAGGTTCAAGCATTAGTGACCAAACATGGTGAACATACAAAAGACAGATCGGGTTGCTGACGAGCTCGGCTAGCCCGGCGCACAACAAGTTAAACGACATGAAGTGCATAAGCACTTCGCATGCATGGCCAACCACTATCGCCAACCGAAGTACGACTCGAGTTCGTCGAACACATCTCACGTGGCAAATGAATCACAGCCACGAATTCAATTCTAGTACCGATTGTCTGGACTATAATCATAGCCCCAAGCACAATCACTTGTCATCCTTAGCATATGGAGTAAAGCATGATAGACAAAGTAATACAAGCATGATAAATAAAGTAATTCAAACATGCTAGTAGGCATGTTATAAAGCATGTTGTAAAGAACAACACAAGCATGAGTTTGTATATATTCAATTCCTAATCACATAGCTATTCAAGGAAATCATACACATAGTTAAAGGAGTTGAGAATCATACCTCAACACCCTTAAACATTACAATTTACTAACTACTACTCATTCAGACATTTCAACAAACACTTTAAAATACAGGAATCAACATACATGACATATGTTGATCACAGAGGTATAAGGCCAAATCCTTTCACTAGGGAGTTACCCCAATCATAACACGCATACACCCATGACGGATAGTCATGGCAAGCGAAAACCAAATTCCATATTCATTCATCATTTCCACAAACACTTGGGCCACACATTTTAGCATATATAGTGTGTATTGGCCGTGGCGTGATTTAGGCAAATCCTTTCGTCAAAAGGGGGTATTGCCAATACAACAATCAATTATCCATGACAATTAGTCATGGCGAATGCACTGAATGAGAATTCTATACTCATTCAGTCATTTTCACAACACTTAGAATACACTATTACAACATACATGGTGTATGTTAGCAAAACATGTATTAGGGCTATCCTTTAGCCAAGTGAGTATTTTATTCATGTACAATATATTACTACAACAAATAATCATGATAAATACATCTCCAAAATTTATACGTATACAGTATTTTCTAGAATACGCATTTTCAACATACATAGTGTATACAAGCAAACATGTATTACGGCGATTCCCTTCGCCAAGCAAATATTTTATACGCACATAATATATTTATACGACAATTAATCATGACAAACACATCGCTAAAATATACATGTATACGGTGATTCTCATTTTTGGAATACCGTATTTCTACATACATAGTGTTTACAAAGGAACATAGATTACGGCGATTCCTTTCGCCAAACTAGTATTTTAATCATGTATTGTATAATCATATATTAAATAAATATGTCAAACATTATTCCAAAAGAAATACGTATACGGTATTTCTAAAATATGTAATTTCAACATACGTCGCATTTACAAGTGAACATATATTTTGGCGGTTCCTTTCGCTAAACTAGTATTTTATTCATATATTATATAATCATACATTAAATAAACATGTCAAACATTTATCCAAAAAAAATACGTATACGGTATTTCTACGTATACCTAGAATATGTGAAATTCCATATTTCACAACGTTAATCGAAACAGGAAACGGAAAGCACTTTGTACATGTGCAATTGCATGCAGATCATGAATCTACCATTATCTGACATTGAAAGCGTTGAAAACCGTAACTTATACACTTAAAGTCCTCACATTTGCCTTTGGAAACGGAACGAATCAGCAAGGGTAACAGAACTTCCGTCTACGGGCGATTTCTAGCTTAAAGAGCGGAATCGGTTAGTCGGTACACATCCTACATCGATCCCACCTCAAATCAGACCTAGGGTTAGGGTTTCTTACCTTCAAATGAGACGGAATACGCCGGGAAAACACCTGGAATGAAGCGGTGTAGGCCGTGTAACAAGCCAAAGCAGGAGGAGGGAAATCACAATCTCCAAGCCTTTCTCTCTCTTTTCTCTCTCTCCCCTAGGGTTTCCTCCAAAATTCGTATGGCTGTGAGAGGGCTGCTCTAAGCTCCTTTTATAGCCTCAAACATTACGAAATTAGACTCAGGTTCAAGGGGTACTGCTAATATAGGATTTTCGTCGCTTTTCCAGCTCAAAAGGGAAGTTCTGGTGGCCCTCCTTGAGCCAAACGTCACACTTAAACTCACCACCTATGGATCTATGTGGGATTACGTTCTCGACTCGATCGGATTCCCAGATCGCACGTGGCGGACCACTTTCAGTTCAACGGTCAGTGGGCCACGATCAGAAATTCTAAGTACATGTAAATGTTCCTGAAATTTTTCTTAATCCGAGGGTGTAATTTGGTCTGATTCTGACGGTCAGGTTGCTTAATACTGACGCGTCAACGAATGATGCCAGATCACTATTCCAGATATTTATTTTGGCATATGAATAGTGTTTTTCACACTACCTCGCTCCGATTCGAAACGAATGACCGTGGAACATCGGATGGAGCTGATTTTTGAGATGATTGTTAAGCCCAGTGGGGCGGTCCAAGTTCCCTAGCTTAAGACCTCGGACTCCGATGTGCGATCTGACCTAATCTGAAGTTTCGTTTCATTCCCGAGAGAGCAGACGGAAATGAGTTTGGTTCTAAACTTTAGGGTAACCTAGCGTCAATGATTCTGCAAGTTTTGGGTCTTGCAGATCGTATTTAAAGCGATCCTAACGGATTTCACGACAAATCGAGTTTAGTACTTAGTTAACTTTGTTAAGTTTCTAAAGGATTTAATCCTACGTGATTTCTGGTCGAGGTGGTACTCAGGCCTTTGGAGTTTGTATATAAAGTGATCCAAGTTATACTACTTAGCTAGTTTAAGATAGTGTCTAGGGTGAAAGTTCTTAGAAAAATTGGAAGATCAAGGTGATGAAGGGTGAGGTTTGTGAAGGAAATGAGTTCAAAGGCGGCTTTAGACTTTGGGATTCAGTTCTGACAAGTTAATGAGGTATTACGATCGACCCATTGCCTAAGGTCATCTAATCCCAGGTTGGCAAAAATCCGGGGCGTTACAAAAACTTTAGAAAATTTAGAGAAAGGGAACTAGGGATTCAGAGGATCTACTTGTAGAGACCAGGGAGATCTTATGCCAGTATCACAAATTATGGAAATTTACTGAACTGCCATTGATATAGTTATCAAGAGATAAGAGGTATATGAATTAGAATGGATTCTATCACCAAACCATGCCCAGGAGATAAAGAAAACAACAGAATTAAACTAATTACCAACCAATCAATAATGTATGAAGGTTAGGAAGGGTACCGTCATCCGACCATGCCCAGGAGACGATGGTGAACAACAGGGCTTCCTGACATCATAAACATAAAGAGGAAAAAAACATGCTCAAAGCCATCGCAGACCCATTGTAATTTCAGTCACAACAGACCATTAAAGACTAAAAACATTCCCTTAATAAAATTAAATAAAAATCCATTCAGTCTAAATAAAAAGCACAAGTATAAATCCTCCCATCACGCTACAAGCTTCACCTCTTAGCCCTAGCTAAGAGGTTTAGCCTGACCTAAACATGGTTAGGCTAATCTCTAAAGAAAAGAAAAGAAAAGAAAAACAAAACCCAACAACAGGAAAGCAAACCCTGCCAGTGCTTCACGTCCCAGCCTTCTCCTCCTTTTTCACTTCTCTCTCTCTCTCTTTCTTATATGCAATAGGCAAGACGGTGGAGAGTCAGTGACTGCTCCTTACGCAGCCACCGTGCGTAGCAGGGAACCACAGGCAGGGAGTTCTTCTTTTCTGCAGCAAAAATAGGGACCTGATGCAAGATCTGATCCAATTAGTCTCCTTGGGCTTGATTGAAAGTCCCATGGAAGAAATTTGGACGGCCAGGATGGACGGGCCTATCACCGCCATGGATGCACAAGCAGCCGTGAAAACCGGCAACTTCCAGATGCACGTCCTGCAGATTGAATACGCTGTTGGAGTCGGCGGTGTCAGTGGGACCCATGATCGAATTCTAATGGGAAATCCACACCGTCCATTAGAATCTACTCGAAAATCCGTTCGGGAAGGGATAGTTCTGGGTGTCCATTGATGCGGCCCACAGAGTTTTAAACTTACCGTCCGTCTGACGTTTGGACGGTTAAAAATTGATATCTGCTATCATTCGAAATAACACCACCTAGGCGTGGGTTGTAGTTACCATAGGAAATGGATGAATGGTTTGGATTTCCCATTAGGACAATAGGTGGGGCCCACAACATGTCCGATCACAAGACAGCGTTAACGCTGTTTGAAACAAAACGGAAATTTTCGTTTTTTTAAGGGAAGGCTCGGTGGGGTCCACATCAGCCGTCCTTCTAGAGAATCACTCCCTTCTTCAGACATCTGCATCAGTTCAGGATCACGGGCCCAAGCTTGGCATGAATCCGCGTTTCAGATGGGCCACAGCATCAACCGACGTCATGGCGTTTTCCTTGCTACTGCAGTCTTGATCATCTGCAAAGGAATCTAGAATCTGTTGGGTTTCGGTTATTCCCATCGTCTCGTTCGAATGTACGGCTCGGATCATCAAAAAGAGCGATGGTGGTGGGCCCTTACATCATCAGCGGACGGCCCCTGCGAAAAACGGAAACAGAGACTTCCGTTTCTGTTTGAAACTCGAGCGGGCGGGGGTCAAAGTCGGTTTGACCCGACCTTACATTCAGTGCACCTCCAGTGCACGTGTGCTATGCACACTCATCCCATGTAAATGGGTCCCACCATGATGATTCGAGCAATCCACTCCATCCATTCATTTTTTCTCCCTATTTAAGGGGTTGACACCAAAACTGAAGTATATCCAGATATCAGGTGGGCCTGAAATCATCAGTTTATGGGATGATTTGTCCGTTGGGCTACTTTCGCAGGGATCCAATGGATGAAATTTGACGTGTACGGTTATTTTATGGTCCTCAGGCCATATATGAAGTTTTGAGCCGATCAGATAGTTGAAACCCTGTGATCTTGCATTCTAGATCATTTTCGGGCCTCTTTAACATGAATGACTTGATCTTCTTAGATCCCTGGCATATAAATTCGTTGATTTTGATCCCATGGAGTCCGTCCCTTGCCTTGGTGAATTCTGAGCATTAATTCCATGCTTTTAGCACCTTGTTTTCGTCAGCGCTTGTAAATACACTCTGCATTACAAATATGATTAAATCGGTCCATTAAACGGTATCATGTTCATAAATCTAGGCAATAACTGGGGTCTGATATGCAATATTTGACCCTCAACACAACCCCTAACCAGCATTTTGCTAGTCCCGAGCAAAATATGCGAAAAATAAGTTGAGAATTACATGATAATTTCCATGAAGTCAAGTGATTTTTGGAAAACTATCCAAATACTATAAGTCTAAGATTCATGAATGTTGTGCATTAATTTCTCCTAAACTCAAGCTCATGGTAGACTTCATAATCAAGTTCAAAGTATTAATCCATCAATTAGAAAAATTCTAAATATTGAGTTCCATAGGTGTATAGTGTAATCTTGACTTATCATCATTAAGAGATCTTCTCTATTTCTGGATATCATTGGTAACCAACAAGAGAATTCATGATAACCAAAACTTACCTCACACATCATCTTTTCATTCTTTTAGTTTTTGATTTTTTTTTTCATTAAAAGCAATGCCAAGAAGGGGATTCAAATCCTCACCTATAAGGAGCAAACCTTTGGTGAAGATTGTACGCCCAACCCTTTTTACATATCATCCATGGGGAATCGAATCCTTACCTATAGGGAGCAAACCTATAGTGAAGACCGTTCGCCCAATCCATTCAATTTTCTCAGGTTGGTTCCTTTCATGTTTAGTGATTATCAAGTTAATCCTTCAATATCGACTAAAACCTCAATGTGTAAGCGAGATGTAACATGTGAAATCATGATTCAATCAATGTTTATAACTTCTAATTATGGATTAACAATTCAAACTTAACTGTGAAATCTAATAGATACCTGAATCCAAGAGTCAGAAATCTAACATTACGTATCTTGTAATTCTAAATCAAATGTGGTTATCAAAATCACTTCGAATTCACAAGAAAGTCCAGAAAAATTTTAAAAATTTTCACAATTTTTGCTCAAGACCAAGGAAACACTGATTAGGAAACCTAATCTCCCACCCCCAACCTAAAATCTACATTGTCCTCAATGTACAAGATATAAGCATGCAATGCACATGGGACAACGAAAGTAAATGTGAAGTGATGGGAAGATAGTACCTGAATGATGAATTGAGAGAGACTTTCCAAGAGATCGCAGCATGGAAGCCGGTTAGCACGAGAGAGAAAGCAAAATAAAAATAACAAAAAGATAAAATCCTACCTATACCACTTTCGTAGGTGCTCTAGATTGCATTTAGCACATGC
Source organism: Magnolia changhungtana (assembly GCA_030180095.1). NCBI lineage: Eukaryota > Viridiplantae > Streptophyta > Magnoliopsida > Magnoliales > Magnoliaceae > Magnolia > Magnolia changhungtana. The sequence continues at coordinate 1,096,281 of JASAUF010000564.1, read as the reverse complement.
AACAAGCCTTTAAACCCCTAGGTTTCCCCTACAGGACGAGTTGCAGTCTCGTGAGGGTTTGCAGCAATGTTACCCACAAACATTGAACTAACTAACTAGGAAAATTAAATAGAATGAAAAGCTGGGTTGCCTCCCAGGAGCACTAAGTTTATTGTCTTCAGCCAGACAAATAAAGCAAACTACCCTAGTCCTATGAAAGCAGGGAAAAACTACTCGATTATGTCGTAAGGTTCCTCTTCCGGCCAATATCGTGATAAGTTTCTCAGTAACTTCCTCAACAGGAACATCCAAAAGCCCCTTTTGCAATAGGCTTGGATGCCCCGGAGCTTGACTTTCCAAAGAAACTTATGTACCTCATTAAAAATTTGTCGTAGATTTGCCTGAGGTATCCAAAGTATATACGATTCACCTGTAACAGAAGAAGTTTCAACGTTAGTATCCCATGGTGAATTAGAGACTACACATAGATGAAATTCAGAAAAATTCTCAGAAAGTGATGTAGTCTCAACACATTCCGAAGTAGAAGACTTCAGTTCAATTTTTAGCTCCTCTTCCCTTAATGGTAAACATTCAGGATTTGTAGAAGAAGGAGCTTCAGAATAAGGGTTCTCTCGGTCAATGATGACTACCGAGACGTCGTCTTGCAAGGCATCCACTTTATCTATGAGATCTTTTGAATCTGCAGAGTGTGCCAAGTAATCATCCAAAGAGTCAAAATATTCAGTTGAAAAGAGTTCATTCATTCTATTGAGATCAGTAATGATATGTCCAGTAACTCTTTTATCTTCTTCGAGAGTAGAAATGAGCATACTCTCTTGTTTGTTCTCAAGGTGGGATGAAATCACCATTGGGTATGTTTCTTCTTGACCTAAATAGGCATATTTCAAATCAAAGGGTAAAGGTTTTAGGTCAAGCTTCGGTGTTTTGAGGTTAGACGGTAGAGGCACTGCATCGGTTTTGGGCAACTCTTCAAATTGTGGCCTCCACCGGTTAACTTTAAGTACCGGCACTGTATCAAGCACGGCACATGTCTCCCTAATCATGTCATCATCTAAATCATGGGAGTGTCAGGTACGTCTCTAGAGGGTCAGAGGGTAAGGTCAGAGGCGTTTTATCTTCCACGAAAGAATCAATCATGTTAATGTCGTGGAAATCATCATCATCCTCTGAGTTTCTGCCATTATTGAAAAGGATGTTTGACTTCAATGTCATGTTCCCGAAAGACATAGTCATGACACCATTCCTGCAATTGATAATTGCGTTTGAAGTGACAAGGAATGGGTGACCAAGAATCACGGGCATCTGAGTGCTCATGTTATTGATGGGTTCGGTGTCTAGGATGATAAAGTCTACAGGGTAGTAAAATCTATCAACCTGTACGAACACATCTTCAATTATCCCTCTTGGTACACGAACAGAGCGATCAGTAAGTTGTAGTGTGGTTAGGGTGGGTTTTAATTCACCCAAACTTAACTATTTGTATACCAAGTAGGGAATCAGATTGTCGCTCGCTCCTAAGTCAAGAAGTGCGTGATCAATTCGATAATCCCCGATTACACATGATATGGTTAGGCTACCGGGATCTTTGAATTTCTGCGACACGTCTTGCTTCAGGATGACACTCACTTTCTCAGTCAAGAAGATCTTCTTTTGAATACTTTGCCGTCTTTTGGTCGTGCATAGGTCTTTCAGGAATTTGGCATATGAAGGTATTTGTTTTACGGCATCAAGTAGAGGAATGTTGACTTTTACTTGTTTCAACACCTCTAGTATATCCTGAGAGTTAGAAAGAGGTTTTGGTGCAACCAACCGTTGGGGAAATGGAGCAACTGGCTTCTTTTGAAGTTCCGGTTCTAATTCTTGTGGAGCAATGCTAGGTCTATCATTGTTATCCTCTTCCGAGTCCTTAGGTTTTTCAACCCTAACCGGAATAGTTTTGTCAATGGTCTTCCCACTCCTAAGAGTGGTGATAGATTTAGCCTGCTCCATCTGATCTAAAGAGCTTGGATCACTTATCTCATATTGCGGTTTGGGATTGGGGAAAGGTTGAGCAGGAATCATCCCCTTTCCCCCAATCATTATGTGTGACTCTATCCTTTGAAGGGATGATGTAAGTGATCCTATTGCTGATCTGATATCTTGGTTGAATAGCTCTTGGTCTTGAATGTGTTTTAGAACTGGATCCTCTTGAGGTTTCCCTTGAATTGGAATTTGATTGAAGAAACCTTGAGAGGTAGTAGTTTGTCTATTCCTCCAACTGAAGTTTGGATGATTTCTCCAACTAGGATTGTACGTATTAGAGGTGGGTCCATTGAAAGGTCTTTGGTAATTATTTACGGTATTGGATTGCTCAGTCAGAACCTCTTGAAAGGCAGATATGGTTGGACAATTTTCAGTTGTGTGACTGCTACAACCACAAATTCCACAAACAACTTCCTTACCCTTATCCTTCCTCGATTCCATGGCCTTGAATTTTTTTTATGAGATTAGCTACTTTAACATTGATATCATCATCCTCTTTCAGCAGGTATACTTTGCTCCTTTCCTTTGATTGAGTAGGCCTAGAAGTGGTACTCGATTTTGGATGTGTCCCATGATTGTGCATTTTCAGCAAGTCTATCCAAGTAATCCCACACATCATCAACATTTTTATTCATAAATTCTCCATTGCACATTGTCTCGACTAATTGGCGCATGGAAGATGTCAGCCCATCATAGAAAAAGTGCGTAATGCGCCACGTTTCAAAACCGTGTTGTGGGCAAGAGCTGACAAGATCCTTGAACCGCTCCCAACATTGGAAGAATGTTTCATCCTCCCTTTGGGCGAAGTTCATGATTGATTTTCTAAGAGTGTTCATTTTATGATATGGAAAAAATTTCTTTATGAACTCTCTTTATATATCATTCCATGTGCCAATAGATCTAGGACGTAGTGAATGTAACCACGTCTTAGCTTTTTCTTTCAAAGAAAAGGGGAAGAGTTTTAGCCTGACTGTGTCCTCAGACATGTTTGGAAAATATAAAGTGGTTATAATCTCATCAAACTCTTTCAAACGTAGATACGGTTCTTCAGATTCAAGCCCATGAAACTTAGGAAGGAGTTGGATCACCCCTGACTTGATATTCATGTGTCCCGTATTTTCTGAAAAAATCATGCATGAGGGCGTGCTCACCCCCGCCAGTTGTAAATAATCTCGTAAAGTACGAGATGGGGGTGCTTGAGGTTGATTTGCAGCCATAACCTCAATTCAGATTCTAGACTTAGACCTAAAAGAGATAAATGAAATACAACCTAGAAAGAATAAGAAGATTTGGAAAGAAGTTACCAGATCGGAGTTCCTAAGTTAAAAACCTACTAAATAAACCAAAACAAGTTAGTTTCTAAGAAAGTTTAAAGTTAGAAAGTAAACTAGTTTGTAAAGAAGAAAACAATTCTAAAAAGGAAAATAGAGAGTTTTTAAAGACAAATTAGGAAACTTCTAAACCTAAAATAGAAAGAAAGTTAGTTTCTAAACTAGAAGAAATCCTAGAATTAGAAAGTTTCTAAAGATAATCCTAATCTAAATTAGAAAACAGAAAGGCTAGAAATTTAGAAAGAGATTACCAATTTAAGAAGTATATGTCAGAATCCTACAAAAGAGGAAACAGGTTAGTTCTAGAAATAAAAAAAAATAAAAATAAAATTTAAAACTAAAGTTAGTAAAATCCTTATCTTAATATAATTCTAAAACCAATTAATTTCAAAATTACGTAGCCGTCAGTCCCTGGCAACGGCGCCAAAAACTTGTTCACTCCCTAAGTGCAGGGTTGTGATGTAGTAATAAACTCGGTAAGACCGAGGTCGAATCCACAGGGACTGAAACCTGTACGTAATCTGAAACTAAATAGAACTAGAATTAGACTAAGATGTAATCTAAATTGAATGACAATTGAGGAATAATTAATCCAAAACTTCAGAAAATTCAGAGAAAGGGAACTAGGGATTCAGAGGATCCACTTGTAGAGACCAGGGAGATCTTATGCCAGTATCATGAATTATGGAAATTTACTGAACTGCCATTGATATAGTTTTCAAGAGATGAGAGGTATATGAATTAGAATGGATTCTATCACCAAACCATGCCCAGGAGACAAAGAAAACAACAGAATTAAACTAATTACCAACTAATCAATAATGTATGAAGGTTAGGAAGGGTACCGTCATCCGACCATGCCCAGGAGACGATAGTGAACAACAGGGCTTCCTGACATCATAAACATAAAGAGGAAAAGAACATGCTCAAAGCCATCGCAGACCTATTGTAATTTCAGTCACAACAGACCATTAAAGACTAAAAACATTCCCTTAATAAAATTAAATAAAAATCCATTCAGTCTAAATAAAAGGCACAAGTATAAATCCTCCCATCACGCTACCAGCTTCACCTCTTAGCCCTAGCTAAGACGGTTTAGCCTGACCTAAACATGGTTAGGCTAATCTCTAAAGAAAAGAAAAGAAAAGAAAAACAAAACCCAACAACAGGAAAGCAAACCCTGCCAGTGCTTCACGTCCCAGCCTTCTCCTCCTTTTTCACTTCTCTCTCTCTCTTTCTTATATGCAATAGGCAAGACGGTGGAGAGTCAGTGACTGCTCCTTACGCAGCCACCGTGCATAGCAGGGAACCACAGGCGGGGAGTTCTTCTTTTCTGCAGCAAAAATAGGAACCTAATGCAAGATCTGATCCAATTAGTCTCCTTGGGCTTGATTAAAAGCCCCATGGAATAAATTTGGACGGCCAGGATGGACGAGCCTATCATCGCCATGGACGCACAAGTAGCCATGAAAATCGACAACTTCCAGACGCACGTCCTGCGGATTGAATACGCTGTTGGAGTTGGCGGTGTCAGTGGGACCCATGATCGAATTCTAATGGGAAATCCACACTGTCCATTAGAATCTACTCGAAAATCCGTTCGGGAAGGGATAGTTCTGGGTGTCCATTGATGCGGCCCACAGAGTTTTAAACTTACCGTCTGTCTGACATTTGGATGGTTAAAAATTGATATCTGCTATCATTCGAAATAACACCACCTAGGCGTGGGTTGTAGTTACCATAGGAAATGGATGAATGGTTTGGATTTCCCATTAGGACAATAGGTGGGGCCCACAACATGTCCGATCACAAGACAGCGTTAACGCTGTTTGAAACAAAACGAAAATTTCCATTTTTTTAAGGGAAGGCTCGGTGGGGTCCACATCAGCCGTCCTTCTAGAGAATCACTCCCTTCTTCAGACATCTGCATCAGTTCAGGATCACGGGCCCAAGTTTGGCATGAATCTGCGTTTCAGATGGGCCACAACATCAACCGACGTCATGGCGTTTTCCTTGCTACTGCGGTCTTGATCATCTGCAAAGGAATCTAGAATCTGTTGGGTTTCGGTTATTCCCATCGTCCCGTTCGAATGTACGGCTCGAATCATCAGAAAGAGCGATGATGGTGGGCCATTACATCATCAGCGGACGGCCCCTGCGAAAAATGGAAACAAAGACTTCTGTTTCTGTTTGAAACTTGGGCGGGCGCGGGTTAAAGTCGGTTTGACCCGACCTTACATTCAGTGCACCTCCAATACACGTGTGCTATGCACACTTATCCCATGTAAATGGGTCTCACTACGATGATTCGAGCAATCCACTCCATCCATTCATTTTTTCTCCCTATTTAAGGGGTTGACACCAAAACTGAAGTATATCCAGATATCAGGTGGGCCTGAAATCATCAGTTTATGGGATGATTTGTCCGTTGGGCTACTTCCGCAGGGATCCAATGGATGAAATTTGACGTGTACGGTTATTTTATGGTCCTCAGGCCATATATGAAGTTTTGAGCCGATCAGATAGTTGAAACCCTGTGATCTTGCATTCTAGATCATTTTTGGGCCTCTTTAACATGAATGACTTGATCTTCTCAGATCCCTGGCGTATAAATCCATTGATTTTGATCCCATGGAGTCCGTCCCTTGCCTTGGTGAATTCTGAGCATTAATTCCATTTTTAGCACCCTGTTTTCGTCAGCGCTTGTAAATTGTAACGACCTGAAAATTTCCGTACATTGGGTCGAGTACCACCTCGACCAGAAATCACGCAGGATTAAATCCTTTAGAAATTTAACAAAGTTAACTAAGTCCTAAACTCAATTAGCTATGAAATCCGTTAGGATCGCTTTAAATACGATTTGCAAGACCCAAAACTTGCAGAACAAGTGACGCTAGGTTACCCTAAAGTTTAGAACCAAACTCATTTCCCGTCTCGCTCTCTAGAATGAAACGAAACTTCATTATTAGGTCTAGATCGCACATCGGGAGTCCGATTAGCCCGAAGCTAACGAACTAGGACCGCCCCACCGGGCTTAACAATCATCTCAAAATCGACGATCCGATGTTCCACGGCCATTCGTTTCGAATCGGAGCGAGGTAGTGTGAAAAACACTATTCATAAGCCAAATTAAATATCTCGGAATAGTGATCTGGCATCGTTCGTTGACGCGTCACAAGATTAAGTAACCCGACCGTCAAATCGACAAATTACACCCTCGGATTAAGAAAAATTTCAGGAACATTTACATGTACTTGGAATTTCTGATCGTGGCCCACTGACCGTCGAACTGAAAGTGGTCCGCCACGTGCGATCTGCGTATCCGAATGAGTCAAAAACGTAATCCCACGTAGATCCATCGATGGTGAGCTTAAGTCTGACGTTTGGCTCAAAGAGGGCCACCGAACTTCCTTTTGGTGGAAAAGCGGCGAATATCCTATATAAGCAGTACCCCATGAACCTAAGTCTATTTCCGTAATGTTTGAGGCTATAAAAGGAGCTTAGAGCAGCCCCTCTCACAGCCATACGAATTTTGCAAGAAACCCTAGAGGAAGAGAGAGAAAAGAGAGAGAAGAACTTGGAGATCGTTGCCGATCTTCCTCCACCTGCATTGGCTCACTACACGGCCTTCACCGCTCCGTTCTAAGTGAATTCCCGGCGGTATCCAGCTCATTTGAAGGTAAGAAAACCTAACCCTAGGTCTGATTTGAGGTGGAATTGAGGTAGGGTGTATACCGACTAACCGATTCTGCTCTTTAGGCTAGAAATCGCCCGTAGACGGAAGATCCATCACCCTTGCTGATTCGTTCCGTTTCCAAAGGCAAAGGTGAGGACTTTAAGTGTATAAGTTACGGTTTTCAACGCTTTCAATGTCAGATAATGGTAGATTCATGATCTGCTTGCAATTGCACATGTACAAAGTGCTTTCCGTTTCCTGTTTTGATTAGCGGTGTGAAATATGGAATTTCACATATTCTAGGTATACGTAGAAATACCGTATACGTATTTTTTTGATAATTGCTTGACATGTTTATTTAATGTTTAATTATATAACATATGAATAAAATACTAGTTTGGCGAAAGAGATCGCCAAAATATATGTTCCTTTGTAAATGTGCCGTATGTTGAAAATACGTATTGTAGAAATACCGTATACGTATTTCTTTTGGAATAATGTTTGACATATGTATTTAATGTATGATTATACAATACATGATTAAAATACTAGCTTGGCGAAAGGAATCGCCGAAACCTATGTTCCTTTGTAAACACTATGTATGTCGAAATTGGGTATACGTGAAAGTACCCTATACGTATAAAATTTGCTGATGTGTTTGCTATGTTTATTTGCTGTATGAATAGGATGTATATGTATAAAATACTAGCTCGGTAAAGGGACAACCCTAGTACACACTGCCCTAGCATACGTCATGTATGTTGAACTATTGCATTCCAAGTGTTGGTGGAATCACTTGTGAGTGTAAGTGCTTAAGTGTTAGAATCTTAGGTAGGTGCTGAGATGGGATTCTCGGTTACCTTAGTGTCACATATGACACTCTCCATGTGGTTGATCACTCTAACCACTCACCTATGAACTCTAGGTATTTGTATCCCTGTGTGTATAGTGCTTTATAACATGCTTTATAACATGCTTGATAACATGTTTTACAACATGCTTTACAATATGCCTTATAACATGCTTTATTTCATGCTTTATAATACATGCTTTGCCTTATGCTTTACTTTATGCTCTACAACTGATTGAGTTTGGGACTATGCCTATAGTCCACACATTCGGTACCAGACTTACTGTTGTGGCCGAGACTCATATCGCCACGATGGACGTGTCTGGCGAACCCGAGTCGTACTTCGGTTGGCGATAGTGGTTGGCCACACGGAGTGCTTTTGCGCTCCATATCGCTCAACTTGTGGTGCGCTCGAGCTAGTCGAACTCGTCAAGCAAACCGATATGTGTATATGTATGTTCACCATGTTTGGTCGCTACGCTTGAACCTAGGGTACCAAACTTACCATGTCAGCAAGCAACCCCGTTAACCATGGTACCTCGATCCGCTAAGACGCATGAGCCGGACATGGTGGTATGGGACACCGTGGTCGAGCCGTCGGCCTACGCTGGGGGTCATGTGCCTCCCCATAGTGACCATTGCGCAACCAAACTCGTGAGCCGATTATGGTGGTATGGGACACTATATTCGAGCCGTCGATACTTACGGCGAGAGCCGAGTACTACGGTGAGACCCATGCTCGTGCCGACGGCGACGAGTCCTCCGTAGTATCTTCGAGTGTACTCCAAGTGTCCGTGATTGGCGACGAGTCTTTCACGCAGAACTAGAGTATGAGTTGAGCCGAGTACGGTGAGACCCATACTTGAGGTGACGGCTAGTGATTGAGCCGTACTGTGCACGGTGAGATATGTACCGAGCCGGCCGGCCAAGACTGAGCCGCATACGGTGAGATCTGTATCCGCGCCGACGGTGACGAGCCCTTTGCGATGCCTTCACTACGCTTCTCAAACCATAACATCGTATGAGATTAACTAGGATTGACGACCCTAGAATGGATCATGTTTGGGAATTATACAAGGAGGTACCTTAGTTTCCCAATACTGGCGATTGAAATGGATTAATAAAAACTTGGTAATCATGAGCATCATCGCACCGCATGTGCTTTGTAGATGTGGCGCACTGAGGGAGTTAGCATTCGCGAACGTAAGATGATGTCGCTTGAGGGTGGTTTGGCAAGGGCATACAAAGATCATGTCATATCATTTTTGCACTTAACAAGAGTAATTAGAAATGTTTGATTTGTCTTTAACGTTATCATTACTTGCTTGATTGATTTGATAACATGTTAACCTATGCTTTAATGTTCCACCGAGTTAGCTACTCACTCCCACGTTACGGACGGTGTTTGCAACACCCACCGGACTCTGTCGCAGGTGTAGATGGCGCCTGTTCGGGAGCCGAGAGCTTGACTTTGAGGAGGATCGGGAGGAGTTCTCCTTTATGCGGACTGACGACGGCTATGCTTAGGCCTACCGCATCGCGAGATTTACTGGGCCTCTTTGAGGATTGTATTTTGATTTTTGACTTAGAAACAATACGTGTATATTGGTACTCAGTTAGTACTCATACTCTGAAGTTCACAAAAATTTTGATACTTTACATATTTTGAATATAAACTTTCAGTCTTCCGCTTGCCTTTATACAATTGAACTGGAGTATGAATTATCTGTTTTGGTATAATCTCATTCATGTTTATTGAGCTAACTCAGACAACATTTAACCATCATTGTGTATGTTGCATAAGTGATGCGTTGGAACTCGGGAGTTGAGTTCATACTCGACCCCCGAATTTCAGGGCGTTACATAAATACACTCTGCATTACAAATATGATTAAATCGGTCCATTAAACGGTATCATGTTCATAAATCTAGGCAATAACTGGGGTCTGATATGCAATATTTGACCCTTAACACCTAACCTAACCCAAGGTTCCTATACCTCAACCCTAACCCAACCCAACCCAATCTCGGGTTGGGAATTCTCAACCCAAACCCAACCTAAGCGGGCTCGGTCGGGTTGATTGGGTTGGTCGGGTATATATGTGCTAATATTTTTGTTATTACATTAGCTTATTATATTTCAATATAGGGCTTATTTTTTGTATCTATAATTTTATTAATTATAAATGTGATTTTATTTTTATTTTTTACAAACGCACACACACCCCACACTCTCACGCTGGTGGAATTTCACCACCTATGGATACTCGAACCCTTGACCGGGTGTTGAAACTCCTGAGATTCTACCACCCGAGCAAGAGTGAGGATCCTATATGTGATTATTCATTATAAAGAACTTCATTTTTTTTCTTAAAAAAAAAAGCTAAAATATAAGATAACTACTCCTTTAAAAGTCATGTAGCATAGCATGAAGTCTATTTGGGAGAGAGAAATCTGGCATATCTTGTTAGCTTGAGTCCTTGGAAATGACGTGGACAAATGAGACTCGACATCACTAGTGTACCTTCGACACAAATGATCCACACTCAATTATAATTTATAAGTAACTTATATATTAATTGGGTTCGGGTTGGGTTGGGCAACCCAAGACCTCAACCCGAGCCCAACCCAAGTTTTGTCGGGTTGATGTTTGTATAGCTCAAGCTTAAGATCGGACCCAATATATCCTACCCGAGCCCAACCCAATGTCGGGTCGGTCGGGTTGAACCCGCCCAACATTCAGCCCTACCGACTAGAAGATCAGGATCTACCAGGACTAGGAAGGGATACAACGATCTTTCTGCCCTGGTCAGGCAAAGGATCGACGTATGGGATCAAAGCCTACCACAATTATCTTTCCGTATTAGCCCAATCATAAAGAGTAGAATATACCGCCCTCAAGTAAACTTTATCATCAAACACATAGTACGATAATTATGATTTTGACATTTGTTTCCAAACCTCAAAGGTGAAATTTTTAAGGGGGGTAGATCACACTGACCTAGGCTAGTTTATTATTTATATACCCTAAAACATATATACACCCGATACCAACAAAACTTAAGCAAATGAAATGATAATATCTTTACTTATTACCCTTAGGCAATTTCGAAAACGAAATTATTTTTAAGGGGGGTAGATTGTAACATCCTGAATTTTCATTGTTTTGAATTTTCAAAAAAAAATCCTTAATTTTTTTTAAAAGTAATTAACTTATAATGTCACTTACTGACCATTAGTACTCGATGTTAGTTTATACACAGGTGGAACCAGTAAAGAACCGCACAAGTCCGTTTAATCAACCGTAGGAAGGCCAACAAATCCGACCAATCATTTGAACATCAAGTTTAGCCCTATGATTTACTCACATAGGGCCCAAATTTAACCGATCAATCGCTAACTAATCAAGACAAGCATAAGTAAATTAAAGATCTAACCGGAGCCGAGTCAGATAAGGCCCGAATCTTAACTAATAGACCAAATTAACCCCGTTACTCTTTTAGCCTAAAATAGAGTAATCATGACCAAATCTCCACTTTCACTAGTTATAAATAGGCCACATTATGAACATAGTTAATCCAAACCCTAATCATTGCCCACAAGAAATCTCACTACCAAATTCATTCTAAAAATGTCCCGATTTTTCGAACAAGCTCTAGACCACTCGTTAGTGGGCCACTAGTTCCAAAACTATAGAATAATGTCCGTCTTACTGGGCTTGACGTCCATCGTGAGACATCCAGTCGAGATCGTGACTCGGATCGCTCAACTTGGACTTACAAGGTCGATGCATGAGTTGTGCGAATATTCTTGAAACTAACCAAGAACTTAAGTCACTTATTTGTGTTCGGTCTTTGCCCAAGTTGTGGCTTTCGGACCATTAGATCATGACCAAATTTGGGGCAGTAACCTAGAGTAATGTCCTTTATAAATCCGTATAGTCGCGGGCCCGATTGATAGTCGGTGACTGTTGAACTGAATTTTGATCCTATCTATCGATCAACGCATCCAAATGATAGGCCGTTTGTGTTTATTGGTAGATCATTGCTAGGGCTAACTATCCAACGATGGATGTCGACTCCTACACCTCGTGTAGCCCCAAAATGGTAAAAAAAATCTCCTAGGGCTAGTATGGTAAAAACCCATCCCTTAGGGCCAATTACACCAAACTTGACACTATATAAAGTCCTTATTTAGGCACCCCCTCTCCCCATACGAATTTTCCCTAAGAAGAACAAAGGGAGAGAGGAGAGAAAAAGGAGAAGGAAGAGGGGAAAAAGAGAGTGAAGGAGGTGTTGTTGGTGGAGGAGCCAAGAAAACTCGAAACCTTAGCAAATCTCCTTCATTTTTCCCACATCCACAACTCTAAGCTCAATTTCCAACCAATTGAGGAGGTAAGCACTCATGTTTTTGTAATCTTTTGTGTTGAACTATGATTTGCATATAACCCTAACATGCAAGTTCATTTGACTCAAGATCTCTACGAATCCACCCGCGAGCTTGGCAATCCTAGATCGTTTCCTAGAGCTCTCAACGATTCATAAGTGCGGACTATTATTCTTAGGTGGCCTAGCAACAATTTTAATACGAATCTAATGATTTTGCTTGATTGGGTGATGTATTTGGGTAATCTAGAGAAACCTAGACAAAACTTTACACTTTAGGTCCTCCCCAAATCAATATGGAATGCTTATGGAATGTTTGATGTTTCTCAACATGTTTGGGTATGTATTTGATGATTGCTTGTATATTCCTTACTCGGTTCTTGTATGATGTTTCCTCATAACATGTTTGATGCACTAACCCTTGTGTATTTTTGTACTATGAGATATATGAAATGCTTAGCTTCCTCACTAACCCACACAACACACATGCACCTTTATTTCATAATATTGTTAGCATTTGCATTGTAGAAAAATCTGAATTTTTATGTTTGAAAATATGAATGCATGATATCGCTTGTGTTAGTAGATAAACCCTGATTGTTGAAGTGTTATTGAATATCATCAAACCCATGTGTTAGTCAGGAACCTGAGGTGAAAAATGGTGGTCTCGTTGGTAGGGCTATCTTAAGGCTAAACCCGTGGATTCGGGGCGGGTGCGTATGGGCGACAGTAGTTGGACTACATGGGTCGCTTGTACCCGATGTCATCAGTCACGTACTCGCCTGAACTCATGCGGTCTAGTCTACTCACTGACCAACCATGTTTATTAACCTTGTCTGCCCACTCTTGTAAGGAACCTGGAACACCCTTCAACCCTTAAAGCTCATTGATAACCAATTGAAACCGATCCACTGACTCGAGAGCCGGGTGGAATGGGACACTGTGTCCGAGCTGTCGGCCTACGCTGGGGTGACGAGCCTCTTCGTAGTAACCGCGAGCGATCTCTCTACTTAGCACTCCCCATATGCTTGAAGTCGGGGATGGGGAACCTAACGTGATCAAGGATCATGTGGTCTTCGCCTCACATGTTGGGGGGCCTTGGCTTCGCAACCAGTTTAGGGCATTGACATCGAGGGGTGTACTAGTTTCCTCAATCTGCTGTTTAAATAGACTTAATTAGAAATCCGACTAGTACGATGTCACGCCCCAAACTCGGAAACCGGGCTCACAAAATTCCCGATCGCCGACCGGTGCCGACAACGGCCTCCCGAGAGTACATTCATTCTCGGCCCCCGCGCCCATACGCCGTATTCGATCCTGGGATCCTACAAGGAGGATTTTCAAGATAAAATTTTTTTCATAATGCAAAGATAACCACAAGTATACCCAAATCATAAAGGCAACATTATCATCACATATCCACTAATATAATCGTTTGAATACACTCTTGAAAGGGAAATACATATATCGAAATCAAAACTCCAAAAGCTCCAGAGGATGAACGCATGCTCCAAGCTCAACGCCGGCCGCAATCTAACGCCACCGCACGCATCTATCGTGCATAAGCTTTTTAAAGCTTAGAGGGTGGTGGAAGTGTGTGTAAGGCAAGTGCTAAGTATCAATAAAGCACATAATTCATACATCATCTGGGATAAGGTAAATACTAACAAGATCATGAATCATATGACATCACAAGAAGTTTTGGAAGTATAATCGGTAAGTCCATGAATGTTATCACCGTACCAAGGCAATGCGATGCAAAATATAATAAGACAATAACGTATGCCGAGAATGCAATGCAATATACCAATCCCGACGAGCCACGAATACCATCAACCTCATCTAGGTCATATAAGTGCAAAAACATATTAACCCAAAATGCTAAGCATCATGCGGATGCAATGTAATATGCGGTGCGAATGAAATGACCATGCAGAACGTGAAGTCGGGATGATAGTACGAAGTATCACAGTATGGGGTCCATCACAAGGGACTTCTATCCAAACCACCCATACCTAAATTTGGATAGTCGACACAATGTGGTAAACTCCTGATCTCAGGTTAGTCGCGCGCCCAACCGAAATCCCGGCCATGCGATGGTATACGTAACAAATAGTTACGCACCACCAGCCCGAGTGGATAGTGAATGAATGAATGAATGGGTATGCAATTCCTGCTCAATAAGTCCACATCTCAGTACGGTTGCTCTCTGGGATCATCACCGGGTCTATTACACTCTACGCCAGGCTACCCCCCTATCCAAGCGCACAACTGGGTAAGTGGAAGAGACCTCACTATCCGCCTGCCAATATCGGGCCCGGCTCGTCAATAGCGGACCCATTCCTCAAGCTGGTCAAACTCAACCTAGATATTGCCCCCTCACTCAAAGGGTAAGGTCACACCCCTTCCCAACCGACCACGACACGGTGGGAGACGCGGCCTCTGGTATTCGGCCCGCCCCGTCGTGCGCTCATATATCCACTCTGGCCTCGACGTTGGAGTCATCTCCTGGCCACGGAGGTTCATGGATTTTCACCCAGGGACATCTATGGCGCCCGTATGCTGTAGAACCAAACATTTCCGGTGTCCCGTCTGGCCATCCACGATATGCCTGTGGAGGCCACGGCCCTGATGTCGCTAGGGCGTACAATGATCAAGTAACATGTATGCGAGATGCATGAATCATGGAGCTACACTAAGCATGTTATAAGGTAATGAACTATCCTTACAACGCAGATGGGCCTAGACGGCCTACACATAACAAGTATGGGCCTACCAATGGCCCTAGGGAGAGTCGTAATGCGGACATTTAACCAACATTATACTTACAATGTGGACGTCAAACCAACATTGCTCCCAAGGCATAGCCCGCCATATAAGTCAACGCATAAACCACGGTGGAATCACATTACAATGAGCCTCAACACATGGGCTTCAAATACATCACAGTGGGTCTCAACCCACGGGCCCTATACACATCACAGTGGGTCTCAACCCACGGGCCTTTTGTACATCACAATGGGTCTCGACCCATGGGCCCTAAGATACACCCAAATGGGCCTTATAACATGGGCCTTGCATTCATAACAAGGTGGGCCTCAACAACGGCCACAAGTACACATCAAAGTGGGCCTCAACAATAGTCATAAATACACATCAAGGTGGGCCTCAATAACGGCCGCAGATACACATCAAGGTGGGCCTCAATAACGGCCACAAATACGTCGAATGGGCCCCATAACATGGGCCTTATATAAGTGGTGATAATGACCTCTACCATTGAAATCCCAAGGCCCTCGATAGTATTTACTTCCCATCCAATCTGATCATAAGGCCACAATGACCTGAATGAAAAGAAAACAAATTTCATATTAATCCCGATGCTCTATAATACCAAGAGGATTTCAATATTAGACGTTCAATGCTCCACTATTTTTAACAGTGGCCACCTGATAAGTAGATTTGTCTCGTTTCGCCTTAAGCCATGAAAGGAGCTTGCCAAAAAGGATGGATGGATGGATTAACCGTGTACAACAGGTGGGGTCCACGTTCACCAAATGGATGAACAGTTTGGATATCATAAACATGTCATGGAGGGCCCGCCGTCCAGCCATATGGAAGGAGGGATACAAAACAAACATCACAAGGTCCAAACCACTGCTGACGTCATCGAGGTGGGACCACACCGTCAGCTACCAATACACCCGCCCGGCCAGTCAGGTGTGCGGTACCAAAGAAACTAAATCTGCCGGATGGGTGGGTCCCACTTGGGCCACCACATGATACTTATACATCATCCAATCCGTTGATAAGGTCATACAAGCCTGGATTGGAGAGGGAAAAATAAATTTCATATGGTTTCAAAACTCCAGGGACCCAAAAGGGGTTTCAAGGGAAGACTTGCAATTACCACTGTTTCATATGATGTGGACCACCTGAGCGTTGGATGCGGCTGAAATTTGGAGGGGGCCCACTTCAGGGAGTGCCCCACGTCATGAATGGATTGGATACAAAATACACATCATGGTGGGGCCCACGGCTGGAGCCGTGGGACCTTGCCCGTTTTCACGCCGACGCCAGGCTTGCTCCCGCATTTTGAGAAGAAGGCGTACGCTTTATTATATTTTTTTTTTTTGTTTTTGATGAAATCTCGTTTTTCCGAGGTTTTTCATGGGTAGGGCCCGCATCGGGTGGATTGGACCCAACCGTTGGATTCCACGGCCCGACACCGTCTAACAGAGTCCAATATGCGGTATATTTTGGGGTACAGCAACGATAGAGTGCATTTAAACGGTAAAAATCACTATTTCCTATGCTATGGCCCACCAGAACATCGGATTGGCTCCATTTTTCGGCTCAACGCCTAAAGTGGGCTAAGGAAAGGGATGGACGGCTTAGATTGGATTCATACATCCATGTGGGGCCCATACAAGTGGCCCATCCACAAGCTTATGAATCAAGCTAACATTTGTGTTTTCCCAACGTCCAGCGTCTGGACAGTCTGGGAAAAACACATGCACGGAGGTGGCCTTGCTCAAGTGGGCCACAAGATGGTGGATGGTGTGGGTACAATACATATATCAAGTGGGCTCCACCTACGAATGGCTTGGATAAAATACATGGCTCATGGTGGGGTCCATCCAAGTGGGCCACATGGCCATATCATCACATCAAAAATAATGAAAAAGAAATGAAGAGAAGGAGAGATGGAAGACCGAGTGATGGAGGGACCCCGGTACTATGGGCCCTCCCTTTCATGATCTACAACATACATCAAGTGGGTCCCATTATACGTGGGCCCATCAAACCGAAAATCAACGGTGGAGATCCTTTCTCCACCAAATGTAAGGTCTAGATGACCCTATCCATACATGAAAAAAATAAACATCATGATGGGGTCCATGGAGAATGGCCCCATCATGGAATGATCATGAGAATCAAGATGGGTCATCGGTCACATCTTAGGGTCCCAAGTGAGATCCATACCATTGATCGGTAGGCCTCACTTGGCCCATATAAGAAAGCATGAAAACTACCCTATCAAAGCACCCACCGGTTGATCTCTTCGGCCCGTTGGAACGCCACCCTCCTCGTGCTCCTCTTTGATGGTGGAGATGGGAAATGGATGGCTAGGATGAAAGTTCTTTGGGATGGGAAGGTGGGCCACCAAAAATCACATTTTCCCTCACTTGGGATGGCTTGGACGTGCACATTTTTTCTCTCTTGGTGTTGCTTTGAAAAAGTGTTGAGAAAGAAAGGGAGAGATGGGATGTAAGGAGAGAGAGTGATGGATGTGAGTGATGGGTGAGGTGATGTTGTACTTGACTAGGTATGGGTGTGTAAGAGAGAGGGTGAGAAAGCATGGGTTGCTTGTACTTGACATTGAAATTGATTGATTGATGTGATTGATTGATTGATGGGATTGATTTGACATTGTGTAGAGATTCTCTTGGGATCGAGAAAGCGCGGCGTTTCTTCGAAATAAACGCCGACTCACATCTTCCGTCGTGGTATCGAATCGGTCGACCGTGAGTTGCGGCGTTGGAACCGCGGCGACGGTGTGCGGTCGCAATGATACAGGTCTCGGATTAAACCAACTCGAATATAAAGGATACGACTTACGATCGATCGCAACGTCGATTATCAGTCGTGGATTGCCGGACTTTGACGGAAATGATCGCAGGATTCATCGGAACAGTACGAACTAGGATACGGGTCTTACATACGATCATGACCATATTGTACTAATTAGGTTGGCGACTCGGCAGTTGAGGTTGCAATGAGGGTGGTTGGTCATACCTGATCGTTAGATGGAGTCGCTTGCGGGAGTGTTGTTGCGAGGGCATGCATTATATCATAATGTAAGCACATGCATTAATAAGATTAGTTAAGATTTTATGAATGTATTGGCTTTCATTAAATTCATAATATAATCGATGTTTGTGTAACTTAAGACTAATAGCATCCACTAAGTTAATCACTCACTCCCACTCTGAGACGGCATTTTAAAACACCAACCAGACTCTTCAGTAGCTGTAGGTAGCAATGAGTTCGAGGAGTCGAGCGGCGCTGGCATTGATAAGGAGGATGAGCTGTCGTACTTCCCGCTAATGGGCGGTTTGCCATAGATTAGCAGCCTATTTTGGATCGCTGAGTGGTGGACTCAGCGCAACATTCTTTTGGACTCATCATTCTTTTTGGACATATTATTTTTTATAATTTTGTTAGGCAACGCCTTATGCGACCCATAGTTATATTTTTGGACTTGTATACATTTAGCCACTTTCATTTCAGTAGACTAGTTGTGATTGCGATTAATTTTTCAAGTAATTCCATATTGCGCAATTAAACCTGATTAACGCAAAATTAGTGAAATTGGGTATAAGTGACACTCGGGAACTTGAGAGTCGAGCGTATGAATGACCCCCAATTTTTAGGGTGTTACAACTTAGTATTAAAGCAATGGTTTGGAATTAATTGGGTCGTTGACCATGAACTCACTAACGCGTCTGCTAATTTGAGAGGAAACATAACAGAGACGTAGAAATGATAGGAACCGCCCCAGTCCCTGAACCGACAGTATTAGACAGAAGGTGAGACCTCCATGGTGTTAGGGTTGGGTAGCGAGAGAAAGTAACGACGCTAGGAAATAGGTCCGAGAGACTTACAATACCTTAGCCTGATGATAGGAACGAACTGGAATTGAATGATTAGACGGTCGAGACCACCGTCCAAATCCAAATGAGCTAATACCGGGCCAAATTTGATAGTTTCGACCGATTCGGAGATAAAGACTTAGAGGTGAACGAAAATTTACCGAAATTAGTGAAACTGTAGAAGAATTAGATTTTGGTCTCTAACCGGGAGGAATTTAGTGAAATAGATAGGCCCATTGCGTAGATCAGTTTCTCATACCCCAAAAATCATATATGGCACGTCGAATAACTCATTCCGGTTTGCAAGATATGGCAATCGCAATTGCCCCCGCCGGGAAACAGTGGGTCGGCGTGACCCCGTTCGAGGGTCCAGCGGCTCAGCGTGACCCCACCCACTAAGAGTGATCCGGCCTGGGGGGGTCCAGCAGCTCGGCGTGACCCCGCCCAGGAGCCAGTTTCGGCGTTGCCCCCGCCGAAACTTCCTGCATTTTTGGGTTAACATAAAAAATTCATATCTCATTCGTTACAACTCCGATTTAGGTGATTCAAAAGCTGGATTGAAGCTTGATGAGTCTAGTTTTATTTAAAAATAAAAATAAAAATAAATTTAAAATATAGTTAAAATTATAATATTTTTCCAACTATCCAAAAATTATTAATTTCGGAGAGTTGTTGCTCCTAGAATTTTAATAATTTATTTACAACTCCAAATGATATAAAATTTTGTGGGATAACTTAAAACTTAATTATAAATCATAGTAAAAATTTTAAAAATAATTCAGTTACTAAAAGTATAAGAAACATTACAAGAATTAGATCTGTTTTAGTATCTTACATAAAATCGTTGGTTTCGAATAACTTATACTTCTAATTTTTTTTAAAATTTTTATAGAACTTAAAATAGATTAAAATTTCGTATGAAAAGGGTTAACTTAATGATGAATTATCATAAAAATTATAAAAATTATCCAGTAATTAAAAGTAATAAATATTTTATGAACAAAAGATGTATTGAAACTGAAAGTTTCTACAACTAAAAGTTGTCAATGGACTAGATGTATCTCTTTCATCATAATAGTTTTAGGATTCGAAGTCTAAATAGGAATTGCTTTCAAAGATCCTAGAAATCATCCTCGTTGATTAAATTGAATTCTTATTTTTAGTATATTTTACTATTTCAAATAATTTATAACTTGACAAATTAGACTTCTTAAGTAGGGTTTCGTTTCATTACTTAAGAATTTGTGAGTTTGTATTCGGAGTGGACTTTACTAAAATATTTTAGGTTCTTATTCTCTTATGGATTCAAAGTTCATACCACTTTGAGGAAATAATGTTCTTTCTTTTTCCTTTTCTACGGCATTCCTTACGTCACCATCACTCCAAACCTCCAGAATACTTTAAAACTTTCGATTCTTCCTTCCTTGTTAAAATTTATAAAACCAAAGGGTGATTTGCCCATAATAGGATCAAAATAGTAATGTCGAGAGGAACCTTAAGTTCCTAGAAACCTTTCTAGGATAGTCGTTTGATCATAGGCACCGTAGGAGACTCATCACCCACTAAAATATTATAAATGTGAAACTTGAACTTTTTAATAAATCTTGATATCTTCTAGATGTTGAGAACAATCGGACTACGGAATTACGGAACCATATATTTGTGAAGTGTTCGCAGCTTAACCCAATTCTCGATTCTGAGTGAATACCAACGGACTTACTGCTTTGACCGAGTAGAAGACCAGGATCTACCAAAACTAGGAAGGGATACAACGATCTTTCTGCCCTGGTCAGGCAGAGGATTTACGTATGGGATCAAAGCCTACCACAACTGTCTTTTTTTATTAGCCCAATCATAAAGAGTAGAATATACTGCCCTCAGGTAAACTTTATCATCAAACACTTAGTACAATAATCATGATTTTGACATTTGTTTCCAAACCTTAAAGGTGAAAATTTTTATGGGGGGTAGATCACAATGAGCTAGGCTAATGTATTATTTATATATCCTAAAACGTATATAAACCCGAAACCAACAAAACTTAAGCAAATGAAATGATAATATCTTTACTTATTACCCTTAGGTAATTTCGGGGATGAAATTGTTTTTAAGAGGGGTAGATTGTAACATCATAGATTTTCATTGTTTTGGATTTTCAAAAAAAAAAATTTAAATTTTTTTTAAAGTAATTAACTTATAATGTCACTTACTGACCATTAGCACTCAATGTTAGTTTATACACGGGTGGAACCGGTAAAGAATCACACAAGTTTGTTTAATCAACCGTAGCAAGCCAACGAATCTGACTGATCATTTGAACATCAAGTTTAGCCCCATGATTTACTCACATAGGGCCCAAATTTAACCGACTCATCGCTAACTAATCAAGACAAGTATAACTAAATTAAAGATCTAACCGGAGCCGAGTCAAATAAGGTCCGGATCTTAACTAATAGATTAAATCAACTCTGTTACTCTTTGCAACACCCCGTACCTTCAAAACACGGTTGTTACCTTTTTAACCCACATTAACCTAAAGAAGGTTGGGTTGATCAAAAACTTGAACTCAACATACACAGGATGGGGATTCCGATGGACATTAAAGCCATCCAACAGGATCTTCAAAGGTCAGAGCACGTACCATGACAACCGGGAAGGTGAGACTACTCAAACACTCTCAATTAAAGCCAGTATGATAACTAGTACCGTTGTAATACACTTGTCACCAACATATGAGGATTAGTTAGTGTCAAGTCATGCCTTCATCATGACCGGTACCTAATATTAACCATTGGAAACAAATATCAGGCCCACCTGATCGACAGATCATGGCATATGGGCAAATGATGGCCCAAGGAAACATATAACGGACCACCTGGGCCTCACCATCAACCCAAAGTGGGTCGGGGTCCCTGGGAATGCCCTCTAATGCAAACGAACGGAGTAGATTAGGATATTCACTTTTCATTGGGCCCCTACACAATGCAAGTGCACAAAGAATGCTTACTCACGCGGTACACCAAGACTATTGGCTCGGTCAAACCAGATTTGACCGAGCACCCCCACAAATATCTCCCGCCATCATCTCTCTTTGTTTTTAACCGACCCACTTCAAGCTCTTAGGTGACCCACCACGACCACTTTCCGAGCATTTTGAACCGTTCAAATCCTTCATGGGACCCACACGATCATAACGGTATAGCCCTTTGATCATCTGATTTCGAATGAAGGAGATTGAACTCCACCGTCCATCCCAGCCCGAAAGCCGCCCGACGGAGAACTTGCAGTGAGAGGAGAAAGATGACCGCCCTTCCTCTTTGGGAAGGGCAAATCTCAACCGTCCATTGGGAAGATAATCCCAGTCGTTCCCTCTCTCTCACCCTCCCTATAAATTGGGTCCTGTAGCCCTAGGAATTTACAATAAGAGAGAAGAAAAGAGAGAGTGTAAGAAAGAGAAAAACAGGGAGTTCGTTCCTCCCATTGTAGTTCGAGTGTAAGATCGGCATCCACCCATCTCAGGTAATCCATCCTCCCTCTCCTTTTGAGTTTGATTCTTAGGCTGCTACCAGACCAGCAACACTTACGTTCCTCCCCCAGCCGGCCTTCCAAATGGCCATGGTATGGGCTGAGAAACCGGGATTTTATCTAGACCCTGCTTAGACTGAAACCACGACCAAATAATGGCCGTGTGTTATGTCATCTGAAGTTCTCCCAAGCCAGCGCCGGCTCACTCAGCTACAACCGTCTTGTTCCCTACCGATCTCCGACACGAGATAGATCGACGGAGATGTAGTCGCTCTCCCGTTGAAGGTACGGCGGACAACAACGAGCCTTGAAAAGCTAGCATCCAGGACTTCAAAAAAGAAGTACGAGAAGAAATGGCAAAAGAGATGGCAGGCTTAAAACAGGGTCAGAATGTACATCTGACCAAGTTCGAGGCAAAACATCCCCTTTTGTAGATGAAATAATGCAGGCTCGGTTACTATAAAGGTTTTGATTACCCCAAATCACTCATTTCATTGGTAAGACCGACTCAACTGAGCATTCGAATGCTTCAGAACTTACATGGAACTGCACGACGTCTTGCATGTCGTGATATGTCGAGCCTTCTCTCTTACGTTGACTGACGTAGCTCGGCTTTGGTTCAAACAATTAAAACCGAGGTCTATTAATTCATTCATCGAGCTCAGCGATGCCTTCCTCACCAACTTCATTGGTGGAAAAAAGAAACTGAAACCGCCCGTTCACCTGAACAACATAGTTCAGAAGCAGGGAGAGCAACTAAAAGATTACATCAAGCGTTTCAACTTCGAGTCTCTTCAAGTTTGAAAACATTCAGAAGAAACAACACTCAACGCACTTATGCAAGGAGTCAAAGACAAACCATTCCTGGTATCTCTGGATAAGAACCTATCAGAGACTCTAGCGGAGTTTATGACTCGGTCGGACAAATATGCGGATGCCGAAGAAACGTGAATCATGTGTGAGACAGCCCAGAACGCAAAATCCTCGGTCAAAGAGTCGGCCAAAAAAGAAGCCGACTCAACTGGAGGAAAGAAGCGTAAGGATGATCAAGCACGCGATGAACGAAAGTCGGGCAAACGACCCGACCAAAAGTTTTCCACATACACACCCTTGAATAAGCCTCAGGAGCAAAAAATGAAGCTCGGCTACTTCCTCTCGACCGGAGCTGCTCCCGAAGCAGTCCTAGAGGCATCAGTCTCTACTCCCAAAGCAGTCCCAAAGACACCAATCTCGTCTCCGGTAGCAGTGGCAGTAGCGACGTCAGCTGGGCCAATGTCTGAATCCTCAGAACCCGAGGCACTCTCATCAAATCTCGAGAGATCAAGATTCAGGAAAACATTCTTCATTTGTTTGATACAAGCGATCCCTCTCATCCTCGAACTCCTGGGACTCAAGAAAAGCATGTACAGCCCGGTCCTTAGCTTCCTCGGCCTCCCTGGCCTCATCTTGAGCTCGCTGAATGAGCCCCGCAGCCTTGGCTTTGGCTCGAGCCAGTGTGCCTTCGCAAGAGGCATGAACTTCAAGATTTCGCCGACTCTCTTCCTCAGCTACAGACAGCGGTGATGATACTCGAGCGACCTCGGCTTTTGCGTCTTCAGCAGCTTTCCTAGCTAGAGCCGCCTCATCAGTCAAGACACCAACCCGAATCTCGGCGATCTCGCATCATCCTTCTGCCTCAGTCACACGATTCTAAAGCCTTTGGACCGTGGATAATTCCGAGCAAGCCTTGACCAAGAAGGGGGCAAGCTGCAAAAGACAAATGTGAAATTATGATAAGTGGCCGAGATAAGAAGCAACAAAAGAGATGAAATGAAGGGATAAAAGACATTTACCTCAAAAAGTACTTTCGCTGCATGGCCAACGGTTTGTGTCATAGGAGCATTGTAGAGGCTAGCAAAGTCTTTTTCGCTCCCGTGAGCTATGGCCCAGGGAACCATCTCCGACACAGCCGTTTGTAAGGGCAACGGCTCTGGCTGAGTCATCTCCCCTCTTGAAGACTCTGCTCTCATCTCTTCTCTCTGCCTCGGGACCTCCTCTGAAACAGGTCCTGACTTAGGAGCCGTCTGAGACTCAACGGCTACCGCGTCCCCCGCTTCCGCCCTCTCTTCAAGATCGGAAAGCACAACCACAGTAGGGGCAGAGGAACCTGCGGATTCCTTCTCCTTCGGCACTGCCTTCTGCTTCTTGGAAGGCCGATGCTCCGATAGAAGGACCGATCGTGGGGGAGCCTTCATTTTGGAAGTCGACTTAAGGGGAGGCCGAGTTCCTGCCATATCCAAAAGGACCGGCTTAAGAAAGGGTCGAGCTTCAGCTATATCTGAAAGAAGAGCAAAACAAGTCAGATGAAGTTCAGGGAGGATATGAAGATGCAGTGAGGGTTACCTGTGATAGCCAAGTCTAAACCTGCAAGATAAAGGCGGTCCGGCTGTAGAAGTACCTTCCAGGACCGAGTTTTCGGACTTAACGCTCTCAACTCCTTAACCCGAGCTAAGGCACTGGATCCAAGCTTCTGCCTCTTCGGAATGTCTGCTAAACGCGAGTCCGTCAGACTCAAAGCATTATGACGTGAAAAGATAGAAAAGGATACGCCGAATCACCTGCTTCCCGAAACACCTGAGGTATACGAGCCTCCTAAAGCCCGGATTCGGCCGTCTCCCAGCGACCACATGCTTAAAACCAACGTTCTCTCCAATGTTTGTTGGAAGTAGGAGGATCGGTTATTAAAGAGCCACCTTTGCCCTGCCAAGCACTCAAGATGTGAAAGTCGGGATAGTTCCGGTTTACCCGCACTTGATACAAGTGGAGGAATTCATCAACTGTTAGTGGAGGCTGTTCTAGCTCAGCCCATAGCATCGCACATCCGATTAAGTTCCTCCATCCATTCGGGACTATTTGTCCGGGAGCAATCCGGACACGAGATAGAAAGTCTCGAACGATAGGCTGAAGGAGCAAGCATAAGCCACATTGCATTGAGACTTGAAAAATCGCGACTGCCCCAGCGGGAGGACGGTCGGGTAAGTCATTCAGATGAGGAAGATGAATTATGACCGAGTCCGGGACATGATACCCAATTCGGATTCTACCCAAATCCGCCTCAATCAAAACTGAAGGAACCAGACCCAATTCGTCCTCTGACTCCTCTCCTTCGATAGCCGACTGAGAGGCCTGTGCCGACTCATCAATAGGAGCCGACCCAGAGGTTCCCTCAGTAACCCCTGTTTCTTCTTCCTCTTCCTCCTCCAACAAATCCATCGGAGGTTGGGTTTCCCTGGGCTCATCACAAGAAGGACCGACTGAAGCGGGACGCTCCGCCGGAACTCCAATGGCTCTCTCCGATAAGAAAGCGGCGTTGACATCAACGGCAATCTCCGCCAGTAAAGAAGGCGATTCCGCAACATTTCAAAAACGCTGCGCTTCGCCTTCGTCACTGGAAGTTCCCTCCCGGGGGCTCTAAGAGTCGTGCATTGCCATTATTGTCAATTAAGAGGGAGGGAAGAACTCACCGAAGAAAGTAAGGAGGATAACGATGAGGAAAACGGCAGAGGTGAAGACGAAAATGGGGGAGTGTAACGCTGACAGTGGGAAGGAGAATGAGAAAAAGAGAAGAAAAATGAAGAGGGAACGGAGAGCGGGAGAGGCAGCGGCGAAAATAGGAAACGCGTGCCTCTCCCTTCCTTTTATAGCCTTGCTACGTGGCAGAGGCAATTAATGGGAAAACAAATCGACGCCTGCATCGACTCCCCCGCCTGACACGTGGCGCACGCTGACTGACGACGGTAACGTTCTCGCCACGCGTCCGACGCTCATAAGCAGCAAAAATAACTCGATGGTTGTCCGCTCATGCGACCTCGGGTAACGAACCGTCTCCCATTGGGAACGACCCAAAAGACATTAAATGCCTAATTATTATCTCAGACTCAATAATGAACCGACCTAAAAACTCATTACTCCTTAGTGCCATAAGAGACACATTGAGTAAGGGGGCTTACTGTTGAGGAAAAATATACTAAGTTCAGAGACTCGGATATGGAACGGACTAATTCTACTAACATTGCCCGAGATTTTCGAGGCAACAGTTGAATCCGAGACAATGTCATGCAAACACCAAGAGGTGGACAAATTAAGTTAGCTCGGTTAACGAGCTAGCAACGTCAGCATAAGCTGACTAAGGCCCAAAAGCTATAAGCTACACAGTTGGCAGTGAAAACCGACTCACCATTGAACCGGTTGCATTGCCAGTTATGGGATAAGAAAGAACGACGGTCACAAACCAAGACTGTTTCACCCGACAGAAGGCAAAAAGCTCGTCTCCGTAAAGCCAGGCGAGATTCATTTGTTATTTGAGTCGGAATCGGTCGATCCGAATAAGAGAAAAACGGTGTAAGTGAAAACAGTGTCCCGGATATCTCGCGGATCCTCGATCCCGATGGTCTCGGGATCGGATGGAGACCAAAAATGGGTCAAAATTAAATCTCCATGATATTAGGAAGAGAATCCCTGCATGGCAGGATTCTTCCACACCTATAAATAAGGAACCTCCATTTCGGTGAAAGGTACGCATCTCAAAATTCTAAAAACGCCTTTTCCTGAGCTCCAGAAGTTGACTTAAGCATCAGAGATTTCCCAGGCTAAAGCTAGGGTCCTCCTTTTCTATTTCTCTCTTGTGCAGGTGACAAGTACGAGGGGAAGGCACACCATAAATTTGCATCAACAAAATGTATGGTTCAAATTTCAACAGAGAGTGGCCCAAATTACAAGATCAAAATTACATGGCTGCTACCACCTTTTTCGTTTTTATTTTTAGTATTTTCACATTCCATTACGCTGCATCGACTTGGACAGTCTGGATACCAGTGCCTACTGTTGACAAACCACCACCATTTTAAAATGGTAGTGGATTAGGTGTTACCCTTATAGTGGGGCCAGGTTGATGATCTGTTGTATATCCACGCTCTCCATCCGTTATTTCAGTCCATTTTAGAACGTGGTCCCAAAAATTAAGAAGATTCAAATCTCAGGTGGACCACACCATTGGAAACGGTGGTGATTAAATGCCAACAGTTAAAAACTTCCAAGGGCTCACCGTAACTATATTCGTAATGTTTATTTACCATCCTACCCTTTAATAAGGTCAACCAGACCTTGTGAAGGGAATATACCAAGATCATCTTGATCCAAAATTTTCATGGCCTACAAAATAGTTTTTAATGGTTATTCACTACTTTTTTCTAGTGGTGTGGTCCGATCTATATTCTGATCTACTTAAATTTTTGAATAACGTCCTAAAATGAGCTGAAAAAACTGGATGGATAGTATAGATATAAAGGAAATTTATCAAGGTGAACCTCAGACGGTAAGAGTAACATTCCCTCAAGTGTTACTCGGGTAACACCTAATCCGCTCCCTTACAAAATAGCGTGAACTCCATGGAAAATAATTAGGGGTTCGTTTGGCACCGTGGATTGGAGGGGATTGGAGGGGATTATAGGGGTTTCGAATCCCTTTTGTTGTTTAGCGGCAACAAGGAACTGGGGATTGCCAATCCAGGGGGTTTCTAATCCCATCTTTGAGGGGGGTTGTAATCCACGGTGAGAACTTGGATTACACCTAAAATCATTTCAATAGTTGCAGGTGTAAATGTATATCACTGTACACTATCATTCTATTGGGCACATGGCCCACTAATGATGATCAGCACCATCCAAACATTGTTCATGTAGATCAACACCGTCTAAACATCGTCCAGCACCATTCAAACATTGTTCATATTAAGCAATGATTAAAAATTGTTGGTTAGTCACTCAAACATGATCTTGTGCTTGCGGTCCATCCGAGACTTGGAATTTCATCATTTTCAGGCAAAGCATATATTTTAGCGGGCTTGTCACAACCATAATGTCAAAAATTATATATCTCACTAATTGGAGATATTAAAGTTGATTTAGTAATTAAATTCAAACCCCTGTAAATATACCATATATATGTATTTAGAATTAAAGTTGATTCACACTCCACTCCAGGGTGCCAAACACACGGGGAGAATTGCCAATCCTGGGGGTTTCCAATCCTGGGTGTTGCGAATCCAGGGGTTCCAAATCCACACTCCCAAACTAGCCCTAGAGGAACGGATGAGTCCGTACAATGCCGTTTTTATTTTTGTTTGCTGAAAATTTATTTTGCAAAAGTGACTTTTTAAGGTTTGGATGTGCTATTTTAACCAAAATACAAAACTGTTACGATAAGCAAACGTAGAAGGGGGTATTTTAGGTTTTTTTGGGGTCCATCCGTACAACCCCAGGTCTAATTTCGCAATTAAGATTTCTTTGCGGCTGATGAAGTTGCTGGCTGAAACCTGAGGTCTATACGCCTCAAGAACCCACTTCTTGGCTAGCTTCCAGTGATCAGATGCAGACCTTGATAGGACACTTCGAAAAATACAAATACCTGTTTGGATAATACCACACGCATTCCCACCTCAAAACACGTGGCAAGATGACGCGTGTTGGTTAGTAAAAGCTGATGACACCTACGCGGATGACGCGGTTTGGTTAGTGACCCCACCACCATCCAGCTAGCTTGTGTCAAAGATCTGTGGGGCCACCATGATGTATAAGTTTCATCCACACCGTCCATCCATTTTAAGGCATGAGCACAACTATGAAGCAGACCCAAAGTTCAAGTGGACCACACTACAGGAAACGGCAAGGAGAGTGATGTCCACCGTTGAAACCGATACTTATCAACAAACATTCACTTAATCTCACCAGTTTACCTAAGCTTTGGATCTACCTAATGTTTTTACCTTACTCATGCCTTAAAATAAGCTTATACAATGGATGGACGAGAAAATGACAAAGACAAACATTTTACCATACTTTGTAAGAGATATACAAACCTTAGTTATACGGATATACGTGGGAAGACTAATTAGAGAAACTACCCCTCCTTTGTCCACGTAGAGCATAGACGTGCGCGACTGCTTTTTCCAGTGAGTTGTTGAACGGCTTTTTGAGATCAAAGTTACATGGCCGCAAGCTTATATTTATTATATCCACAACGTTCATCCATATCTCAAGATCATTTTGGAGCATTATCCAAAAAAAAATCATATCCAAAGATCAACTGACCACACCATAAAGATATATATTGATTTTCACCGTATAAAATTTTGTATATATCCACCATATACATTTATTTTCCATCCAATCTATCCATAAGGTCACAAGGCCAGGATGAAGATGAAAACAAGTTTTATGATCCAAAACTTCATGGACTTCTGGGTTTCCTATGGTAGATTTTCAATCATCCACAATTTTTAGTCACATCCACTTGATAGCTAGATCTGTCTAAAAAATGTCTCAAACCTTAATAGAAGTTTGCCAAAAATATGAAGTTTGGCCCTAACACATACCTCATAATAGGACCCACAAAAAGTGGTCAGGGATTACAAAAAAAATTTAAAAAAATTGCCTGGCCCTGGTATATCGACAAAACCACCGATATACCGGTGGTACGTGTCGTGAGTTTTCCTCGAAATGACGCTCTTTTTATAGCTGGAACCGTTCAGAGGATATCAAAATTAGTTTACATAGCTTAAAGGCCATTAAGTGAACCACACTATAAATAGTCAACGAAATTTTTATTTTTTTTATTTTTAAAAGAAATTTATTCTACCTACAATTTTCTTTAATACATATTTATATAAATAATAATGAAGCATATAAAATTTTTTCCTTTTTTAAAATCATTTATTTCTTTAATCATTTAACAAGAATATTTTAAACCAAAAATTAGTTACTCATTATGTCACAACAACCTTTTGGGGTAAGAGAAGTACTTTAGCAACCAACCTATGTTATTTTCCAAATTCCATCGTCGACCTTGAAAATACATTTCATTCATCCTCAATTTTTTTTTTTTAGTGTGGTCCAAACTAGAAATGATCAAATATGAAATCTCTAAATTTAAAATTTCTGTCAAGCCTAGGCTAATTGAGCTCACCAAAAATGGATAGGATATAGGAGTTCACCTTATAATCTAGACTTGAGCGAGGAACTTAAAATGACATCAACACATCAGCTAGGATACCTCCATTTGAGCTCCCAACTAGCTAATCAGAGATGGCCGACCCTATCAAGGGATCTGTGGCCCACCCTAAATATGTGTTATATAACTAGTTTATTCATTCTGAAAATCAATTATTATAGAGGAATTGACTAAAAAATAAGAAAAATCTAAATATTAAGTAGACCATACCACAGTAAAAAAAAAAAAAAAAAAAAAAGGCAAATTAAACAGGAATAAGGGAAAATCTTTTAGGGCTACATAAGTTTTGGATCAAGCTGATTTTATGCTTTCCTGTTTTTTAATGTCTGTCTAACCTTATTAAGTTATCAAGAGTAAATAACAAGTTTCATGGCAACTAAACGTCACTGTATATCCCGAGAAACGTTTCAACAGCAGCAGGTATCATTGTTACCACTGCTTCTCGTGGTTTGGTCCACTTGAGCCTCGGATCCTCCGGCTTCAGGGCAGCCTCATATCCTCCTCCTGCTTGGTTTATGCCCTAAAATGATTTGTCAAAATGGATTAACGGTACATCATGGTGGGCCCACAGAACCATGCAAGGACCATCCGTCTCTAGATGGGTCCCGACGGGAAGTAGTACCCTAAACACGCCCACCAAAAGAATCTCCTGGACGTACTCATCCAAACCATCCGAATTGCGGGACAATTGTGGATGGAACATATCTATGAACTGGTACTGATAATTACTCATGGCTCGGTGATAAAAGTCCTTACCATCCAATATCAAATGTACGGTTCAAATTTCAACAGAGAGTGGCCCAAATTACAGGATCAAAATTACATGGCTGCTATCACCTTTTTCGTTTTTATTTTTATTATTTTCCCATTCTGTTACGCTGCATCGACTTGGACAGTCTGGATACCAGTGCGTACTGTTGACAAACCACCACCATTTTAAAATGGTAGTGGATTAAGTGTTACCCTTATAGTGGGGCCAGGTTGATGATCTGTTGTATATCCACGCTCTCCATCCGTTATTTCAGTCCATTTTAGAACGTGGTCCCAAAAATTAAGAAGATTCAAATCTCAGGTGGACCACACCATTAGAAACGGTGGTGATTAAATGCCTGCAGTTAAAAACTTTCGAGGGCTCACCGTAACTATATTCGTAATGTTTATTTACCATCCTACCCTTTAATAAGGTCAACCAGACCTTGTGAAGGGAAAATACCAAGATCATCTTGATCCAAAATTTTCATAGCCTACAAAATAATTTTTAATGGTCATTCACTACTTTTTTCTAGTGTTGTGGTCCAACCTATATTCTGATGTACTTAAATTTTTGGATAACGTCTAAAATGAGCTGAAAAAACGGAGGGATGGTATAGATATACATGAAGTTTATCAAGTGACCCCACGCGGTAAGAGTAACATTCCCTCAAGTGTTACTCGGGTAACACCTAATCCGCTCCCTTACAAAATGGGGTGAACTTCATGGGAAAAAATTAGAGGAACGGAGTCTGTACGAAACCTTTTTTATTTTTGATGGCTGGAAGTTTATTTTGCAAAAAGGGTTTTTAAAGGTTCGGATGTGCTATTTTAACCAATATCCTACTGTTAGGGTAAGCAGACGTAGAAAGAGGGAATATTTTAATTTTTTTGGTTCATCCGTACAACCCTGGTCTAATTTCGCAATTAAAGTTTCTGTCAATGAAATTGCTGGCTGAAACCTGAGGTATATACGCCTCAAGAACCCACTTCTTGGCCAGCGTCCAGTGATCAGATGCAGACCTTCATACGACGCTTCGAAAAATACAAATACCAGTTTGGATAATACCACACGCATTCCCACCTCAAAACACGTGGCAAGATGACGCGTGTTGGTTAGTAAGGACGCGGATTTGAGACTGACAAGGTCAGTAGCCACATCCCTACTGAAGTGACGTCACCAAGCTCTGTGGACCCACCATGATTCATGTTGCATGTATTATATCCATACCGTCCAACCATTTTTGCCTCGGTCAACCATCGTTTTATGGAACTACAAAGAAAATTAGATAGGTTGGTAAAGTTCAAAGTAGACCCCACCATCGAAAGTAGTCATATGACAGTGACGTCATACACCGTTCAAAACTTGGTTTAGGATATTCTTGTTAAAGTGTTCAGAAATAAATGAAAAAAAAGGGAAAAAAATTTTACTATCTTATCTATACTTATTTATAAAAATAACTTAAAAAAATTGTAGATAGAATAAATTTTTCTCAAAAAATAAAAAATAAATAAATAAAAATAAAAATTTTAAAAGTGGGTGTGACGGCTCACACAGTTTTCTGTGGTTGAAATTTGGATCTATCTCATTCTCTTTGTAATGCCATAAAACGATCTTTTTTGGATATATGGATACATACACATGCATCATGATATGGGTCCAAATTGTAAGATTTTGAAGAAACGTCACTCAGTAGCCATTAGGCTACTGACCATTTTTTCGATATCCGCGCCCGGTTAGTATATCGACGCGGATTGGCTTTTTTTTTTTATTTTTTTTGGCTGGTGTAATCCCACTCGTGGGGGTCCCGCCATGATGTATGTGTTATATCTAATTCTGTCCATCTTTTTTACGCGATCATTTTATGATTGAGACTAAAAATAAGATAGATCTCAATCTATCAAGTGGAGCACATTGTAAAAGGCAATGTTGAATTGAGCGTCTACCATTGAAAAACCCTTTTGGGGTTATAAAAGTTTTGGATCATTATGAAAATTTTTTTGTTTTTTCTTCATCTGAGCCTTTGTGACTTATGAATGAACTTAGTATGTCAGGATTTCTCAACATCACAGTGGGCCCTAAAAGTTTTAATGGTCGAGATATCAATCACTATTGTTTTCATGTAATGTGTATCCACTTGAGATTTATATACCCTCATTTTTGGTCAAGATACATAAAATGATATGGAAAAATATGAACGGCATGGATGAATAGCATACATCATGGTGGGGCCCACAGAGCATTGACCACCAGCCGCCATTGGCTGGTGTCAGGGGAGTACCAATCCTTTGGTGTCAAGCCGTTCGTACAACTCATGACACACCTACGCGGATGACGCGGTTTGGTTAGTGACCCGCTCTTGTGTCAAAGATCTGTGGGGCCACCATGGTATAAGTTTCATCCAACGTCCATCCATTTTAAGGCATGCAGTGATAGCATTCAGATTGGTAACTAAGGAAACGTTTGTCCATTCTTTATCAACAAACATTCGAAACCACTGGGTAAAAGGGTTTGTCTACCTAATGGTCATTTTACTCATGGAAATAAGCTTATACAATGGATGGACAGTATAGACAAAACACATACATCGGGCCATACTTTGTAAGAGATATACCAAGGATACGGATATTTGTGGGAAGACTAATTAGAGCCGACCGTCTATTGTCCACGTAGAGCATAGATACGTGGCAACTGATTTTTGTCCCATGTTAACTACTTTTTTACAGGCGCCTACCCGATAAGTGGACCATCTATAGCCCCTGCCGTCTACAAGTTGGGCCCACATGATGAGAAATTTGGACATTTCACTTGCTGTCACGTGACATGTTTATATGCCTGTAAAGATGCGTGTATGACTAAAAGGCTTGGAAAAAAAAAAAAAAAACCAACCGTGCATATTAAACGGGAATGCGAGTTTATCCCTGGCTTCATATGCCGAGCTAAGGATAATATAAAGCCTAAACAATGAGCCCCTTTGGGAATTGGCCCATGCATGATAGGACCCACAAATGAGCGGTATGGATTGTGATATTACATGGCCATTGTGTGTATTTATCCCCTGCGTGTAGAGACAAATAAGAATACTAGAATCCCACGCCACATTCGCCGTTGTCCCCACTCCCAAATGCCACCTATCCCTTTCCTCAAGCAGCGAGCATCTTTGCACGGTATATAGTAGGTTTTCAGTTCTCAGTGGAGTGAGCCATGTTTCAGAAATTCATGCCATTGGTCTGCTGAGTACAACCGCGGATTGAGGCATTCTCGTACAATTTATACGGGGATTCTCAAGATAAGTGTTTGTGGGTAAAAATGGAATGCTCAACGAGATTCGGGTCGCACATTTGTGCGCACCGCAAAATTCGTCAACATCGGTATGATGAAGACCCCAGCCCGAGTAGGAAAGGAGCTCCAGCTAGAGCTCGGCTATGGTAAAGACCTCAACCCCATCTTCGACCCGAGTAGAGAAACAGCTCGATCTCAATAGCTTAGGTCAGGTCAGCAAATCAGCCATCCACTTAACACCAAATAATCCAAGTCGGCGAACCAATCTCCAGAAAAGCCGTATAGGCCACCTCAGCTTCCTATCACACGTATCCATTAGTTTCGACTTGACCTCAACCGACTCTATCCTAGATCCCAGCCGAGGATTTCTGAAGTCGACTACAACACAGATCTCCCCAAAATCTCAGTTGAAGATCTCGAAAAATATCCGTAGTATCCTTGGAAACAAATCCCTCTTAGGATTCGAATCCCACTACAATACGCTCTTACTAAATAGGGAATATCCATTTAGGTCACTGCATCTCATCACCTGTTAATATGAGCATCCTGATGGGGATTTTTCTCCTCATTGTTGGTATCGATGAAATCGAACAGGTTTCGATATCATCGATAATTGCAGAATTTTTCACTGCTGGTTGCTGGACTATTTTTTGTCCTGTCGATATGATCGAGAGACTTTCAGATTATGTCGAGGTTGTCATCGAGAGTGGCTCGATATGATCGATAATTGTGGAAATTTTCACCCCTTGTCGCTGGACAGTTTTGGTCTTGTTCCGATATCATCGAGAGACCTGTCGATGATATTGAAGCTGTCATCGAGAGACCTTCGATGACATCGACGAGTTCCGCAGATGCGATTGCAGAAACGCAGATTTTACAGATTTTGTTTCCTATTTTGGTTACACCTCTTTCTATTCTTATATATATGGGTGTACATCCGGGATTGGGGTGTATTCCAGGGCATTCTAAGTTTCTTAAAGGTTTTCTAGAAGGGCTTAGGGCTATCAAAGGTGAGAGAGAGTGAGAGAGAGAGAGAGAGAGAGAGAGAGAGAGAGGAAGTTTGTAGAAGGGAGATTCTGCTCGTAGAGGTGATCTACTTCGCAGTCCAAGTCTCAGTGCTTCTACATCCTCGTGATCGGTGAGATCTCTCCATTTTTCTCTTGTTTCTCTTATTGTTTATCCACTCCTGCGTGAGTGAAGAAAGTTTGATCCAGGCGGTGTGTGCTTGTGATTGGTTGTAACGTTCTGCTTTATAGTATATTGTTGATCTGGACGAGGTCCCGTGGTTTTTACCTCTTTGAGGGTTTTCCACGTAAAAATCCTTGGTGTGATGTGGTTTATGCTTTGATTGTTTTTCATTACATTATTGTTTTATAATTCTGGTTTGTTTCGAGGGGCTAGATCCTAAGGTTTTGTGCAAGGCCCCTAACAAAGTGGTATCAGAGCTAAGTTCATTGAATGGGTAGGATCGGTTTTAAATTATGGAAGGTGTTTCATCAAGGATGATCAGCCTCAATGGTTCTAACTGGACCATATGGAAGGCTAAGATGGAGGACTTGCTTTATTGCAAGAACCTATATTCTCCAATTTTAGGCATATCAGCAAAATTCAAGGATATGTCTGATGATGATTGAAAGAAGATGGATTGGAAGGCGGTGGGGTTTATTAGACAATGGTTAAATGATTTCGTATTCCACCATGTGTCTATGGAAACCTCAGCCACTATCCTATGGCTAAAATTACAAAGGTTGTATGAGAGGAAGACAGCCGGTAATAAGATTTTTCTGATAAG
The DNA here is from genome assembly GCA_030180095.1 of Magnolia changhungtana. Lineage (NCBI taxonomy): Eukaryota > Viridiplantae > Streptophyta > Magnoliopsida > Magnoliales > Magnoliaceae > Magnolia > Magnolia changhungtana. Next base: position 1,059,965 of record JASAUF010000564.1, on the reverse strand, counting down.
GCGACTTATGAATCTCGAGTTCAAGGATGGTGGTTCTGTGGCCGAGCACATGAATGAAGTCAGTAATATAGTGAACCAACTCTCCTTTATGAAGATGGTCCTAGATGATGAATTGCAGGCTTTGTTATTGCTTAGTTCATTACCTGACAGTTGGGAGACATTGGTGGTGTCTCTAAGTAACTCCGCACCAGACGGAAAGATATCCATGGAACAGGTTACTAGCTGTCTCTTCAATGAGGAGACAAGGAGGAAGTCGCAGGGGTCTACTCATCAAGAGGCCCTTGTGACATAGGACGGGGGAGAGGAAAGAACATGAAGGGCGGGAAGGCCCGAGATAGATCAAAAGGCAAGTCGAGTAACAGAAAAGATGTTGATTGCTGGAATTGTGGTAAGAAGGGCCACTACAAGCATGAATGTCGTGGTAAGAAGAACAACAAGAAAGGAAATGAGAAGGAAGATGAATCAGATTCCACTACGGTCGCTTCAGATGGCGACGTTGTAATTATTCTTTCAGCAGATCACGATGTATGTCTCACGGCTACGGGTCAGGACACCGACTGGGTGATAGACTCGGGAGCTTCTTTTCATGCGACTCCACGCAGGGACTTCTTCACAAGCTACAAGTCAGGTGACTATGGGACCGTGAAGATGAGAAATTCTGGCGTATCAAAAATCGTGGGAGTCGGTGATATTTGTGTGAAGACTGATGTGGGCTACACATTGGTTCTTAGGGATGTGAGGCATATCCCAGACCTTCGCCTCAACTTGATGTCAACGGGAAGGTTGAATGATGATGGCTATGAAAGCCGGTTTGCTGGTGGGCGTTGGAAGCTCATCAAGGGTTTGTTAATCGTGGCCAGAGGAAAGAAGTGTTGCACCCTTTACAAGGTAAGTGTCAATATGTGCAAGGGTGGGTTGAACGCAGCGAAAGATTCAGCTATTGATATGTGGCACAGGCGTCTAGGCCACATGAGTGAAAAAGAGTTTCAGCTACTGGTAAAGAAGCGGCTTCTTCCAAACGTGACAGGTACACCTCTCAAAACCTGTCTTGATTGTTTATCAGGAAAACAACATAGAGTTTCATTTATTAAAACTGCTTCTCATGTTAATAAAGTGTATGCATTAAATTTGGTTTATTCTGATATTTGTGGTCCTATGAGAACAAAAATCTTGGGTGGGGCATTGTATTTTGTCACTTTTATAGATGATGCATCTAGGAGGGTTTGGGTTTATGCTTTGAAATCCAAGGATGAGGTCTTTGGTGTATTTAAATTGTTTCATGTTATGGTTGAGAGAGAGATAGGTAGACCATTGAAGTGCATCCGCACTGACAATGGCGATGAATACATTGGCGACTTTCATGAGTACTGCAAGTCCCTGGGTATACAGCATGAACAGACGGTTCCCAAGACCCCCCAGCATAATGGTATAGCTGAGCGAATGAATCGCACCATTGTAGAGAGAATCAGATGCATGTTATCCCATGCGAAGTTACCCAAGACGTTCTGGGGAGAAGCAATGCACACGGTAGTGTATTTGATAAACAGGTCTCCATCAGCCCCATTGAATGGAGAAGTACCTGAGAAGGTGTGGACTGGACAGGATCTATCGTACAGTCATCTCAGGGTGTTTGGATGCAGGGCATCTGTTCAGGTACCAAAGACGAGAGGTCCAAGCTTGATATGAAGATTAGGCAGTGTGTGTTCTTAGGGTACGGTGATGAAAAATTCGGTTACAGGTTATAGGATCCGATTGAGAGGAAGCTCGTCAGGAGCAGAGATGTGGTTTTCTTTGAAGATCAGTGTATAGAAGACATTGGTAAGCCAGAGAAGAACCAGCCTAGTTCAGGTGAGCTAGAGGACATAGATCCGGTTACTCCTCCCGTGGTGCCTGATGAAGGGGGAGTACAACAAGGTGCAGAGGACGAGGGAATTCCTTTAGAAGATGGACCAGGGGAGCAACCCCCACTTAATCCACTTGTTGAGCCACAGGTGAGGAGGTTATCTAGGGACAGACAGCCGTCCAAGAGGTATTCACCGCATAAGTATATTATGCTAACCGATGAGGGAGAGCCAGAAGATTATTTTGAGGCCCTAGCCGATGAGCAAAAAGGACAGTGGTTGAGAGCTATGCAAGAGGAGATACGATCCTTGCATAAGAACCACACTTGTAATATGGTGAAGTAGATACTGCGATATCGAAGAGGCTCAGGTTGAGCATATGTTATGGTGACGCTAAACCTGTGTTAGAGGGCTACATAGATGCAGATATGGCAGGAGACATAGACTCCAGGAAATCTACATCGGGGTTCATGTTCACGTTTGCAGGGGAAGCGGTTTCTTGGCAGAGCAAGCTACAGAAGGTCGTAGCATTGTCAACGAAAGAGGCCAAGTACATTGCAGTCATAGAGGCATGTAAAGAGATGCTTTGGATGAAGAGGAACTTAGCCTGAAGCAGGAGCAACACGTGGTCTATTCGATAGTCAAAGTGTTATACACTTGAGCAAGAATCCAAGTCAGCACTCTAAGTCGAAGCACATAGAGATTCGGTATCACTGGATCAGGGATACTTTGGAACAGAAGGTGTTACAGCTTGAAAAGGTCCACACGGACAATAATGGGTCAGACATGATGACCAAGGCTTTGCTCAAGGGCAAGTTTGAGGCTTGTAGAAACTGAACTGACTTGAAGAATGTGGATTCCTCCTGAGTCGAAAAGGGAGTGATTTGATGGAGATTTTTTTCCTCATTGTTGGTATCGATGAAATTGAACAGGTTTCGATATCATCGATAATTGTAGAATTTTTCATTGCTGGTTGCTGAACTATTTTTTGTCCTGTCGATATGATCGAGAGATTTTCAGATCATATCGAGGCTGTCATCGAGAGTGGCTTGATATGATCAATAATTGTTGGAATTTCCACCCCTGGTCACTGGACAGTTTTGGTCCTGTTCCGATATCATTAAGAGACCTGTCGATGATATCGAAGCTATCATCGAGAGACCTTCGATGACATCGACGAGTTCCACAGATGCGATTGCGGAAACGCAGATTTTGTGGATTTTGTTTCCTATTTGGGTTACACCTCTTTCTGTTCTTTATATATGGGTGTATCCGGGATTAGGGTGTATTTCAGGGCATTCTAAGTTTCTTAAAGATTTTCTAAGAGGGCTTAGGGCTATCAAAGGTGAGAGAGAGTGAGAGAGAGAGAGAGAGAGAAAGAGAAAGAGGAAGCTTGTAGAAGGGAGATTCTGCTTGTAGAGGTAATTTACTTCGCAGTCCATGTCTCAGCGCTTCTACGTCCTCGTGATCGGTGAGATCTCTCCATTTTTCTCTTGTTTCTCTTATTGTTTATCCACTCCTGCGTGAGTGAAGAAAGTTTGATCCAAGCGGTGTGTGCTTGTGATCGGTTGTAACGTTCTGCTTTATAGTAGATTGTTGATCTGGACGAGGTCCCGTGGTTTTTACCTCTTTAAGGGTTTTCCACGTAAAAATCCCTAGTGTGATATGGTTTATGCTTTGATTGTTTTTCATTGCATTATTGTTCCACAATTCTGGTTTGTTTCGAGGGGCTAGATCCTAAGGTTATATGCAAGGCCCCCAACATATCCTTGATGGTGAAAGGTATGCATAATCTTTAGCCTAAAATCTTATTTGCAACCAGACCTATATTTTCTACTTGACTTAGGCATCGGAGGCTCCCCTGCATCCGATGTCAAGTCTCTTTTGTCTGTTCTTTGTGCAGGGACTTGAAAGTCTAGGGAAGGCTATCCAGATTTTTGCATCAACAATAAGTATGATAAACGTCTTCGATTGCATGCACGTCATGTTTTGCTCCCCACAGCGTGCCGGTAGGCCACGAAAAGCCCAATGAGTATCTTCTATCCTAGTCTTTCGTACTAATATGTTGTTATTATAGTATAAATAAAGATGATCGGACGAGAGGCACCTAGTTTTTTTTTTTTCAACTCAATATAGTATTAGAGCTGGAGAACTAGGTCACTCTTTCTCTCTCTCTTACTTGATTTTTAGAGTTGAGCTTACAAACTTAGGGTGTGTTTGGTCCGTGGAATTAAATAGTATTGAATTGTATTAGATGAGATTAACACCATTATTGTACAATGATTACATGTCTGGAAATGCCATGGTATTATGGCCATCCAATCCCATGTTTGGGATAAAATTCTAGTTACAAGGAAATGCCATGGTATTATAGCCATCCAATCCCATGTTTGGGATTAAATTCTAGTTACAAGGAAAACATTGGATTAAGCGAAATCTTGTTTGGTGGCCATGTAATTGTAATCAATGAACCAAATTCATAATTGATGTCAGTCACTTATGCACATATATAACCAGAATGTCACGTGTAAATGATGCATATGGATGGACGGCATAGATAAACACATGCATCAATGTGGGGCCCATATGTGTAGTGGATTTCAAAATCCATGGAAACCTTGCATGAGACCAAATGCAATTCCAACACACCTAATCCCACCCTTTCCCATCCTTCTCAAATGATGGATGGAATTTGCATGGGACCAAATGCAATTCTATCGCACCTAATCCTATCTGATGTCATGTATCAAATGCACCCTTAAGAAGTGGATTGCATCCTGCCCCATTCATCCATTCAGGCAAGGGCTCTATGGGGCTCACCATGATGTATGGGTTTTATCCATGCTGTCCATCTATTTTCGCATATCATTTTAAAGTGTTAGCCCAAAAATGAAGCAGATCCAAAGCTCAAGTGGACCACACCAAAGAAAGCATCAATGATAATGACATGTTGAAACCTTTCTAAGGGTCATGGTGGTGTTTATTTTCCATCCAACTTGTTCATAAGGTTATATAGACTTAGATGTAGGAAAAACACAAATATATTAGCTTGATCCAAAACTTTTGTTGCTCCAATAAGTTTTTAATGATGGGCACTCAATCCCCATTGTGTGGTCCACTTGAGCCCTGGATCTGCCTCATTTGGGAGTTAAAACCCGAAAATGATTTGAAAAAAAATGAAAGAACGCCATGGATAAAACTCATACATCACGTGGGCCTCACAAGCCCATGTTAGATTAATTATCCTCGAGGAGGGTGCAAGATATAATCCGCTTGAAGGGCCAAGTATGTTACTTTCTTCATTGATTTTTGGAGTTAAATGAGTCATTAAAAATTTTCTTTTTATTATGGATATTTAATGGGACCACGTGTTGAGGGTCGTGGTTATGCTACGTAATAACCTTAACCCTCGTGTAGTATAGGTCTTGCTTGTAATGTGTTAAGAGTCTTGGTTGCCATGTATTAAGGGGAGGAACGTGCATCAAATTCAATTTTCTGTCGATGGGGAAGAAAGTGCACTTGACTCAATTCCCATACCGGAGAATGGAACATAAGTGAATGGTCCGTTGGAGAATAGAGCATATGAGCATGGTAGTGGATCCCACAGATTGCGGTTGTCATGCACGAAATGGTCATTTTTTTAAGGCAGAAGCGACTAGGCCTGCTTTATGTAGGAGAACACGATGCTAGTAGCTATGTTCGGAAAAAAGACCTCCGAGGAAGGGTGATGGGTCTCATGGAGTAAGGTTAAGAAAGAAGAAGAGCTCCCTAAAAGAAACAACTCAAATGAATCCTCAGATAGTCTTGAGTCCTACCTTAAGGGTTTTCAGACACCGTGTTTGGGGGCACTGTTGGATATGTGCCAAATCCACTCCATTCATTGGAGTCAGCATTTCATAAAGGCTATGGGCGAAAGAATGAGCCACGTTCAAAGATTAAGCGGACCACACCGTGAAAAAACAATTTAGAGTGAGCAACCACCGTTATCTATTGTTTGGCCACAGAGTTGAAGTTGTTATATACCTACTGAAATACTGAATCATGAAGAGAATGATGAAAATATTGAATTTTACTTCAGGTGGGCTAATCACCAACGTGATGACCACCTTATGCGTGGGAACGGAGCTCTCAAAAGCAAATACGGACGTAGCTCTCAAAAGCAAATATGGCCGTAGCTCTAAAAGGCGAGGACATATTGGTCATTAAAAAAGCTTTAAAAAAACAAAAACAAAAACAAAACAGCTACTGGGCTTAAAGAACAATGGAACAAAAGGGAGGGTATTCTTTGCAATGTCTATACACTGCATTTTGGTATAAATCCCAGAAAAAACACAGAGCATGTGCAGGTGATCGGTTCCACGTGTGATCAGTTCCCGCTAAAATTTGTGAGTAGCGGTCGGATCATTCGGTGGGCCGCTCGTGTGCAGCAAATATCGACTATTGTGCAACTCTTTAGAACTCTGTTTTTCAATTCATGGGTGGCCCACCTGGTGAATGGATCGGCCTATTATTTGACTCGTCCGTACATGAGGAGGAACCAAAGGAACGTGATCTGGCCACCCGCGTCATGTGTTTCTCGCGTACTGAGATCGACTAGGTTACTTTTGTGGGCGATCGCACGCAATACACGAGCGGGGTCTGCTCGTGTCACGTTTAACACACTTCTCTTTACCATTTTTAGGAACGCGGATTGCGTCCTGTCCCCGCTAGACAGAATACCGTCCAGGCAGATCTGTGGAGGGACCCACCGTGATGTATCTTTTTATCCACGCCGTCCATACCTTTTCTCGGATCATTTTAAGTATGGTGTCAGAATGAGGCAGTCCACTGCTCAGTGGATTACACAAAATTGGGAACTTGGGTTGCATTAAATTCATAAGTCATCTGTTGTGTGGTCCATTTGAACGTTGGATCTGTCTCATTCTTGGTATAGTTCCTTAAAATTATCTGAGAAAAGAGATGGACGGCGTGGATAAACATATACATCACGTTAGCCCCTCCACAGATCTGCTGGACGGTAATCCGTCCAGGCGGGAGCAGGACGCAATCCACTTTCCGTTTTCCGAAGAAGGATCTTACACTTGTAGCTGGTCAACCCAAACGGTCAAGACTGCGACCGCGATTCACGTACGTAGCGTAGAGACTGGGAGGGGTAAGCAGTGGTGCAATTGAAAACCTGGCACACGTGTTGTAAGATCAGAGCCATTCATTAAGTGGGACAGGTCATGAACATTCACTAGCCTGTAAATAAGCTGAATTCACTAGGTCCGGTGGACCACACCCATTTAGGAGAAATGGACCCTAAGAGAGGAAATCGCCAACGTGTATATTCAACATTAGAAGTGAGGCCCACCTTCAGGTAAGTGCATATTCAGAACGTGATGTAAGTGTTTTATCCGCTCCTTTCATCGTTTTTTTCAGATCATTTTAAGTTATGAACTAAAGAAATGAAGAAGGTCCACAGCTCCAGTGGAACACACCAAAGGAATCTGCCGTGATAATGACACCCACCGTTGAGACCTTTCTAAGGTCCACCGTGATGTTGTTTTACCATAAAACTTATTCATAAGGTCATGCAGGCGTGGATGAAGTGAAAAAACAAATATCAGCTTGATCGGAAACCTCTCCTGCTCCCAAGAAGCTTTTAATGGTGGAAGTTAAATCCCCATTTTGTGTTCCACTTAAGCCCTGTACCTGCCTCATTTTTTGTTTCATACCTTAAAATGATCTGAAAAAAGCAATGAATGGCGTGGATAAAACACTTACATCACGGTGGGTCCCACAGAGCCCTGCCCGGGTAGGACGCAATACGCGTACCCTACAATACATCCCGACGTCGGACGTGGATTGCGTACTACCCCGGGACTTGGCTAGAGACGGACGGTCATGCTAGGAGCTCTGTACGACTCATCGTTATCTATATGTTTTATCCACTCCGTCTATCTATTTTGATATATCATTTTAAGGTATTAAACCAACGATCCGAACCCTTTATATGGTGAGCCTCGCATTAGAGGGAAGACATCCAACAATTTATTTAAGATTGGAAAACCTGTAAATGGTTAGAGAAGACTGTCCAATAACTAAATGAGAAAGGGTTGAAATATTCAAATCTGAGAGGATTTTTTGTCCTGGTAATCCCCATCGAAGGTGAGATACGCCATAACGGTTTAGATCATTTCAACATGATCTAAATTCAACAGATGCAGTCCCCACGTGAAAATTACAATACGTGGGAATGTACCCACGCAGCAAATATCTCATATTCTTGCGTGTTTCTTGAGTGAGGAAGAGTGGCAGACGTGCATCTTCAGTCGCCGAACCTATACGCCCCTGCCAACTTGTCACATGTGCGAGACATCACGGTCGTTCATCAGATCTGCAAGCCTTGGCCCAAAAATTAGCCAATCTGCTCGTTAGATGTGATCACACGTTTACAATGACATGGTTGTATAAAAATAAGCACCAGACGACACTCAATACACGGATGTTGCAATTCGATAAGAAAACGGGCCTTGTTTTTCGGGCAGCACACGTAAGTAATGTAGCGACATCAGGTGAACAGACCTTATTTTCTACACGTGTGCCATTGTTGGTACGTGCAGCAGCACCCTCTAGGTTTGGCGACTGCAGTTAGCTCTAACGCTAATTTATGTACTCGTTTGCCTTTTTTTTGGATGCGCTGGAGTACTTGAATTTTGTCGGCCACTGTGTCATTTGTTTAAGTCTACTTTTTTGTGGTTGTAGACCCCAAAACCAGCTTCTTAGTGATCCCTTAGAGAGGAAAAATGTGAAATTAAAATTAAATACTAGATAGGAAAGAAAACAAGAAGAGGTGAGGGTCTTTACTCTTGCTCGGGTGGTAGACTCTCAGTAGTTTCAACTCCCGGTCAAGGGTTCGAGTACCGTGGTGAAATTCCACTAGCATGAGCGTGTGGGGGTGTGTGCACGTGTGTAACAAAAAAAAAAAAAAAAAAAACCAAGAAGAGTTGAATTAGATTTTTGCATACACACTAGAATACAAAGGGATTTATTTTTTTACCTATTGGGATTGATTTCTCTTCCTAAACCTTATCTCAACTAATTGAGGTAACTACATGGATTCTTTTCTATTCCACTCTAAATATTCTTCTCTACAGGGACGTAACTCTAGTTAAACCATAGGTTATCAAATCTCTACTTAATACCTGTGCTTGTCTTTTTAGACATTCTCCTGACCCTTTAGGAACCATTGACTTATACAAACCCACTTCTTCTAAACAATATAATTCTAAGTCCCTTTTGCAAGTAACCAAACTATCTAAGCCTACTTTATTTTGTTATCTATTGGTGTTGCTCCTAATTTGCGTTGAATGCATTTATTTTTTATTATATCTTTTTTGTACTACTATTTATCCATTTCAACCACGCTCATCCTATGGATATATTGTTCCTTAACTGCCCAACATATTATTAAACTGTAAAGTATGATTGGTCTCATAACAATTTTATAAATCTCCCTTTCGATTTTAGTAAATGATTATATAATTCCACTTCTTCCACCCCACTTGAATTCTATGGGCAACATTCCTTTCAACCTCTCAACTCTAAAGAATTGTCAACCCAAGCTATTGAAAGTTATCAATTTGGGAAACTTTTTGGTCAACCACTTTTACTAATTTTGCATTCTGACTCCTATTATTATAGACTTGTGCTTCATATGCTCAACAATTTTTTAATCTTTAAATTCTAAAACACCTTTTTACAAATTTAGCCTTGTATTTATACCCTCCCTTGTCTTGTCAATTAAAATTAGATCATCGGCAAACAACATACACCATGGGATCTTTTCTGATAAATGCCTCATGAAACCGTCTATAACTAGTGTGAAAAGATACGAGCTCAATGAACTCCTGATGCAAGCCGATAGTAATTAGGAACTTATATCTCCATTAGTGATCTTCATATTTGTTATTGCTCTCTTATACATAATTTTAATCATGTTAATATATCCTCTTAAAACTCTTTATCTCCCAACACCCATGCTATCGGACATTATGGGGTCCATCCCTTTTACCCCTTCCTTTTAGGGCATGAAACAAAAATTGAAGCAGAGCCGAAGTTCAAGTGGACCACACCACAGGAAACGGTGGTGATTGAATACTCGCCATTAAAAACTTCTTGGGGCCCACAAAAGTTTTGGATCAGGCTGAGTGACCTTATCAACAGGTTGGATGACAAATAAACATTATGGTTTCAGCGATCAGGTGCCATTATCCCCACTGATTCCTGTCGTGTGGTCCCCTAGAGCTTCCGATCTGCCTCCTTTTGGGTTCCTGTCCTAAAATGAGCTGTAAAAACGGATATAAAACACATACATCATGTCGGGCCCCACAGTGCCCCACACATGAACACACTGCCGCTGGGGTGGTGTGGACAACACCTGATCCGCGTACTTTTGTTACCGTGCTCTGACATCAGACACCGTACGCTGAAATTATTGCATGCAGGCAACGTGCTCAATGGTGGAAGGTTACCCGCCATGATCAATCACATCCACACATCAGGTGGGCCACAGCTCTAGGTTGAGTCCTACAGTTGTGGATGACCCCGAGTCCAAGTGTGAATCCAAAGTTAAAATCTATATGTTCTTTTTTTTGTATAGTGGTGGCCCACTTGATTATTGAACCAGGCCATTCATCGGTGGACCGGCCTTAGCCCATTGCTACCCCTAATAAGAGATGACCCAAAACCCCAAAGTTAGAAGATCTTAACCCTTCAATTAGCAGACTGCAGACAGACTATCAAGATAAATTGCATGTGAGTTCAGGTACTTGGAATCAGATATACAAATCCACAAATCTTATTGAATATTGAAGAAAGAGGTATCATGCAAATGCTTGGGCTGATGGTCTGTACAGCAAGCCTCTAGAGCTTTCAGTAGTGTACAAATGGGACCCGAGATTTGCTAATACAAAACCGTTGATACAAAGAGGACCCTAGCCCTTCAATATGTGGCCGACCAAACAGGTAGTTAAGAAAGAAAACGGCAACAGCTCGCGCATTCCACCAGAAAGGTGAAATAGTCTGTAGCTAGGATCTTCCAATCTGTGGAAATTGCAGGCCATCTAGCATAAGCCCATTGTATCGAAGGTTCAGATCACCAAGCAATGGGCCCCACTTGTACAGATCCAAGGCCTAAAGACCTAACACACTGTACAAACTCCTGGCTAGAGCATTATCATTGAGAAACAATGACTAGGATCTTAGTCTGAAGGTTTTTGGGTGCATGGCCCATCCATGAATATGCCATCATATCAATGGCATGGGTTCCTGAACCATGGTCTACATGCACATTTGACGGAAACAGTGGAATGGTTACGATCGTCCAATCCACAATCTTCAGTCCATGCTCCACCCACAATGGCCGGAAATTCGGACTGTGGATTGGCATCCATGTGGACCATACATACTGCTGGTGGTGGTGAAAATTCAAAAGCTTGCGATTTATGCTCCGAAAGCCCTTTTTCAAGGAAGAGATCAATCGCAGATGAAAATTTTAATATTGACTTCCAGTTTAAACCACAAGCATTTGACGCTTGAATTTGTAGATTATATCACAACAGATCCAACAAACATAAGGGTTCCTGGACAATGACATGGTTTGAGAAATAACTCATTCCCCTCTATGAACTCACCCTTTCTTCGGCATGGCAGCAAGCCTTGTGTACATCATAGCCATTGATCTGTATCCCCTGAGATCGCCTGATCTCAGAAGATTGCCTGTGGAAAGAGAAATTTCCAAAAACATGAGGAAAGAAAATATGTCATAATGTTTCTCTGGCTTTATAAAAGAATTCATTTAAATGTATCAAGCATCTCTTCATTGCCTTGTTATCAATCTTCTTGCTTGTACTAGTGGGTGTGGCACCTGCAACAGATGTGGAGAGGAAGCAGTTTGCAAGACATGAATAGAGAGGTGGAGTGATTGTAAGAGGGGAGCTATTTGATACTCACAGTACAACATATCCTGGGATACATTGGGGCATCAGCTGTTGAATCTGGGTCCTTTCATGACCAAAACCAGCTATATGATGGGCCTACTGTGAATGGGCGTTACCCAAAATAACTCTCAGATTGAAATATTTCAACCTTCTGAATATTCAAACGTTATGGCAGACGAGTCCAAATTCCAAGGGATAAAATATCCCAATCTAAGAGATTTTATTTTTTGGATATTGTCCGTCTATGGTGTGAGTGTGACCCATCATAAGAACAGTTTGGATCATTAGAAGACGACCCCAAATCCAAAGGCTAAAGTCCCGACGTCACCTATCACAACATGTCAGGATGCATTCTAGAAAACCTAGATTTTGAGTGGGTGCAGTCAGCATGCAGTTAATTCATGCAGGCCATCGACATTTGAAAGTGACCAAATTGCCCCTACAGTGTGGGTAAAATGCACACCAATGAGGGAGATGAGTGGGTAAAATCTCAAACATTGGTTGCTAAGCAGCCAGACACCTCCAAGTTACCTAAATGCCCTTACCTTTAGTTCAAGCCGCTTCCCATGTCATTTGAAACTCCTAAGTTTAGGACTCCAGAAACTAAATGCATGGAGAAATTTCCCATCGCTGCTCATGTTATATAGATTTTGAGGTATATTATACAATGGTTAGGCCTAGAATCTGTACAACATGCCCGGATTTTGAACTTGTACAAGTGGGACCCATGATCCGGTGATTCAAGATGTTGATATTATGGACCACACTATGACCCATGCCCAAAATTCTTGAAGTTTTTTTTTTTTACACACACTCACACCACACTGGATTTTCACCAAAATGGTTACTTGAACCCATGACCTTGTGTTGAAACTCTTGTGAGTCTGCCACTGAGGCATGAGTAGGGACGCTCGAAGATGGGAAGGCTTTTAACCATTTGATTGGTGGACCAGCAAAGAGACAGGTAAGACAGCAATATAGCAACAGTCCACATTCAACCAAGAAAAGGGACAAACACATTGATGGCTAGGAATTCTTCTAATTTGCAGAATGTTTGGCGATGCTGTTAACTCTGACTAATTCGCTAAAAAATGAGTAAGCATAAAACAAAACAAAACCTGAATCACAGTTGAGAGGGCTATCGGGTTCGGGGTGGGCCATCAAAGCAATTATGGCCCTGCAAACAGATTGGAGTGTCCATGCAGGGCTCCAAGCGTTCTTCAAGATGTCTAGGCAAATCTCTCCGGTCTGCATAACAAAAGAGAAGTTGGGAAGGTAGGTAAATCAATGCCAAAAGTAGCTTTAGCCAAGTTCTTATTTAACCGATTGGATGTGCACTTCATGTCCATTCAGCTTGAACCAGCGTGCCACATGCAGGGCACCCGATAGGTGCATAAGATCATGAAGATCACCTGGTATTTCCACATCAGTCAGATCAAACACATGTAGGAGCTGGGTTGGACATGAGGTTCATACACAATGTGCTGGTTTGTATGTGAAATTCTTCTTACATGCATACTATCAAATATATATATATATATATATATATATATATATATATATATATATATATATATATATATATATATATATATATATATAAGAAAGCAGTATAAAGGAGACCTTTGAGGTCAAAACACAAAATAAAGCCTGCATAAAGCTACATTCATCATCTACTCCAGAGTGCTAATCCCACTTCAACTCAGATTTCGAGAAGCTTTGGGTCTTAAATGAAGCTTCCTCTAGGAAGTTGGGGCATTTTTCAAAAGCTGAAGATGCCTCTAACATGTTTCGAGAATTGGCAATTACAGTTGCATAAATTTTCTAGGTGCCTTGGGTCCTAATATCTTCTTCTATCTTTTTGGTAGAAATCGTATTTTATTTATTTTATTGGGAGGACACTGCCCCAGTTCCTGCAACTTTTGGTTGTGTTTGGATGCATTATCAAATTGAACTGCAAGTGTTAGTCTAATAAAATGGAAATAACCAAATTGTAATTTCCTTAGCATACTTATGGAGAGTTTGGTCTCCAGACTGCAATTTCATTATCCTCAAGTTGGGTATGAAAGAAACAACGGTGGCATTTGGAGGCTAACTGCCAGTTATGAATGCTTTGAAATATCATTAAAGATTTATCGTTTCTTCTCACTTACACTACTATTTGCAATGTGCATCCAAATGCAGCCTTTGATAATCAAATCAATGACAACAACTGTGCATTTGTGTTTAATCTTGTTGAGTCTATGGATCAAGCCCAGAAGAGAGAACTACTTCTGTATAAACTCAAATGAAGAGCTAGAACATGGAGGAAACAAAGAGAAGCAAGAGGTCATTGTGCCATGGAGAATAAGAAGACAGGTGCTGCTTATCCGATTGTTTAGTGTGCTTGTACAGGAAAGACAAAGTGAGAGAATCAAGAACGAGGGCGTCCAAAGCAGCCTAACAGTAGCCCCAATGGAGAGACAATGGTTGAGATCCAATTAAGATGGTTCAGCCATGTGCTATGAAAGAAAGAGGCAGGCTGGCAGGTAATATGAAATAAGGAAGAAAAAATAAGAAAAGAAAAGAAGAGGAAGAGGAAGAGGAAAAGGAAAGGATAAGGATAGACTTAGTCTTTTAGATTGTAGATCTAACCACCCACTATGATACCATGTAATTGATCACATGAACAAAAAGAGAGTTTTTGAGAGAAGGGTTGCGAGTGGAATAATAGTTTCTCACACCCCTAACATATTATTATAAAGCAGCACCAAATATAACACACCCATAAAATTAAAAATAAAAATAAAAAATACTCCACACTTACACCAATAACCAAATGCATGCACACTACCACATCTACTACAGTTTGTACTAGGAATTTGGAGTTCCACAGGCTAGTGACTTTCAACATGCTGGTACTATCACGCTTATGTGAGCATGATTTTGACACATTGACACACCAACTGTACCATAAAAGAAAATCCATTTCCTAGTTCTCATTTGAAACTAAACATATCATATTAGCAGGTAAATGCAAGAACTTGGGTTCCAAGTTTAAGAATCATTATAATTACAGAACATACGATAGGAAACCAACTTGAAAACTAGCAAAAACAAAAACACTAGAAATATCATGGCTGCAGTTATCTCCAATAGGGCCAAGCATGTGAAATAACGGATGGAAAAAAGAAAACAAAATGTATATCCAGCTTTGTAACATTGAAAGTCCTAAGTTGAAAACAATTGAAGAAAAAGAATTAGGGTTTATGAGGAGGAAGAAAGAGAAGAAGTAGAAGGAGATGCTGGTGGCTTGGTGCTTTTCCATAGTGGGGGATAGAGTTTTGTCAGCTCCATTATGTTGCAGATATTGTACGCATGAAGTGGTGAACATTGTGTCAAGTACCAACGACATCAGCCGATATATCCCACGATGTATCTTGTATCCCACCCGCACGATGCGAAACACACTAGTAGTGGGATATATCCCACACGTTCAATCCGGTGAGCATTTTCAATTTTTGATCCCTTTTTTTTTTTTTGTAAATAATGTTAAATAATATGAAATACATACGTAAAGGTGGGCCCCACGGTCAGGGCCACACAATGCTGGGTGAGGCACTGCTGCACCTAATCCACTCCCTTCTTTCTTGGGAATATACCCTTTTCTCGGAACAGAACAGTTGGGAGATCAACCTGAAACTTGATTTTTGAAAGGGCCCATCATGAGATGTGTGTGAGATCCACTACAACTATCAGATGTGTAATCTCATTATAGGCCCAGAGCGAAAATAAAAGGAAAAATAAAAAAATTTAAAAAAAAAATCAGCCTGACTTATGATTCAGGTGGGCCACACCAATGGAACAGTTTAGAGAGACGTCCACCCTTGATTTGTACAGGGCCCACCTTGATGAATATGTAAAATCCACTCCAACCATTAGATGTGACAGAAAAAGCTAGGAGTGGGACACAAAAATAAGGCCCATAAAAGATTCAAGTGGGTCCTACCAAGGGAAACAGTTTGGAGGGTGAGATTTTTTTGTACATTATTTCCAATCCTATAGTCCCTCTGATCCACAGATGGAGCTGATTTTCGGTACCTATGGCGAGATCTCTCGACAAGGTGTTAAAAAGTCCCTCACACGTGTGCCAACTAAAAGCAGAGATAGTATGTGCTACAGTCGGCCTAAAGCCACACATGCCACAGATGGCACATGCAAACCCGAAGGTAGAGAGGATAGTCGAGCCCATCTCTAGGCAGCATACAACACCACATGTACTCCAGAGAGCAACTGATGACAAGCGGTAATAAAGACATCTCACCCAAGCCTAAGGTTCGAACATCCGAGCCTCCACGTTGTGGTCTAATGATAGGTTCAGAGCTCCGAACATCTCCACCTTGTGTCCAAACCACCATCATGACTAGCACCCCTGCATGTCTCTTTCAATGACAGCCGGATGAAATCTCACCACTGGCTCTCCACCGCTCTTCTTCCTACCACTAGTGCAAACGCTCCCCGATGCTCAAATCTTCTATTGACGACAAACTGATTATGTTGGCCACCACTGCTTTGAACCTACTTGGATGTATCCCCCTTGAGCCTGCTTGATTTACCAACTTTTCTTTTTTTTGAAAATGTGATTTTCCAACTATTTCTTATGGCAAAATGTCCACCGCATTTGCAATTTACATGCACATTCAGAAGAATCAATAACCTAAAAGGCCAAAATGTCCATATTCAATTATTTAATGTACATCTATATCTGAGATTTCGGTCGCTAAAACTTATGCAAAAACTTCCACTGCATGTGCAATTCACATAAATACACTCTTTACTATAAACAAAGACTTTGCTAAGCCCACATGCGTGTAAAAGGTACCTCATGTACATGCCATACGATACATCTGCCAGCATGGCACTTTGGTACTAGATCCAATCCATTCATCAAGGGCCCTAACATTATGTAGATGCTCTCGCCCCAGAATCAGATCAGTCCACTCCCCAGGTGGCCACAGTTGACAAAACAAACATAGGTATGGAAAAAAATATCTGAAGTTTTCTCACCTGTCCAACCATGCAAACATTGTGGCCCACAAGAACATACCAGATTTATTCTTGGGCAAGAACATCATACACATCCATAACTAACTGATGGATGGCTTGGATATTGCACCTGTCAGCCATGCTGGTGTGTACATGAGTTGCCTTTTACATGCGTGTGGGCTTGGATAAGCTCATAAACTAATTCAATCAATATACTCTTTTCAATCATCCTCCCTCCTAATCATGGTCACAAGAGCATGATGCATGAAGGAATTCAGAGCTAATGAAGCATATAAGAAAGGAAACACAAAATGTGGGTACCCGCACCTTGAAATGCACATTTGGATGGAAGATTTTCGTCAAGAACCGCACTTGAGGGGGTAGCAAAGGATACTGCTCCGGAATGGCAAATGCTAGCTGAAACACGCCACCCTCATAAGGAGTTTCTGAAGGTCCCTGAAGAAGAAGGCAAGCCAGTAAACACCACATCAACACCATGACTCAGATTTCTCCCCAGCATAAAAAGGCCTACCTTGATAAGAGCAGTCCACTTAAATATATTAGAATCATCACACACGAGCTGAATATCTGAATCCACCGCTTTCTCTCGCTGCACTTCTTTGTACTCCTTGAAAAGCCTTGCCCTTGATGCCTGTACAGGAGATGCACTGATCAATGGCCTCATATAATTAAGCTATCATGATTAGAATATTGCATCATTTTAGAGAATCTTCTGAATGTGCCTCAGATTTAGATTGCCTTGGAAAGGAACTACATAGATCGATTCTCTTTAAAAGGCGAAGTTGATTCAAATCATAATGAAAGCACCTCAACCACTTGTTCAAATGCGGACAAAAAACCCAACTGGTTGAAGAATTTGGGGATGAGTTTAGAAGGAATAGAACAGAATGATGCATGTTTAAGGTGATCGCGGTTCAATACAAATATTCCAGGATGGGATTGCACCAATGGAGGTTAATGCTTCATGTTGGTAGAAATGCCTCGATAAGGTTCTGACCATTCATCATCTTCAACATAGAGGGATGATGATGCTGAACTGGTGCATCATGTGCAAAGCAATAAAGGAAGACAATGCATATTTTGTTCATTCACTGTTCTTTCTCTCAAATATTATGGGGTGCGATTATTGCGAAGTTCAGAGTCCAATGGATGATGTCTCTCATGGTGAGTGATTTCGTCATGAGTTGGAAAGTGGGTACTCGGGATCTGATTGGGAAAATATTGCGGAAATCATCAATGAAAGCTCTGCTGTGGTGCGTTTGGGATGAAACAAATGAGAGGATCTTCCAAGGGTTAAAAAAATCAGAGGCAGCGGTGCTCCGGGATACCCTGTCATTAGCCGTGAGTTGGAACAGACAGAAGAAGGTAATGGTGGGCACTCTGAGAGTCCTGTCAACATCAAATTGTGAGGAAATTATCAGATCTGGTTGGCTCCCTGAGAAGAGCTTAGAAGATTGGAATGCTCTGCTTCATACAAGTTGAATTTGATGGGTGCTCCCTTGGCAACCTGTGGCCTAAGTGTGTTAGCGGCATTATCAGGAACAGCAGAGGAGAGGCCATTATGGAGTTTTGGGGGGTGACGGGCTTCAGGGATTCATCCTTCACAGAAGCAGCTGCACTACTTCATGGCTTGAGAATTGCAGAAAGTCACAATCACAGTACAGTTATAGTCAAAGGGGATTCAAAAATTGTAATCATTTGGATTAAGATTTACCTGGCAGATGGCCAATATCCTAGAAGAAGCAAAGGATATCAACGAGTGGCTGATTTTCTCATTTGCTCATGCAAGCCACTCTGTTAGTTAGAGGGCTGATAGCCCGATACATTGTCCAAGGAAGGTGTATCTCGAGGGTCCTTTTGGATCTTGGATGCAGGATTAGTGTGATTAGGGCCCCAGCAGACATTTCACATGGTTCTCTCTCTTTCCTATTTTGGAATGTTCCAGTGAACCATTTCAGCCCAAGTGAGACTTTTTATGTACAGTTGTAACTCTTGCATTCCCATCTCCCTTCCCTTTTAAATAATATTCACTAATTATTAAAAAAATATATATATTCCAAGAAGCATGCATACTCTCCTGCCTGTTCTAAAACAAAAAATTTGGCTAGCTGAATCACATCATGAAACACAGAAAACCACAAACACGGTGATCGTGCCTTTCCAAACTAGAAAGAAAAGTGGAGAAATGGCCAAACTCGGTCATGAACATATAGCATGCATGGATACCTCAGAATGATTTCAGTATCTTGAATAACCAATATATTACACTTCTATTTTGTCAAATCTGCACCCATCATGTATCATGGTCATCCCCAGAAGAAAAAAAAAAACCTACCCCGTTACTGAGTAGCTCAAAACCAAGGTCGGTGAATAAAAGAGCAGGATTCCAGGATGGAATGCTGATTGTACAGAGAGCTTGTTCTTTCTATTTTCCGAGGTGATGTTAATAAAAAAGATACGCAACTATAAACACATACATTACACAGTATTTGCTAAACAATTAAGGATTTTGATGTTAAATCAGGCATAAGAGAAAACATATGTTTACAGATTCATCTTCGGAGGTTTTAAAGAAAAAAGGGTTTGATGATTCCTCAGGCTTAGATCCCAGCCTCTCCACATGCTGCCACACATGCATGCGTGTGGAACACCCAAGCTGTCCAGGAGGAGACCAATGCATAGATGCCCTGGTGGCTTGAATCTCTTACGTGCATGTCATTTTGGAACACGTGGCTGTATGTGGAGGGGCTGCAATCTCAGGCACATGGAATTAGCAGACCTCAGAGAAAACATGTTCCACACATCAATAAAGATACTGTGCTAGTGCTTTCATCACTTAGCCCTGCAATCATGGTACTGCAAATTTCATGCACCGGTTGATTCCATTAGGTTCACAAT
Source organism: Magnolia changhungtana (assembly GCA_030180095.1). NCBI lineage: Eukaryota > Viridiplantae > Streptophyta > Magnoliopsida > Magnoliales > Magnoliaceae > Magnolia > Magnolia changhungtana. The sequence continues at coordinate 1,040,197 of JASAUF010000564.1, read as the reverse complement.
ATTGATTTTACCTATATAAATTTTTAAAAAAATGTGTCCAAATCCAAGAGAGGTTGAGAGAGTGTATAGCTTCACAAACTTGGAGGTTGATTGGACTACGATTTTAAAATTCAACACAAAGTAGAAATATGCATAAAATAAAAGCATCTAAAACGACATATTTACTGACCTGCATAATGATTGCAGCTGGTAGTTCCTCTTACTTAAGTTCAAATAAAAAGCCTGGCCTTCAAACTGCAAAGAAATGAAGTACTGCTTTCAAATTGCTGGATATGGGCCAGTTGAAACAGCATACCCCGTGAAAAATAAATATAGGAATATCAGTTTGTAGGAAGTAGTAATGCAATTCACCACTGAAGCACAAATTAACAGTGTTGCCAATACTCAACCAAATACAAGACAAACAATAGTGAAGTAAAAGGCAGGAAAGAAGAAAAATAGGGAGAATAGGGAAAAGAAAACTGATCTAGGAAACGCTAGAAGGAAACTATAGATGGAGACGTCACCATTACAGTGACCCATTAAAAAAAAAAATGTAAAACAAGGGATGGTTTATTTTGAGGAACTAGTACTCCTGGTAAGCAACATGCTAGCCAATTCCATGCCTGGGTCAAGGAGGAGGATTGATGTCAGGTAGGAAGGCATTAAATCTTTGTCAAGAACAATCATTAAAGCTGTCCCCAAATAGCTAAAAGGCTACGATGGTGAGGATGATGATGGTTGGGTCCTCGAACATTAGGATGAGAAGTGTCCACAAGCACCCGTTTGTAATCGAGGGGCCATGCTTCAGTGATCCACACCGTTGATATGATGGTCTGCGATGGATGGGGGGAGAGTCCCACAAATCTCCCATATTGGAAGACCCTAACCCTTCAATCATTGGCCTACAGAAAAAGTGAAAGACCCTAGGAGATTTCTGGACGATCTTCAGGGTATCCCCATTCATGGTGGCAGATTCGTCAGATCATAGGCCTGCATCACCAAACCATGGGCCTCATCTGAACAGACTGCGCATGTGAGGAAAATGTACAGTGATGCATCATGACCCTATAAATCCTCTTCATTTTTTCTTCAATCAAAACTCCTAAGTACATTGAGCAAAACAAAACGTGAACTTGAAAATTACCAACAACTTCCAATAAATTTATGAATACAAAAAAAAAAAAAAAAAAAAAAAAAGGCATTTCATAGGCAATGGCAAAGAAAAAAAAAGGATTTTTTTTTTTTATTATTATTTTTGAAAGATCACAAGATTTGAATTAAAGAGGGAAAAAGAACACAAAAGAAAGGAGAGAGAGTCCGCTGAGAAGGCAGACTCTACTAAGCTCCAAGAAAAATAAAATCACACTCCTTAAGATGGTCTACATGAACCGCCCATTCTATCAATAGATGCTTAGCCTTACTAGCTATAGCCTCTGCAGAATTGGAAATGTCCCTAAAGCATATACCATTCCTCTCTTCCCAAACAGACCACCAAACTGCAAGAATAGCCATTCTCCAAAGCCGAGTCCTTTGCTTGCCTATGCTAACCCCATGCCATGCTTTTAGAAGATGGCCCCCCGAACAAGAAAAACATCAATTAATATTGAATCAATAGAAGAAATCTAACCAAATACGGGTGATAAAAGGGCAGTGAACGAGGAGGTGATCGACCGATTCTTCTTCCTTCATACAGCATAGGCAAACATTGACTATAATCATCCCCCTTTTTCTCAAGTTATCGACTGCGAGAATTTTCTTCTTACAAACCAACCAACCGAAAACAGCAAATTTTGGAGGGACCGAATATTTCCATATGTGGATATTGGATCTTTCACTTTTAAAATACACATTCAATACACTGATCCCAAGTTAGACCACATGCTTGCCATAATTTTCACAAAATAACAAAAAGTGTGACCAATATAAAGTAGCAATCTCCATTTACAAAGCGTAGGCTGATTGAAACTTAGAAGTGCAAATAAAAATAAAAATAAAAAAGAAAAAAGTATCATAATTACAGTTTGAACAACAAAAGCGGCACTTGAAAATAGATATAATTTCCACACAAAAAAATAAAAAATAAAAAATAAAAAATAAAAATGCTAGAGATATACCGTGTCTAAATAAAAATCTCCATTTCTAAATTATATACAACTCAAAATTAAGGTCTATATTTCAACCTAAAATAGAAGAGGGGGGTAACACAGCAAAGGACGAGCTGAATCCACAGCACAACCTGCCGGTCAAGGATTCTGAATCCAGCAAGTAACTCGAGGACGAAGAATAAAAACCTCAGAAGATGGGATCAGCAAGAGACTCAAGTGACAATCCAAACCAACTTCAAGATTGAAGAACAAGATGAAGGGAATCCACCATCTTTTTCTTCTTCCTTCTCCCCAGAGAGAAAATTCATTTCAATAGTAAAAGTCCCTCAGATGATACAAGATGTATTTCTACTAAAATCTAAACTAATCAATATAAGACATTGAATCAACCTAACTTCTAATCCTAGACATACAAACAATAAATCAAAGTAAGCACAACAAATTATCCCTGAACTTAAACAAATGACCAAAGTGAAGAAAATCGGAGCAAAACTGTGATTACACTTGTTGGCAGAAATGGATTTCCCGCATCCAGAGATGGCATGACTGGCCGGTGGAAATTGGATTTCTGCCACCCAGTGATAGGTCCCAAGTGATCACTGGCTGACAGAAATCCTTCTCCTGCCAGACAAAGCTGCCCCACAAAAGCTCTGATACACTTGATGCATGATCTGATGTGGTGACGTGATCCACTTGCTTGGCAACTCTCACCAGGAATTTCCAGGTGTTTTGATCCATTGATGTTGGGCCAACGGGGCCTGCAAACAAGTGCCTACGCTGTAGGCCCAGAACAAATACAGCATTCCTCGTGTGGAGCTTCGCAAACCCACCTCTTTGTGGACCACAATCGAGGCCTGTTCGTTGAAGAATCACACATTGAATTTTGACTCCATTTCTTGCTGCATCAGGCAGCAATGGGTCAGGTTTAGTTCAGGTCGGGTCAGCCCAAGGCTGGTACATTTACTAAATGGACCAAGACTTCCATCCTAACCTGACCGGCAACCAATTACCCTATGACATGACCCAACCAAGTTAAAATTTATCAAGCCCAAGCCCGACCCAACCCGACCCATTTACTCATAATCTAGTTGAATGACCCGACTCAAAAGAAACCAAACTCGGTTTAAAGAATGGAAAATGGAGCTAAAGGTATGCCCAACATGGTCTAATTAGGAGACACATAGACATGTATGTATCTGTACTTACCTTCTATAATTTTATTTTGGGTTGGGAAGGGTCATCTGGCCCAGCCCATTAATAACCTATATCAGCAGGGCAGGTCAGGTAGGGTTCAACAAGAGCCTGACTCGTATAGGTACACTTGGGAGGGGTGTGACTTGCACTAATCAAACACCGCATGCAGGAACGACTTTATCCACAAGGGCAAGACTCCTGTGTTAGTTTTGCACCATTAAGAAAATAGCAATAACTCATCCTCCTCACATGTCGCACTGACATACAGTTATCCAGACCATCCAAATGGTGGGTCCCATTATGGATGGAGCATATATTTAAAATCTCATTGAACAATCAATCCTAACCATATAGTTAGTGACTACCAAATGGATGGTTAAAAGTAAAAGTGAGAGGTCCAATGTAAAGGCAAAATCATATGGTTGATATCATCATCTCACCGCAATTTTTTTGTTATGCCCAGACATGATACTTGGTTAGTGAAAGTTACCCCACCCCACGTACCTACCTGAGTTATGGAAGAGTCCAAGTGGGCCACAATTTATAGCCCAAGCCCAACCACAGCCACTACCTATTTAGCGTTCCCCAAACCTGCCTCAAAATCAGATTGGGCCATTTCAACTGCAGGCCGACACAACCAATTGTGATCCCTACTCGTGGGCGCATGTGCCCCATGGCACACGTGTAGGATCCAAACCATTCATCATGCAAGACTCATTGCCTATGTTCTTGGCCTGAAATAGGATGGCTAGCTAATTAGGTGAGCCACAGGCTTGTGTATTAATATGTTTTTATAAGAAAAATTAATTTAAATTATAAAATATTTTATTTTAAAAAGTGTGTGTGTGTGTGTGTAGTGAAAGGTAACAACAATTTTATTAGAAGAGTGCCAAGAAATCACCAAAACTATACAAAGGAAACAAAACACCAAAAAAAAAAAAAAAAAAACCCCACAAATAACAACAAAATATAATCAACACTCTCCCCACCCTTACAAGGAGTCCCATTTAGCAACAAAGCCAATCGCCCTTGCTAACACCCAACTAGGATTGTGGCTTACTGATGAGGGCATCCGAGCACTTACACGAGTTTATCACAGGAGGAGGAGAGCTGAGGCCCCAACCCCAATTTCATTATGGTTGGATGATCATTACATGGGGCCCAGTCGACCCAATTCGAGTTCTTAGCCGTGTTAAAGACCCCACATGCATGGTTGTGCATTTTTTTAAGACCCCACACTAGGAAGATGCATGTGGATTGTGGATTGCTTATTTGGAACTGATTGATACATCTTTCGACTTTTTGGACGTCACCTTGCCTAACCTGGACCACATCTAGATGTTACAAACGTTAGACCATATCGTTGCATATCTTAGACACATCAATTTGATTATCTAGACCGTTGGATATGTTAGGAGACTCGGGTTTAAGTGTATGGACACTCTAGTCTGCACATCTGAGCCATGGATACGTAACATACGTTGGACCACATTCAACCAGGCCGTTGATCACGTGTGGACGTACCTATTGCACGTTGGTGATCATCCTTATGTCGTGTGGCACATCTTTATTTCTGCTTTATTTTTCAATTTTATTTTAAGTTATTAGAGATTTATGTTTTGATCTTGACCGTTGATAGATTTGAATGGTCAAGAATAGTTCTAGACTTAGGGTTTGCTTAGGTTTTCCTATATATACTTGTTTGAGACTCAAGACTTGAGATGATGGACATATTAAATGAATTTTTCTACATTGCTTTCTTTTGAGCAAGAAAACTTCATGTGAATAGAATTTGGTGTGAAGCCATGGAGTGATTCCAAGTTATCTTTCTTATTCCTATCAAGGTATTTCTTTCTTCTCTCTCTCTCTCTCAAACCATCTTTTATCATTGAATATTTTCTCTTCTTTCTCAAACCCCAACTCCATCATTATCGACCCAACTCATCATCGACCAAACCGAACCAGCCCCACCACACCGTCCGTTTGACTATACGAACATGCTCATACACTACATGGACCTATCCGTACAATGTCTGTATAGCCGAACGGCCTCCCTCTCATTGATCATTTCTCTTCTTCTCTATTTTATAAAAAGTAGCAAAGAGCAATTAAATCCTCAAATCTAAAACGAATCTTATGCTAAATGGAACTTCTACCTTACACTGTTGGGCCATTTATGATCAAATAGCGGGATTGTAATGTAGTCATGAACTTGATCTTAATTGAATATTTGATTTCTCTAAATTTGTGGTAGATTGGCTTTATTTTATGTTTTGATTTGCTCTGTTAATCCGTTAATTAATTTATTTGCATCATTCTAGTTTAGGCCATCCATCTTGCATCAAATTTTGGTATCAGAGCCTAGGATGTTGTCACGTCTATAGTTAGCAGTTTTTTCCATCTTCATCACATTGCATTTAGGGAATCTAGTTGTCAGTCATTCCCGATTAGCGTACCAAGTTTATGCTCACTCATAGCGGGTGTGGTTTTGGTCTGCACACCACAATGAATTCGGACAGCTTGCCAAGGCTATCAATGTAATCAATAACCGCATCATGGCCATTGAGGACCAAAGTAGAACCACTGGTAACCAATTGGCGGCCCTCCAGAATAAGACCAATACTCGAATGATCGAGTTGGAAACATGCCTCCATGCAAACCGTGAAATTTTGGAATATGACCAACCCCCAGGCGGGAGGTCGAGGATACGTGAGACGGGGTGTGGCCGAGGTGTTGGCTATGGTGGGGGGTGTACCTAACCGTCCCTTAGAGAGTACCAAATCCACCCCGATCCCGATGAGCGAGTGATGAAGAGCGTAAAGATTGAAGTCCCGAGTTATAATAGTCGCTTGGACCCAAAGGCATTCCTTGACTGGCTTGCAAACATGGATATTATTTTGAGTGGTACTACATGCCTGATAGCCATCGGGTAAAGTTCACCAAGATGAAGTTGGTGGGTCAAGCCATACTGTTTTGGACAAATGTTGAGCGAAAGATTGAGAGGTCTAGTGAAGATCCAATCTCACAGTGGACTGAGATGAAAGAGATCTTAAAGGAAAAACATATTCCCCTCTCTTACCGCTAGAGGCTTGTAGATCAGAGGTAGTCCCTTCGTCAGGGATCTATGCCCACAGTTGATTACATCGCAAAATTTGATTAGTATATGATGCGATGTAACATCAAGGAAGACCCGTTAGTGACCCTTTCTTGCTTTAAAATGGGAGCTCATTCCTCGTGACATCAACACCTTAGAGTATGCGTATCAAGTGGTGCAAGAACACAAGCGGTATCTGAAACTGCAATTCGTGAGGTGATTCGGCTCACACGATTCCAATGTCAAGGCCACTCCCCAGGGAATTAAGCCTAATTTTGGGAGTCATCCTAATGCCCCTACCAGCACTTCGTCCAACAACTGGGATGTGAAGGGTAAAAGTTTAGCTATTACCAGCTCGAGGGGAGATGAGCAAGCGCGGTGTTACGACTGCCAAGGATACAGCCATTTTCCATAAAAATGCCTTATAAAAGAGCGAAATAAGGCCCTCGTGATTTGCGAGTTGGGTGGGAATGACCAGGGCGATTATGAAGAAGTCTATGAGCCCAAAGTTGATGTTAGTGATGAAAAAGCTGAAGAAGTTGAGGCCACGCCACTTACAGTAGTAAGATGTGCCTTGGCCCAAGCCAAAGAAAGTGATGATGGCCACGGGAATTCAATTTTCTATGCTTACACCAAGTGTGGCAACAAAAATTGTAAAGTAATACTTGATAGTGGCAGTTGTACTAATGTGGTCTCCACTAGCACTATATCTTGTTTGGGTTTGAAGCCCGTCCCTAATCCTCAGCCCTATCGAGTTTCATAGGTTGATGCATCCTCGATACCAGTTTCTTAGCAGTGTCTTGTTCCCATTCAGTTTTCTTCCTACAAAGACACGTTGTGGTGTGATGTTTTGCCTATCTATGGATGTAGGCCATATCATTTTAGGCAGACCTTAGTTGTATGATCGTGATATGACACTATTTGGTCATTCAAATACGTGTTACTTTTATTTACAAAGGTAAGAGGATCAGTTTAAATCCTCTCCAGCCCAAAAGCACCCCTAAAAAGAATGGTGACTCGAAAGATGTGAAGAAGCCTCAACCTAAGTCTTTTCACATAATAAATGCCAAAGAGTTTGAAAGAGAGGCTAGAGTTTATTCGGTGGTGTACGCCCTTGTGGCGAGAGAGGTTATCTCTTAGGTTAACGTAGAGTTGCCACCAAAGGTGATTACAGTATTGGAGGAGTTTCACGATGTTTCCAAGAGGATCTACCTAATGAGCTTCCACCCATGCGAGACATTCAGCATGCTATCAATTTAGTCCCCGGGTCGACTTTACCAAACCTCCCCCCACTACCGAATGAACCCCGCGGAGCATGCGGAATTGAAGAAGTTGATGAGCTTCTTCGGAAATGGTTCATTCAAGAAAGTTTGAGTCTATGTGACATGCTAGCCCTCCTCACGCCTAAAAAAGATGGCATGTGGCGCACGTGGGTGGACAGTCGGGCAATCAACAAGATCAGAGTCAAGTATCGATTTTTTATACAGCATCTTAACGACATGTTGGATATGATGGCCAGTGCCACGATCTTCTCTAAAATTAACCTCAAAAGTGAGTTTCATCATATGCGTATTCGCACATGAAATGAATGGAAGACAGCCTTCAAGACAAAGGATGGGCTTATCCGAGTGGTTGGCCATGCCTTTTGACTTGACTAACACTCCGAGTACGTTTATGAGAATGATGACACGGGTGTTGAGGCCCTTTATGGGTAAGTTGTTGGTGGTATATTTTGACAACATCCTCATTTATAGTACCTCCAAGGAACAACACCACCATTTGAGGCAAGTTCGTAGTGTCCTTCAAAATAAGAAGTTATATACCAACCTGAAGAAGTATTATTTCATGTCTGATAAAGTTATCTTCTTAGGGTTCATTGTTTCATCTGAGGGCATGTCTGCGGAACCCAAGAAAGTCAAGGCTATAATAAGTTGGCCCAAACCGCAAAACATTCATGAGATGCGTAGCTTCCACGACTTGGCTACTTTTTATAAGCGGTTCATTTGAGGCTCTAGTTCCGTTATAGCTCCTATCACGAATTGCATTAAAAATGGAGAGTTCAAATGGACTAATGCTACCTTCAAAGTATTCAAGGAGAATAAAGCTAAAATGATTGAAGCTCTTGTTATGTGTCTTCCTGACTTTTCTAAACTATTCGAGGTTTCGTGTGACGCATCTGGTATAGGTATAGGTGGAGTGCTTAGCCAAGAAGGGCATCATGTTGCCTATTTTAGTGAGAAGTTCAACGAGGCGAAACAACGATACTCCAACTATAACAAGGAATTCTACACGGTAGTGCAATCCTTGCAACATTGGCAACATTACGTACTACCACAAGAGTTTGCCCTGTTTTCTGACCATGAGGCATTACAATACCTCAACTTCCAAAAGAAATTAAACCTAAGGCAAGCCAAGTGGGTTGAGTTTCTCCAAGAGAATGCTTTTGTTTTAAAACACAAGCCCGTGGTCGAGAACAAACATGCTAATTCCCTTAGCCATAGAGCGGCGTTAATTCAATCCATGAGCATCGAAGTCACTGGGTTCAGTCATTTGAAAGAAGAATATTTTGTGCCTAGATTTTGGAAAGGTGTACACATCACTTTTGGGTGACCAATCGAGGAGCAACAATGGCTTTGTCCTAATTGATGAGTTCTTATTGAAAAGGTGACAGACTCAGCATTCCCTGCACCTCCCTATGGGATTTTCTAGTTTGGGAGCTTCATGCCAGAGTAGCCGGTTATTTTGGTAGAGACGAGACTATTGCTCTTGTTGAGGATAGATTTTATTGGCCCGGTCTCAAGCGAGACGTTGCCAAAATTATTGGGCAATATAGAACTTGTCAGCTGACAAAGCAGAAAAAGCAAAATATGGGGTTATATACGCCTTTGCCAATTCCACACGCTCATTGGCAAAATATCAATATAGATTTCGTACTTGGGCTACCCAAGATTAACAAAAATCACGATTCCATTTTTGTGGTGGTGGACCATTTTTCAAAAATGACTCATTTTCTTCCATTTTCCAAAACATCAGATGCCTCCAAAATTGTCGAGCTTTTCTTTGGAGAGGTGGTTCACTTGCATGGTTTGCCGAAGACCATCATATCTAATAGAGATGTGAGGTTCACAAGTTATTTTTGGAAGACACTTTGGCATATGATGGGTACAAGACTCCAATTCTTGATAGCATACCACCAACAAACTGAGGATCAAACGAAAGTGGTCAATCAAAGCTTAGGTAACCTCTTGTGATGTCTTGTGGGTGGTCATATTAGGACTTAGGATTTGGTTTTACCAGTTGCGGAGTTTGCTTATAACAGTTCAGTCAATAGGCCGATAGGCATAAGTCCTTTTGAAGTAGTTCATGGTTACAAGCTTAAAAAGCCTATAGATCTCATTCTCATGTCAGTCTCCCATGGGCCATCAAAGTCTACAGATACATTTGAATAGAATATTCATGATTTGCATAATGAAATTAAGAAATAGATTACCATGAGCAATGAAAAGTATAAAATATTTGTTGATTCTCATCACAAGTATAAGGAATTCATAGGAGATTACATGATGGTTCGAATAAGGACAAAATGGTTTCTGCAAGTGGCCGTAAAGAAATTACAAGCCCATACTATTGAGCCTTATAAGATATTGATAAGATTGGGTTCCAATGCGTATGTTGTGTATCTTCCACCTAGTATGGGCATTGGTTCTACATTCAATGTGAAGCATCTTGTGTCATTTAAAGGTCCAACAATTTCACCCACTAGCCCTTCTCCCGACCCTCACATTGATCTAGATAGTGGTGCTCCTGATCCGTTTCATGACCCGTGGCTCTTGCCAAACCAGCCTTCTCATTTTTTTTACCTCATTTACCATCCATGCCTACCAAAAGAGAAGAGATATAAGGTATCTTGGATGAACATGTGGTTTCCACCAAACATGGAGGTTTTCAAAAGTATCTTGTTAAGTGGAAAAACCGGCCGGAGTCAGGTAGCACTTGGATCACCGACAACGAGCATCAGAGACTAGACCCGAATCTTCTAGAGCGTTATCATAGTTTTATTTTGGCAAAGGCAAATTCTTCTCAGCCAAGGGGAGTTGATGAGAGCATCTGAGCAGCTACACGAGTTTATCAGAGGAGGAGGAGAGCTAAGGCCCCAGCCCCAGTTTCATTATGGTTGGATGATCATTACATGGGGCTCTGTTGACCCAATTTGAGTTCTTAGCTGTGTTAAAGAGCCCACATGCATTGTCGTGCATTTTTTAAGACCCCGCATTGGGAAGATGCATGTGGGTTGCTTATTTGGAACTGATTGATACTTCTTTGGACTGTTTTGACGTCACCCGGCCTGACATGGACCACAACTGGATGTTACAAATGTTAGTCCATGCCATTGCATATCTTGGACACATCAGTTTGGTGATCCGGACCATTGGATATGTTAGGAGACTTGGGCTTAGGTGAATGGACACTCTAGTCTGCATATCCAAGCCATGGACACATTGGACCACATTCAACCAGGCCGTTGATCTGTGGGAGATGGGTTGTGTGGGCGTACCTATTGCAAGTTGGAGATCATCCTTGTGCCGTTGATCTGTTGGGAGATGGGACACAGCATCAATGGACCGTTGAATAAATGCTGGTCCAAATTTTCCAGCAATTAGAATTCCTTGAACTTCTGATCAATCCCCACTAAAACTCCAACAAAAATTTCAAAATCCCCAAATCTCTAAATCAGAGAGATTGAGAGAGAGAGAGAGAGAGAGAGAGAGATACCTCAACCGAGCTTCAGAGAGAGAGAGAGGGGGCGTGCGTGGGTAGGGCTTCGGCAACAAGAACGTGGGTGGAGAGAGAGAGAGAGAGAGAGAGAGAGAGAGAGAGAGAGAGAGCAAGAAGAGAGATCGACAGGAAGAGAGAGGAGGGAGAGATCCAGAGGAAGAGAAAGATGAGAGTGGAGAGAGGGGAGAGGGGCGAGAGAGGGTTTTGGAGAGGGCCGAGAGACGGATCTGGTGCGTAGGTAGTAGGTGCGAGAGAGAGACAGAGAGAGGAGATAGCGGATTTCCTTCGAAAGCCTTGCGCAGGAAGTTCATGCGCTGGTATGCTAAGTGGGGCTACCGTGATGTTTATGAGAAATCCACACCGTGCGTCCGTTTTGAGAGATCATCCCAGGACATGTAACAAAAAATGAGGTGGATCCAAAACTAAGGCCGCACGGGAGGAAACAGTGGATATTCAGTGACCACCGTTTGAAACATTCGTATGGCCATAATGTTTTATATCAGACTAGGTTTTTGGTGTTTTCACTTCATCCCAGTTGGAATGACCTTGTAAACGGTTTGGATGGCATATAAACATCAAGGTGGATCCTAGGATGATTTCAACGATAAGAAACTCTTTCCACGGTTTTCCCTCTCGTATGGCCCACTTAAATCTTAGATCCACCTCATTTTTTTTTCGAATGACCTAAAATTATCTCTCAAAACGGATGGGCCGTATGGATATCTCATAAACATCACAGCGGACCCCACCTAGCATTCCAGGCAAGAGGGCTTCCGCGGGAAATCCGCGTCCGGAAATCAGTAACTCAGTAATTCCTAGGAAGATTACATACTGAGTTACTCAGTACGCTTTTATGGTACTTGAGTAAACTCATTTGGGCCCACTTTGAATGTATGTGGTCTATCCATGCCGTCCATACATTTTTCCATCTAATTTTAGGGTTGATCCCAAAATCGAAGCATATCTAATGATCAAGTGGATCATATCATAGGAGATGATTTCTACCGTTGAAACCTTGCTAGACCCCACAGTGATGTTTATTTGTCATCCAACCTGTTCATAAGATCATAAAGAAATGGATGAAGGGAAAACACAAAAGTAAGCTTGATCCAAAACTTCTGTGGCCTCCAATAAATTTTCAACGGTAAACGCTCAATTCAGCTGTTACCTGTGGTGTGGTCCATTTGAATATTATATATGATTCATTTTGGGCTCAAGTACTAAAATTATCTGGTAAAATTGATGGACGGATCGGATAGAATACATAAAATCATGGTGGACCTCACAGAGTTTACTCAGTCCCATAAGCATGGTGGGTTACCAGGCCATTTGCTTCCCCCATTCGAGCATTTGCCTTGCGAACCAAGCCTCCAAGTACGCATAGCGTGCGTACTAAGTCAACTCTGTGAGGTCCACTATGAATGCTTGGAGTTTATCCACTCCATCCATCCATTTTACCACCTAATTTTAGAGCACGAGTCAAAATATGAAGAAGATCGAAAGTTCGAGTGAACCCTGCCATAGGAAACAGGTAGGGATTGAACACCTACCGTTAAAAACTTCTTTGGGCCATAGAATTTTTTATCACTGTCCCACTCTTTTCTATAGTGGGATCCGCTTGAACTTTGGATCTGTTCCATCAGTCATATGTATTATTCCATGGTGGGCAATGAGCTTAAAAATAAAGTCAATCCAATAATTGAGTGGGCCACACCATATACTATAGCTGAGAGGGTTACCCTCCCGTTGAAACATTCATAATCATGTATTGGGCCCACCGGCCCACCATGAGCTTGGCCTCATGGTATCATTTTCCTATGTAGTTGTTTTTGGTAGATTGTTAATACACCCACTTTCAGTTCACACTTCTAGCCACCCTCGACGGGGAATCGATTCCAAGACTGCTGAAACGAGGTATCTTTCACTCGGTCTACCACTTGAGCTATGGATTTGGGTGTCCTACCTTTGTATTATTTCTATATATCTACATCGGCTATATATTTTTCTATCATATTTTAGGATGTTATTGTAAATCACATGAAGATCCAAATCTCATGTCGCCTATACCAATCAAAACAGTGATAAATAACTATTAAAAACCTTTTGTAGGTCACAAAGGTTTTAGATCAATTTGATTTTTGTAATTTCCCTTCATCCAAATCTTCTTTACATTATCAACAAGTTGGATTGCATATAAACACTACTAAAATAGTGAGTTTTTATAACAACAAGTGGAGATGCGGATTCTCTACCGAAGTGATGTGTCCAAGTTCAATTAAACCCACCATGATGCTTGTGTTGTATCCACACCGTCCATCCACCTGGAGAGATCATTTTAGGGCATGAGCCAAAGAATGAGACAAATCCAGAGCTCAACTGGACCCCACCACATAAAATGATCGCTCCAAATGAATGAATGGTGTAGATACAACACATACATCGTGGTGGGGCTCACAAAACTTAGTGATGTTAATAAAGTTTTCACGAGGTCAGTAAATTGTGGCATGATTTTTAGCTAAATATTTAGCCCAATTTAGAAATTTGATCCATTCACTCTGTTCTACTAATCAAGAGCTTCGATTTGACTAGTTACTCGCCCAATCAGGCTTTAGATGAGAAAGATATTAGGTAGATAAGATTGATCAACAATATGATATATTGCCATCCAACAATCAGATTTGAGTAAAATGTAATCTAAACATCTAAAGTTATATTTAATCTTTAATATAGACGATTAAATTATCCAAAATTAGTCTGCATCCAGATAAATAGATCATGCCCATTTAAAGAGTGTTTTTTGATAGATCTAATTTGTTTTAGGTTACATGAGCTTTTTTTTTTTTTTTCTCTATCCTCACTTGTATGTTCTGAACGTATTTGACCGATCATATGAACCTTAAGATGGCCGGTTTATAGAATTTGATCAATCTCATCATTATAAGTTCTTCTTGCAATTACACTTCATTATACCCGGGCTATCATTTCTTCACGAGTGAATGCTTTTGTACATACACAGTTAGAGGTTCAATTAGTGGATGTCCCTATTAATTTAATAAAAAAATCTTATTTTTTTCACACATAAATATCAATTTCTTTTTAAAAATCTCTTCTTTTTTTTTTTCAAAATGTCTATTTTTTTTATCTTTATTTATTTGTCAAAACTTTTAACAAAATCTCATTTTTCTTATCATACTTTTCAATTTTATTTTCAAAATCTCAAATTTTCCCTAAATCTTTTTTTTTTTTTTGAAACTTAACAATTTATTCAAACTTCCCATTTTATTTTCAACTCTTCAATTTTATTTTTCAAAATAATAATTTTTTCTTCAAAATCTCGGTGTTTTTTAAATCACTTTTTTTTTTTCAATGTCATTTTTTCTCAAACATTTTCAAGTTTTTTTCAAATTCTTTTTTTTTTTTTTTTGAAACTCTCAATTTTCCTTTTCAAATATCAATTTTTTGTCAAAATCTCGATTTTTTTTCTTCAAAATTTCAATTTTTGAAGCTTCTCCATTTTCTTTTAAAATATTTTTTCCCAAACTTTTCAAAAAGAAATTTCAACATATATATATATATATATATATATATATATATATATATATATATACTCATCAAAATTTTCACAAATATTTTAATCGTTTCAATTTTATTTTTCAAACAAACATTTTTTTCGATATCTATTTTTATTCAAAATTATCAAATTTACTCAGTTTTTTTTTTTCAAAATCTTGATTTTTATTAAATCATAGTTTTTTTTTTTTCAAAATCTCGAATTTTCTCAAACATTATTAATTGTTTTTTTTAATAAATTTCTCAATGATTTTTTTTTCAAAATCGTAAAAATTTTTAAACCTCTCAATTTTCTTTTTCAAAATGTCGATTATATATTGAAATATCGATTCTTTTCAATCATAATATTTTTCAAACTTCATTTCCTAAAATACAAACGATGTATGGTGGGATTTTTTGAGTGATATTCTAAAGCATTTAAATATCAGTTTTAAAGCAAAATAATAATAATAATAATAATAGTTTCCACTCGTTTGATATGAAAAACAAAACAAAAATTCGTTGCATTCAATTAATTGATACAAAAATTATCTTAAATGCAAATAAATACAATTAATGCACTGAAATTCTATTAAAAACACTTCTTATATTATAATAAAATAATTTACCACCATATTCTATTATAAAAATAAAATAAAATATAAATTATATATTTAAAAAAAAAAATAGGTGCAAAATTTAATTTACCTCGGACCCTAGTCCGTCACAAAAGCAAATACAGGGGCTGGGGCAGAAGGCAATTTACGACGGACTTGATCCGTCACAAAAGCAAAAAGACCGTACTTTCAAGTGGCAAAATCTGTTTATTTGCGACGGTCGAAATCCGTCGCAAATTGCATTTTAGCCACAAACTTTGTTCCCTCACTAAATCCCGTAACTACCACAATTTTCGTAAAAAAGTTGGGCGTGACAAACCTTTTCCGTTATCGTTAAACCATAACTCCGTGGGATTTGACCGATCCGATGGTTGGTCCAATCATTATACAAATGTCACGAGCGAACCCCACATCATTAAAAAATTATTATAATAATAATAACTAGCCACTGCTAACCCAAACGAATGTGAGGAGTCTCCTTCCCTCACCTATTTTAAATAAACGGCAAAACCATAACTGTTGTTTATGTTGGGGCCACCATTATCAAAATGATGATAGGAACTCTTCATCAAACCAGTTCTAGGAAAGTTTCAACGGTGAGGATCCCTGACAAATTCATGATAAGCACAGTCCACCCAACAATCAAATCCACTTCATTTTTTAGGTCTTATCTAACCTGACCAAGTTACACCTGATGGACGGAATGGATCATCCTTCCAAGTATCACAGTGGACACCAAGTGATCCGGCATTCAAACTACATCCGCAATCAACCTGGGAAATGCGCGCGAAGCTCAGCTTGAATGAAAGTCTTTGTTTCACGAGTCATAGAGCCATTGGTTCGTTGTTGGGGTGCTACCGAGTCGACTCATCAAAAACCTTCGAGTCTTAGGCTAAGTTGGTCCTTTTTCAGGCGAGTTCAATCTAACACACACCAAAAGCCTTGCTGGGAAGCTGTATTATCCAGCTAGCCTGAGAACAAAGCCAGTTTGAGTCAACATTCTGCGGAGTTGAGCTCGAGTTTGATAGGATTGCACCAAGTCATTGCTGAGTTGACTCGGTGAAATTGCAACTACTAAGTCAAACACCACATCATGGGCTCTCTTTACATGTCATTATGAGAACTGACCTTTAAGGATGTTCTGCACGTTCTAGAATTTATGGAAAATTTTATTTCTTGTTATTTTCCCAATGAAGCTAGCACAAAGGCTATAATAGAATGTAGAGAAGTTTTTTCTAAGAATGAGAAATTTGTATGGAATGCATATAAAGTAGATGGGATGTATAAGTTTTATGTTGATTTTAATAAAGCTTCTTATTCTGTTACGTACTCCTTAGTATTTATAATGAGAATGTTTGGCATAACAGATTGTGCCACATTAATTTAAAATATGTGAAACGAATGAGTGCCTTGAAACTTATCCCTAAATTAAGTGATAAGGACTCATTCGGTGAATGTATGTACCATAGTAATGCTAAAATCATTAGGTAACCTTGTAGGTTGGTTGAGAGGAATTTTGAACTCTTAGGACTAGTTCACTTGAATATATATGATCCAAAGGAAACCCAAACCAGAGGTTGTAAAATGCACTTTATTATCTTTATAGATGATCACTCTAACTGTTGTTATATATCTTATTAAGTTTAAGGATGAAGCCATTGACATGTTTAATATTTTCAAGGCTGAAGTAGAAAATCAATTTAGTCTCAAGATTAAAGCCTTTGAAGTGATAGGGGAGGTAAGTATACCTCACCGGCATTTACTAATTTTTGTGAATCCCAAAGGATTATACATTAGTACACTACTCCCTAAACCTCTCATCAAAATGGAGTTACCGAGAAAAAAAAAGGACATTGATAGATCTAGTAAATACTATGCTTAGTTCTACCTAATAATCTATGAGGCGAAGCTATTCTTACAGCTGTCAATATCCTAAATAGAATTCTTTTTAGTAAGACAAATAAATCTTCATACGATTGTGAAAAGATAAGGTCCTTACCCTAAATTACTGTAGGACTTGGGGATCTCTATGCAATATTATATTAGTTGATGTTAAAAGACCTAAGTTATGAGATAAAATTATTGGTTGTGTATTTGTTGGATACGTACTTAACAGTAAATTTTATATGTTTTTAACCTTGGATAATTCCTCTATTATAGAATATAGAGGTATTAACTTTTTTTAATTTACTTTTCTTTATAAGTAAAAAAATAAAATTAGTGGGGGTGATCATTTAGACTTAGGGTCTAAAACTGTCAGTTTATCTAAAACTTTTGGTTGTAATGAACTTGATACTTTACATAAAGCTAGTAAGATGGCTAGATTAGTGAAGGTTTTTGGACTGGACTTCTCTACCTATAATTTAAAATGTGATCCGGTCTCATACAAAGAGGCAATGTCATCTCGTAATGCCTCCTTTTAGAAGGAGGCTATACATACCAAGATAGATTCCATCATGACAAATCATACATGGAATCTAGTTTACTTACCTAATGGTTTGAAACCACTCGAATATAAGTGAAATTTTAGAAAGAATGCCATGGCCCAAATTTCGAGTATCATGCATGCATCCTAGACCTAAGATCTGCGTCGCAACTCGTACACTAAGTGTACTCAGCTCATTTAATACATTTGCATAAAGACTCACAGTTGACAATCTAAATTTCCATTTTTCACTATCACACTTCATACAACATCCATTCCAACCAACTATTATCAATTCAACTAAGAACCGACCCATTTGGGGTCATATTTAAAATAACTGGCAATGAATCAATCTAATGATTAAATAATTCATATATAATGCACCTAGATGGCAACATGAACCGATTGATGCAAATTCTGGAGAGGCAGGATCCGCCTCATGGCCACGGGGTAGAGGTCGACGCTGCCACCGAGTAGTCCCGACCGCCACAGGTTCCCCAGAACCCTCGCGAATCTGAAACACAAATAGGTCACAACCAAGTGTCAACTCGGACCGCGAAGATTGCTAAGCTCGACGACTCTGATCTGCGTCATACGTTGGAAAATCGGAGACAAAGGAAGGCCCCCGAAGTACTCCCCGAGATAGGAGAGAACGAGGTCCCTTGGCAGGTTGAGTTCAAGGAACCACGAGGTCAGATCGGTGACATCCACCAGGCCTACTGTGTACAAGTTCCGACCTCCATCGAAGCCATGATGGAGGAGACCGGGCCTCCATTCACTGACGATATCATGGGAGCCCAACTCCTGCCCAAATTCTGAATGTTGTAGATCGCCTCCTACTCTTGATCTAGCGATCCTGCCGAGCATTTGGAATCGTTTAGGGCTTAGATGGAGCTCCACGGCATAGAATTGATTTGGCCCTTTTCCCAACTCAAACCATGTACTGAATATGTTTGGAGAGGCATTCCAAGTCTCCAATTTGTGTAGGAATACAATTTATGATCTTTTTCTTCTTGGTATGGAACTAATTCTAATTCATACTTTTCCACTAGTTGTTTGATTTTTACTTATTAGCTGACCCCAAACAGGTGGGAGGCAAGGCTATGATGATGACGATGTCGATATCGACTACGATTTGATTTTTGCATGGATGCTTATTCAAAAAATGATGGGTGTAGAGTTGTTGGTTGACATAAGCTGGTTTTTGGCTGCAGGTAGTTGATTATGGAGTTCATAAGCTTTGGAAATACAATAACATTGGGGTATTTCATCTATTACACCTTTTCGTTGCCCACTGATCTACATTCTAATATGATAGTGCAAGATGAATTGACCGTCAATCCCGAGTCTCACTGAGTCTATCTTTGGATGCACAAGTCCATTGAACTGCAAGCATTCTGTTTAACCAAGAGGAAATGACAAAAAGTATTGATGCTTCCTCTTATCTTAATGAGCAAATATCCCTCAGACTGCAATTGTCTCTTTCAAGTTTCAAGTCCAACTAGGAAGTAACAGAAATTCTATTTGGAGAAAAGAGCTTTCAATATGAATGTCATGAAAGAAATACAATTTGGTTAATTCTCCCTTATTAGACTAATAATTGCAATTCAAAATGATAAGGCATTGCTCCCTGATAGTTGTAGAACTTTTAAGTTTGAATACCACAAAATTGTTACCGGAGGGGAGGGGCTTGTTTTGCTAAAATGTCTTATGGTTTAAAATCTCCATATCAGAAATTGTATTGGATGGGTATTGAAATCACATGTATCAGGATGTCCTGGAGTGGTTTTTTTTATTGATTTAGTGCAGCGCTGGCAAAATATACAAAAACTTTAATATATACCATTAGTTTTCAGATAGCCATGTATCAGAATTTTGAACCATGTATGGCTCACTCATCGCATGCTTTATCTGAGTCCCTTTCAAGTGTTGGATTTTTCATGACTTGTTAGTGTTGGCAAAGGAATCTGACTCCTTACCATGCCGTTCTTTTGAATTCAAGATCAATTCTTTGGCCAGTTTACTTTTATGTCCAATATTCTCGCATTTAAGCATGTAGCAAGCTGGTTGTGTGCATGTGTATGCAAAATCATCATGCCATTAGTTTTAGTCTGAATGCATAGATTAAGTTGAATGTGATGGATCTTCAAGGTGGTATGTTACACTTGAGCTTTGTTGAATGTAGGATGGCCATTTAAATAGATTTCAGGTACATGAAAATGTTTGTATATGTCTGGACTTTGTATAGTATAGTTAAATAGCATAGTAGTTAGCATTTACAAACCATGTCAGTTTGCTTGAGAGTGCTAGAAACCCAAGTTTATATATATATATATATATATATATATATATATATATATATATATATATATATATATATATATATATATATATATATATGCCTATATGTATCATTCCATGGGAAATCAAGGTTACCATCTATGCCGTGTGACCCAGTTTTCCATGCACCCGAAACTTTGTCTCATGGGGGACACACTTCCACATCTTGGTGGGCCCTCATGAGGTCGAGTGGTGTGGCCCAACGTGATTTTGGGCCGGCCCCACCATGATGTATGTCGAACATCACCACCGTGCATTTGATGGGCATAGTCCCCCTATATATATATATATATATATATATATATATATATATATATATATATATGTGGGGGTTCTATATCTTCATGAGGTCGAAATGGGCCCCACCATGATGTATGTCGAACATCAACACCGTGCATTTGATGGGTCTCCTTTAAATTATGGGATATCCCAAAAATCAGCCGTATACGGAACTCAGGTGGGCCATACCATCTAAAATCATGTAAAGACATACATAAAACATATAAAAGCACTTGGTGGGGCCCACCTAAAAGTTGGATGCGTCTGAAACTTGGTCTAACCCCTCATCCAAGTGGGACACACATAACGGATGGGCTGGATCTGTGCACCACATCTCAGTGGGCCCAAAAAATGATTATGAATGTTTTAATGGAGGGTAACTCCTCTCAACTTTTGTATGTGGTGTGGCCTACACAAGTCACGGATTGACTTGATTTTTAAGCCCTAGGCCCACCATGTAATGGTGCATCTAACTGATGGGGTAGATGTTCAACACGCATCACAGTGGGGCCCACCAGCTCGACCTCATGGGAAGTTCCTATAGAACCTTCTCCATATATATATATATATATATATATATATAATTCAGATCCCTTTGTTCTGATTTTATTTGTTATATTAAATATCTTGATTGTTTATCACACTTCTCATACTTTCTCGTGCAGTTCTAATGGAAAATTTCTAGCATCCTTGGGGAGTAGTGGTCCTTGTCGGGTTTGGGACCTAATGTCATTGATGGTTGTAGCCAATTTACCAAGAGGAACTGTGAGCAGCTTGTTTTACTTTACTTTTTTCTTTTGATAGACAATCTAGGCTTGAACCCGTTACCTCTGTTGAAACACACTTTGTCTGCCCTTGAGCTGCGGGCCCGAGCCCATTTTACTGATTCCTTAAATACATTTTTAGAATTCCTTTTTTTTTTTTTTCTTGTATCTTTGAATCTAAGTTGGATACATCTGTCAAATTCATGGTGAGGTTGTCGGGCTCTGCCATTTTTCTCACAATAGTGAATAGTGATGATAATCAAACCTAAATGTGACTGCAATGCAAGGTGAAATTCCTGATTCGAATAACAGATTCTCCTTGATTACTATTGTTTCATATGTTGCTGATTTTGAAGCTGTTTTACAGGCCAGCATGGAAGCATTGTCCCTTGGAACACTACATCATGGGAGAGAGTTGGATCAAAGAAAATAGTCCATGACCCTATTTCTGCCTCCAATGTTTCAGCTGATGGAAAACTCGCAATGTAAATCTTCAATTAATGCTTCTTATAGAAGAGGAATTTTGATTCCATTTTATAGGCTTTGCTGCATTAATCTGGAAGTTTTCCTTCGTAACATAGCACCAACACAACCTCGTGACACTAACACATTATTTGACACATAACCAGTACATGAGACCCCAAATGGATCAACCTTTATTTATTTATTATTCATTTTTTATTTTTACACACACCCGCCACACACCCACGCACGCCATAGTGGGATTTCACCACCAAATGGATCAACCTCATAACAGTAACACAATCTGTGACATAGCAAATGGTCTCGTCTTGTTGGTTGCACAGTGCCAGTCTTTGGTTTGATCAATGCCAAATTCTTTGGCTTGATCAATCCATGAGTCTCTTCCAGCAGTGTTTTAAAACCAGGCCAAACATCAAACGAGTAAAGCTGTTGATGCAGTGCAAACAGGTTCAACTGCTAGTAAAACCTATCGCGATCATGACATCATAATTTAGTGTAGATTGTTTATAGAACAGAGCTTTCTATGTCATATTGCTTTTCTAACACCTAAGATATCTGTTTTTCGAAAAGGATAAAAAGCTATGTTCCCCTTGTTGTAGCCCTGGTGTATCATGGTAATATGTTAAGCTACCCTCTTTGAATCATATGTCCTACAGAAGTAAACTGATGTTCTTAGTAGAACATTGTAGAAGTATAAGCAAAATCTTCTCTATAACCTGACAGAAACAGCAGTGAGTTGATTTTTTTTTCCTTCCCATCTGTACATCCCTGCATTTCAATCTAGGTTTTAGTCCAACGCAAGGGTAGTTCATAAATGTGAAATAGTACATCCTCGTGCTTCCCAAGTACAAAACTGAAGGGCACTAGTATCATAATTGATCTGTAGCCTAAGGACCTTTTGGATGAATTCCAAAATGAGAATGCAGAATGAGACCCCAAACCTGCCACATTTCATGGGGTGGGGCATTTGTGTTCCATCCAGCAAAATGCAATTAGTGGTATGCACTACACTTGTGTACCCAAAGCCACCCAAAAATGGGGGGTGCTATGGCAATGGGTCTGGCCTGTTATCCTACCATTATCACTCAAGATGGTGATGCATGGGTCTCCCTCCTCCTTTACCTAGGCTTGAGACTGGCAATGCAATGATTTGCATTGGTCAAGTTAAAAAATGGCTTAAGCTCTATTTGGTTTGAGAAAAATTTATATTCATAAAGACTGATGTGATGACCAAATGGAGCCTAAGACCATAAATATGTTCAAATATAGAGTACAAAATTCATTTAAATTTTCAAAAAACAAACCAAACAACATATAGATTACCTAGAAAAAACATACAAACTATAAATTTGGAGTGTCAAATTAGTTTTTTATTTTATTTATTTATTTATTTTTTTTTTTTAAAAAAGCAAGCCAAACATCATATAGAGTAACTAAAAAAACATGCACACTACAAATATGTTCAAATATAGAGTACAAAATTCATTTAAATTTTCAAAAAACAAACCAAACAACATATTGAGTAACTAGAAAAAAACATGCAGACTATAAATATGTTGAACTATAGAGTACCAAATTAGTTCAAAATTAGAAGAAAAAAAAACCAAGCCCAACATCATATAGAGTAACTAATAGAAACATGCAAACTACAAATATGTTCAATTATAGAGTACTAAATATGTTCAAATTATTGAATTCTCAAGGAGTCCTTCCCCCATTGCACAAATGATCCCGGACCGACGTCTCCAAGTGTAGATGCGAACTCATCTCCTTTCCACAAAGGAGCACCAGGTTGTATAATCTCAGTCAGGATAACAACGAAAGCTCCATCCTCCAACAGCTAGCAATGTACAATTGCATTTGGATTAACTTCATGTACTTGACTACGAGCAACTACACCACGTTTCCCCCATCCAAGCAAGTCGCATCTCTTACCAATATATATTATATCCGGCTGCATGTACACATATAAAATGGCATTGGTGTTGATAGGGTTTATAATATAATTGTACGCTCAATATAGTAGAAAATTTATAATTGCATACCGACGATGCCCGAGTAGATCTAACTGCTGGTGGTGATGAGAGGTTTTGAACAAACTGGACAACTTCATCGAGGTTATTACCACTATGTTCTTAAACAACCGCGTTGTGAACCTTGTTTAAGTTTGGGATATTGTGGTATTGTTGGGAACTTGATGCACGTTCAGTACACTCAGGTGATGCATGCTCACCGTGCATGTTCCAAACCCTATATGTTGGGTCGAATCCATTTTTCATTAGATGTATTTTCAAATCATCATAAGAAATCGGTAAACGTGCGCATCTGCAAGTGGTGCATGGACAAAGAATGACTTCTCTACCAGGAATGTGTACTCGTGCAAACTTTGAAAAGTTTCTTATTCCATAAATAAAACGTGAGTTCGGGAAACTTAGTATCATCCACTCCCTATCCATTACAGGCGGATCCCGATTAACCAAATGGTCCATTTTAAACCTGTACCTTACCAAAAAAAAAAATAATAATAAAATATCATTCACCCATTAATGGATCTAATTCTAAACACATGGATCTATAATAAATATCATTCACCCATTCGCAATTCTGCCCCTGCACGAACCTAGGGACAGACGGTCTTGTCAGGGGCTCCGTGGGGCCCACCATGATTTATGGGGTTCATCCGCTCCATCCATTCATTTAAAAAGTATGTTCCAGGGCAAGTACCCAAAAATGAGGTAGATCGAAAGCCCAAGTGTACCACAAAAGATATAAATGTTAGGCAATAAATCTCCACTGTTTTACATGGTGTGGTCCACTTAAGCCTTCAATCTGCCTCCTTTGGGCTCATGCCCTAAAATGAGCTGCAAAATGGATGGACGGCTTAGATCAAACACACATATTTTGGTGAGCCCCATAGAGCTCCATACGGGACATCAAACTTTAGATGTGGTGTGGTGTGGTAGAAGATTTTAGCTATGGATTAAAGCAGTAGAAAATTAAATACGATTATTATCCGTAGCTAAGACCCACCATAGTATGTAGCCTTTACTAATTTTTGTCTCCTAGAATTATAAATAGGAATAATAAATTCACGAACACAACATCCTTCTAGTGTGAAAAACATGGATACAAGGTTAAAAATAAGATAGAAGTCATGCACATTTTCAGAATATGTATGAAAATGAATTATGGGAAAGAATCCCAAACTGCTAATAGTTATTCAGAACTACTAGGATGCAAAAAAAGTGAGTGGAAAAGTGCACGGATCCTAAATTCAAGAAGCAGATGTTCATATACCAAATGTTGTGATCATCTCAACAAGAACATATCTTCTTCGTGGGTCAGATTGGCTGGCCCACAGGTCCATCCATCCAACTTTTAACCCAAGTTATTAGTGGGTATTAGCATGTGCAATGTATTGGAGAAAGGAATCAGCTTGCAAGATGCAAGGAGATGGTGAAGAGGCAGTTTCAAAATGCAAATTTTTTTTTTCGTACTTTGGTAAAGTGCCATATATATGCATTTTAAAGTTGTACATATAGAATATCTTAAATCAATCAACCATCCATGTCATTGAGTCAAATGTCCTAACCTCTGATTTATGAACATTGTTTCTTAAATTTGTATCCTTGACATGGTTGTGTTATAAACATCATTGATATTTATAAACATTTTTCTTTAGATATGGTGGTGTTGAAGGGAAAGTTTGTCTCTGTATGGTTTAGAAGATCATGCTTTATGTATGGTTCTTTTAAAGGAGGCTTTGGTCCTTTGAAGTATGAAACCCTTTAATGAATTAATCATGATGAAATGATTTTTGGACATTGCAAAACAAAGTTGATGATTCTTTTTTGCCTGCCTTAGTTAAAGTTGTAAGAGCCTAGATAATCTTGCATGCAGACTCACACACTTTGTCTGTTAACCTGTGCAAAACATAGGATTAATTTTTGGTTCATGATACATCTACACTACATGCCTGCTTATCATCCATCACACTTTGACAAAGTATCAAAGTTCTTATCTTCAATAAACAACAATAGAAATGCAAAAAAATGAAAAAAAATCCATAAAAACCATATCCAAATGTTAGATATTCTAATTTTGAAAAAAAAAAAAAAAATAAAAATAAAACACTAACTCAATTTCAGCATAAATGTGAAAAGTGAATACATGATACCCACCGGTCAAATAGGTAAACCATGCCCACTATTACAGATTGTAAGCATACTAGAGCGCTACAACACATGCACTTAAAAATCTTGTCGAGCATAAAAAATTGAAATCTGATATGCTCGTAAGCCAACAAATACATGCATTCAATCTATAAAATGAATTGATTGTAGACATAACTTATAGATGTTAATACCATGTAACAAGTGAAGCCTGAACCTCAACAGATGTACATTTCATTGAAGCTCCCAATTTCATTAAGGAATGATTTACACCAGTTACTGATGAGCATTAATGTGGGCATGGGATTCTGCCTTTTTTTTCAGATTGGAAGTGCCTATCCCTTCAATTGGTGGCCAACATACTAAAAGCAGCACATAACATGGTCTTCATTTGATCAGAAAAGGCAGTGTTGAAGGGTTAGGAATAGGATAACCCAATCCGAAGGGCATCCCATCCATGTGGGGCCCATTGCATCACTTGGGGCCACACATTTGTAACTGATCCCATCCATCTAGCCTCATCCCTTGCTTCATATCTCTCAATGACACAAGCATAAGTGGACGGATCATATCCATTCTAACGATCACATTTTCTATCATAATCTAGCTCAAAAGCTTCTGTTTTTTTTGATCAGGTGCTATGTTCTTGTTTGTCCATTTTTCTCCCAATTTCATTGGTCTCTCCATGCACAATAATACTTAGAAATAATTGATTAAATCTTTTGCATTATTCCTAATCTGTCACCATTTTAAAATTTAAAGACAAGAATAAATAGTCTTTGTTATTTCTCTGTGGGGACTGGATGTTAATGTCTAGATAGATAGGATCAAGGGATCATATGTCCATCACTCCAATGGTTTGATCATTTTCAAACAGGTCCAACCAAACCAGACATCAACATTCTAAAAAAAAATAAAATCAAGCTACTTCCAATTTCAGTAACCTGAAATTACAGCATTTTTTATTTTTTATTTTTGGCAAGTCGCCTGAGATGTATCCGTTCCTAAACCATTCTGACAAAGAACATATATATATATATATATATATATATATATATATATATATATATATATATATATATATAAAAAAAGACTCGTGATATTTCGACTGCAGGGTTAGGAAACGACATTGGACGAGCTTATGAGAGCAACGTAGCCATCTGCATTGGTTTCTTACAGAGGATTACGCAAGTTTCCTTGGGAGTGTGCTCTGTCATTCAAATCTTAGTGTCGTTTGTTTTTCAAATGGTATGTTTTTTTTTTTTTTTTTTGACAGTTAAATGCCCGGACGTGTTATAGTGTAGAATATCATATTGAGTTGTTTTTGACATATCTCCTCCAGTGGAATACATATTATGCATTTGCATCCTTGGGGGAGCTTTTGGACAGTCCATTAATGAAGCATCTGACACACAATCGCTGCCACATATGGATTTCAATGGGCCAGGCCTGGGGTCAGCTTCTGCCCTGATTTTGAACTATTCAGGCTGGACCTATTCAAAGTTTTTATTTTACTTTGCCTCATGTAGCCATTTGACGGTCCTACTTCCACAGAATATGATCTAGACTTCCAAAATCATAACCAACCATATTAGCTCTACTACTTGATATGGTTTTCAATTTTGACCCATCGGTTTTAGATTTCAGATGGGCTAAACAACATTGCATTTCAGGCCTTACAGCATTTTAGCCAATTAATCCAGCGTTTTAGCCTGAAATTCATATATCCCTTCTTAAACCATTCTGACAAAGAACCAACATAAAAGTTTTTAAAAAATCAACATTCTGACAAAGAACCCATATAAAAAAAATACCTTAAAAAATATACAATCATGGATGAGAAAGATAGTAGAAACTGACATTACTTGATGAAATAAACCATAGCTTTTAAATGTAGGGAAGAGGGAACCTTTGAAGAGGAAGAGACCTCAAGGTTAGGGGGGGAGTGAGGGCGCGGGAGCTCGATAGAGGAGAGGGAGAGGGCGAGAGAGGGAAAGGAGATGGAGATGGAGAGGAGAGGGGAGGAGAGGAGAGGGAAGGGAGAGGGAGCTCGAGAGAGGGAGAGGGAGAGGGAGAGGGAGGTGAGGGCGCGGGAGCTCGATAGAGGGAGAGGTGTTTGTTTTTAAAGGGAGGTGCGATTTGAGTTTTGGGGACACCGCATGGCACGAGCGGAAGAGAGAGGGGCTGAAGGTCATGTCAACGGCTCGTGGGGCCCACCGTGATGTATGCGATTTATCCAATCCGTCCATTTATTTTGAAAGTTAATTTTATTTCATTATTCCAAAAATTAAGTAGATCTAAACTTCAAGTGGGCCACAATAAAGATTAACAATCGCTACTTAATATCCATTGTCTCTTATGGTGTAGCCCAGTTGAGCCTTCGATCCACCTCTTTTTTGGATTTGCCCTAAAATAAGTTACAAAAATGGATGGATGGATTGGATTAGGATGATTTTAGAGATATGGTCCTTTCACAATGTACCCCATAACTTGGATGGTCTGGATGAATATTATAGGAATCTAGCTCCTTGGCCCACCCTCCCATCCTTTGGTTGGTCAATTTCCTAACTGAGAACCGCATAGGCGGAATTTTCATGAGATCCACACCGTCCATCAGGTAAGCTGGCTCATGATCAACCAAGAACCAAAATATCACGGTGATCCAAATCTCAGGTAACCCGTACCATGTAAAACAGTTGGGATGGGCACCCTTACCGTTAGATTTTTGTAATGCCCACCTTTATGCTTATATGCCATCCAATCCACTCACCTACCTCATCAGGATAAAATGATTAGCCGAATATCACGCTATTTCAATCAAGTGGGCTATTCCACGTTAATTTAAAGGTCGTGTATAATTTTATACTTTGTGACCCATCTGAGTATTGGATCCGCCTATCTTTTTTTGGGAAGAAGGGCAAACAAGGGCTGGCCTACATGTTGGACGGTTTGGATTTCGTACAAGCTAAATCATTTCAGTGATCGTACCTACCTGCGGTACACATAGGATAAATCACTCAAGCTCTGTGGGGTCCATCATATTATTTTTAGTTCATCCACTCCGTTCATCAGCTATTTATTATCATTTTCACAACAGAAACATAAAAACCAGACCATTCAAATCAAGCAGGCCTCACGATGATAGATCATGCCTAAAACATTAAGTTCAACCAAATTGGCCCACCTGACTCTGAATCAGGCTGATTTTTGGCATGTCTGTTAGTAGTGGTGAAATGAACATAATGAACAGGTTGGATGATATATAAACATCATGTTGGACCCCACATACTAACCTGTGTTTGACGTCCACTCCCTGTAGTTCCTCGAGGTGTGGCCCACATGAGTTATCAGTTGGGGTAGTTTTTTTTCCACGGGGCCTAACATGAAGGACGCACTTGATGGACGGACTGGATGTCACAAAATTGAGTGTGTTGATCGACAAAATATCCACCTTTCTTTTTTTCAACTCGAACAAAACATAACATGACACCAAACTGTAACAAGAACGGTAACACAAGTTTCCCTGCACGCCTGATAATCCATTTCCAGTTTTCTTTGAAACCCCGTGTCAGAATAAGAACCAACCGTAGAAACAACTAATCAAGCTATACAAGATGTACTTGAACAAAACATAACATGACACCAAACTGTAACAAGAACGGTAACACAAGTTTCCCTGCACGCCTGATAATCCATTTCCAGTTTTCTTTGAAACCCCATGTCAGAATAAGAACCAACCGTAGAAACAACTAATCAAGCTATACAAGATGTACTTGGGACGCAGTCCACAAATACGACCAAAACATACTGTCCAAAAAGGTGAATTGTCTAAAAAAGTGTTAGACTATTGT
This sequence comes from Magnolia changhungtana, assembly GCA_030180095.1. NCBI lineage: Eukaryota > Viridiplantae > Streptophyta > Magnoliopsida > Magnoliales > Magnoliaceae > Magnolia > Magnolia changhungtana. The sequence goes on along the minus strand of JASAUF010000564.1, from coordinate 1,010,566 downwards.
CCCCAATAGGTGAACTCAGTAAAGCAAGAATGTCATGCAACAAATAAGCCAATTCCAACTTTGCCTAAAGTTGAATGATATCCGTCTGGCTTGAGCAATTCCAACTTCACCTAAAGTCAAATGATAACCCTCTTGAAAAGTAGCTTTCGGCCTGTTTGATAGACACTTAAAAATGAGTTCATCTCATTTGACTTTATTGTAATGATGTAATGCCATGAAAATCAGGGGTCGAGTATAGACTTAACTCCCGAGTTTCAACGCATCACTTATACAACATAGATAATGATGATTGAATGTTGTCTGTGTTAGTGCATTAAACATGAGTGAGATTAAGCCAAAACAACAACACATAATCCAGGGATAGTTGTAATGCACAAGCGGAAGACTGAAACGAGATATATAACAATATAAACCGGTATACGTCCCCAAAGTATGTATGCGTTGCCAGGTCAATAAGTACAAGTATTGTTTCAAAATACAAAATGTCAAAAGAATATGATAGTTCACTACAAGTATAACCTTGAAGCCCCGTCGATTCAGAATGACTCACATGAACCCGCCTGAATACTACATGTACGAGAATGCCTCTTCGTTATCACAAAAGTCAGGCTCTGCCTCCGGAGTCGCGTCGCCATGTGCAATCAAGACAGTCTGGTTGGTGTTTGAAACACCGTCCTATAACGTGGGAGTGAGTGATCAACTCAGTGGAACAATAAAGCAAAGGTTAACATGTTATCAATCCAATCAACCAGTAATGATAAAGCAGTACAACAATCATGTCCTAAATACTCTTAATTAATGTAAAATAATATGTAAGAATGATACATGCTCTCGCCTACACTCCCTCAGCGTCTTTATCTTACGGCGCGCATGGCAACCATCCGAAAGTGTTCTTCCACGCCAAAGCACATGCAATGCGGTGCATGCACGTGATTAATCAGGTTCTTACTTAGGTTTATTCATATAGCGGGATTGAGAAACTAAGGTACCTCCCTTATATCATTTCTCAAATAATAATCCATTCTAGGGTCGTCAGTCCTAGTAAATCTCATACGATGTTGCAGTTCTAGGTCACTGCAAAGGGCTCGACACCTGATCAGTGCAGGCCTATCTTATACTCTAGTTGATACAGAAAGACTCGTCGCCTCTACGCAGTCTCAGAGTACGCTCGAGGTCACTACAAAGGGCTCGTCACTTGATCAGTGTAGGCCGACAGCTCAAATACAATGTCCCATACCATCGTATTCGGCTCACGAGACAGTATTACTCACTGGTCACTACGGGGAGGCTTGTCGCCCAAGTGTAAGCCGACAGCTCGACCACGGTGTCCCATACCACCATGTTCGACTCATGAGTCTTAGCGGATCGAGGTACCAAGGTTAATGGGATTTCCACTGGTGAGTTTGGTACCTTAGGTTCAAGCAGTAGTGTCCAAACATGGTGAACATACATAGGTTCAATCGGGTTACTTGACGAGCTCGACTAGTACGAGCGCACGTTGAGTTGATTGACATGAAGTGCATAAGCACTCCGTGTGACCTAACTACTATTGATCACTCTAGTACGGCTTGGGTTCGTCAAACACGTCCTACGTGGCGAATAAATCTTAGCCACGAACTCAAAGCCTATTACCGATTGCCTGGGCCATAACATAGCCCCATACGAATTCAACCTTAACCAATAAGCATGTGAAGTAGTCAGAACAGGAGTAACCAAGTAGTCCAATCATAATATCATGCATATTATAAGATGCAACATAAACAAGAATCCATACACATGCCTTTCACAAGTAAAGCGAGGAAACTAAATAACTTGCGTGGAGGGAATCATACACATCCCTAAGGTAGCTGAGAATCCTATCTCAACACCCACCCAAACACTATCTCCTAAGTACTTACTTATACAAGCATTTTCACAAATACATAGACTACACTTATTAGCCTACATAACGTAAGTTGGCCCAACATATATTAGGGCGAATCCTTTCGCCAAGGAGTTATTATACACATAACTAGTATATACACACGGCAATTAATCATGGCAAACACACTTTTAAATTTCATACGTATACGGTACTTTCTACAAATACAAAGAATACGCTAAACTCCACATAGTTCATATATAACTGAAACGCAAGACAGACATTGCATTTTGCATGTGAACTAGCATCCACGTCAGGAATCTATCATTAACCGACATTGAAAGCTTTGAAAACCATAACCTATACGTCTATAATCCACACCTTACGCCGGTAAACGCATGTTGAACTCAGTTTGTAAGTCAAGTTGTTGTCTATGACACGAGGGCCACCTACAGCATGCAATAGGTTAGCTATTTCATCACTTAGACTATTTGAATCCATAGAACGGATTAGGGTTAGGTTTTCTTACCCAAGTACGACGTTGAAAACACCGAAAGAACCATACGGGAGTGGCATTTCAGCAGGTGGATTAGCAGGGAAGAATCCCAGGAATCTTCACCAACTTCTCTCTCACTTTCTCTCTCTTTACTCTCTTCTCTCTCGTAGGGTTTTTCCAAATTCGTATGGAACGAATGAGAGGGGGTTTAAGGCCCTCATATAGGCCCAGAACTGATGGAAATGGCCCCAGGGCTAAGGTATACTTAGGTTATAGCCAAAGGGCGCTTGTTCCGATCCAACGGAGCGCTTCTGAAGGCTCCTTTTCTGTGTGCGGTTGGACTTAAGTTCCCTGACCATGGATCTAGGTCGAGTTAAGTTTTCAGTCCAATCGGATTTACAGATCGACCGCGGTGGACCAGTTTCCGTTCGATGGTCATCGGTACTCAATCGGGGCCACAAGTGCACTAGCATGTGTGGAAAATTTCCCCCCGATCCGAAGGTGTAATTAGGTCAGATTCTGACGGTCTGAATCCTTACAACTTGCCCACAAACGGAACGACTTAAATTACTTAAGTTTGAGTTTAATTCTAAAGATATTCGCGTTTCTCACACACTTTGCTATGGGCTCAAGCGAATAGCTTCGGGATAGTATCTGGACTTGATTTCTGAGGTGGTGGTTAAGTCCAGCAAGGCGGTCTTAATTATATAATTTCGTAGTAATCGGACTTTCGACGTACGGTCCAAGTCCGATATGAAGCTTCAATGTACTCCCGAGAGCAACTGGGAATAGAGTTTGATCTTAGATTTTAGGGTAACCTAGCGTCAATGATTTTATAAGTTTTGGGTCTTGCAGATCGTATTTAAAGTAATTAGTGTTAATTTCGCATGAAATCTAGTTTAACACTAGCCAACTCTCGCCTAATTTCTAAAGGATTTGGTCCTGAGTGGTTTCTACTTGAGATGGTAATCAGGTCTTTGTATAGATTTTTCCGAGACGTTACAAATGATGCATTAAAGATGTTGATCCCTAAGACATAATTACTATGAACATGAATTCATTATGTATTCGACATTAAAATACATAATTACTGTTAATTGAAATGAGAAGAACTCATTTTTGAGGCATCTATCAAACAAGGCCTTAGCATCTTACCTTTAATTCGATCTCATTTCAACTCAACAATCATTCAATTCTAGTTGATAAAACTGGTCTCAAGACCAATTATGGGGATATATACAATATTCAATCAACCAATTTGCCTAGGCAATAGAGTGTGAATGTGGGGCCCACCATTTGTCATCCAAATCATTCATTTGGCAAAGCTCGATTCCAACATAAGATGCCCCGAAAATCTTCTCCTGGATGAGCCCGATGCACCCCGAGAAGGTTTGGATAGGGTTCTGTTGGAAATGGCCTTACCGTTCCTAAATAGTGATTTTGGTGTAGTGCATCTTCATTTTCACTACAAATGTTTCAACATAATAAGAGTATCTTAGGTCGCGTTTGTATGGCTAAAGGAAGGGATGACTGGCTTCCTCCTCCGAGTAAACCATTAACAAGGAATCATTAATTAATAAGGTAGAAAAATATTTAAAAGAGAAAATATTATTAAAAGTAATGAATAAAAAAATTAATATGATTTAAATAAAACTCTAAGTGGAAACATACTAGACAAGTGTGTAGGAACATTAATGTGATACTCCGCATGGAAACATATTAGACAAGTGTATAGTGATATTCACGGGAGTGAACACTTGGCATTCTGCTCTGATATCATATCAAATAACCACTTGCTCTAAAAGCTCGAGCCATTAGAAGATGACATATTAATATATATCAAGAGACTTTTAACAATTTTTAATTTAAAAAGTAACATAAATACAATCATTTATTCACTCACCTCCAACCACACCTCCATAGACACACATATCAAGCTCACATACAGACCACAAAGTTATATGGTAAGATACTAACCCATGGTTAACATGAACCAAACAGGGCTTACATCTCCTTGAGTGGTATGGGGTCAACCAGTAGAGCTATGACCCTACCCTGAGCCCTGGCCCCATCATGTGGACAGCCAAACCCATCCCCAAACTGGTACACACATTCAGCAACTTGTGCAAGACCTATAGCGCCATCAATGAAAGGTCGGGGGAATGGAGAATGACCAACGCATTCTTTATTCAGCTTCTTCCATGTTTCATCAATCATACCTCTAACATGTTTGCGAGCTACTGCTTCAGAAACACCGGCTTCATGCATGTAACTTTCCACAACCTTTAGAACATCACCTCTTGCTATTTCATGCTGTATCAATGAAAAATAGGCAATTACATGTTAGCCAACGATCAAACAAGGGAGTTATTAATTAGTTTATTTTTATTTTTACTTTTCCTAAGTGGCCAATGGTCAATTTGCAAGTCTGGCCCACCTAATGACAGGACCACCATGATTTATGGGCTTAGGACACAATCCATGTGGGGTCCACCTATTTAGTGCACATGATGAACCCGCATGCCACACTGTCACTACAGGAAGAGTAGCCATCAGTATGGCCACTGAAGTTAGCAGCCGTACCATTGCTCTAGATAAAGCGAGGCACCCAGCCGAGTCGGTTAGAGTTAGGGTTGACCCGGCTCGAATCAGTTTTGAAATACGCCTAACCCGAACTTGAACCAACTCGGTACCGAGTCCAGCATGCCTATAATCTAAGTCTGGGTCTGGCCTGAAATAATCCGGACCAAGTCCAACCCGGTCAAAGTACTGAGTTAGGCCGAGTCGGGTGCAGCGGGTATTCACGGGCTGAAATCACCACTCAAAGCCTAGCTTCGCTTGGCAGAATTGCAGCCTCTCCATCAGCAATATGGCATCTCATATCTAAAACACATCAGATGTGAGTTATACACACACACACACACACACACACACACACACACACATATGAGTCAACTTTCGAATCGAGTTGAGTCAGTACCAAGTTAGATTTTGGGTCGAATTGAGTCGAGTTTTACTGGTGACTCAAACTCGACTTGGTTTGAGTTCGGATTGGATGAAGTCAACTTGATCCAAATCGACTCACCTACTCAGTCTAAATCGAGTCAGATCTGAATGAGTTGAACGAGGCGAGTTTGCCAAGTCGAGTCGTCCTGTGCCCAGCTCTAGCTCTAGAAGAGTAATCAAGTGGTCCGATGAGTGGTAAGCCCAAGCCTAGCTTACTTTGTTGGGCTAGCCCAAACTTGGTGAACCCATCCCCAGCCCATGACTCTGTTTTGGCCGGGTCTCATCAAGAATGATATCAAAACCGAAGCCTATGGGGACATACAGCCCAACATGCAGCCTAAGGATGCTGCAATGGGCCAACTGGGCCTATGATAGCCGTATGCACTTACATCAACATTCCATACAAAGTATCACTTGCTTACCGTCGATGTTCCCCAATCGTCGCAAAGCCGGAGGATCATGGCAGACCAATGGATGAGATCATGATAGTTCTCCAGGCATTCTAGTACTTCGTCCGTCACCTTCAATCTCATGGAAAAATACCCATGGGCCAATACAATGGGCCCTGATATTGACACCCACGCATTGTTCAGATACTCCTCAAACGTCGGGTTATAGCCACTGTGGTACCACATCGCTTCGGTTAAGTACGCATTACATATATCTGCCCACTAAATAACACAAATTTTCATTATAAATCACAACACCAGAATAGGAGTGGCAATGGCCAGATCATTTCTGGGTTCGACTGACCCACAAGATTTCATATCTTGTTGTCTGCCTGGCCCACCTATTTAGCCTGGAATTCAGTACATTGAATGATAGCCACAAATGGGTCTAAATTAGGCTTTGGATGGGCCACATTTCAAGAATTTTAGATCAAGGGCCCAGGTCATACCACAAGCTTAAAGCTCCACCTTAAGCTCATTTATCATAAAATCCCAAATACAGCAGCTGAAATTGAAGTGAGTAGGAAAATACCAGTTTCCTCAGGCATGGTATGATATTAACACCTTGATCTCTTAGAGTGTCATAACCCAGCGAATTTATAGTGTTGAAGAGAACCATATAACATATTTTCATATACTCTGGAAGATCTTCAATTGCATCTGTATCCCATCTGAAATTAAAAATCCATCAAGTTTTAAAGTATGGTTAATAAGTCCTTGGAAAAGGAAGAATTTTTTGTTGAATACTAAAATTCTTCTTCTTCTTTTTTTTTTTTTTTTTTTAAAGAAATCAAAATTCCCTTCAATGGATCAATGGCCATGAGACCCTCTTGATCCTAGCCGTTCTTGATGAAGTCTATCCAATCACAATTTGTAAGTAGATCCAAACACTGCATAATAGAAATAAAATGAAGTGATATATACCAACCTTTCAACTGCATCAGTGAAGAGCTTTATTTCATCCAACGATCCATAAAGGTCATAAACATCATCAATCATTGTTATAAGTTGATTGACTTTTGTGACCTCATTCCTTGAGTATTGGTACTGTGGATGGAAGGCCACTCCAAGAGCAAACAAGAAACATTCCACCACACGGTCTCTTGTAAATGGCAGCTTCTCCATGGTGCCTAATTCCCTCCACCACCTGCAAATGATCAAAAAAATAATGAGAGAGAGTCGGACACTAGAACATCTGAATCTTACTCCTTCAAAAGGGTCACTCCACCGTGAAATTAGGACACCTCAAAAACAAGATAGATCTAACCATCAAGTTGGACACCATTAAAATTTTTAAGTTTTTCCATTATTTTTTATGGGATGGTCCACGTAATGATTTTATAGACAGAAATTTTAGGGTGTCCCATCATCGTGAAAGAGGATTGGTTGGTGTACAACACACCACACACCTGGCTGGTGTGTGTACGTGTCGTGCAAAGATGAGCACTGACACTACTCGAGCTCCGAGCTAATGAGCGGTTCAAAGGAGATCAATGTTATATGAGCCTCACAATGATGTATTTATTATATCCACACTGTTCATCCATTTGGCGAGATCATTTTAGAGCTTGATCCCTAAAATTATTTATATCTAAATCTCAAGTGGACCACACCACAAATACCAGTGGGGAGAATGATTCTCACCGTTAAAACATTCGTAGGACCCACGATAATGTTTATTTTCCATCCAATCCGTTCATAAGGTCACAAAGACCTGGATGAAGAGGAAAACAAATACCATATTGACCCAAAACTTTTGTGACCCCCAAAAGGCTTTCAATGGTAGACGTTCAATCCCTCACTGCTTTTTGCAGTGTGGTACACTTGATCTTTCAATCTATTTTATTTTTCTGCTCAAGCTTTACAACTAGCTCTCCAAATGGACAGACGGTTTGGATATAACACATACCTCATGGTGGGACCCAGAGAACTTGATGACATCAACACACCAGCCAGTTCGGTGCTGTGTGGTACACCAGCCAATTCGCTTCACACCATCATCGTTGGTAAGATCCCTTGATGTGAAGGTTGGATGGCATACACACAACATGGTGGACCCATAACCCATCAAATCATCCCCTGTGAATGGTAACCTACAACCCAACACTGAGGTCTTGGCAGCGATTCCCTAGTGGGGGTGGCTAACACTGAAGTATGAACTGACAGTGGGTGTACTAACAAGATAACAGAAAAAAAAAAAAAAAAAAAAAAAACCTACAACCCATTGCATGTGAATTTTCGAGATGATATTTAATTGTTCTAGAGGAACCTGCGTGCATGTCATGTTCAGGACAATATAACGGACACACTGAAAAGGAACATGGCCTTTTTACCTTGACATTTCTCTGATGTTGCACTGATACAAGGCTTGCAACCTGTTGTAGTCCAACGTAGCTAGTTCAAGTAGGAAAGGCTTCATGTTCTTCTCTTTTTCGTATACCTCCTCTATGTACCACCTCGTGTATAACCTTGGTATCATGTAATGCATGGGAAGCTCCAATGCATGCTGTACTTGTTTAGCAAGGTGTGGGTCCATTGTCTCTTTCATCTGCTTGAGATGTTTGGTTGTGAAGACTTTGGCCTCATCCAAAACAGTTTCTCCTATAAATCCAAGGTGTGATGCTTCATATAAGCTCAGCATTCCCTTTATGTCCTCACTAAGGCATGCTTTGAAACTATGCTTGACGTCCATGAAGGTATTGAACACATCTGTTACATTACACCATCAAATTAATGAATGCTCTGCTCAAAATTTCAGGCTGCGTTTGGATACACTATTGAATTGGATTGTGATATTTAGTTCACTTACTATGCATTTGGATGCATTGTGAAATTGAGTTGCTTATTTCAGCAATAGTAAATGACCATATTGAAACTACCTCCTTGAGGAACAAGGCTCTGAAACACTGTCATGTTGTTCTCAAGTTGCACTTGCAAAGGAATGTAACTTTAATTTGTCTATTTCTCTCTAGCCCATGAATTGGTGTTCAATTCATTAGTTGATGTAGGACGTGGCACAGGTACATTCATAGCATGGATGGACCAAAAGAGGGTGAATAGTAAATTGACCATAGCTTTTGATCCTAGTATTGTTATGGGGCGCACAACTTATCAATTTTTACCGTAATGAGCCACCTGTGGTAAACCAACTCATGAAGTGGGTTGTTCCTGTCACTTTCGCCACAAAATGTGCATTTTCAACTGAAAAACGAAATTTTAGGGAAAAATATTATTTTCAGTGACTCCGATTTTTGTAGTGTTTTTCTATTTTTAGAGTTTTAGGTTTTTATTTTTTATTTAAAAATAACTTGTAATCATGCTGGGATGTTTTTAGCAAAAGTTTATTTAAAATTTCTATTTTTAGAAATCAGATGTTAAAAGAGTTTTGTTAGAATTATGCCTTTTATTAGAATTAGAATTTTGCTATTTTTGATAATTATGAATTTTATTTTTTCTTTATTAATGGTGTAATTAAAACACATTCACATTAGACAATTATTGATTAATAAAATTCTAATTTTTTTTTCTTGTAGATTCAAGAAAATATCTTGTGCATTCAAGGTTTTTATCACTTGAGGAAGGACGGTGATTTTCCTCATTATCTTTTCACATCCTTCCCTACGTCATCGTGCATCCAAATGCAGCCTTATGCAATGTTTAGAAGCAGTATTGAATTGACTTGTAATAGTTATTGTGATAATGTACTAAGCTCCAAAATACAACAATGTTAATTTCAAGTTGGAGTTAAAAGGAATGTTGGGAGGACTCAAAGAAGCAACCCGAGTTAGAATCAAACAATAAGAGATCAAATAAACTAAGCACTTAGAAAACACAAGTGTTTATGTGGAAAAATCCTAACGGAAAAAAAACAACGACACAAAGCGACAACGAATCCACTATTATAATCAGTATTACAGGAGATGGAAGAACTTACTAATCCGAGAATAAACCCCGAAAATCATACAAAAAATCCTAGCTTTGATATCCCTTTGCTCACAAAAGCCCTAAACACGTTTTCCAATACCTTAATCCTTGATTACAAACTTTAAAATAGGAATAAAATTGAATTAAAAAATAAAATCCGAAATTCCATAAAACTACGTAAGTCAATCGATAGGAGCTTCAATCTAATTGAGTGTCATCAACAACCCATCAATGGGATCGAAGCAATCTTTTATCAAATTGTTTTGGATTACAAAATTATCCGGCAACCAAAGGACAAAAAAATGAGATTTTCTCGATGGAATTGAGTGGGTTGTCGATGGGATCCACAACTTCTCGATGGGATTGAATCGTCTGTTGATGCCATCAACCAACTTGCACTATTCAAGTTTGAAATTGTACGTATTTAGAAAATTTTGCAATTGAAACTTAATTACAAACTGCATATAGCCAACGCAACATCAAATTGCAAATTATCTTCGTATGTGTTTAGCTTGTAGAATATAAAATGCAATTTGGTTGATCCCGAAGTCAGTCATGTAGGCCCCACACTTGATTGACAATGACTCTCTAGAACCCACTTTAACCAGGTGATGCTCACCATTGGATGTAGGCCCATTTTTTGCTGACCATAAGTCTCAAGAACCACTTTGATTTGCTGATTCCAACTAGTCCATCAATGGCCAAGAAAATGGATGGTCCAGATTAATTATATTAAAAAAGTATATTCATTGATCTTGACCATTTATCAAGTCCCACCTTTGATTAAGTATAACTTTAAAGATTTACTTTTGATTTCGTGATTTTGAGCATCTGATCAATGTTTAGGAAAATGAATGGTCTAGATTGATTATATTAAAAAGTTCTGATAATTTATCTGAACCATATATCATGCACTCTTATTATCTGCTTGACCATACTCTTAACGATTGTTTTAATCAGGTGATCATAAATTTGATTAACAGTCAAGAAAATGGATGATCAAGATTGATTATACAAGAAAGTATCTGATCATGATCTAAACCGTCTATTATGTAGGCCCCACCTTGACTGATCACAGATCTCAGGAATCACTGTGGTCGGGTGATTTAAACCATCAATCAATGGTTTGGAAAATAGAGGTCTAGATTTATTACATTGAAATTAAAAGATGTTTGATCGTTGATCCAGATGTCTATCATGTAGGCGCTACCTTTAATTGACCATAACCCTTACAAATCACTTTAATCAACTGATTCTAACCATCCAAGGCTACGAAAATGAACAATCTAGAGTGGATGGAGGGGAAGTTTTATCATTGATTGGACGGTCAATCATATGGAACCACCTTAATTTGAATGATCATAATCTCAAGAAATACTTTGATAAATGGTTATAATCATTTGATCAATGGCCAATATATATATATATATATATTTTTAAAGTTGATCACGGAGAAGAAAGTTTTAATCATTGACATAGATTCCCACCTTTAATTGACAATAACTCTTAGGAGACACTTGTACCAATGAATCTAGCCATCCGTTCAATGGTCACCAAAATGGACGGCCGGTGTTAATATTAGAAAAGGTATGATCATAGATATTGACCGTTGATCATTGTATACCCGACCTTTGATTGCACATCCTTCACAACAATCATTGTGATTGGACAATCCAAACCATTCAATCAATGACTAAGAAAATGGTTGATTTGCACTGAGGTAGCTTTTGTGCCATTTATGACACTGGCCATGTTTGATTCCCAACCACCTAATTTAGTATTTGGGCCATCCATTTTATGGACCCCACGTTTGGTTGCCTATACATTGAAATAATAACTTTCACGTGAGGGGTTGTTTGGGAGCATGTATTTGATAGGCAATGGAATTCATGTAAATTGGAATTGATTTGAATTGGATTCCATTTCACATCAAAGACACTCACCCAACCACTTTGAAGTCGCTTAGGGCCCGTTTGGCCGGGTGAACTGGAAGGGATTGAATGGTATTAGGGTGGATGGCATGGATTTCAAGGTAATGATGGTGTTGTCAGTGGATTGTCTTAAGATCTATGGGATTGCTATATACTGGGATTGTTATATTGAGTCTGTTTGGCACACCTGGCCAATCCTGGGATTAAACCTTCCCATCCCTTTCAATCCCTCCAACCATACACATCCCAGGCAAATTTGAAAGGATCAGGGTGGATTGGATGAGATTTAAAGGTAATGATGGTGTTGACAGTGGATTGTCTTAGGATCCATGGGATTGCTATATCTTGGGACCAGATCACCCAGTCTGTTTGGCATGCCGGCCAATCTCGGGATTTAACTTCCAATCCCTTCCAATACCGTCCAATCCCTTCCAAGCCGCCCGGCCAAATGGGCCCTTAGTCACATCGGTTATCATCCCATACACACTTCCAAATGACCTCTTCGACCTTTTAAATTGTAATTCAAGCTAATAGGAATAATATTTTTAGTTCTTAAACAATATTTTAAGTCAAAGGCATTGTGTCATCCAAACAATATAACTTTTTAAATTGCATCTAAATTGCAATTCAGGGGCTGTCCAAATGCTCCTTAAACTAGGCTACTCATTGCAATTCAATTCAATTCAATAATACATCAAAAAATAAGGACATAAGAAAATCAAACCAATAAACCATATATATACCTTGTGAAACCTCGAACCCATATTGTCTAGATAGTCTAAAGTGAAGGGCGGTAGCATTTAGATCATTGTCTATCTTTACTTCCTTTTTGCCATTGGATATGGCATCCATGGCTTCCCTGATCTCTGACTCAAAGAGATAAGCCAACCCTAGACGTCGGAGGACATCAATCAACTCAAGTCGAGCAAAGGGTTCCATTGCTTCTCCAAGCAAACACCTTGCTTTTTCCGTCAGTTGCTCGATGTGCCCGGTGCAGTTATCGCCCTGTGCAATAGATACAAATAAGAAGCAAGAATGGTGCATAAAATGATGCAAACAAGACATGAAATCGTCCTTATGCCCCAGTGGTAGACTCACAAGAGTTTCAACACGGAATCGGTATTGTCTGCTTGCCAAAAGCAGGAAAATCCTACTTGTTGCAATCTAACTGGGCTACATCATCACACACTGCATTTAATCCAATAGTGCTGACAATATAAGTGATGATGTGGACCAATCACAATGCAGAAAAACAGATTTTGGCAAGCAAAGGTATCAGATTCTTCAATACTGTGAAATCCCACTGTAGTGTGAGTGCGTGTGTTAAAGGAAAAAAAAAAAAAAAAGAGTTGTATCACCAAGTATTTGCTCTTCAGTGATTGCACAAAATCATAGTCGAAAATGGATGGTGAGTAATTTGCATTCCGGCGGATGATTGTTGGTTCCACCGTTTCATTTGCCATGGCACATCTGATGTGGCTGGCCATATGCAAATTGATCAGGGCTCTCGGTGGCCCACTTCTAAATCGCAGGTGTGCGATGGAGCAAGATGGGGACAGGGAAAGGAACTTTAGGGACATTTTCTTTACTTGCTATGGCTGGTGATTCTAATCTCATTTTCACCCTTTTTATAGCCGCGTTTTTGAACCATCCACGTGAAAAACCATCCACGTGAAAGGTAGCATCTAATAGGATATGCATATCCAACAAAGAGGGTAATATCATCTTTTTCTTTAAAAACCTACGTATTGGCAATTACATTAATCATTGCGTTTATTACCGTCATACCTTTAATTTTGAGAAATTTACTTCTTTAAACTTCATTTTTTACTGAGCAGTCTTTCTAAACCTTGAATACTTTACTTTCCATTTCTAAACCTATGTTGTATAGATTAACCTTTTTAAATAAAAATACCCTTATTTTTTAGGTTATATTTATTTCTTTTAGTTATACCCAAAAACCTATCTTTTCTTCATTTTTCTTCCTGAAATCTTAGATTATTATAATTTTACATCTGTAATCCTTATTAGAGTTTTGTCATTGATTTACATCGGTCGCATTGATAAATTTGGAATCTTCCGGTTTTTAACCATAACTGTATTTTGCAATCATTCTCACAGTTCTATTTTGAAATCGCGTTTCACTTCACCGCACTATTCTTCTTCTTGAACTCGTGTTTCACTAGAACGACAGTTGTCCGATGTAAGAATGAAGAATGAGTGTATTTTTTCGTAGTGAATAAATTCACCTAATACTCAGTCAATCTCACAACCAAATTCACTTAATACTTGGTGAAATTCATCTAGTACCCCATCAAATTCACCTAGTACTCAATGAAATTCACCTAATTCACTGTCCACCATGGATTTTCTTGGTCAACTGTGGACTTCACATTATATATGTTCAATTTTTTTAAACACGTCACTACTAAATTCGTGTAGTTGAATGGATGGCACGGACTATTTAAAAAAAAAAAAACTTTAGGCCATATATACCCAATGACTTGAAGAAGCATCTGGATGCTAAAGGCCAAACGTTGGAAATGGAAAAGATGTGTCAAATGATCCTGAATGAGTCCGAAATTTTTTCAGGTAGCCTGTATAGGTGCAGGGGTGTTGCACGTCCATTTTAAGCCAAATCAGATTCAGTAAATCTCACTTTAAGAAACTTCAAGAAGCATTAAAACGTTAAAGACCGAAACACCATAACCAGGAAAGGTCATGCCAAACAATCCCGAACGAATTCAAAATTTCTCTGGATAGCCTATACAAGTGCAGGGGTGATCCATGACTGTTTTGAGCCAAATTGGAATTGGTAGACCCCACTTCACGAGACTTAATGAAGCATTAGGACGCTAAAGGACAAAACAGCAGAATCGAGAAAGGACATTACAAACGATCCCAAACAAGTCTGAAATTTTTGTAGGTATCTTGTACGGGTGCATGGGTGCTCTACGTCCAATTCAAGCCTAATCGGACTCAATAAACCCACTTCATGAGACTTCAGGAAGCATCGGGACACTAAAGGCTACAACGTGGAAACTGGAAAAGGATGCGCCAAACAATCCTAAACAAGTCTGAAATTTCTTTGGGTAGCCTGTAAGGGAGCAAGGGTGCTCCACATCCATTTCAAGCCCAATAAGACTCAATAAACCCCACTTCAGGAGACTAAAGGAAGCATATGAACAGTACTAAAGGTTGAAACGTCGGAACTGGAAAACGACATGTTAAGTGATCCCGAACAAGTTTGAAATTTCTCTAGGTAGCCTCTATAGGTGCTCTAGTAGTCCATTTCAAGTCAAATTAGACTAAGTAAATCCCCACTTCAGACACTTTAGGAAGACTCGAGACCCGAAAGGCTGAATGCCAAAATCACAAAAAGTTGTGCTAAAACTAGGGGTGTACATCGAGTCGAGCTAGCCTCAGCTCGACTTGGCTCGGCCACTAGCTGACCTCAGCTCGAACTCGACTCAGCTCGGTCCTCGAGCCTGATTGGCCAGCTTGGCTCAGTTCGGTCAACAGCTTGGGCCAGTTCGAGCCGAGTTTGAGCTAAGATTGAGCCAAGTTCGCCTGTGCAGCATTTCCACAAACACCTGGACTGCACCTTCAAAATCCCACTGTATGTTTTCTGGAGTTGTGAATCGCTTGAGATGATGGTGTTATGGCTAGCTGCTTCTTGTTCTGATCTTGAATTTTCAGAGCTATCTGATAGGATTTATGTAACATCCTGGATTTTCACTGTTTTAGATTTCTAAAAAAATTCTTATAATTTTTTTAAGTAATTAACTTATAATGTTACTTACTGACCATTAGCACTCAATGGTAGCTTATACACGGGTGGAATTAGTAAAGAACCGTACAAGTCCGTTTAATCAACCGTAGGAAGCCAATGAATCCGCCCGATCATTTGAACAACAAGTTTAATCCCATAATTTACTCACATAGGGCTCAAATCTAATTGACCCATTGCTAACTAATCAAGACAAGCATAACTAAATTAAAGATCTAACCGGAGCCGAGTCAGATTGTCACGCCCCAAACTCAGAAACCAGGCTTATAAAGATTCTCGATCGCCGAATCCGGTGCTGACAGCCTCCGTAGTACCCCATTCTCGGCTCTCAGCGTACATATGCCAGATTCCGATCATGGGATCCTACAAGGAGGATTTTCCAACGAATATTTATCTCGTAATAAGCATAACCATAAGATTACCCAAATCATAAAGGCAACATCATCATCACATATCCACTAATATAATCATTTGAGTACAATGCTGAAAGGGAAATACATAATTTAAAATTAAGCTTCAGAAGACCGCTGCACGCTCCAAGCTAAACGCCGCTGCAACCTAACATCACCTGCACGCATCTATCGTGCATAAGCTTATAGAAAGCTTAGAGGGTGGTGTAAATGTGTGCACAAGGTAAGTGCCAAGTATTCAATACAATGACGTCATCATACAATACCGGAAATAAGCAGATATATTAACAAGATCATGAACTATCAGAGTAAACAGGAATACTGACAAGATCATAAATCATACGATAACAAAGTAAGCGAAAATACAGACAATTCCATGAGTCAATCAATATCAGAATACGTAATATAGAACATCTATGCAAATGAGGAGTCATAAAGAGCCAGATATCAGATGTCGAGGATGCGATGCAATATGCAGTTCCTGATGAGTCCATGAATAACATCAACCGTATCTAGACCATATAAATGCAGAAACATAGCAACCCAAAATGTCATATGCCTACGGATGTGATACAATATGCTATACGAATGGAATGACCATGCTGGAGTGTGAAGTCGGGATGATAGTACGTGGTACTGCAAGCTATGTGGTCCATCACAAGGGACTTCTATCCAAACCAGTTCCATACCTAAATTTGGATAGTTAGACTCAATGTGGTAAACTCCTGATCTCAGGTTAGTCACGCGCCTAACCGAAATCCTTGCCATAACGAAGGTACACAACAATTAGTTACGCACCACTAGCCCGAGTGGATAGTGAATGAATGAATGAATGAGCATGCAACTCCTACTCAATAAGTCCACATATCAGTACGGTTCGTCTCTGAAAAATCACCGGGGTCTATTACACTTCAAACCAGATTGCTGCCCCATCGCGCGCAACAAGGTGAGTGGAAGAGACCTCACTATCCGCCTGCCAATATCGGGCCTAACTCGTCGATAGCTGACCCATTCATCGAGCTGGTCAGACTCAGCCTAACATTGCCCTCTCCTCTCGGGCAGGTAAGGCCGTACCTCCTTCCAACCGACCACGACACAGTGGGAGACACGGTCTAACGGTATATAGCCCTCATGCGCTCATGTATCCACTCGGTCTAGACGTTGGAGCAACCTCTGGAACCAAGAAGGTTTAATGACTTTTACCCAGGGATATCTATAGCACCCCATGTAGAACAGATTTTCGGTGTCTCATCTGGCCATCCACGAAATACCTGTGGAGGCTATGACCCTAATGTCGCTAGGGCGTATGATGGTCATGTCACACAAATGCGAGATGCATGAGTCACACAGTCCAATCATGCATCAATCCTGTGCATGTCATGCTCTCATGTGGGGTAACTCCACCTATCAGGGAGCCCTATGAACAACCTGCCCTATGGCATATGCAATGGTCAATCACATCTCATAACAAACATGCAGATGATGCGTATGGGCATGTATTATGATGCTATGTTGTCACATACTCATAATCGGTATCAATAATCGGCCTCGACAATGTGGACATTTAACCAACATTGCCCCTAAGGAATGGCCACATAGGGCCAAACATATAATGGGCCTACGGCCTCACACAAAAGGCCTAATATACAACACGATGGGCCTTACTCAAGGGCTACATATACACAACAGGTGGACCCTACTCATTGGCCTAGTACATATCACATGGGCCTTGCCCATAGGCCATGAGTACATCATAATGAGCCTTACCCATGGGCCATGAATTCATTACAATGGGCCTTGCCCATGGGCTTAATACGTGTTGCAACGGGCTTTAACTATGGGTCGCATGTACATCATATAGGTCACGACAATCGGACTTGGCAATCGAAATCAGTCTCGACAATAGAGGTCGGCCTCAACATTCGGAATCAGCCTCGATACTCGGCCTCGACAATCGGAATTGGCCTATACTTGACAAATTAGAATTGGCCTTGGTAATCAGAATCGGAATCGGCCTCGACAATCGAAGTCGGAATCAACAATCCGTATCGACATCGATAATCGGCCTCGACAATTAAAATCGGCAAATTGGTCATGACAATCGGAATTGATCGATAATCGAAATCGGCAAATCGGTCACGTCAATCAAAAATCGGCAATCGGTATGACAATCAGCCTCAATCGCTAATCGGCAATCGACTACGACAATCGGGATCGGTCAATAATCGGAATCGACAAATTAGTCACGTCAATTGGAATCGACAATCGGTCATAATAATCGGAATCGATCGATAATCAGAATCGGCAAATTGGTCACGTCAATTGAAAATCGGCAATCGGTCATGACAATCAGTCTCGATCGCTAATTGGCAATCGACCATGACAATCGAGATCGGTCAATAATCGGAATCGGCAAATCGGTCACGTCAATTGAAATCGGCAATCGGTCATGATAATCGGAATCGATCGATAATTGGAATCAGCAAATCGGTCATGTCAATCAGAATCGGTAATCGGTCATGACAATCAGCCTCGATCGCTAATCGGCAATCGACCACGACAATTGAAATCGGTCAATAATCGGAATCGACAATTGGTCATGATAATCGGAATCGGTAAATCGGTCATGTCAATCAGAATCGGTAATCGGTCATGATAATCAGAATCGATCGATAATCGAAATCGGCAAATCGGTCACGTCAATCAGAATCGACAATCGGTCATGATAATCGGAATCGATCGATATCATAATTGATAAATCGGTCACGTCAATCAGAATTGACAATCGGTTATGATAATCAGAATCGATCGATAATCAGAATCGGTAAATCGGTCATGTCAATCGGAATCGGCAATCGGTCATGATAATCGGAATCGATCGATAATCAGAATCGGTAAATCAGTCACGTCAATCAGAATTAACAATCGGCCTAACAAAAGGCCTTAGGGAAGGTCACAATATAGACATTAAACCATCATTGCCTATTAATGTGGCCATTAAACCAACATCGCTCCCAGGAGTGGCTCGCATCAGGGATTCATACACAACGTATTGGCCACATATACACCACATTGGGCCCCATTCATGGGCCTCACATATATCGCGTTGGGCCATACAAGGGCCTCAAACGAATCACAATGGGCCATGCCCATTGGCCTCGAATACATCACAATGGGCCTCGCCCATGAGCCTCGAATACATCACAATGGGCCTCGCCCATGAGCCTCGAATACATCACAATGGGCCGAAAATACACAATAGGTGGGCCCTACACATAGACTTATATACATTATAGGTGGGCCTGCACATGGGCCTCTAATATACATCATGATGGGCCTCGTAGATAGGCCACAAATACATCCGGGTGGGCCCCACGGATGGGCCATAAATACATCAAGGTAGGGCCCACCATATACTCTCCATCCAATCTGATTATAAGGTCACAAAGACCTGAATAAGAGGTAAAATAAATTTCATACGGATCAAAAGCTTTTGCAACCAAAAAGGGGTTTCAAGGGTAGTCGTTCAATCCACCACTGTTTTTACTGTGTGGTCCACCTGATAGTTGGACGGTGTGGATCATAAATGTATCAAGGTGTGCCCCACATATCTTGTCAGATGGACGGCTGATACAAAATACATACAATCAAGGCGAACCTCATGGATGGCCACAAATACATCTAGGTGGGCCCCATCACATGAGCCGCACCAAAATCATTTCAATAGTTGTATGTGTAACATGTGTATCACCGCACACTATCATTCTATGGGGCACATGGCCCACTAATGATGATCAGCACTGTTCAAACATTGTCCGTGTAAATTTGCACTGTCCAAACATTGTCTAGCACCGTCTAACACTATCTGGACCGGGTGGATGAAATGAATACATCAAGGTGGGTCATCATAGATGGATGGCGTGGAGTATAAAACATATAACACAGTGGGACCCACACATGTGGCCTACCAGAGATTTGAATTTACCACCGTCCAGAGCCCAGGCCTGGATGGACGGTGTACACACATCAACGTGGGGGTCCACAGGACGTGCTGACGTCCGGCACCACAACTATCTATCTGGTGTGGTGGCTAGGCCCACCATCCAGACAGACGGTCTAGATGTTGTTGGCCCCACGTGTGGGTGCCACACACACATACCAGCGGGCCCCACCTTTCATAACAGATGGGCAGCGGGGATAAAATATATAAATCATGGTGGCTACACCACTGTCCAAGTACAAACGGTGGGGGATATAAAACACCTGCACCAAGGTGGGTCCCACCCCCACACGTACCACACGTGTGGGGTGTGCCCACACCCCAAACAGAAGGACGGTGTGGATTTTCTCCAGCCCAGCACGCTGGGTTAGCTGCCAAGATGGGTGGGTTCCACGTGGTACCCACCCTCAATATATATATATATATATTCATATAATATATGAACTTATTATTTTATTATTATTATTTTTTTTTTTTTTAAAGAAAACGTCCAGCGTCCAGCACCACCGTCCAATGGACTGGACGGTGTGGACACGAGACACATGCATCACGTGTGGTCCCACGTGCAGTGGGCCACACTGTCAGTTACGCAGCATGAATGAAACACATACATCATGGTGTGGCCCGTCAAACGGATGGCCGGGGGATCATGCATCACAAGAGTAGAGTACCATCGTCCGGGCCAGGTATTGACGGAGAGATGAAACCAGTACTTCAAGGTGGGTCCACACGTGTGGGACCCACCGCTTTTAGATCAAGCCGACGTTTATGTTTTCTCTTTATTCCCGGTTAGTAGCATTGCTGTTGTTACAGGCATCCCACATCTGCCATGGATGAACGGTGGATGCCACTGCCCCCACAAACTTCAATGGTGGAGTCCACTTGAACTTTAGATCCGACTCATTCTTTCTCCCATACCATAAAATGATATCACAAAATGGTTGGACGGTATGGATACAACACATGTGTCATGGTGGGTCCCACTTGTCCAAGGGGCCGGATGATGTGGATCAAACCCACCCACCACTGCCAGACCGCCCACCATAATATAATATTATATTTAATATATATGTACAGAGGGAGGGGTCCAGCCAGATGCGTGGATCAAAGGGACCCATCGAACTTGCTGCCTGCCAACACAGCAGCTAGTAGCTAGTGTGCGGTAGCCCAGCCAATCCACCTCCCACCATCCAATCCCTAGACGGTGAGGATACTCATGCCAGTATAAGGTGGGCCCCACACACTGCCATGGTGGGGTCCACGTCCAAACAGATGGGTAATAAGATGAAACACATAAATTAAGTGGGCCAACAAAATCACCCACCTATCTTTCTTCTTCTTGGCTCCATGGACTCTTTAGCTCCTTATCTTCAACTTTAATGGAGGAAGATGAAAATCTGACGGTTGGATGGTGGAGATGGGAGGTAGGAAGTGGGCCACACCAAGCTCTTCTCATGGAGAGCTTGGACATTGGGTTGTTTGCTTGGAAATGGGAGAAATGAGAGAGAGAGAGAGAGGATGGGATGTGAGTGATGGATAGGTGTACTTGATGGGTGGAGAGAGAGAGAGAGTGTTGACTTTAGGGGTTGTTTAGGGATGGGTGAAAGGTGATGTGTACTTGACATGAGGTGATTAATTGATTAATTGAAGTGACAAGTCGTAGAGATTCTCTTGGGTTTTACAACGCACGACATTTTCCTCGAACTGAACGTGGGCCCACATCTCCTGGCCTGGGTATCGCCTCGGCGCGTGAGACGTGGTATCGAAACTGCGGCAACGGCGCGGTCGCTAGGGTACTAGTCTTGGGTTGAGTTGATTCGGATTGACAGCGTGTGATTCAAGGTCGCGTGCTATTGCCAGTTAAGGGTCGAAGGTTGCCAGAATTCGTCAGGGAAGATCGCGGGAACCTATGGAACTGTACGATCTAGGATACGAGTCTTACATAGATAAGGTCCGGATCTTAACTAATAGACTAAATCAACCCCGTTACTCTTTTAGCTTAAAACTGATGGTTTAGAGTAATCATGACCAAATCTCTACTTTCACTAGTTATAAATAGGCCACGCTATGAACATATTTAATCCAAACCTTAATCATTGCCAACGAGAAATCTCACTACCAAATTCATTCCATAAATGCCCCGATTTTCTGAATAAGCTATAGACCGCTCGTTAATGGGCCACTAGTTCCAAAATTATAGAATAATGTCCATCTTACTGGGCTTGACGTCCATCGCGAGACATCCAGTCGAGATCGTGACTCGAATCACTCAATTTGGACTTACAAGGTTGGTGCATGAGTTGTGCGAATATTCTTGAAACTAACCAAGAACTTAAGTCACTTATCTGTGTTCGGTCTTTGCCCAAGTTGTGACTTTCAGACCGTTAGATCATGACCAAATTTGGGGCAACAACCTAAAGTAATGTCCTATAGAAATTCGTATAGTCGCGAGCCCGATCAATAGTCGGTGACTGTTGAACTGAATTCTGATCCTACCCATCGATCGACACATCTAAATGACAGGCCGTTTGTGTTTATGGGTAGATCATCGCTAGGGCCAACTATCCAACGGTGGGTGTCGACTTCTACGCCTCATATAGCCCCAAAATGGTAAAAAAATACCCATTAGGGCTAGTATAGTAAAAACTCATCCCTTAGGGTCATTTACACCAAACCAGACACTATATAAAGTCCTTATTTGGGCACCCCCTCTCCCCATACGAATTTGCCCTAAGAAGAACAAAGGGAGAGAAAAGAAAAAAAGGAGAAGGAAGAGAGGAAGAAAAGAGTGAAGGAGGGTGTTGTTGGTGGAGGAGCCAAGGAAACTTGGAACCTTAGCAAATCTCCTTCCTTTCTCCCACATCCACAACCCCAAGCTCAATTTCCAGCCGAATGGGTAGGTAAGCACCCATCTTTTTGTAATCTTTTGTGTTGAGATAGGATTTGTATATAACCCTAACATGCAAGTTCATTTGACTCAGGATCTTTACGAATCCACCCGCGAGCTTGGCAACCCTAGATCGTTTCCTAGAGCTCTTAACGATTCATAGGTGCAGACTATTATTCTTAGGTGGCCTAGCACCAATTTTAATACGAATCTAATGATTTTGCTTGATTGGGTGATGTATTTGGGTAATCTAGAGAAACCTCGACAAGACTTTACACTTTAGGTCCTCTCTAAATTAATATGGAATGATTATGAAATGTTTGATGTTTCTCAACATGTTTGGGTATGCATTTGATGATTGCTTGTATATTCCTTACTCGATTCTTATATGATGTTTCCTCATAACATGTTTGATGTACTAACCCTTGTGTATTTTTGTACTATGAGATATATGAAATGCTTAGCTTCCTCACTAACCCACACAACACACGCACCTTTATTTCATAATATTGTTAGCATTTGCATTGTAGAAAAATCTGAATTTTTATGTTTAAAAATATGAATGCATAATATCGCTTGTGTTAGTAGATAAACCCTAATTGTTGAAGTGTTAATAAATATCATCAAACCCCTGGGTTAGTCAGGAACCTAAGGTGAGAAACAGTGGTCCCATTGGTAGGGCTATCTTAAGGCTAAACTCATGGATTCGGGGCGGGTACGTATGGGCGACAGTAGTTGGACTACATGGGTTGCTTGTACCCAATGCCATTTGTCACGTACTCGCCTGAACTCGTGCGGTCTAGTTTACTCACTGACCAACCATGTTTGTAAACCCTGTTTGCCCACGCCTGTAAGGAACCTAAAACACCCTTCAACCATTGAAGCCCATTGATAACCAATTGAAACCAATCCACTGACTCGAGAGCTGGGCATGGTGGAATGACACACTGTGTCTGAGCTGTCGGCCTACACTGAGGTGACGAGTCTCCCCGTAGTGACCGCGAGCGATCCCTCTACTCAGCACTCCCCATGTACTTGAAGTCAAGGATGAGGAACCCGACGAGATCAAGGATCGCGTGGTCTTCCCCTCACATGTTGGGGGCCTTGGCCTCGCAATCAGTTTAGGGCATTGACATCGCGGGGTGTACTAGTTTCCCCAATCTGCTGTTTGAATGGACTTAATTAAAAATATGACTAACACGATCATGACCGCATCACACTAGTTAGGTCGGCTACTCGGCAATTGAGATCGCAATGAGGGTGGTTGGTCATACGTGATCGTTAGATGGAGTTGCTTGAAGGAGTGTTGTTGTGAGGGCATACATCATATCATAATACATGCACATGCATTAGTAAGAATAGTTAGGATTTTATGAATATATTACCTTTCATTAAATTCATAATATAATTAATGTTTGTGTAACTTAAGACTAATAGCACTCACTGAGTTGATCACTAACTCCCACTCTGGGATGGTGTTTTAAAACACCAACCAGACTCTTCAGTAGCTGCAGGTAGCGATGAATTCGAGGAGCCGAGCGGCGCTGGCATTGACGAGGAGGATGAGCTGTCCTACTTCCAGCTGATGGGCGGTTCGCCATAGATTAGCAACCTATTTTGGATCGCTGAGTGGTGGACTTAGTGCAACATTCTTTTGGACTCATCATTCTTTTTGGACATATTATTTTTTGTAATTTTATTGGGCAACGCCTTATACGACCCATAGTTACATTTTTGGACTTGTATACAAGTAGCCACTTTCATTTCAGTAGACTAGTTGTGATTGCGATTCATGATTTAAATAATTCCATACTGCGCAATTAAACCCGATTAACACAAAAATAGTAAAATTGGATATAAATGACACCTGGGAACCTGGGAGTTGAGCGTATGCACGACCCCCAATTTTTAGGGCGTTACAAGTTGGTATCAAAGCAATGGTTTGGAATTAATTGGGCTGTGGACCATGAAATCACTAACGCGTCTACTGGTTTAAGAGGAAACATAACAGAGACTTAAAAATGATAGGAACCACCCCAGTCCCTAAACCGACAGTATTAGACAGAAGGTGAGACCTCCATGGTGTTAGGGTTGGGTAGCGAGAGAAAGTAGCGACGCTAGGAAACAGGTCCGAGAGACTTACAATACCTTAGCCCAATGGTAGGAACGAATCAAAACTGAAAGATTAGACGGTCGAGACTACCGTCCAAGTCCAAATGAGGTAATACCGAGCCAAATTTGATAGTTCCGACCCATTCGAAGATAAAGACTTAGAGGTAAATGAAAATTTACCGGAATTAGTGAAATTGTAGAAGAATTAGATTTTGACCTCTAACCGAGAGGAATTTAGTGAAATAGATAGGCTCATTGCATAGATCAGTTTCTCCTACCCCAAAATCATATATGGCACACCAAATAACTCATTCCGGTTTGCGAGATATGGACGTTGCAAGTTGCCCCTGCCGAGAAACAGTGGGTCGGCGTGACCCCGCCCGCCAGGCGTGACCCCGCTCGGGGGTCCAACGGCTCGGCGTGACCCCGCCCAGGAGCAAGTTTCGGCGTTGCCCCCACCGGAACTTCTATCAATTTTGGGTTAATTTCAAAATTTCATATCTCCTTCGTTACAACTTCAATTTATGTGATTCAAAATCCAGATTGAAGCTTGATAAGTCTATCTTTATATAAAAATAAAAAAATAAAAAATAAAAATTATAATATAGTTAAAATTAAGATGATTTGCCAACTTTCCAAAAATTATTAATTTCGGACAGCCGTTGCTCCTAGAATTTTAATAATTTATTTACAACTCTAAATGACATAAAATTTTGTGAGATGACTTGAAAATTAATGATAAATCATAATAAAAAATTTCAAAATAATTCAGTTACTAAAAGTATCAAAAATGTTACAAGAATTAGATATGTTTTAGTATCTTACAGAAAATCGTTGGTTTCGAATAACTTATGCATCTAAAATTTTTTAAAATTTTTATGGAACTTGAAATAGATTGAAATTTTGTATAAAAAAATTCAACTTAATGATGAATTATCATAAAAATTATAAAAATTATCCAGTAATTAAAAGTGATAAATACTCTATGAACAAAAGATGTATTGAAACCGAAAGTTTCTACAACTAAAAGTTGCCGATGGACCAGATGTATCTCTTTCATCATAAGAGTTTTAGGATTAAAAGTCTAATTAGGAATTGCTTTCAAAGATCCTAAAAATCATCCTGGGTGATTAAATTAAATTCTTATTTTTAGTATATTTTTCTATTTCAAATAATTTATAACTTGACGAATTAGACTTCTTAAGTAGGGTTTCGTTTCATTGCTTAAGAATTTATGAGTTCGTAATCGGAGTGGACTTTACTAAAATATTTTGGATTCTTATTCTCTTATAAATTCAAAGTTCATACCACTTTAAGGAGATAATATTCTTCCTTTTTCCTTTTCTACAGCATTCCTTGCATTACCATCACTCCAAACCTCCAGAATACCTTAAAACTTTCGATTCTTCCTTCCCTGTTAAAATTTATGAAACTAAAGTATGATTTGTCCATAACTCACTAACTATATGATCAAAATGGTAATGTCGAGAGGAACCTTAAGTTCTTGGAAACCTTTCTAGGATAGTTGTTTGATCATAGGCACCATGGGAGACTCACCACCCACTAAAATATTATAAATGTGAAACTTGAACTTTTTAATAAATTTTGATATCGAATGTTGAGAACAATCGGACTATGGAATTACAGAACTATACATTTGCAAAATGTTTGCAGCTTAACCTAATTCTTGATCCTGGGTGAATACCAACGGACTCACTACTTTGACCAAGTAATAGGGCTGAAAGTCGGGCGGGTCGGGTCGGGTTGGTGCTCAACCCTAACCCAACCCAAGGTTTCTATACCTCAACCCTAACCCAACCCAACCCAATCTCGGGTTGGGAATTCTTAACCCAAGCCCAACCCAAGTGGGCTCGGTCGAGTTGATCAGGTTGGTCGAGTTGGTCGGGTATATATGTGCTAATATTTTCATTATTACATTAGCTTATTATATTTCAATATAGGGCTTATTTTATATATATATAATTTTATTAATTATAAATGTGATTTTATTTTTATTTTTTACAAACGCACACACACCCCACACTCACACGCTGGTGGAATTTCACCACCTATGGATACTCGAACCCTTGACCGGGTGTTGAAACTCCTGAGAGTCTACCACCCGAGCAAGAGTGATGATCCCATATGTGATTATTCATTATAAAGAACTTCATTTTTTTCTTTAAAAAAAACAAGCTAAAATATAAGATAACTACTCCTTTAAAAGTCATGTAGCATAACACGAAGTCTATTTGGGAGAGAGAAATCTGGCATATCTTGTTAGCTTGAGTCCTTGAAAATGGTGTGGACAAATGAGACTCGACATCACTAGTGTGCCTTCGACACAAATGATCCACACTCAATTATAATTTATAAGTAACTTATATATTAATCGGGTTCGGGTTGGGTCGGGTAACCCGAGACCTCAACCCAAGCCCAACCCAAGTTTTGTCGGGTTGGTGTTTGTATAGCCCAAGCTTAAGATCGGACCCAATATATCCTGCCCGAGCGCAACCCAATGTCAGGTCGGTTGGGTTGAACTCGCCCAACTTTCATCCCTACCGACTAGAAGACCAGGATCTACTAGGATTAGGAAGGGATACAATGATCTTTCTGCCCTGGTCAGGTAAAGGATCGACGTATGAGATCAAAGCTTAACACAACTGTCTTTCCGTATTAGCCCAATCATAAAGAGTAGAATATACCGCCCTTAGGTAAACTTTATCATCAAACACATAGTACGATAATCATGATTTTGACATTTGTTACCTCAAAGGTGAAATTTTTAAGGGGGGTAGATCACAATGACCTAGGCTAGTGTATTATTTATATAGCGTAAAAAGTATATAAACCCAAAACCAATAAAACTTAAGCAAATGAAAGGATAATATCTTTACTTATTACCCTTAGGCAATTTCGGGGATGAAATTATTTTTAAGGGGGGTAGATTGTAACATCCTGGATTTTCACTGTTTTGGATTTCCAAAAAAAAATCCTTAATTTTTTTAAAAAAGTAATTAACTTATAATGTCACTTACTGACCATTAGCACTCAATGTTAGTTTATACACGGGTGGAACCGGTAAAGAATCGCACAAGTCCGTTTAATCAACAGTAGGAAGCCAACGAATCTGACCAATATTTGAACATCAAGTTTAGCCCCATGATTTACTCACATAGGGCCCAAATCTAACCGACCCATCGCTAACTAATCAAGACAAGCATAACTAAATTAAAGATCTAACCGGAGCCGAGTCAAATAAGGCCCAGATTATAACTAATAGATTAAATCAACTCTGTTACTCTTTTAGCCAAAAACCAACGGTTTAGAGTAATCATGACCAAATATCCACTTTCACTAGTTATAAATAGGCCACACTATGAAAATAGTTAATCTAAACCCTAATCATTGCCCATGAGAAATCTCACTACTAAATTCATTCAAGAAATGCCCCGATTTTTCGAACAAGCTCTAAACCGCTTGTTAGTGGGCCACTAGTTCCAAAACTATAAAATAATGTCCGTCTTACTGGGCTTGACGTCCATCGTGAGACATCCAGTCGAGATCGTGACTCGGATCACTCAACTTGGACTTACAAGGTCGATGCATGATGTTTTATTTAAACTAACCTGATTTAAATGATTTTAAACTCGCAAGTATATGAATCAGATGTAGATATATATAGTACGTATTACGAGATCGTTTCTACGAAGACTGGTTATCACAATTCAAAATTTACGATTCTTCTTAACTAATCCAACAAATATTTGAGTGAACTAATAACAAAAATCTATAAAAAATAACTGAGAACTAATTGAGATTAATGAGAAAAATTCAATCAAGGAGAAGACTAGGACTTTCGAATCCACCCTTAATTATCCTGACTCTTGTTTTACCTGTTGATTCACACTAATTCAGATTGATATAAATTAAATAAAGTACACTCTATGTCCTTGGTCGGGCACACAAAATGTATAATCCCTTAAAGCATAAGGATCACATCTTTCCATCCATGGTCAGGCATGAAGAGATGTAAATTCCTGTTTCTTTCTCTACAAGGAACCTGTTCATGGTCAGACACAAGCACCTAGAATAAGATTCCAAACAACATCCATATCTAGACTTTGGTCGAGCTCATAAAATGGAGAAGTACGGAAATTCCAATTTAAGCACATAAGAGAAAGAAACAAATCAATCAATTAAGATGAAATCAACACGTAACAAGTATCATTCAAATTAGGGGCTTCATCTCAGCCCTAGCTGAGAGATTAGTAATCCATAAAATCCACTAGAAAGATGGAAAAATAAAATTCATAAGAAGAAAACATCTTTATATTTCTTTCTCTTCTTTCTTCTCTTTCTTTCTTCTTTCTCTTCTCCAACCTTTGGATCCGGCTCTAGCTCTCCTTGTTTTTGGATCTACTCCCCCCCTTTCTGCTCCACGTCTGCCTCCCTTTATAGCAACCCAAGGTCGGCTAAAAGTGGCTGAGTCGGCATGCGTATAGAGGCAGCGGAGATTTCCTGCAAAACTTCTTTACGCAGCAAAGTTCGGAACCTCCAGACTTCCTTTTTCCTTGCACGTTGTCCGTTAAATCAACATCCCCTGGGACGTTTTTAGATGATCTGCATGATGGACGAATCAGATCTTCCATCCGATCCTTGCCACGATCGTGCAATTTCTGCAAAAAGCGGTAGCGTCCGGTCACTGAAACAGGGATTACGCATGGAGCGTTGTGGTGCTGGTGGGATCCGTTTCATCTGATATTTGAGAAATCCACTCCGTCCATTGGAAGAAGGACGAAATTTCAATTGGGAATATGTAGTTTTTGTCTTCTGTTGATGAGGCTCACATGATATTTCAATCTATCGTCCATTCCGCTTTTGAACGGCTAGAAAAACAAAAACTGGATGTTTTCAAATTTCATCAGCTAGGCGTTGGTAAGATGGGTCTTAAAAAGCCAATGGACGGTTTAGATTGTACGTTTGGACAATATATGGGGCCCACAATCACGAACCGAGCGTTCGCATGCGAACGCTGTTTAAAATGGCAGTTTCCATTTTTATTGAGAAGATGTAGTCGGTCAAACCGACTTTGACTGAGCTAGGTGGTCTCGTGCACGTGGACTGCATTGTATACAATGCACTCGCGTTGTCAGTGGAGTCCTTTTCCACCTTTTATGAGAAATCTGCACCATCCGTCTGTTTTGTCTCTCTAATTAAGAGGTTGATACTAAAGTTGAAGCATATCCTATTATTAGGTGGGCCCCATTTAATGAATTAAGGGACTGAACTAGTCGTTGGCCCACTTTCTGAGATATGCAATGGTTGAAATTTTATGTGTACGGTTTATTTATGGTCCCCATCCCATGTATGAAGTTTCGAGTCAATCGGATGGCTAAAACCATGTGATCTTGCATTCTGGACCAATTTTGGGCCTTTTAAACATGAACGGTTTGATTTCCTCGGATCCCTAGCGTGTAAAGTCTTCAATATTGGTCCTCTGGAGTTCATCCCTTGCTCTGATGACTTCGGAGCATTAAATCCACGCTTGTCGTACTCTTTTTCAGTCAACGCTCCTGATTACTCCCTACAACAAAAACACGATTAAAATATGGCATTAAACATTATCACGTACGTAAGATTAGGTAATAATTGGGGTCTGATATGCACTATTTGATCCTCATCACAACCCCCAACCAGCATTTTGCTAGTCCCAAGCAAAACATGCGAAAAATAATTTCAGACATAAAAGACAATTCTTGTAAACCCAAGTGACTTATGAACAAATAGTCGAGATGTGAAATTCAAAGATTCATGAATGGTGAGTAGAAATTTCTCCTGGAATCAAGCTTATGGTAAACTTCATAATCAAGTTCAAAATATTAATCCATTACGTAGAACATTTCTAAGCATTGAGTTCCATGAGTGTCTAGTGTAATCTCGGCTTACAATCATTTAGAGATCCAATGACAATTTCATGATATCATTGGTAATTAATTATAAAATTCATGACAACCAAAACTGAAACCAACACTTGCCTTACAGATTAACTTTCCATTCTATCAGCCTTTGATTTTTTTTTTCATGAACAGTAACGCCAAGGAGGGGAATCAAATCCTCACCTATAGGGAGCAAACCTATGGTGAAAACTTGTCACCTAACTCTTTTTCTAATTGTCAACCATGGGGAATCAAATCTATACCTATAGAGAGCAAACCTATGGTGAAGATTATTCGACTTATCCTTTCAATTCTTATTTATAAACATGATGAAATTTTTATTTTTCAGGCTGGTTCCTTTCATGCTTAGTGATTACCAAGTTAATCATTCAATATCAAACCAGATCCTTAATGTGTAAGTAAGATGTGATATGTGAAATTATGACGCAATCAATGTTTACAACTCCCAATCATGGATTAACAACTCAAACTTAATTGTAAAATCTAACAAATGGCTGACTCCAAGGGGCATAAATTATCACATTTTGTATCTTGTAATATTATAATCACAACTATCCTTCAACATCACATCGAATGCACAAGAAATTTCAGAAAAATTGAAAAAATTTCACAAGTTTTTGCTCAAGACTAAGAAAATACTGATTAGGTAACCTAATCTCCCACCCCCAACCTAAAATCTACATTGTCCTCAATGTAAAAGAAATAAGCATGCAAGGCACATGGGACAACGAAAATAAAAGAGGAGTGAGGGAAAGATAGTACCTGGATGGAGAATCAAGAGGCTTTCTCAAAAAATATCAACGTAAAAGCGAGTCAGCATAAGAGAGAAATCAACAAAAATAAAATACCAAAAATAAAATCACACATAGAAGATCCTACCTATACCACTTTCACAGGTGCTCTCGATTGCATTAAGCGTATGCAACAAACCATTAAGCCCCTAGATTGCCCCTAGTGGACGAGTTGTAGTCTCGTGAGGGTTTGTAGAAATGATACCCACAAACATCGAACTAACGAACTAGGAGAATGAAATGGAATGAAATAAAAGACTGGGTTGCCATTTATGAGAAATCTGCACCATCTGTTTGTTTTGTCTCTCTGATTAAGGGGTTGATACTAAAGTTGAAGCATATCCTGTTATCAAGTGGGCCCCGTTTAATGAATTAAGGGATTGAACTGGTCGTTGGCCCACTTTCCGAGATATGCAATGGTTGAAATTTTACGTGTACAGTTTATTTATGGTCCCCATCCCATGTATGAAGTTTCGAGTTAATCGGATGACTAGAACCATATGATCTCACATTCTGGACCATTTTCGGGCCTTTTAAACATGAACGACTTGATTTCCTCGGATCCCTGGCGTGTAAAGTCTTCAATATTGGTCCTTTGGAGTCCGTCCCTTGCTCTGATGACTTCGGAGCATTAAATCCATACTTGTAGTACTCTTTTTTAGTCAACGCTCCTGATTACTCCCTACAACAAAAATACGATTAAAATATGGCATTAAACATTATCATGTACGTAAGATTGGGTAATAATCGGGGTCATATATGCAATATTTGATCCTCATCATTGCATGAGTTGTGTGGATATTCTTGAAACTAACTAAGAACTTAAGTCACTTATCTGCGTTCGGTCTTTGCCCAAGTTGTGGCTTTCGGACCGTTAGATCATGACCAAATTTGGGGCAATAACTTAGAGTAATGTCCTATAAAAATCCATATAGTCGCAGGCCCGATCGATAGTAGGTAACCATTGAACTGAATTCTGATCCTATCCGTCGATCGACGCATCCAAATGACAGGCCGTTTGAGTCTATAGGTAGATCATCAATAAGGCCAACTATCCAACGGTGAGTGTTGACACCTATGCCCCGTAGTAGCCCCAAAATGGTAGAAAAACACCCCTTAGGGCTAGTATAGTAAAAACTCATCCCTTAGGGCCATTTACACCAAACCTGACACTATATAAAGGCTTTATTTGGGCACCCCCTCTCCCCATATGAATTTGCCCTAGGAAGAACAAAGGGAGAGAGGAGAGAAAAAGGAGTAGGAAGAGAGGAAGAAGAGAGTGAAGGAGGGTATTGTTGGTGGAGAAGCCAAGGAAACTTGGAACCTTAGCAAATCTCTTTCTTTTCTTTCACATACACAACTCCAAGCTCAATTTTCATCCGATTGGGGAGGTAAGCACCCATCTTTTTGTAATCTTTTGTTCTGAGCTAGGATTTGCATATAACCCTAACATGTAAGTTCATTTGACTCAGGATCTCTACGAATTCACCCACGAGCTTGGCAACCTTAGATCGTTTCCTAGAGCTCTCAATGATTCATAGGTGCGGACTATTATTCTTAGGTGGCCTAACACCAATTTTAATATGAATCTAATGATTTTACTTGATTGAGTGATGTATTTGGGTAATCTAGAGAAACCTAGATAAGAATTTACACTTTAGGTCCTCCCCAAATCAATATGGAATGATTATGGAATGTTTGATATTTCTCAACATGTTTGGGTATGCATTTGATGATTGCTTATATATTCCTTGCTCGATTCTTATATGATATTTTCTCATAACATGTTTGCTGCACTAACCCTTGTGTATTTTTGTACTATGAGATATATGAAATGCTTGGCTTCCTCACTAACCCACACAACACACATGCACCTTTATTTCATAATATTGTTAACATTTGCATTGTAGAAAAATCTAAATTTTTATGTTTGGAAATATGAATGCATGATATCGCTTGTATTAGTAAATAAACCCTGATTATTGAAGTGTTATTGAATATCATCAAACCCCTGGGTTAGTCACGAACCTGAGGTGAGAAACGGTGGTCCCGTTGGTAGGGCTATCCTAAGGCTAAACCTGTGGATTCGGGGCGGGTGTGTATGGGCGACAGTAGTTGGACTACATAGGTCACTTGTACCTGATGTCGTCTGTCATGTACTCGCCTGAACTCGTGCGGTCTAGTCTACTCACTGACTAACCATATTTATTAACCCTGTCTATCCACACCTTTAGGGAACTTGGAACACCCTTCAACCATTGAAGCTCATTGATAACCAATTGAAACTGATCCACTGACTCGAGAGCTGGGTGGAATGGGACACTGTGTCCGACCTGTCGGCCTACGCTGGGGTGATGAGCCTCCCCGTAATGACCATGAGTGATCCCTCTGCTCAGCACTCCCCATGTGCTTAAAGTCGGGGATGGGGAACCCGACGAGATCAAGGATCGCTTGGTCTTGGCTTCACACGTTGGGGGGCCTTGGCCTCATAACCAGTTTAGGGCATTGACATCGCGGGGTGTACTAGTTTCCCCAATCTGTTGTTTGAATGGACTTAATTAAAAACCCGGCTAACATGATCATGACAGCATCGCACTAGTTAGGTTGGCAACTCGACAGTTGAGGTCGCAATGAGGGTGGTTGGTTATGCGCGATCGTTAGATGAATTTGCTCAAGGGAGTGTTGTTACGAGGGCATGCATCATATCATAATATATGGACATGCATTAACAAGATTAGTTAGGATTTTATGAATGTATTGCCTTCCATTAAATTCATAATATAATTGAAGTTTGTGTAAATTAAGACTAAAAGCACTCACTGAGTTGATCACTCACTCCAACTCTGGGATAGTGTTTTAAAACACGAACCAGACTCTTCAGTAGCTGTAGGTAGCGATGAGTGGTGCTGGCATTAACGAGGAGGATGAGCTGTCCTACTTCTAGCTGATGGGCAGTTCGCCATAGATTAACAACTTATTTTGGATCACTGAGTGGTGGACTCAGCGCAACATTCTTTTTGGGACATTATTTTTTATAATTTTGTTGGGCAACGCCTTATGCAACCCACAGTTATATTTTTGAACTTATATACATTTAGCCACTTCATTTCACTAGACTAGTTGTGATTGCGATTCATGTTTTAAGTAATTCCATACTGTGCAATTAAACCTGATTAACGCAAAAATAGTAAAATTGGGTATAAGTGACACCCGGAACTTGAGAGTCGAGCGTATGCACAACCCCTAATTTTCAGGGCATTACAAGTCCACCCTGTAAGGTCAAACCATAGTCATATCTCATGGAATCTCTTATTCGTTCCTAAAAATCTGCTACAATAACGAGCCACTAATTGCAATTGATTCTCATTCACCCTACAATGAATCAAAAGCTTTTCTGTGTTTTCCACAATAGATTTCAGAGGAGTGAGATAAGGTCCTTGAAAGGTAGTTTTACAGGTATTTTAGTAAATACCTTCTAAGCAACATAAAACCAAGAAAAAAAAATGTATTTATTTCATGTACGATACCTTTCTTGCCACCAGCCGCACTTCATTGAGTCATTTCATCATACACTTGGTGAGCAACATCAAGATCAAAGTAATTGAGTCATTGAACTGGTTAGATCCGAGTTCTATTCGAGTTGGGTTCGATCTGAGTCGAGTCGAGCTGGGGCCAGTTCGAACTCGGTTCGAACTCATTTTCGAGCTCAAAAAATCAGCTCGACTCGGCTCGAACTCAACTTCGAACTGAGTCGAATCAAGCTTTTTCGAATCAAGTAGAGCGAGCTAACCGAGCTAGCTTGGTTCGTGTACACCCCTAGCCATAATGATCCTAAACCAATATAATTTCAATGCATATCCTGTACAACTGCCATCTAAACTATTGATAACCTCAAGAAGCCTGAGATGAAAGGAAAATACAAATATCAGCTTGATCAAAAACTTTTGTGGCCTATAAATGTTTTCAATGGTCATTCATTACTTTTTCATATGATGTGGTTTACCTGATATCTTTATCTTACTTTTTCATATGACATGGTTCACCTGATTTTTTTTATCTTCTTACAGGTCGGGTTACTGTGTTACCCATTTCACACCTTAGCGGGTGTTACCCTTATCGTGGGGCCACTTTCATGATGTGTTATATATCAACTCAGTCCATCCACGTCTCCAGCCAATTTTAGGATGTCTTCCTAAAAATTTAGTGTAAGACCTGTATCCTATACTGTACCATTCCGTAGGCTTCCGCAGTCCTTCCGGTCGAATTCCGGGGACCCGCGATCTGTTATCGGTTTTTGCGCGCAATCTTGAATCGTATCCCATATTTAAAAATTGGCTCGACCCGAGACTTGCACCCTAGCGACGACGCCATCGCTGCGGTTCCAATACCGCATAGGCTCGCGTTCAGTTCGAGAAAAATACCGCACGTTGCAATTCCGAGAGAATCTCTACGAAATGTCATATCAAACCATCAATCAATCAAAGTATTCCCATCACCTCACACCCCATCCCCAAGTACAACCACCCCTCCCCTAAAGTCAACACTCTCTTACAACCAAGTACACCTACCCATTACTCACCATCCCTCTCTCCCATCACTCCTCTCCCATCATCTCTCTCTCTCTCTCTCATTCTCTCTCTCATTCTCCCAAGCAACCCCAAGAGAAGAATCATCCATGGCTTCCATGGAGAAGCCATGTATGGCCCACCTTCCTATCACCCAATCCCAACCTCTAAAATCGATCTTAACCGTTGAATCTTGTTGCCTTGAAGCTTTACAACACGTTGGTGGAAGAATGAAAAAGAAGATCCTAAGGTGGGTGATCTAACCGTTGAATTTGTTATTTGAGGGCCCACATATGGTGGGACCCATCTTGATGTATGCTTTGTATTTAGGGAGGGCCCATAGTGGAGGGGTCCTCCCCTTCTTACTGATCTCTCTCTCTCTCTCTCTCTCTCTCTCCCTCTCTCTCTCTTTTCCATTTTGTGGCCCGCCTTGATGTTGATCCACACCATCCACTGTGTGGGATGGTGTGACCCACTGTGATATATATATATATATATATATATATATATATATATATATATATATTTCATCCACACCATCTGTCCATCTAGTCGAGACCCACCTGATGTGTGGATGGAATCCATGTTGTCCGTCCATTCAGTTGGGATGTGGGACGCACCTGTGATGCGTGTGTTTTGGTCGTCTGTCCATCTGGACAGGACCCACTAGATGAGTGGGTGGAATCCACATCGTCCAGCAGATCTGGATGGTGAGACCCACCCCGTGTACATGTTGTATCCAGGCCATCCTTCCTAGACAGGCCCTGAACGAAGGGAGAAAACAAATATTGGCTTAGCCCAACTCATGTGGCCCACCCACGTGGGTGTTATGTACGTGATTTGTCCACACCGTCACTGGATGGTGTGACCCACCTGACATCCATGTGAAATCCAGACTGTCCGTCACACGACGTCCAAAGCTAGGCGTTGAATAATATATATATATATATATATATATATAAAAATATTATAGCTGGTGGGTCCCACACGTGTGGACCCACCAGATGTATGCATCTCCCCCGTCCATCCACCATCCAGTTATGGACGGTGCAGCCCACCTAGATATGTTACTATCCACACCTTCTAATCCAAGGACGTGGATGGAGGCGGATTGGCTGGTGTACCTCACCAGCTTTGTAGCTGCTTAACGTCAGCAGTACGGTGGGTCTCATCCACACCGTCCAGATGGCTAGACGGTGGGACCCACTTTTTCTGTATGTGTTATACCCACCGTCCATTGATCTGGACGGTGGGAACCCACCATGTGATGTGTGTTTTTAATCCCAGCCGTCCACTGTTTGGACGGTGGGCTAGTAGGCAGCAGCAGCAGTTGTTGCATCGATGTCAGCAAGTTCTGTGGGTCCCATCTGGGCCGTTGACCCACCGTGATGTATTTATTTCATCCACACCGTCCAAATTGCGCTGGACAGTGCTGGACAATGTTTGGATGGTGCTGATGCACCTGGACACCGTTTGGATGGTGCTGATTTATATGGACAATGTTTGAGTAGTGCTGGTCCTCATTGATGGGCCATGAGCCCCATGGGTTGATAGTGTACCATGATACACATGATACACCTGTAACTATTGAAATGAATTTTGGTGTAATCCAAGCCCACTTGAGGCCCATTGGTGTGGCCCATCCATGGGGCCCACCTGGATGTACTTGTGGCCCACGTCAAGCAGCCCAATGTGATGTATATGTAGCCCTTGAGCGAGGCCCATCATGATGTATTTTTTGGCCCATGTGCGGGGCCCACCTATTTATAATTTAGCCCATATGACGGGGCCCACTTGCCTTGTATTTTGAGGCCCATATGATGGGGCCCACCTACTTGAATCTGAGGCCTATGGGCAAGGCCCATTGTGATGTATTCATGGCCTAAGGGCAAGGCCCACTGTGATATAAATTAGGCCCATGTTGTGTGGCCCACTTGATGTATTCGAGGCCCAGGTACGTGGCCCACTTGATGTATATGAGACCCATGTGTAGGGCACGCATGTTGTGTGTTTGAGGCCCATATGCAGGGCCCACCTGTGATATATATTCGGCTCATGTGTGGGGCCCACCTATTGTGTATTTAAAGCCCATGGGTTGTGGCCTGTTGTAAGGTATTCGAGGCCCATGGGTAAGGCCAGACGTGATGTGTTTATGGTCCATATGATGAGACCCATTGAGATGTATTTCCAGCCCATTCGACTTAGCCCATTTGTATCGGCTCATTTGACTTGGCGCATTTGATTCAGCCCGTTTACTTGGCCCATTTAATTCGACTCGTTGATACGGCCCGATGTTATATACATTGGCCCATGAGTGAGGCCCAATGTGATGTGTATACGCCCCATAAGCGAGGCCCATGATGATGTGTAAAACATCGGGCCCTATGAGGACTGCTGAAGCCCTCATAGGGCCCGATGTGGCATCATGAGGCCCTTGTGTGAGACCATGGGCCCACTATATGTTTGGCCCTATGAGGACCGCTCCTTGAGAGCAATGATGGTTAAATGTCCACATTGTTGAGCAATGATGGTTTAATGTCCACATTGTGACCTTCCCTTAGACCTTGTTCGGCCGATTATCATGACAGATTACCAATTTCGATTATCATAACCAATTGCCGATTCCGATTATCATGACCGATTGCCGATTTCGATTATCATAACTGATTGCCGATTCTGATTGACGTGACCGATTCTGATTATCGATCGATTCCGATTATCATGACTGATTGTCAATTCCGATTATCATGACCGATTATCAATTCCGATTATCATGACTGATTGCCGATTCTGATTGACATGACCGATTTGCCGATTTCGATTATTGATCGATTTCGATTGTCGTGACCGATTGCCGATCCCGATTGACGTGATCAATTTGCTGATTATGATTATCGATCGACTCCGATTATCGAGGCGGTTCTGATTGTTGAGGCCAACTTTGATTGCCGAGGCCGATTGTTGAGACCTATATGATGTATATGCGACCCATATTTGAGGCCCAATGTGATGTATATATGGCCCGTATTTGAGGCCCATCGTGATGTGTATTGGGCCCTTGTGTGAGGTTATGGGTCCACTATATGTTAGGCTCTAGGTGGACTACTCCTTGGGGGGCAATGTTGGTTAAATGTCCACATTATCGAGGTCGATTGTCGATGCCGATTGTCGGTGCTGTTTATTGATACCGATTATGAGTATGTGACAGCGTAGTATCACGATACATGCCCATACGCATCATCTGCATGTTTGTTATGAGATGTGGTTGATCATTGCATATGTCATTGAGTATATTGTTATGAGACTCTTTGATGGGCGGAGATTATCTCACATGAGCGCACGGTATGTGTAGGATTGATGTATGACTCATGCATCTTGCATTATGATTATTATACACCTGAGCAATATCAGGGCCGTAGCCTCCACAGGTATATCGTGGATGGCCAGACGTGGTACCAGAAATTTGTTCTAGCGTCGAGCTACCATAGATGGCCCTAGGTGAAAATCCTTAAACCTTCTTGGTACAAGAGGACCCCCCAACGTCGAGACCGAGTGGATACATGAGCGACCGAGTGCCGAATACCAGGAGGCCGCCTCTCCCACTGTGTCATGGTTGGTTAGGAGGGGGTGTGGCCTTACCCACCCGAGGGTAGGGGGCATAGCTAGGCTGAGTTTGACCAGCTCGTAAATGGGTCCGTTATCGACGTGCCGGATAGGTATTGACAGACTATTGGTCAGGCGGATAGTGGAGTTTCTTACGCTCACTTGGATTGTACTGCTGGGAGAGGGGCAGTGTCATTTGGAGTGTATTAAACCTCCGATGATGATCCCAGAGAGGAACTGTACTAATATGTGGACTTATTGAGCAGGAATTGCATACTCATTCATTCATTCATTCACTATCCACTAGGGCTGGTGGTGCGCAACTATTTGTTACGTGTACCTTCACATGGCCAGGATTTCGGTTGGGCGCACGACTAACCTGAGATCAGGAGTTTACCACATTGAGTCTGACTATCCAAATCTAGGTATGAGACTGGTTTGGATAGAAGTCCCTTGTAATAGACCCCGTAGCTGCGATACTACGTACTATCATCCCGACCTTACACTTCTGCTTGGTCATTTCATTCGCATCACATATTGCATCCACAAGCATATGACATTTTAGGTTGTTATGTTTTCTATACTTATATGGCCTAGATGGACTTAGTAAGATTTACATATTGCATTATACCCTCGACATCTGATATTTGACTCTCTATGACTCATTTACATTGCTAATCTGTATTGCGTACTCTGATATTATATGACTCATTGACTTGTCAGTATTTCTACTGACTCTGTTATCATATGGTTCATGATCTTGCCAATATTTCCGATATTGTATGATTATTGCATTGCATTGGATACTTGACACTTATCTTATGCACACATTTACACCGTCCTCTAAGCTTTCTATAAGCTTATGCACGATAGATGCGTGCAGGTGGCTTTAGGTTGCAGCAGCATCGAGCTTGGAGTGTGCAGCTGACTTCTGGAGCTTTGATTTTTGATATATGTATTTCCCCTTTCAGCATTGTAATCAAATGTTTATATTAGTGGATATGTGATAATGATGTTGCCTTTGTGATTTGGGTATACTTGTGGTTATGCTTATTACGAGATAAATGTATATATATAAAAAAATCTTCCTTGTAGGATTCCAGGATCGGAATCTGGCGTATGGACGCTAGGAGCCGAGAATGGAGTACTACAGAGGCTGTCAACACCGAATTCGGCGATCATAATTCCTGTGAATCCAATCTTCAGATTTGCGGCGTGACATTAAGCATATCCAAATTGCATGTGGACCACACAACAGAAAACAATTATAATTGAGTGTCTCACCATTAAAATTTTTAAAGGGCCCATCATAAGTTTTTTTTTTTTTTAATATTTTAATATTTTCTTTCATCCAACCTGTTAATACTGTCCAGAAGACATGGATGAAGGCTAAAAAATAAAAATAAAAAATATCAAATTGATCCAAAACTTACTTGGCCCACTGTTCATTCATCACTACTGTTCATTCATCACTATTTCTAGTAGTACGGAACACCTGAGATTTGGATCTACTTAATTTTTGGGATCGAGTCCTAAAATGACACTGTAAAGAAGATGGATGGAATGAAAACACAACAAATACTTCAAGGTGGGCCTAGGAAGGTTAATTAAGGTAATACCCACGAGTACAATTAACTGATCATTGGCCTGGATCTCATGCGCGTGGGACACATCCACATCTGAAGGCTTTATTTTAATCGTAGCATGCTACGACGAAAGGAAACTAGGTTTGCTGCAATACATCCTGATAGTATTCATAGAGGAGATATGGGACCATAGCCGTTGGACGTGGGGTCATATTCACTGATCTAAGCTGTTCATCTGAATAAAAACAATGATAAACATGATTGCAGTCATGATTAGAAAATCATAGACTTTCAAATTAATGGCCCACTAAGCAAAGTTTAAGGATATATAAACCAACGGTCATGATGAAGTTTGCTATAATACATCTGGACGTATTGCTGGCTTTTATGTGGGATTTGAAGCTATTGGAACTGTACTGGTGTTGCCTCAATCGAGACCATTCCAATTTGAGATTTCTCTTTTTACTATGACCATCGGCAGCAAGGCCCATGGTATTAACGGTTTGGATAATTGCAGCATGACTCCATATCCAATAGCCATGGTTCATGTGTATGAGTGTCAAAATAGTCTGGATGTATTGTAGCAACTCTTGTCTGTGATTGAGACTGTAATCCTGTACTACCTCTGTTTACGCAGCGCTTAAATCACTCAAGTTCTCTGGCCACTATCTTGTCTGTATGACATCCCTTCCATCCATCAGATGCGTTTCTCAATTCTAGTTTCCGGGGAGAAAAATCAACCGGATAGACAACTCAGGTGGGCCACACAACGGGGGGGAACGGAATGCAACTCCAATTACAGGTTTTTGTGTGGGGTCCAACATGGGTCGTCCGCCGTCATAATGTGGGGCTCACCAAGATATTTAATATTTAAAAATAAAAAGAAAGCCGCATCCCGTGACCTGTGGCCTGCTGCGTGATGTTGACAGGTATGTGGCGTGAGGCTATTGCTGGAAAAATGCGTGGAAACGACAAAAATAAAAATAAAAATAAAGTTTTAGCAGTTGAATCACGGAAAATAGACGTTTTCCTTGAAGCATGATTGGCAGCCCTTATCAAATTGTTAAAAGAGATTTGCTTTGGGATAAGACAGGCATGTTTGGATCTGCATTCAACCATAACGAAGGGTCTACATAGAAATAATTCAATGCAACTGATCTTTTGGCAGAATCAAATGGAGGATGTGTTAA
The DNA here is from genome assembly GCA_030180095.1 of Magnolia changhungtana. Classification (NCBI taxonomy): domain Eukaryota; kingdom Viridiplantae; phylum Streptophyta; class Magnoliopsida; order Magnoliales; family Magnoliaceae; genus Magnolia; species Magnolia changhungtana. Next base: position 968,005 of record JASAUF010000564.1, on the reverse strand, counting down.
CAGGATTCTAAAATGAAGATGCAATGGGAAGGATCCAATGGATGGGGAGACATGTGAGTTTGAAATGATGAAATTTGGACCGGAATGGTCTAATTTATATAGGCACCAGGGAGTGGGTCGTTGCTAGGTGGCCATTAATCATTAATTTCAGTCGTTTTCGGTTGTCGGATCGGAAGATTTGACCGTTGGATCATCATGACCCGTCCATTTTCGGACCGTTGTAGTGTACAAAGTAGGGATGTATATCGAGTCGAGTTGGCCTCAGCTCGACTCGGCTCAAACAGTGGCTAACCTCAGCTCGAATACGGCTCGGCTCGGTCCTCGAGCCTAACTAGCCAGCTCGGCTCGGCTTGATTCGGTCAGCAGCTCGGGCCGAGTTTGAGCCAAGATCGAGCCGAGTTCGCCATTGAGGCATTTCCACAAACACCTGAACTGCAACTTCAAAATCTCACTATTTTACAAACAGAGGCAATGGTTTTACAGGTATTTTCTCAAACACCTTCTAAGTAACATAAAAACTTTTAAATTTATAAAAAAAAATAAAAAATAAAGAAAAAAGGTATTTGTTTCATGTACATACCTTCCTTGCCACTAGCCAAACCATCCTTGCCACTAGCTAAACCTTCCTCGCCACCTCGCCACCAGCCACATTTTGTTGAGTCATTTTATCAAACAGTTAGTGATCAACATCAATGGCAAAGTAAACAAGTCACCGAACTAGTTTGATCTGAGTTCGATTCAAGCTGGATTCGATTTGAGTCGAGTCGAGCTGGGGCCTTGAAAAGGCCAAGTTATATGTCCTAGAGGGGGGGTGAATAGGACTATGTCAAATTAAAGTTTAACAGCGGAATTCAACCGAAAATAAGATAGCCTTGTAAACAAATAAATAAAAGACAGTACTTTAAATAAATCAATGAACAAAAATGTAAAGCAATCTTAAATAAAGAGTTTGATACTAATGTTGTTCTAAGGACAACCTTTGCACCATAAAAACCAAGGGTTTATGGCAGGACAACCTTACTAGAACAAATTGAATATCAAAACTCAAACAGAAAGGAAATAAAGGAAATAATAAGAAATAAATTCTAAACTATTACAACATTCCCTACTTTGCTTGAAATGTAAATATTACAACATTCATATCCACATATACATTCCACACATTTGAATGATTAAAGATATAAAAATTAAGTAAACATCCAAATCACAAAATGCACCAATATATAGTGGTTCGCCTGTGTGTTCACCAACTGTTAAACAACACCCACCCAGCTTGCTACTCCACTCCTAATATCCTCATACAGGGGATATTAGCATTTATTATTAAAATAGGTTTCATAGGTTCACCTAAAACCTTCACAATTGTATCTTTTTAATTTGGGCTTACACAATCCAAAAACCCACACTTTCTGAGTTTTCTGGCTCTTCTCAGATAACCAACATAATGAGATTTTTCTGGTGAATCTCAAACAAAACCAAAATAATGGAATTTACAATAAATGTAAAATACTTGGATTTCTTCTTTTGTAGCAGCCCGGTAGAACCAATCAGAGTAGAAGTTCGAATCAACGTTTAATGTCCAATACTCACTTAAGAAATGATTCTAGGTTCTAATTGATCTTAAATTAAACCAAATTGGGCGTAGCTCTATTTGATTTTGATTCCAAGAAGAAAGAACACAGCAATTCCTCTTTTTCAAATAAGATTGGAATATAGAAAGAAAATCAAATATAAATAAGTTAACAAAAGATAATATTAAACATGCACAAATTAGCTTAAAATGAACACTAACTTATCTTAGAGTGGGGGCTTGAAGTTTCTTGAAATTAATCAATTAAAAAACTCTGAAATTCGTGTTCAATTTATAGACGCAAAGATCACATCTATGACTGATTTTAGGAACCCTTCGACTGGTCATAGCACCAACAACATTTTGAAATTTTTTAGCGCGATCTGAAAAACCATTTTACGACTGGTCTTAGGGTGTCTACGACCAGTCGTAGTCGTAACAAACCTAGGACTGGTCGTAGACAACCAGATTTGGTTGTTGGAGTTTGAGTCGTAATTCTAGGACTGGTCGAAGGACGAGTCGTGACAACCCGACGACCGGTCGACCAGGTCTCAGGACTAGTCATGGAATAACTAAAAAATTTTGAAAATCTTCAACAACTTAGGACTGGTCGTAGAATTTCTTGGACTGGTCGAACCAGGTCTAGGACTAGTTAAATAAGGTCTAGGACTAGTCTTAGAACAAACCAAATTCATATAAATAGATTTATTTTGAATTATGTATACAAAATGACTTACCCTAAGGTCAATCTAAGGTCTATCATACCTGGGACATGAAGTATGAACATTGAACTTCATTCTTTTAGATGATGGTTGACCTTTGAACCTTATGAAGCTTGAGATTTCTAACTCGATGTAGTTTGATCTTGAGATCTTCGAAAGCTTGAAATTAAACTTCATCAATACACTTTGAGTCTTGAAATGTACTCTTGAGTCTTGAAATGCACTCGAGTCTTGAAATGTACTCTTGAGTCTTGAAATGTACTTGAGTCTTAAAATGTACTTGAGTTTTGAAATGAACTCTTGAGTCTTGAACCATTGAACCATTGTGATGCAGTGTCTTAATCATATCAACATACAAATACAAGACACACATAAAGGTTTTGACACCACAAAATTTGACAATCAAAGGAGCATGAGACCAAAGCACTTACAATCTCTCCCTTTGTCAAATTTGTGACAAAACACACTCATATAAAAATAAGAGAAGCACCACATGCATAAAAATGAATCAAGTAACATACTCCCATACTCCCCCTGAATAGCAGCACACATATTAGCACAACTCATATCCATAAGCAATCAAACCAAAAGTTTTCAAAAGCTTTCCAAAAGCCTTCTCCCCCTTTTTGTCAAAATATGACAAAGGAAGCAACAATGTAAAGGATAATAATTGGAGGAATAGATGAAGTAATTCGACAATATATAAGTAAGTAAAAGTTCACAATCCATTTACGAGTATAAATATATAGTCATCAAACCAAATAGAGTGCACAATCCAACATAAGTATGAAAAATATTACATACCGAGAATGAAAACACTCAATCGAATCCTGAAGAAGGAGCAGGAATGGAAGGATCAAGATTATGCATTCCCTTGTTTAAGCACCTAAAATACTTGCGCATATATTTAAACTGAAGATCATGGGCAACATTCATATTCTCTACCTTCTCTTCTAATGCACGAAGACGAGCATCAAACTCAGATGGCTCATAGTCAGGATCATTTCCAGAATCTGATTCAAGTTCATCAAAAATATCATCCATATTCACATCATCAGAAGGAAGATCACCAGCTTCTTCATCCCCAGCTTCAGCTTTATCAACATCCACTTAGCCACGAGCCAATTCCAATTTCATTTTATTAATATTCGAATTGTTAAAAATAAGATGATGGATGGGAGCCTCTCCAACAGGAATAGCGACTAGCATGTGATTAGCTAAAACAGTCATGAGATAGGCAAAAGGAATATCACTATGACCTGGGTGGAGACGAGACTGAATAATGGAATGACATATCAATGAAGGAAGGAAAACTTTAGAACCAGAAATGACAGAGTGCAAAATACGAACCATAAAGGCAATTAATTCTGTCTTATTTCCAGAACGAGGATACAGGTTAGAAATAAAAATTCTGTGAAGTACCCTGTATTTGGGTAACAAGTACCTTGCGGGGAGCACATTTCCTTTATGAGTCTATTGCACATTCATATTACACAAATCTCTGGTTAGCATACGCTTTTCAGATTCTGAGGGTTTTTCAGCTAAAGTATGAATAGGAATACCCTCCTCATTAACAGGTATATCCATTAACCCTGAAATCAGATGGCGGTCAACTTCAAATAGACATTCTCTAGTATCAACTTTAAAAGTTAAATTTTCAAAAGAGAACTCTGAGATATATGCAAACATGGCATGTGCAATAGATTGGTATGTAGGCCCACCGCAATGTAAAATGTTATCCTATCCTACAAATTGGAGTAGAGGTAGAATACCAAAAGGAACAATGTGTTCAATACAGACAGACCGTTCAACAATGACTTTGCGCATACGCAAATCCCGTACATCAGAGGGATCATCCTCAGGTGAATGAAGATAGCGCTTAGAGAGAGGAGCTGATCTGGAAGAAGATGGACCACGAGAAGTTTTCTTTTTCCCTCTAACATACATATGTAATACAAGATACAAGGAAAACAAGAAGAATCACAAGATGAGAAGTGGGGTTTTGATAGATCAGATTTTACAATAGAAAACCCCAAACTTGCAATCAAAGACAAAATAGATTACTCCAAAGGTAAAAATGGAGTACTATTAATAAGAATCTACAAAAATAATACAAAAGATTCACTAACCTTGAAGAACAATGAAGGTGGGTTCGACTGGTCGGGTGTAGGCTCGTTGGAGAGTGAAATGGAAATGAAGAAGATGAAAATTTTTCCCAATTTTAAAAGTACCACCGAGTTTCACGACTGGTCGTGGATGTGCTCAACCGGTCGTACCAGGATCGGTCGTGTACATTCACGACTGGTCGTGTCCCGACAAAAATAAGCATTTTTCATAAATAAAAATTGAAATTTAAATCATTAAATTATCAAATATAAAAACACTATGATATAAGTATGCAAGAATATTCAATTTAAATTGCACACACCAAGATTAAATTTGAATTTACTAAACCTGTTTTTGTCAAGTGGTTTAGTGAAAATGTCAGCAAGTTGAGTTCTCGGTCAGAATGTATTCCAAAGATATTAGTTGAGTTCTCGGTCAGAATGTATTCCAAAGATATTAATTTTTCTTCCACTAATTCATGAATGTAATGATACCTAATGTCAATGTGCTTGGTATGTGAATGCTGGATTAGATTTTTAGAAATGTTTATAACACTGGAATTATCACAATATAAGACCATAGAATCTTGTGCTATTCCGTAATCACTTAACATACATTTCATCCACACAAGCTGAGTACATGCATTTCCAGCTGCAATGTATTCTGCCTCAACAGTTGAGAGTGATACAGAACTTTGCTTCTTACTTAACCAAGAGACTAAACAATTTCTAAAATAAAAACAACCACCACTGGTTGATTTCCTATCATCGATATTTCCAGCCCAATCAGTATCAGTGTACCCACCCAACTGAACACTAATATCATATGAATACCAAAGACCCAAATTTATAGAACTTGCAACATATCTAATAATCCGCTTAACAACAGTTAAATGAGATTCTTTAGGATTAGACTGATATCGAGCACAAAAGCCAACACTTAAAGCAATATCAGAACCTTATGAAGCTTGAGATCTCTAACTCGACGTAGTTTAATCTTGAGATCTTCGAAAGCTTGAAATTAAACTTCATCAATACACTTTGAGTCTTGAAATGTACACTTGAGTCTTGAAATGCACTTGAGTCTTGAAATGTACTCTTGAGTCTTGAAATGTACTCTTGAGTCTTGAAATGCACTTGAGTCTTGAAATGTACTCTTGAGTCTTGAACCATTGAACCATTGTGTTGCAGTGTCTTGATCATATCAACATACAAACACAAGACACAGATAGAAGTTTTGACACCACAAAATTTGACAATCAAAGGAGCATGAGACCAAAGCACTTACAGGCCTGCTCGAACTCGGCTCGAACTCATTTTCGAGCTCAAAAAATTAGCTCGACTTGGCTCGAACTTAGCTTCGGACCGAGTTGAATTGAGCTTTTTCGAGTCAAGTCGAGCGAGTTAACAGAGCTAGCTCGGTTCATGTACACCCTTAGTACAAAGTGCGCCAACTAGCGCCACTATATCCACATTCCCATGCCCTCTCCCTCGCCCTCGCCCGTGCCCGTGTCCGTGCTCAAGCCCGAGTGCACGCATGTGCGTGCGTGTGTTCCAGTGCTACACACAACCCGATTGTCTTAACCTTTAAAGCTCCAAGTAAGAATACTACACATACCTCCACATATAAACTCCAAATCTTCTCCTATCATTTCTGATGTGGGACAAAACACACACCGTACTTTTTCATTCGAAATTTCTAAAAATGTTTTGGCGGCAAAACCAAAATCTTAAATTTTTGAATATTTGATTTTTTTTAAAGCCATAAATTTCTCCATTGGTTTTTTTCTAAACAATAGAAAATATCTTCCAGAGATGAAGAACAGTTATTACGCATAGAGAAAGATATCCTATGATTTGAATCTTTCCTTAGTGTAAGTATTTTAAAGTTATGTCGAATTTTCTAGTTGCCGCAACATTAAACCAAATATTCCTAAATGGCATAACAAAAAATATTATATACATAATAGCTTCTGCGTTATATGTTACTTTATATTACTCGCTTAGTACTTTTAATGGCCATGTGCTTATCCTGTTTCATGAACAATCCCGAGAGAACTCTAACTCTCATGAGAAGCAACACCACTTCTATGTTCACATAGGTGAAATCTTTCTAGTATTTCCGTTACTTAAAATACTAATCTATTTGACTGGATTTCATTAAGAGTTCTAAAACTCAGCCCTCTTGTTTGTAACAGCCAACACCTTCAACTTGGATGAGGTTATTTTTAAATTTAGTGCTGAAACTTTCCACTTATCAATGATTTGTTATTATCTATTGAACCTAATCTTTAAAGATTTTCTAAGTTTGGGTTAGGTTTCTATCACTAGTTGAACTTTGATTAAAGAGTTTCAATCCCATCCCTCTAGATGTTGTCCTTACTACCTCTCTCATCAAAGTTTTAGTAAAGGGATCGGTCAAGTTATTACTTGACTTCACAAATGAGATCGCAATAATTTTATCCTAAATCAATTGCCTCATATAATCATGTCTCAAACTTATGTGTCTGGACTTCCCATTATAGGTATCATTATAGGCTCTCGCTAGAGAGGCTTCACTGTCGTAATGAAGTGAAACAGTCGGTATAGGCTTCGCATAGAACGAGATTTCTAATAGAAGATCCCTTAACCACTCAACCCCTTTGCTTGTTGCAGCTAATGCTATGAACTCAAATTCCATTGTTGAGTGTATTATACAAGTTTGTTTCTTAGATCCCCAAGATACAACTGCACCATCTAAGGTGAATATACACCATATAGTGAACTTGTTGTCCCCCGCACTCGATATCTAACTTGCATCGGTATATCTTTCCAACAATGCTGAAAATTCTGAGTAAAATAGCATTAGTTCTTTAGTTTCTTTTAGATGACCTAAAACTCTACTTATGGCTTTCTAGTGTTCAACACTTGGATTACTAGTAAACCTACTTAGTTTACTCATAGCATATGCTATATCCGATCTTGTGCATTATATAACATACATAAGTGTAACGCCCCATGTTTTCAAGACCCGAGTATATGACCCGTTTCCCAAAAACCCAAGTGTTATCTTTAAAGGATGGTCAAATTCGAGTGTATATATATTTTTTTCATTTATCAGAGTAAGCAGATGAGCGTAGAATGGACAAATCAACATAAAAGAAAAAAATTTATTTCATTTAGAATATACAAGTGGTTGCCCATAATGACTTATACAAACCAATGTCTCCACAATAATAAATACAAGCTTACACCCATGAGAAATTTAAAAGCATATGAAACACAACGAAAGCTACAAGATCGCGCAACTTCCTTGACAGGTACAACCACATGTTCTTGACCCCCATAATGGCTCCTCATCAATCTGAACCTGCATATCACTTAAGCCACCTGTGTTACCTGTACGGTTATATTTTTGATGGGTGAGTGGCCAACTCAGTGTGAATTTCCCTCAAGATTACATACCGCCGCATTAGGTAAGCATAGTTATAAAACAACAAAGTAATCAAAACAATACATGATGTAGTCTTTTTAAATGCATGGATGCATGAATGTATATCGACCTAGGGATGCACATCCAGTCGGACTTGAGCTCGTCGCCCATGCAAATCATCGACCTGGAAAAATCATCCAGTCGGACAGAGGTCGATAGTCGGTGGTCTGAGAGCTAGCGAAACGATACCCCGAGGATCCTAAGGGCACGTGCTACAACATCCAGAATAGCCACCCGTCATTGCCAACATGCTATGGATACATGATTAACCAAACCGTTATTAGTCCAGTTATAACTAGCCAATTTAGGTAAGCTCAAGGTCACTACGGGGAGCTCAGAGCCCAGCGTAGGCCGACAGCTCGGGCATAGTCCCATACCACCATCCCCGGCTCATGAGACTACCACCTTAGGATGTTTAATGGAAACCCATCGACTAGTGGTCAATCACATTACAGTAAATGGGGCTTACCATCGCGTGCTTGCACTATATAAAACACTGAACCCATCTAGCGTAAGTATTAAAACAAAACCACGTAGGGCGAGTATTAAAATATGACACATAGGGCCGATATCAAAACTATACGATAAATACCATCCTTAAAAACCATTGGGCATAATAACCTTGGACGGTAGGCCTACATCAATGATCCATCTAAACCACCACTCAATAACCACCAAGTCGAAGGTCCATTACGATCACAAATGGTCAAGTTACATCCCAAGTATGGGTGTACATTCATATGTGGGAATTTCCCACTGATGTACCTTTTTAAGTTCCATAAGCAATCCACAAGTATGAACAATTATACAGGATAATCATAAAGCATGTAATACAACAATCCAATTTTCACCAGCTAACACATGTGATTATAAAGGGAGATATCAATTATAAATTTGAATAACAACTATAACTTAAGCTAATGAGAAGATGGAAAGCTCAAGGGGAATAATCATCACCTTATATTTTGAACCGCCTAGCAGTGTTTGCTAGAAGCGCGTGTACCCTTAAAATTAACCCTACCATAAATTAAGAACTTGTACAATTAGATCCAAGTTCTACCTACTGACTAGGGTTTAAGATTATAGCCTAGGGTTATCTTTTAGGGTTTTAGTGTAGAATTAGGGTTTTCATCCTAGGGTTTAGTCCTAAACTTAGATTCTAGAATTTGATTATGGAATTTGGACTTTAATTGGTGTGACCATTAATGGTATTGTCAATGAGAGTAATAATTAAGTAAAATTAATAAATAAATTAGTCATAAATTTTGGAAATATTACAACGACTAATATTATATTAAATTATCTATCAACCCATGAGTAATGATACTAATAGTGACTTATAATAGTAGTACCCTAGTAAAGGAACCTGTAGTGATGTCAAAGAGAATAACTTATCAATTAGGTTCATAATTTATGGTTTAAGTTACTTAGGTCTAGGACTTCACCCTAGAGCGTAGGTTTAGGTTTTGATTTTTGGATTTAATTTCTATGTGATGTAATAACGGTATTGATGATATTACTAACTTAAAATAATAATTTAATAACAGCTAAATAGCAACAACAACACTACGAATAATAATACTAGTAATTCTAAAATTATTATTAATATTAACCATATCTTTAATATTAGCTAACGTGACACTAATAACATTTGATGAGAATTAAATAGTTTGCTCTACAACTAGTGATAATATGAGAAATAAAGCGCTTATATTTAATAATTGAGATTTTGTCTAGAATAACTAATTTTAGTATATATGAAATTTACTAATGGTTAGTTATACCTAACTCTAATAATCCACAATTTAGTATTAACAGTAACAATGATAATTGAAATAATTTAATTTTGGGAAGCGAATGTGGGCTCACCTAGCCGACTCGGTTGGAGTCGAGTTGACTCGGCTCAACGCCTTAACCAACACCATTCCTTCTCTCTTTCTTTTCCTCTTCTCCTCCTTTTCTTTTCTTCAACTCCCATGGTTGGAATTGACCAAAGAAGGAGCCGGATCGGGACTAGGTTTTACGACTCATCGAGTCGACTCACGGGCTCTCTCTTCCTTCTTCTCTTTTATTTATTTATTTATTTATTTTCTTCACAACTAGGCCATCAAGGAGGTTGGATCGGATCCAACACAACCCCACTCGACCCACCTCGGTCCCGTCGAACCGAGTCGACACGAGCAACAGAAACCGGCCGTGAGACGGTAGCCATTCGTTCTCTCTCACCCGACTTTCTCTTTTTTCTTCTCACTTTCTCCTTCTCCTTCTCCTCTATCTTCTTCCTTATTCCTTCACTTTGAAACGTCCAAAGAATGGCCAACAGACCCGGCCCACACTTGGCTTGGATCGAGTGGTGCTGCAACTGAACAACCATCACACACCTTCATCTTTCTTTCTCCTTTCTTTCTTTCTTCCTTCTCCCTGGATCTCTCTCTCTCTCTCTCTACTAGAAACTCCTAGCATGGTTTGAACCAGGCCCGAGCAAAGCCACCCGATAACCCGATAGGTGTGGTGGGTCGGCGAGGAGGAAGGGTGACAACAATGGCAGATTTTCTCCCGAGGCTTTTTCCTTTATTTTAACGACATGGGAGGGTTCGTATGAATGTAATGGAGCTCGAAAAATGAAGATTTTGAAGCTTCAGGGAGGATTAGGCGGTGGGTTTGGGAGGACAAAGAAACAGCGTTTTTCTCTTTCCAGCTGCAAGGAAGTGGAGATGAGCCTGAAGAGAGTCGTTCTCTCTCTTTTGTAGGGTTCTTCCAACGATCCTAGACCTTCGGATCCGGAGCAAACGATTCAGATTGTAACAGCTAGCATGCACGTCTGTCAGAGCCGAAAATCGACCGCGGTTTTAGCTTCCTATGGGCGAAACTCTCTCTCCCACGAGGAGAGCCATCGGACGGTTGAGATTTCTTGCAGATGAATAGACGAGATTAGTGGATTCCCACGCACGCGGATTGCTGAGCTGGAAGGAAACAGATTCCATTTTTGGAATTCTTTGTGTTTTCAGGCCTTGTTTGCACCAGCATTTGCATGCACATATGGTCATGTGAACGGAGATGAAGGGTATGGTTTCGGTTAGGGCCATGTTGTGTATAAGATGGGCAGATCAGATCTCCCATCTGACCTGAGATGGTGGCCCCAACGCGTCCCAAACGAACATGGTTCGTCGGCTAGCGTAACGAGAGAGAAAATTTCTCTCTGTGTTGGGAAGGTGCGGGTCAGAGGAGTCTGACCGAGCGTGCCCTACTTGGTGCACGGCGAGTGCACAACTCTACTATGCATTTGCGCTGTGAGCTGGGGCCCATCGAGATGTATGTGAGAAGTCTACTCCGTCCATCCTTTTAGGGTGCCCTTCCAAGGGATCTTGGGCCATTGATCAGGTCGATCTAATGTTTAGGTAGGGCCCAAAACTCGAGCTAGGGTCATATTGGTGGGGTCCACTATTATGGTTTAAAGAAAATCCATTCCTTCCACCAGTTTTGTAAGGTGGTGTTAGGCTAGGGGCCAAAATATGGGACACATTCATGTCCTAGGTGGGCCACACATTAATCAACATGTATTGAATTTACCTTTAACCAAGAATTCATTTATCGTGCATGATTTCACTTAAATTCTTGGCTGAAAAAAATAAGGTGGGTCCGCTTGTGATGACTTCCAAGGATCCATTCCGTCTATCCAGTTTGTTACATCAATTTAGGATACCCTGTCGAAAACAGAGTAGTTTAGTTAATCAAGTGGACCGCACGATCTCGCCGAGTAGCGAGAATTCTCACCGTTAAAAACTTCATTTGTAATTCTAGTGAACAGTGCCATGCATGTTACCATATTTACAGTTCTACCCTTTTTTTTTTCAAAACTTCTGCCATCCATAACTCATGAGTCTACCGTCCAAATGTGATGAAATTTGACAGGTGGTCTTTATCTTTCACGCTCTTTCCGTCGCCCAAATTTGAACTATGATCTCTCAAGGATGACTAAGATTCTCCTTTAATGGCTAATATATTTTAAAATTCTAAAATAATATTTGTACTCCTCTGATTGACAAGTTACCGGGCAGTTGGGACCTAAACCCAAAGATTTTCGTAATGACCGATTTATCCTGATATTTGGATGGCCCACTTAGCGGATCCAATCAGGATGGGTAGTCAGATGACTTGTTAAAAATATGGAAACTTGATGGAATGCACCCCAACCATGTATGTGGGTTGATGTACGGTAGTTTAATAAACGGATGGACATAAAATAGGTTTCTAGAGTGATTAGGGGTAGGGATTATATAACATTAGATTCGAGTGACTTTCTTACAGGTGAAAGTTTCTCAAATTCTGATTCTAATGGTGGGTTAAGCATATGCATATGTAATGAACAAGATGAACGGATCAAAATCTTGATCTGATAAGTGTACGGACGGATGTAGAGGTCAAGTAGGTAGTTTACTATAATTTAAGGGCTGAAATCCGAGGTGTACGGTTAATTTGTGATAATTAGGCATGATATAAAATTTCTGATAATTAGGCATGATATAAAATTTCATATGAAACGGACCGTGGGAACCATGTGATCTAGTGTTCGGGGGTCTAGGTTAGTGGCAATTTCGTAATTACTGCCGATCTATGAGTTTTGGGAAATCTAATGACTCCACATAGTTATAAACACGTTTCTAAGCAGTTCTTACAAAAGAATGTTTATCTAAATCATTATGGATAAGGAATTATTCGTCACGTCATCTAAGAGAAAGTACTTACGTTAAATCACGTGATGGGTGAGCTCGTCTTGAAATTCAACGGTCAGATGGCTTGATTTATGAATGAAGATCATCCTCAACGGTTAAGTTAGTGTCAGGGAAAGGATGTAAAGCTCGAATAGGTGGATTGGTATCGTACACATGTATATGTCACGTTGAATCTTATGGTAACGCTCGAGGACTTTCGATGCCCGAGCATCGAAAAGTTTGGGGCATTACAATAAGACTGCCTATAACACTAACATACTCTGGTTGTGCAACTGCTCTTCTACTATTTTTTTTTTCAACTTAATACTTAGATCAAATGAGGTTTTTACCTCTCTTATTTTCAAACAATTAAACTTGTTCAATATTTTCTCAATATAATGAGACTGGCACAATGCATAACCAACACTATGTTTTTTTAACTTTGATACCTAATATAATATCGACTTGTCCAAAATCCTTCATTTTGAAAACTGAATAGAGAAACTTCTTTATTATAGTTATAAATTTCATTTTGTTACTGATTATTAACATATTATCTACATATATAAGTATATGATTACAATATAATCACTACACACTTTTGAGTATCTGCATTTATCGGCAATGTTATATGCAAAACCATAGGATAAAACTTTAGAATCAAATTTATCATGCCATTGTTTTGGTGCTTGTTTTGATCCATACAAAGACTTAACAAGTCTACACACTTTTCTTTCATTTCTTAGTAGAATAAACTCTTCTAGTTTCTCCATGTATACCTCCTCATTGAGGTCACCATTCAAGAATGTTGTCTTCACATCCACCTTTAATGAAGACTCTATCTCAAGCCTTTAAACCTAAAAGTTTTAAGTAATCTTCATTGAGATTAACACCTTTAATAAAGATTCCAACCTCCACCTTAAAGATATACTTGAACTCTTCCATTTTCTAGATATTAGACTCAACTTCTATAAACATTCCATTATTTAAATCCTCTAGAAGACCCATCTAGGTAAATCCCCTAGGAAATACAACTTTCCATTAGTTGTAAGATATTCAGTCAATTTCAATCACTTTAGTCACCTCAAATGAGTACTACATGTAAGGTGTTTGATCTTGGAGATGGAGCCTTGGCATTGCATTGACATCATAATCGCGGAGCAAAGGGGAGTTAATTGAAGCACGGAAGAGCATCGATCAGGCAACCCGAGACGACGCTACAAAAGGGGCTCAATCTAATTATTAAGTTGTTAAATGTTTGAGTTTGTATACTCTCCTTCCTTGTGTAGGATTAAGGGTAAGAGTTTGTAACCCAAACTCGACTAGGTTCTTATGTATGGCCTAAAACTTAGGTTTTTATATAGGACATTGACTCTTTTGTAAGGTCTAAATCAAGTCTTTGTGTAAGCCATTGGACATAGGTGCGTACATGTTAGTTTCCATGGGAGTCTCTGGTAGGAGTAAACGTAGGTCCTTGGATTAAGACCATGATTATTGGTTAGCCTACAGAAAATCAACTAAAGCCTCTTATGGGAGCCTCCGACAGTAGTGTACGTCTGTAAGTTCTTGTGTAGGACCGATGTTTGTGGCAAGCTTATATAAAAGCACCTAAAGTCTCTTGTGAGAGTCATTCCTTTTGTAGAATTATAAAGGTTAGAGGTTAACCTGATTTAAAACCTCTGATAGTTAAATTCGATACACTCATAGGTTCAATGCATCTACTGGGAGTTGAGTAAGGAAACCAAACCACTATAAATACTTGTATTTAGTATTGTCATTCGCGCACTTGTTAATTATGTTTATAAGATTGAATTATTAAATATTCATATGCATGATTAAATGAATGTTATCTAGGACTTGATAGTTAACACATCCCACACACACATGTACACTATCATGTTGTAAACTAGTTGCTTATTGCATATCATTTGTAGTATATGTGATTGTACCCTCTATTATCTTGGCAGCCTTAAAGTCAATTGCCTTGCTTAGCTTAATTTATATATTGTACTTTAAAAATATGAAAATTTTATTTGATCCTAATCAGCCCCCATAGGATATAGCCTTCATTCCTTAGCTCCGCCAAACTTTCACACATGCAATCATGGTAATCCTATTACACCACAGGTGAATTTTCAAAGTCGAATTGAGTCAAGCTTAGCACAGCTCTGCTCAATTTGGCCAACAGCCAACCCCAGCTCGAACTCGGCTCAGCTCGATCCTCGAGCCTGATTGGCCAGCTTAGCTTGGTTTGTTCAGTAGCTCGGTCCAGCTCGAGCTAAGTTTGAGCTCAAACTTTCAATGGACAATGAGAAATGGGAGCGAGTGTTACCGGGGTGGACAATGTAGCAAGGACGGTTTAGACGAACGGGTGCACAGGGCAACGAGGAGCTTAAATAGAGGTAAGGACAGTTAGACGAGCGCGTAGGTCAATAACCTGCTTGGATAGAGGCATGAGCAAGCTTGGGGCTCGCCGACTCGGACAGAGAGAGAAAAGAAATGGTAAGGAGGAAAGGGGGCTAGGACTCGAGGTGCTCGACCACTCGCTTGGGCAGAGAGAGATGGAAATAAAGGTGGGCATCGAGTTGAGTCAAACCGAATTGGGTCCAACTCGACTCGGTCAGAAATTTTCAATGCACCGACCCGAACTCGATCCGATTCGGGACCGAGTCCAGGTCTTCTGACTCAATCCGATCCGTTGCACTGCTAGCCTGACCTGAACCGAGTCCGACTCGGTCAAGGAAATCGAGTCGGATTGGGTTGGTTACGATTCAGATAGAATTTTTGTTTTAATTTTGAAAAAATTAATGATTTTCACCTTTAAAAAATCGTAGGGCCCACCATGACATTTATTTTCTATCCAATATGTTAATAAGGTCACAACTATATGGATAAATAGGAAAAACAAATTTTGTATTGATCGAAACTTTTGTGACCCCTAAAAGAGTTTCAATGGTAGACATTCAACCCCCCACTACTTTTTTGCAGTGTGGTCCACTTGATCTTTAGATTTATCTTATTTTTCAACTTGAGCCTTAAGACAAGCTTGCCAAATGGATGGATGGTTTGGATATAACACATACCTCATGATGGGACCCACAGAACTTGCAGACACCAATACTCCTTGTGCATGGTACAACTACCCATCCGCTTTCATCAATACACCAGTGTGGTGTCATTGTCGGTGTCAGGAGTCTAGTGCTCAAGGCGAAGAGAGGAGACATATTGGTTACTCCCCCTACCACCAGCCAATGGCTGGTGGTCGGTGCTCTGTGGACCCCACCATGATGTATTTATTTCATCCATGTCGTCCATCTATTTTTCTAAATCATTTTATGGTATTACACAAAAAATGAGGTATATCCCAATCTCAGGTAGACAACAGTACATGAAACAGTGTTGAATGAACATTGTGCGGATCAGATCGGCTCAGATTGGCAACTGATCCGAACTCGACTCAATGTATGATCGAAGTTGAGTTGGCCTACTCGATCCGACCCGATCCTGACCTTCGGTTCGGATCGGATTGAGTCGGATTCTGCCCAGCTCTAGAGGGAAAGGGGAATGGGCTTAGGGCTTGGGGCCCTCGCTTAGGCAAAGAGACAGGGAAAGAGGAAGGGGGCTAGGGGCCACGGTAGTAGGGCTCATGACGGGATCACTTGCTCGGACATTCATTTGAATGGTTAATTTTTTAAATTCGTATTAACATTAAGTGATTGAGTCACTGAGCCGATTTGATCCTAGTTGAGTTCGAGTTAGGGTCCAAGCCCCAGTTGAGTCGAGCTTTGGCAAGCTCAGACTCGGCTCAAAATTTTTTCAAGCTCCAAAAACCAGCTCAACTCAGCCCAAACCCAGTTTTGAGCCAAGTCGAGTCAAGCGATTTGACCGACCTAAATCAATTCGTGTCCAACTCTACCAAACAGTGTGGAAAAATAAGAAGTAAATTGCATCACCCACACCCATCTCTAGCAAGAAATGGGCAGATCTATGCGGGGGCCCACCATGATGTATCTATTTATCAATGCCATCCATCCCTTTTCGCATATTATTATTCTTATTATTATTATTTTACACACGCACACACTCACGCCGTAGTGAGATTTCACCACCTATGGATACTTGAACCCTTGACCGGGTGTTGAAACTCCCGAGAGTCTACTACCATCTATCCCTTTTCTCATATCATTTTAAGGTATGAGCCCAAAAATGAGGCAGATCCAATACTCAAGAGGACCACACCACATATAAACCTGGGGTTGCATTAAAAGTGTTAAATGCAAGAGTTATCTCTTATGTGGTCCTCTTGAGTGTTGGACTTGCCTCATTTTCGGGCTCATACCTTAAATCGTCTGAGAGAAGGGATGGACGACGTGGATAAACAAATACACCACGGTAGCCCCCACACAGATGTGCATGTTCCTTGTTAGAGACAAGTGGAGTCGGATGCAATTCCCTTCCGGGATAATATGTGGGCCCATCATGATGTTTGTATATCCACGCTGTCCATTCAAGATGCTGGATTATTTTAAAGCATGATCCCAAAAATGAGGCAAATCTAATGTTGAAGTGCCCCAATATTACAAGAAGCAGTTTGATAATGACACCCATCATTGAATCCACTATTTTCTATGGTGTAGTCCACTTGAGCTTTGGATCTTTCTCATTTTTGGGCTCATGCCCTAAAATAACTTGAAAAAAAAATAAAAATAAAAAAAAAAATTGAACGGATGGAAAGAGTGATGAAATTTCATCTTGGAAATCCAATTGGTTTTCAAGCCAAAACTTTATAGGCCCATCATGATATGTGTGTTATAACCACACCATCTACTGATTTTATCTTATCATTTTAAGACATGAGCTCAAAAATAAAGTAGATAAATAAACTCAAGTGGACCACACCACAAAAAATAGCAGATTCAATGGTAAGAGTCAACATCCAACTTCTTCTTGTTGTGTGGTCCACTTTAGCTTTGGATCTGACCCATTTTTGGGTTCATGCCTTAAAAGGATTTGACCAGGTAAATGCACTGCGTGGAGAAAATAAAAACATGCTCATACATTTTTACGAGGTATGCACTGTACTTGTCAAGGTAACGTAGTAGGAAAAAGAAAAGTAAATAATCGTTACTTATTTTCACTAAGGGCCTGTTTGGATTCACGGGCCCCGTGGTGTTGTATCGTGTTATGTTGTTGTCCGTACTAAAAACAGTATTTGAATAGGAATTGAAAGCGCTCGTGGACGACACTACCCGAGTACGTCGCCGAACCGGTTTTAGGTAGCCAATGTTATCTCCTGTTAGTAAGCAACGCTTCGTGCAGTGCATCCCCTTCATTGCACTGCACTGCCCATACGCCGAAAATTCATTGTCGTAGGCTTCCAGTCTCATGGACCATCAACGCATATACTCCTTCATCGCACATCTGGCTACCCTCTTTCATTCTCTGCTTCCTCACTGACTATCCTGCTTGAGAATACCATTGCAGGTCCGGAAGAACCAGCACATGGGAAGCTTGTTTCCTATTGCAGTCTGTTCCTCTTTGTTCTATGCGGCCGTTATTTCCTC
Source organism: Magnolia changhungtana (assembly GCA_030180095.1). Lineage (NCBI taxonomy): Eukaryota > Viridiplantae > Streptophyta > Magnoliopsida > Magnoliales > Magnoliaceae > Magnolia > Magnolia changhungtana. The sequence goes on along the minus strand of JASAUF010000564.1, from coordinate 949,860 downwards.
CTCTAAGGATCGGTAGATTGGTGCGTTGATGCTTTGCTGCCGAGTTTACATCGCAAAGAAATTGCTACAGCAAATCGTTTCACAGATTGCAGTGCTATCCAGGTATTGCTTTTAGGTAATTTTTGTGGTGATGCATGTAATGGAATTCCATTGCGTTATTGGGGAAGAGAGGAACGGAAAACCCTGATAAGTCGATATTTTTTCTTGCATGTTAGGAGTCTTTCTCTCTGTGTATACGACGATACACCACCTGAGTATCACTCGCATCTCCCCCTACTACGCGGGCAACCCAAGCAGTACATAACACATACCGTTTTATAGTCTGCTGGACCACCGTGACATTTCTGCGATTCTAGAGAAAATCCCATAGCTGGATTCACCCCCAACTACGTGTGAAATGACTTGTGCATGTCAATGTGACTGGGAGTAATGATCTTCTTCTGCAGTCAGAACCATATCAGGAAATGGCTATATAACAATAAATCCAATGCCGGAGGAAGAACCACCTTCCATGTCATGTGAAATTTTCTTGGGATTTCCTATAAATCGCAGGTGTTGAAGGACAGTGGAGGTAAGATGAACATTCTCATTGTCTTTATCTCTGTGTAAATGATCATCACTATTCTTCTATTATCAACGTTTCGTAAGCAGCATGTCATAAGACATTCTATGGTATTAATCGTAAGAAATTGTGACTGTGAGGATGAACTGCTTAATTTTTTTGTTTATTAAGAAATGAATAACCACATAATGTAAGATAGTTACTTCTGGAATACTGTGAAGGTTTTCATATAGCACCGTGAAATATACTTTGTTGTCAGGACTAATTGTAACCCTATCCTGCAGTCCAGCCTTGCAAGAGTCCTGACCCCCAAAGTTACCAGTACTTATCATTTGAAACTGTTAATAGGTGCGTGGTATACTGGTCACTTTATGCAATACTTGATGTAGCTATCTATGCGAAAATTTATATACCTCTGTAACTATTTCATTTCTTCTGTGTGTTGCCCGATTACTATTTCATCGGTGTGCATAAACTAGCCTACAAATTAAGTTCCACTATCTTTCATCCATGAAGGATTATTACTATCTTCAAGGGAGATTATATTGTGTCACAGATATATTATTTGTAGTATTCTTGTATGAGTTTTATTATCAACAGTGTTTTGCCATTGCTCTACATTTGGGTTATTCCTGTCCTCGAAAATATTACAAACAATGTAACTTGAAAAAGTAACAGGGCAGAACATATATTACTCATGGGGTCTCACAGTGATGACTCTACGCGGGAAGACTCATCCAATAGTGATTAGAATGAAAACGAAATTGCAGCAGCAGTAACCGCAATTGCAGCCTGTGCATGTGTTATGGGAGCTACTAAATACTATTGTCGATATTGTATGAAGTCGTTGCCTCAAGATTGTACGATAAGTAAAAATAGATTTATTAATGGAATCATCAAGAAGAGCGATGTAGAGTGCCTTACACAGCTACGAATGGGTCGTGATAAGTTCTTTGAGTTATGTTCTTTGTTAAGAGATAGGAATTTACTGTTCGATACAAGGAGATGTAGTTTAAAGGAACAAATCGTCATGTTCCTTCATACTATTAGTCACAACGTGCGTAACCGTGTCATTGGTAATCAGTTCTCACGGTCTGGTGAAACCGTGAGTCAACATTTCAATAGAGTTCTTGATGCTGTAATACGCCTTTATCAGGAATACATAAAGTTTCCCGGTTTACATACACCGAAAGAGATAGCTGATAATTCAATGTGGAGCCCATACTTTCAGGTAATACAATGATTGAGATATACAATTATATTACATTTAAATTGTTGTCCATGTAATATAAACCTAAAAAGTTAGTTATATGTTTCTCGTAGGACTGCATTGGGGCACTTGATGACACCCATATACTAGCCTATTTGCCGAAAGAAGTATCAAGGACATTTCGAAATCGAAAAAGATTCTTGTCCCAGAATATAATGGCAGCCTGTACTTTCGATATAAAGTTCGTATATGTGCTAGCGGGTTGGGATGGATCAGCCAATGATGCTCGTGTTTTGCAAAATGCTTTAACTCGTCGCCCTGATTGTTTTCTTGTTCCTCATGGTAAGGAATAACTGTTATAAGTTTGATATAAATATGTTGCATGTAGTGTGCCTAGTTGTTAATATTTATATATTACTTTTGTAGGAAAATACTATGTTGTCGATGCGGGATATGCCCATACTTCAGGATTTATGGCACTTTATCAAGGTGTACGATATCATTTGAATGAATTTCGTACAGGGAAGAAACCCGCTAATAAGAAAGAATTATTCAATTATCGTTATGCTCAATTACGCAATGTAATTGAACGCTGTTTCGGACTTTTAAAAGGACGATTTCCTATACTGCGCATAGCACCACAATTCAAATTTAAAACACAAGTAAAAATTGTTATAGCTTGTTGTGTTATGCACAACTTCATCCGTGTTAGTGGTGAAGATGGATTTCCCGAAACAGTAGAGGATACTGGAGATAGTATGGAGGAAATCTCGCCATCCCCTACAGACGTATGGTTGCAGAGGAGGAGCGCGCAATGTCTACTGTGACAGACCGCACGAGAGAGGAATGGACGAAAAAGAGGGATGAGATTGCGGAGAGGATGTGGAATGACAGCCTTCCTCGAACGTGACAATGAATTTAATTTCCTTTTATCCACAGTCATTGTTTTATGTTGTTATTGTAACAGTCGTACTTTGTGTTTGGATAATTTCATCTTGGATGTGCGATGTTGGGGTATTTGTGTCATTACATTTTCTGATATTTCGTATGGATTATAAGATATGTGAGCTTAATGTTTAAATGTTATTGTAGTATGCATTATTATAATATGCATTAGTCGGTCTAGTGCCGCTGAATATTTATTTCTTTTAATTTCGGTAATGATATTGTATTTTCCATTGACTATTACTGCAATGTAGGTAAGATGAATTTCCTTCGAAGCTCGTACAAGGGAGGGAAAGATAAGAATGAGACTGACTCCCCCTCCAAAAGTACAGCTTCACCTAAGAAGAGTAGTTCATCAAGGAGCAATATATTCCGTACCCTGACAAAGACAAGCTCCACGACACTACAGCAAGCTCCACCCTCCGTGTCTCCGAGTGCCCAGACACGAAGAACTAGAGAATGTAAGAAAACAGCACGCATTTAGTGGAGTGATCCAATGGACAATGCATTGGTTAATGCATTAGTCGAGCAAGTCAATCTAGGTCGAAAAAGTGATATTGGTTTTAAGCCCGAAGCCTATAAGGCAACCATCTCTGAAATTTTCATCAAATGTGGGGTGGAGTTAGAGAATAAGCATATTTCCAACTGTCTCCGAACGTTAAAAAAATTGTACTGGGCAGTCCGGGATATGGTAAATGCCAGTGGCTTCAGGTGGGATGCAGACCAAAGTATGGTGGTGGTAACAGATGATGTATGGGATGGCTATATTTCGGTAAGTGACATTAACTTTTCAATCTATACTTAAATCTGTCCCTATACATACACCATTATCGTGCAGATGTTTTCTTGTATAGCTGTTGAATAATCTTCTTATACACATATGATTGAACTTGCAGTCTCATCCATACGCCGAGAGAGTGCGTGGCAAACACATCCAGCGCTACAATGATTTGGAATATTTATTTGGTAACGATTATGCACACGGTGCATTTGCCACCACAGCGTACTCATCTCCTCTTTCCGGCAAACGTCGCGGCAGAGATGAACTCAATTCTAATGAAGGGTCTAATGACAATGGTACTGCAACTGTTCACCTATCTTCGGATTCTGATGATGATCATGTAAGTGGTGCCCCATTTCATCCTAAAGAAGTATCACAACATCGGTCAAAGAGGATGCAGAAAGGGTCTATGGAGACCTCGTATGGGTCTAGAAATAGCCAAAGCAACGCTAGTGGCATATCCCGAGGAAGAAAGGGAAAGTCAAGTGATCATATAGGTGATAGAATGGGAGAAATGGCAGAGGCCGTCAAGACCCTTACCATAACAATGGCAACGAGCAAGACGATGACCCGACTTCAAACGTTGTTGGACATACTGGAGAAGGTAGATGGTTTGAGCCACGAAGATCAGGTCCGCGCAACTAGGTTGATGAAAGAAGATATTGTCAGCACAAGTTTCTTTATAAAAATGGGGCATGAGAGGCGCAAGGAGTGGGTGGAAAAGCTCCTGGACCGCAATCTAGCTGTCTGCAAATGTGCTGCTTGGCTGGAATTCTGTTTCTTATACAACTAAATTGTTTTTTGGGAACCACGTTTTCTTTTTCTTTTTCTTTTTGGTAATATCAAATGGATTGTGCATGGATATTTGGGTGCCAGATGAGCATCTAACACGCTGCTGGTTGGACTTACTACAAACTTTTCTTAATGATGGTCGGACCATCATTGATATCCCTACCTGGATAATCAGTTTCTTCTTTTACCTACCTCCAGGAATGAAAATTTTTTGCTCATTATTGCAGGTACAGCAGGGGAATTTCAGTTAGAATGAATGCATAAACTGCATGTGAGATGTCAGTACTGTGTTACTGTTTGATTGCTTTGAGATGTTTATCTTGAATCCATTTGTCATGTTTGCACTATTGTGGTTATTTGATGGCCATGAGAGGTTCAGCTATCCTCAATCAAGGATGCAATGTTTGTTTACAAATCCAGGTTTGTAATGCACTCTCTTGGTTATTGAACTCTGTACACATTTTCTATCTGAAAGTAGGATACATATATATCAACTACTGCAGGAAAAAATTCTGTTTCCATAATGAGGTGGAAAACGTATATGGAGTTATTGTATGATTGAGAAATGTTGAGGTGAGACTACCCATGTCTACATATAGGTGAAATTTGCATGACTGCTTATAGGAAATATTACCCACGTGAGAAGTTTTCTTTCATTTTTAGGATTTTGATCTGTTTATATAATATACAATCAACATGCAATATGAAATCATGATGATTCTACTATCCCCTATTTCATGCAGGAGATCATGAAAAAATATTATGTGGTATTTGAGGGAAGAGTTCCAGGCCGTTACTACAATTGGGACGATACAAAAGCACAGGTGGATCGATATTCAGGAAGTCGACATCAGTCATACGGATCGTTCGAGGAAGCCGCAACAGGTTGGCTTAACTTTCAAGTACGTTCTATGCTTCATGTCAATGGATAGACACACCTTCGGTGGTTTCTATGTACTGATTTTTTGTAATGAAATAACTCATCTGAGAGTATCTGAGAGTACTTATTTTAAAAAATTTTCAAGCCCCATAATATTTTATTAAAATTCATTGTAGGCCATAAGGCAAAATTGTCGTGGTGCGAGACCTTCGAGGAGACCCGTTGCTGAATATTCACGTACTCATCATCCCGCTTTAGATGAAGATATGATTTTAGAGCCACAGTTCTCTGACGCTGCCATTCCGGATGTGGAAGGAGAGGAGGAATATTCGGTTGATGGTTCGGCAATATTAAAAGTTCTAATGGGGGGTTAGTAATATATGTGGTGCTCGGATGGATTGTTACGAAAGTCATCGCTTAGGGGAGGACTGCAGCTTAGCTGATGGAAGCATTTTAACTAGATGAAGGAGATGTTTGTCCCTGCTTTATGTATATGATACTGCTACTTGGTTTTAAAGTTTATTGCATGTTGGTATAAGATAGAGTTGAACTGTTTCAAATTTTATTGTTTTTTTTTCTCCCCTAAAGTTGGAATTCCAGTTCTACATTTTCATTTTCGTAACTTTTTTGCTAAAGTTGAAATCTCAGGTGGACCACACCACAGTTGTTAATAGCTGATATGGAATTCCCCAACTGCATATAATGGTGGGTCCTACATACTGTGGACCTGATTTTGAGAAAGAACTGATCTGGAATTCCCCAACTGCATATCATGGTGGGTCCCAGATACTGTGTGGACCTGATGTTGAGGAAGACCTCAACTGGAATTCGCTAACGTGCATATCATGGTGGGTCCCACATACTGTGTGGACTTGATATGGAGGAAGAACGGTTATATATATACAAATATGAATTCAGGTTTACTCCCAAACGTCGTATCGGAATTTCACAATTAATACAAAGGCCAAAAACGGTCATATACAAACAGTATGGTAGTTTACGACCGTCAGGATGTACACTGTGCTACAGTGTATCGAATAGCCCATTTGTGTTGGGGGCCTTGCACAAAACTTTAGGATCTAGTACTCCAGAACAAACCAGAATTATGGATAATAAAGTAATGAAAACAATCAATGCATTAATCACACACCACACAAGAGATTTTTACGTGGAAAACTATCAAAGAGGTAAAAACCACGGGACCTCGTCTAGATCAACAATCCATTATGAAGTAGAACGTTACAACCTTCTTCACTCATGCAGGAGTGGATAAACAATGAGAGAAATAGAGAAAATGGAGAGATCTAACCGATTACGAGGACATAGAAGCGCTGAGATATAGATTGCACAGTAGATAACCTCCACGAGCAGAACCTCCCTTCTATAAGCTTCCTCTCTCTCTTTCTCTCTCTCTCTCACCTTTGATAGCCCTAAACCCTTTAGCAAATCCCTTGTAAATCTTTAGAAAATCCTCTTGTATTACCTAGAAAACCCTAGGCAACCCCTTTTATAGTTCAGGAAACTTTCCTTTCGCATCCCGGTTGCGAAAGGACTCAAATCCGTAGTTTCGCGCAAAATCACGGAACAAACTGCCTAACCTTCGATTAGTCGAAGCCTGTCCACGACCGATCGAAGCCCACCTTCGACTGGTCTTGAAATTTCAGGACTGGTCTTAGCCTTCGAGAAAAACAGCACGAACTCGTTAGACTTTGAGTCGTGCCAGGGCTCGAACCTACGACCGGTCGAGCGCCTCCCACGACCAGTCGAGCGGGGCTCAGGACTGATCGTGGACGGGGAAAAAAACTCCATCAAACCTCCCCCTTTTTGACCCAGGAGGGATCCACCTTCTTCAAGCCAGCCAGGTTTCTACAAACCTCAAACTTGCCCTTGAGCAAAGCCTTGGCCATCATGTCTGACCCATTATCGTCCGTGTGGACCTTCTCAAGCTGTAACACCTTCTGTTCCAAAGTATCCCTGATCCAGTGATACCGTATCTCTATGTGCTTCGACTTGGAATGCTGACTTGGATTCTTACTCAAGTGTATAGCACTCTGACTATCGCAATAGACCATGTGCTCCTCCCGCTTTAGGCTAAGTTCCTGTAGGAACCTCTTCATCCAAAGCATTTCTTTACATACCTCTGTGACTGCAATGTACTCGGCCTCTGTCGTCGACAATGCTACGACCTTCTATACCTTGCTCTGCCAAGAAACCGCTCCTCTTGCAAATGTGAACATGAACCCCGATGTAGACTTCCTGGAGTCTACGTCACTTGCCATATCTGCATCTGTGTAGCCCTCTAACACAGGTTTACCGTCACCATAGCATAGGCTCAACCTGGATGAGCCTCTTAGATACCGTAGTATCCATTTCACCGCTGCCCAATGCTCTTTGCCAGGATTGGCAAGATACCGACTGACAACACCAACCGCATATGCTATGTCTGGGCGTGTATACACCATAGCATACATCAAACTTCATACTGCTGAAGCGTAGGGTATCTTCTGCATCTCTTCCACCTCTGCCATCATCTTAGAATACTGCCTGTCGCTCAATCTAAAGTGACTATCCAGTGGAGTACTGACCGGCTTCGCTACATTTATATTGAACTGCTCTAAGACTTTCTCAATATACCGCTCTTGTGACAGCCAGAGCTTCCTGTTGCTTCTGTCACGGGTTATCTCCATTCCTAGGATCTGTCTAGCCAGGCCCAAGTCTTTCATCGCAAAAGACTTGTCCAACTCCTATTTCAGCCTGTTGATTTTCTTGATGTCTTTTCCCATGATGAGCATTGCATCAACGTATAAGAGCAGTACTAAGAAATCACCATCTGAGAACTTGCGCGTGAACATACAGTGGTCGGACTCCATTCTGTCATACCCATGTTTCAACATAAATGAGTCGAACTTCTTGTACCATTGCCGTGGAGCTTATTTCAACCCATACAAGCTCTTTCTCAGCCTACACACCATATGCTCATTGCCCTTGACTTCGAACCCCTCTGGTTGGTGCATATAGATTTCTTCTTCCAGGTCACCATGGAGAAAAGCAGTTTTAACATCTAACTGCTCTATCTCCAGATCCATGCTAGCCGCCAACCCAAGCAACACCCATATGGATGTCATCTTCACCACTGGTGAGAATATCTCCTCGAAGTCTATGCCTTTCCTCTGACCAAAACCTTTTACCACAAGTCTGGCCTTGAACCTCGTCTGTGAATTCTTCTGTTCAATCTTCTTTCTGAACACCCACTTGTCGCTCAAAGCTTTCTTGCCCTTAGGCAATTTCACCATATCATAGGTGTGGTTCTTATGCAAGGATTCAATCTCCTCTTACATAGCTTTCAACCACTCTCCCTTATGCTCATTGGCTAGGGCCTCAGAATAATCTTCTGGCTCTCCCCCATCAGTCAGCATAATGTACTCATGTAGCGAGTACCTCTTGGACTGCTATCTGTCCCTAGATGACCTCCTCACCGTGGCTCAACAGTGGATCAAGTGGGGCCGCTCCCCTTGGTCCATCTTCTTAAGGAACTCCCTCGTCCTCTCGCACCTTGTTGTACTCCCCGTCATCAAGCACCACGGGAGGAGTAACCAGATCCATGTCCTCTAGCTCACCTAAACTAGGCTGGTTCTTCTCTGGCTTACCAATGTCTTCTATACACTGATCTTCAAGGAAAACCACATCTCTGCTCCTGACGAGCTTCCTCTCGGTCGGATCCCACAACCTGTAACCGAATTTTTCATCACTGTACCCTAAGAATACACACTATCTGATCTTTATATCGAGCTTGGACCTCTCGTCCTTTGGTACGTGAATGGATGCCCTGCATCTAAACACCCTGAGATGACTGTACGATGCATTATGTCCAGTCCACACCTTCTCAGGTACTTCTCCATTCAATGGGGCTGATGGAGACCTGTTTATCAAATACACCGCCGTGTGCATTGCTTCTCCCCAGAATGTCTTGGACAACTTCACATGGGATAACATGCATCAGATTCTCTCAACAATGGTGCAATTCATTCGCTCAGCTACACCATTATGTTGGGGGGTCTTGAGAACCGTCTGTTCATGCCGTATACCTAGGGACTTGCAGTACTTATGAAAGTCGCCAATGTATTCACCACCATTGTCAGTGCGGATGCACTTCAATGATCTACCTGTCTCTCTCTCGACCATAGCATGAAATAATTTAAACACACCAAAGACCTCATCCTTGAATTTCAAAGTATAAACTCAAACCCTCATAGATGCATCATCTATAAAAGTGACAAAATACAATGCCCCACCCAAGGTTTTTGTCCTCATAGGGCCACAAAAATATCAGAATAAACCAAATCTAATGTATGCACTTTATTAACATGAGAAGTAGATTTAACAAATGAAACTCTATGCTATTTTCTTGATAAACAATCAAGACACGTTTTGAGAGATGTACCTGTCACGTATGGAAGGAGCCGCTTCTTTGCTAGTACCTAAAGCCCTTTTTCACTCCTGTGCCACATATCAATAATTGAATCTTCTGCTGCGTTCAACCCACCCTTGCACATACTGACACTTGCCTTGTACAGGGTGCAACACTTCTTTCCTCTGGCCACGATCAACAAACCCTTGATGAGCTTCCATCGCCCACCAGCAAACCGGCTTTCATAGCCATCATCATCCAACCTTTCCGTCGACATCAAGTTGAGGCAAAGGTCTGGGATATGCCTCACATCCCTGAGAACCAATGTGCAGCCCACATCAGTTTTCACACAAATATCACCGACTCTCACGATTTTTGATACGCCGAGAATTTCCCATCTTCACAGTCTCATAGTCACCGACTTGTAGCTTGTGAAGGAGTCCCTGTGTGGAGTCGCATGAAAAGAAGCTCCCGAGTCTATCACTCAGTCGGTGTCCTGACTCGTAGCCGTGAGACATACATCATGATTTACAGAAAGAATAACTATCATGTCGCCATCTGAAGCGACCGCAGTGGAATCTGATTCATCTTCCTTCCCTTTTCCTTTCTTGTCGTTTTTCTTACCACGACATTCATGCTTGTAGTGGCCCTTCTTACCATAATTCTAGCAATCAACATCTTTTCTGTTACTCGACTTGCCTCTTGATTTATCTCGGGCCTTCCCGTCCTTCCTGTTCTTTCCTCTCATCCGTTCCTGTGTCACAAGAGCCTCTTGCTGAGTAGACCCCTGAGACTTCGTCCTTGTCTCTTCATTAAAGAAACAACTAGTCACCTATTCCATGGATATCTTTCCGTCTGGCGCGGAGTTACTTAGAGACACCACCAATGTCTCCCAACTGTCAGGCAATGAACTAAGCAATAGTAAAGCCTGCAATTCATCATCTAGGACCATCTTCATAGAGGTGAGTTGGTTCACTATATTGCTGACCTCATTCATGTGCTCAGCCACAAAACCACCATCTTTGAATTTGAGATTCACAAGTCATCTTATCAGAAAATTTTTATTACCGGGTTGTCTTCCTCTCATACAGCCCTTGTAATTTCAGCCATAGGCTAGCGGCTGAGGTTTCTATGGACACATGGTGGAACACAGAATCATCCAACCATTGTCTAATAAACCCTATCGCCTTTCAGTTCATCTTCTTCCAATCATCATCAGCCATATCCTTGGATTTTGCTGATATGCCTAAAATTGGAGAATATAGGTCCTTGCAATAAAATAAGTCCTCCATCTTAGCCTTCCATATGGTCCAGTTAGAACCATTGAGGCTGATCACCCTTGATGAGCCACCTTCCATAATTCCAAACCGATCCTACCCGTTCACTGAACTTAGCTCTGATACCACTTTGTTGGGGGCCTTGCACAAAACCTTAGGATCTAGCCCTCCAGAACAAACCAGAATTATGGATAATGAATCAATGAAAATAATCAATGCATCAATCACACACCACACAAAAGATTTTTACGTGGAAAACCCTCAAAGAGGTAAAAACCACTGGACCTCGTCCAGATCAACAATCAGCTATGAAGTAGAACATTACAACCTTCTTCACTCACGCAGGAGTGGATAAACAATGAGAGAAATAGAGAAAACAGAGAGATCTAACTGATTACAAGGACATAGAAGCGCTAAGATATAGATTGCACAGTAGATAACCTCCACGAGCAGAACCTCCTTTCTATAAGCCTCCTCTCTCTCTTTCTCCCTCTCTCTCACCTTTGATAGCCCTAAACCCTTTAGCAAATCCCTTGTAAAGCTTTAGGAAACCCTCTTGTATTACCTAAAAAACCCTAGGCAACCCCTTTTATAGTTTAGGAAACTTCCCTTTCGCATCCCGGTTGCGAAAGGACTCAAATCCGCAGTTTCGCGCAAAATTGCGGAACAAACTACGTAACCTTCGACTAGTCGAAGCCTGTCCACGACCGGTTGAAGCCCACTTTCGAATGGTCCTGGAATTCTAGGACTGGTCTTAGCCTCTAAGAAAAACAACACGAACTCGCTGGACTTTGAGTCATGCTAGGGCTCAAACCTACGACCGGTCGAGCGCCTCCCACGACCGGTTGAGCGGGGCTCAGGACCGGTCGAAGACGGGGGAAAAAACTCCATCAGTCCGTATGAATTTACAGTGCAAAACAATACTATACGTGAATCCAAACACGCCCTAAATTTCCCAAATTTACAACAAGCCAAACGTAGATTTAGTGACAATTGTACATTACTTCCATTCGTAGGGTACATATGAGCTTTCTATTAGGCTGATCTCCTATGCAACAATTTTATTTATTTATTTATTTATTTTCATATGGGGTATATAAGGTTTATTGTTATTTTTTGAAGTCTTAAATCAATTAGAAATAGGGTTTGTCGATGCCATTGACAGACCATTCAATGTAATCGAGAATTGTTCAATGCCATCGAACAGCGCTCGATCCCATTGAGAATTTTCAGATTTTTTCCAGTTGGTCACTAGACTAATTGAGTACTTTTTCGATGCCATCGAAGATACCTTAATGAAATCTAAGAAAATTGAATTTTTCATGTCTTGTCTCTGGATTGATTGGGTATTAGTTTGATGTCATCAAAGGATAAGTTTCGATGACATTGAAGTGTGTTCGATAACATAGAACAGATCCACATAGATTTACACAGAGTTGCAATTTTACAGGATTTATTTTCTATTCCGATTGTGATTCTTCCAAAGACTATATATTGGGGTGTAATCAGGATTGGGAGGTATTCAGAGCTTTCTAATTCGTTCTAGAGTTTCAAGAGTGTAGCTTGGGTTGATTTGATGTTGTTATTTCTCTATTCTTGTAATTTTTTACTTTCATAGTGATATGTGTCGCTTTGTGCCGTGATTTTTTCGAATAAGAGTTTTTCCACATTAAATAGTGAGTTTTTTCATTGTGCTTGCTTGATTCAATTAGATTAACTCTGCTTGATTCATCTCTGTATGTTTCCGCGATCCCCCAACATTTTATCACTGTTAATAAGTGGATATCACATTTACAACATGGTGGTGGGCTCCACAGAACTTGCATGCTTTGCGTTGTGTGAAACAAGTGTTCTGGCCGATTCCAGTCCTCAAGATTGCATGGGTTTGCCCCAGATGGCATGTGGGACATAGAATGGGTACTTTCCGGTCTAGAGTGCACCATGGGCCGGTAGGAGCTTTGAGTGGTCATTATGATGTGTGGTTTTATCTACACCGTCCATCCATATTGCCATATCATTTTTGGGTAGAAGCAAAAAATAGGTACATTCAAGGCTCAAGTGGACCACACAGTAGGGATTGAATCCCAACCACTGAGAACTTCCTGGAGTCACAGAAGTTATGGAAGATCAAGCTGATTTTTTTTTTTTTTTCCCTCATTTAAGTCTATATGATCTTATGAATAAGTTGGATGGAAAATAAACATTAAGGTAGGCCATTAGAAGGTTTCAAGCGTCCACTACTTCTTAATCTATGCTCTATGCTCTATTTAAGCCTTGGATCTATCTATTTTTCCAGCTTACTTATACCTTAAGAATAAAATGGCATAAAAAAATGGATGAACGGTGTAGATAAAAACCGTGCAATCACCGTGGATACTCAGAGCCCCGGGATTGCAGGGTAGTTCCCCATCAGTGTCCTGCCATGTGATTTCACGACTTCTCAAAAATGATTACGATTATTGAGCCGTGCACCGTGAAATTCACAAGAGCGCTTGCATGGCAAATCACGTATTCATGAGATTCATGGTCATTTTGGCCATCCCTGTCGTGTCGATGCCATGTATGCCCCATCATGTCGATGCCATGTACGGAAAAATCATTTATACGGTGGAGATTGCCGATGACGGCCCCTATGGACGCGGATTTCATGTGAAACCAAGGTGTGGCCCCCCATTATGTTTGTGAGAAATCCGCTACTTTCATACATTTCATGAGCTTATCTCAGGACATGGGGCTAAAAATGAGCCGGATCGAATATTCAAGTGGAATGAAAACATGAAGATTGAACGTCCTTAGTTAAAATATCCGTGGAGTTATAGAAATTTTGAATCAAGCTAATATTTGTGTTCTCAGTTCATCTTAAGTAGGAATGACATTATGAATAGTGTGTATGGTATGTAAACATCACTGTCAACGCTAAGTAGGTTTCAACAGTAGAAATTCTCTAGCCTATCTTTTCCTTTAATGAGGCCCACAGGTTTCAACGGTAGAAATTTTCCAACCTATATTTTCCTATCGTGAGGCCCTCTTTAAGTATTATATCCTGCTTGCTTTTGGTCTCATGACTTAAAATGAGCTCACAAAATGGATAAACGGGTAGATTTCTCACAAACATGCCGTAAAAAGAACTCACAAAATGGATAAACGGGTAAATTTCTCACAAACATGTCTTAAAAAGAGCTCACAAAATGGATGAACGGATAGATTTCTCACAAACATCACGGTAGCCTCACCTAAGTTTCCACATCAGGAAATCCATGTCCGCATATCCCTCCTTACACGTGTGGGGCAAGTAGCCCAAAAGGTGAACCCACGGTCACACGAGCGCATTTAACTTTCTACATTTTTATTAGAGACGAACTTTGTAAGCAACGGCAACGGGAGGAAGCCGACTGGCTGGTGTACCACACACCACCGACTTAGGTGGTGTGGGATGTGTCGTGCGAAGAAGAGCGAAATTCCATCTGTACCAACGGTTCAAAGGAGATTAAAGTCACATGGGCAGCAAAATGATGTACCTTGTTATATCAACACCCTTCATCCATTTGGAGAGATCATTTTAGAACGTGATCCCAAAAATGAGTCATATCCAAAGCTCAAATGGACCACACCACAAATAGAAGTGGTACAATGATTCTAACTGTTAAAACATTCATAGGCCCACCATAATATTTATTTTTCATCCAATCTGTTCATAGGGTTACACAGACCAGGATGAAAAAACAAATATCATATTGATCCAAAATTTATGTGGCCCAAAAAAAGTTACAATGGTAGACGTTCAATCCCTTGCTGCTTTTTACAGTGTAGTCTACATAATCTTTGGATCGGTCTCATTTTTCAGATCAAGACTTGCAACGATCTTTCCAAGTGAACGGATGGTTTAGATATAAAGCGTACCTCATTAAGGGACCCACAAAACTTGGTGACGTCAACACACCAGCCATGCCGGTGGTGTGTAGTACACGAGCTAATCCGCTCCCGAAACGGAAAGCATCGTTCACGTGATGCCAGAAAACAATTAGGCTGTCCCATCATGTACTTAATTTCATCCGTGACGAAATGATTTCGTTACGTGAGCCAAATACTTGTTGGTTTCGATGTTTCTATCAGAAATAAAGAAAGTCCATTACATCTCTTGCAGGATTGCTTGTCAATATTTCCTCCTTATTTGTTGGAACGCAGTGCATATCTGTCTCGGGCACACAATGATGCATCTGTTTATCGTGGTTTGTGATGGATTTTAAAGTAAAGATGGTGGTGTCAGTGGATTGGTTTTATATCTTATCCCGAGATTTTACCTTCCAATCCATCCAACCAAACAGGCCCCAGGCATGATTGAACCGGATTAAGAGGGATGGGATCAATTTTAAGGTAATTATGGTGATGTCAATGGATTGGTTTAAGATCCATGGAGTTGCTTTATTCCGGGACAAGTTCATTAGGTCTATTTAGCTCCTTTGGCATATTTTAGGATTTTAATTACAATCCCATCCCTCGTAATCCCTCTTAATCCGCCCAGCCAAACAGGCTCTTAAAGATATGAACTCAAAAATGGGCCCATGGGATGTATCTGTTTATGCACGTACTTTATTCCTTTTAAATAAATAAATATCAATTTAAAGATATGAGCTAAAAAAAAAAAAAAATGAAGCAGATCCAGTACTTAAGTGTACTACACCAAGTAATAAGTTTAGATTGTATTAAATTTACAAAGCATTAAATGCAAAAGTCACCAAAGTGTTATATTGGCTTCATTTTTTTTCTTTTTTCTTTCCTTTAAAAAAAAATAATAAATTTATTTTTACAAGATGTGAGAAAAGGGTTGGAGCGTATTGCCCACATATTTGCATATTCCTTGCTATATCCGGGTGGCGAAACAAACTGGCTGGCCTGTTGATGTCACTAAGTTATATGGCCCCATCAAGAGTTGTGTTGTATTTAAATCATGTGTCTATTTAATTTGTAAGATCATTCTAAGGGTTGAACCGGAAAATAAAACAAATCTAAAGATCAAGTGGACTACACTGTAGAAATCGGTGGGAGATTAAACGTCTACCATTTAAAGCTTATTGGGGTCACTAAAGTTTTAGATCAATCTGATATTTGTTTTTTCTCTTCATGACCTTATGAATAGATTAGATGGAGAAAAATATTATCACGTGCCCTACAAATATTTTAACAATAAGAATTATTATCTTCATTGCATTTTTTTCTTTTTTTTTTTAAATTTATTTTGTTAGCTTGTTATTACACCCACTGTAAGTTCACACTTCACTGTTAGCCACCCCCTAAAATAAATAAATAAATAAATAAATAAATTTGTTAGCTTGTTATTACACCCACTGTCAGTTCACGCTTCACTGTTAGCCACCCTCTCTAGGGAATCGATGCCAAGACCTCTCGGTTGAAACGAGGTATATCTTCACTTCTATTTGTGATGTGGCCTACTTGAGATATGGATTTGGGCACATGCCCTAAAATAATCTCACCAAATGGATGGACAGCTTAGATATAATAAATACATCATGACGTGCCCACAGAACTTCTGGTGCAATGGCACATTTCACCCTCGTATTGGCTGCTTCTATAATGGCACTTTTGTCATCGTTCGGACGGTTTAAGAAGAACTGACAGTCCCCATTCAATCAGAAAAGTCCAAACAGATATGGATCTTTTGCTGCACCCCTTAAGTTGTGAATCAGCACACGCTAATTTGTGACATCCAAACCGTCTATCAAGTGCGCCCCTCGTGTTAGGCCCTGGGATAAAAAACCATCCCGACCTATAACTCATGGGGGCCACACCTCAAGGAACTATAGGGATTGGACGTCAAACATAGGTTGGTGCGTGGGGTGCAACATGGTGTTTATATTTCATCCAACCTGTTCATCATGTTCATCTCAGCACTACGAATAGATATTCCAAAAAATCAGTTGATTCAGAGATAGGCAGGCCAATTTGGTAGAACTTAAAGGTTTTAGGCACGATCTATCATCGTGGGGCCAAATTGATTTAGATGGGTCTGGTTTTTCGTCTATGTAGTGAACATGAGAAGAACCAGCTGATGAACTGAGTGGATGAAATAAAAACAACATGATGAACCCCACAGAGCTTGAGTGATTTATCTGATGTGTGTCCTGCAGGTACTATCCCTCACCCAGCTGAATGTGGGGAATCGATTTAACTTGCATGAAATCCAAACCGTCCAACATGTAGACCACCCCTTGTTGGTCTTGATCCCAAAAAATAGGTGGATCCAACACTCAGGTGGGCCACAAAGTATAAAATACAAAAAACCTTTAAATTAAAGTGGTTTAGCCTACTTGATTGGAATAGCGTGATATTCACTAAAACCATTTCATCCCGATGCACATTGGGTGAATGGATTGGATGGCATATAAGCAAAACGGTACGCATTACAAGCATCTAAAGGTAAGGGTGCCCATCCCAACTGTTTTCTATGGTATGGTTAACCTGGGATTTATATCACCGTGATTTTTTATTCTAGGTTTATCATGAGTCAGTTTACCTGATGGACGGTGTGGATCTCATGAGAATTCCACCTATGCGGCTCTCAGTTAGGAAATCAACTTCCCAAGGGATGGGATTGTGGGCCATTGATCTTTACTCCTGTAATATTGGACGCATTTTCGCTGGAAAACACCAAGATCCATAGCTCAACTGGCAGACTGAGTGGAGATACCTCGTTTCAACACTTGAGGTCTTGGTATCGATCCCTAGTAGGGGTGGCTAACATGGAGTGTGTACTTACATGGGTGTATACTAACAAGCTAACTCAAAAAAAAAAAAAAAAGCATTTCACCTGCACAAGGATGCTGGATGCACATGAGAAATTCATTTTGTCCATCCGTTTTTCGAGCTCAGTTTAGTACGTGACACGTGAGACAGAAGTTTAGTACGTAATAGGTGAGACAGAAAATGAGGTGGATTCAAAACTTAGTTGGGTCACACGAGAGGGAAATTTGGGGAAAGAAATTTTCACCGTTTGAAACTTTCCTGGGCCCCACCTTGATGTTTATACGCTATCCAAACCCTTTATAAGGTCATTCTAAATTATAAGCTGAAGTGAAAACACGAAAATTATAGCCTGATACAGAACTATTATAGCCATAAGAATGCTTCGAGGGTTCTCACTGAATACCCACAATTTCCTCGTGTGGCTCATTTAAGTGTTGGATACATCATTATTTCTCTCAAAACTGATGAACGAGGTGGATTTCACACAAACATCTCCATGCCCCCATCCAGCATTGGACTTCCTGCGAAAGGCTTTGGCAGGAAATCCGCGTCCGGTATCATCATTTTCTTTTCTTTAGGAAATCCGCGTCCGGTATCATCATTTTCTTTTCTTTAGGAAATCCGCGTCCGGTATCATCATTTTCTTTTCTTTTTCAGCCGGAAATGGATTGGCTACGGGCGTGGATCAGCTACCAGCCTACCACCCCCGCCTCTTCCGAGCTCAGGACAGGTGGATGCCCTGCAGGCCACTGAGTTGCCACCATTATGTATGACTTCTATCTACACTGTCCATTCATTTTTCCATATCATTTTAGAATAATGGACAAAAAATAATGCATATTCAAGTTTTAAATAGACCACACAGTAGATATTAAATTCCTACCATTTAGAAAATCTCAGGTACCACAGAAGTTATGGATCATGAAAATATTTATTTTTTCACTTCATCCAGGTGTACATGAACATATCAACAGGTTGGATGAAATAAATGATATGGACCCTAAGAAGGTTTCAATGGTGGGTGACCTTAGTACTGCTACTTCCTGTGGCGTGGTCCATTTAAAACTTAAATATGCTTTTTTTTTTTTTTTTTAATATGGAAAAATGGACGGACGGTGTGGATAGAAGTCATATATCATAGTGGCCCCTCAATGCCCCGCGAGGACTCTACCTATCCCGGAACTGGTAGGGGTAATAGCTAATCCGCACCCATTGGCTACTCCCCTACCACCAGCTCCATTGCTGGTGGTCGGTGCTCTGTGGACCCCACCGTGATGTATGGGTTTCATCCATTTTTACAGATCATAATCCCAAAAATGAGAGACCTCAGGTGGACTACACCACATGAAAACAATAGTGATTGGATATCCACTATTAAAATCCTCCTAAGGCCCACTATACTGTTTATTTGACATCTAATCTATTGATTAGATCATACGGGCCCAGAGAAAGAGAAAAAAAAAAAAAAGATTAGCTTGATCCAAAACTTTTATGGCTGCCAAAATGTTTTTAATAGTCAACCCTCATTCAACATTGTTTCCTGTAATGTGGTCCACTTGAGACTTCGATATACCTCATTATTAGATCCATATTGTGAAATGATCTCTAAAAATAGATGAATGGCATGGATGAAACAGATACGTCATGGTGGGGCCCACATAGCACCGACCATCAGCCATTGGCTGGTGTAAGGGGGAGTAGCCAATCCGTTTCTTTTTCAGCCGGTTTCCTCTGCAAGAATTGCAGGCAGTGCCTACCAGGCATGTATATGGCATCCAACCTGTTCATAGGGGACCACGTCGATATATGTACCATCCATGCCATCGATCCATTTTGAGAGCTCATTTTAGGGAATGAACCAAAAAAAGAAGCAGATCCAAATCTTACTGAACCATACCACAGGAAACAGTGGTGATTGAATATTTCATCACTAGATATTTCTTGGGGAGCATTGGAATATTTATTTTCTATCTAACCTGTTGATAAGGTCAAAAGGACCCATATGAAAGCACCACACAAATATCAGCTTGATCCAGAACTTTTGTCACTCACAACAGGTTTTTAATGGTCAATCATCACTGTTTCCTATGGTGTGGTCCACCTGAGATTTGAATCTACTTCATTTTTTGTATCATATAACCTAAAACAATCTTTCAAAACGTAGGCCACAGTCAAGGATCCACTAACCTCATGTATATGAGGGCCTTGGATGCCCCCAAAAACCAACCATCATGTAGGCCACCATGTGAATTTCTGTTTATAGATGACTGTCTCATGTTCCATGTGGTGAGGCCATCTAACCCTTACAATGTGTTGGCCCTCCAAGGATAACACAATGACTTTAAAAAAATTAAGCATATACAATCATTAAATAGACTTATCATGCTAGTTATTGTTGCAAAATATTGATTTTTAAATAAAATATATTTTAATAATAAAAAAATAATATATGATATATATTATGTTGTTTGGAAAAAAACACCGTTTTGTGGGTTTTTGAAAATAGTCCCACATGGGAAAGGGAAGATAAAAATCTGTGGTTTAAATTATAACAGTGGAGTATTATAATATTTACCTACCTAGTCCGTGGACTATGGATCTTGCGTGTTCCGCGCTCGGGCTCGGGTTCGATGCAAGGGCGTGGGCATGTGAGGCAGTGTGGCTGTAGAGGCGCTAGTGGCGCACTTTGCACTTCGCACGTGTGCGAGTCGCTATGCGACTAGTGGCTAAGGCAAATGGTTGGCTGGACGAAAATCTAAAGGACTGAATGAGAGTCCCTCTGATTATATAGAGAGCTGAAAAATAGATCATGTAGCAGATCAGTAGAATTGTGCTATTAGTAAAGAGTCTAGTCAGATCGTCTTTGCATGGTTAGCCCAACAAACTAGAAAACGGCTAGCCATGTCCCACAATCAACATCTGACATGCATAATGGCCCATGCACAACAGTCAGAAAACAGCCATAAAACGGCTAGTTCTCTCCAACAGCTAGAAAACGGTCATGGGATTTATTTACCTGGACCATAACCCCCAGCCACCATAGCCTATAAAAGGAGGACCTGGATGGGTTTCCAATCCATCTCAAAACCCACTCCAGCAGACTCATACGAACTAAGACAGCCTACTACTCCTCTTTTATACTCCAGTAGTTCCAGCAAGACATTAAGGGTTAAACCTTCACTAGAAGAACAGACCAACGGTGTGGTCTAGGTTCAAGCCCAACCGACAGATGGCTAAAGTAATCTTGACAGTCTGATGGTCTTAATCCAAAGAAATTTCTCTCTTTCTTTTTCTTTCTTTTAGGATTTTTCTTTATGTTGTAATACTGCCAGAAATTGTGTAATTGAGTTCCAATAGGTGGGCCTTCGTGTTTGCTGAACGCAGACCCACACCGGGCTCGTCGTATCTTAGAAGTTATTTGCTTATAACCTATCGGCATACTCAATTTACTTGACTAAGGGCAAACAACGCTTTAAGGATAGCGTTTTCAGACGTGCTATCAAATTCACATGGTGGTCCACATGATGATCTGATCAACTTAACTTTTGAGGCAGGTTACAAGCACCCTGGTGGGTCCATGCAAAGATCTTGTAGAAAAAAGTTCAAACGGTCCCACTTAGACAGTGACATATAAGTGATATTTGAATTCCATTGGATTTTATTCAAATTAAGTAGTATACGAATAACTGAAACAGTTCATTTGTTAGTGCATAACTGAATTCCTGTAACGTACCTTTTAATCCATTGATGGACGTCAACGTGCCCGCCACGTGTCAGCCAGCCCTTAAATGGCTGTCACGTTTTGGACGGCTTAGATGGCTTCAGGACTTATTAGTTGAATTGCTTACTTGGACATGGCGCATGGCTTTTCTTCTGATGAACCGTGAGTGACATTTCACATTACTCTCTCCTTCTCAGTACCTGAATGTCCTCACTATAGGCGATGAAGGGAAGAGATTTACTTGAGATTCGGGACCCACCAAAAAGGAGTGTCTAGGATCGAATGCAATGGGCCCATGGCAGTGGGTCCTTTGCTCTGGCCCAAGAGCCCAGAGAACGACTGCAAGCATTAAAACGTGGGCCTGAAAATAACCAACTCATCTATTAGTTTGGTGGAGATATCATATGATGCTAGACTAAGCCAAATGGTGTTTGTTGTTTGACCCGTCAGTTGTGCAGTGGGCCTGCCTTTTGGTGATCCAGACCGTTCATATGGTGGACCTTGTTGTGATGGGTCATGCCACGAAAATCTTTTGTATCTGGGGCATGAATGGTCTGGATCACATAAAGGTGGAGCCCTACCTTGTTAGTGCATTGTGTATGAGCTGAGAAACTCATGAGACCGGTTTGATGAAAAGGAAAAGAGAGGAACTTGCAAAGGAGAAAATCAGTAATCTTAAACAACGTGATGTTTAGGGCTGACTGTTATGTGTGCATGAAATCTAATCCGTCCATCATGCATTCTCCTTAGTGCTTTCCGTGGCGCCCAAAATTCAGGCAAATCAAAAACTTAGGTGGGCCACACCACAAGGAACAGTTGGGATGGAGACACTCGCAATTAAAAACCTTTCAAATTGTTTGTGGGTGGCCCACCGCATTTTGTATATGTCATCCAATCCATTCAAAAGATGCCCCTCGAGGATGAATAGATACCCAAAAAAAATCAGGCCTCTCCATTGACTTTTAGATGTTTTAGGCATTATTTTACATGGGCTGGCCCAACTAAGACCAAGCCCACCAGGCGTCAGCTGATACTAGGATATGGTCATTTCCAAGTTATTAGAGTAACAATTGCAATTCATTTCGATAGTGCATCCAAACACACGCATTGGTTTCATCCCATATTCAAGATCCCATAACGACACTTCTGCAGCATGGATAAGCATTTTTACATGGGGAATGATCACATACTTTCTAAGGTTCAAGCTATGTGGGGCCCAACGGGTAGTTGGGCCTGGGTCCACAAATCCAGCCCGATCCATATCTGAGGTGGGGTACACCAATCTGGAACAATGCAGGACATTGGGGAGGGTGACACTCACCATAGAAACTTCCAAATGGAATGTGGGGTCCACTCTGTTGTGTATATTCCATCCAAACCAGTCATCAGGTGCAACCCATTAGGATGAAGGAGAAACAAAAACCCAGGCTATTCTAAAACTCAGGTGTGATTGTATGTTTCTCCCCGTGGTGTTTCCCACCTTGTTTTGAATCAGGATGGTTCTTGGGATGTATGGTGAACATGAAAGATTTACGGTTTTGATTCCACACACACATCATGAGTGGGCCCCACACAGCTTCGAACGCATGGTGAAAATGCATTTGATCATTCTCATATACATGTGAACTTATGGGACCCTAAGTCCAATTACCTGTGCCAATAAGATTGTGATTCCGATCAAGCGACAGATTGAGAAATGAATGCTGAAGAAGTTCTTGAATCGGTCGTCGATTTGCTGTCATAAACGAGAAAAGAGAATGAATCATAGCCATGAATCTGATAAGAATAAGATGGACTGGAGCGAAGAACGAAAATTATCAGGAAACATACATATCTCCAATTCATCTTGAAGAAGATCACCACAACAAGTATCACTTGAAGGAGAAGGATGGAAGAGATCGATAGTATGTACTGAAAACAGGTCAAGGACACCTTGATGAATTTCCGATAAATAGATCCGAGCCGTCCATTATGTGGGTCCCACCATGTAGTCCCCTTGCTAAGAGATCAGGCCGGCGAGATGTTAGAAATAGTCAGATAACTTAGAAAGCTCGTCGAAAATCTTGGATCACCAGTGACAAAAAGCATCAGCATAGTGTGACCCACCTGATGAATGGATTGGATTAGCCTTGTGTGCTGCACCAGCAAATAAGTAAGGCTTAGCTGAGATAAAAGATTTTTTGCATGTGGACTAGCTAAACCATTTCAGATCCTGGTATAGATTTTTGTAGAGCTATGCCCCCACATGCCAATTTAGTATGTGTGTGGGAGATCAGGGACATTCATCAGGTGGGGCCCAAAAATCAGAGTGATCAGATGGATAGTGAAAATCTTTACTACATGTGGGAACCATGATAAAAGGATACAATGGAAAGGGCAACAATACTCATATGGTTAGCCACTATATGGCCAAATAACATGCTCAAACATACGACTATCCCGACACCCAAACATGTGTAGATAAACCTGCAAAAGAGAACACGTAATATCTTAAAAAATGCAAATTTGGTTGTTGTTTGGATGTATATTGGATTTATATCGTGAAAATTTACATGTGACAACAATGCTTGAAGTTGGTGTCTTCGCACTTCATTTATTAGAGGGATTGAACAATCTGATATTAGTTAAGATTGTTTGTCAAAAAGTTTTTCAAAATGATCACTTTTGATACCTTGGATTAGTAATTCTTGAGAGTGAAGAGATTGAGAATGATGTTGTTGATAGAATCGAAGGTATATAGAGGAACTAGAGACCAACCATATTAGACGAAATGTTGGGTAGTTAAGGAATAACTTCTCCGTAAAATGAGTATAATTGAAATAAAGATGTTGGAATGGATGAATGGTAAAAATTAGAAATGAATAAATTTGAAAGAATTTAAGAGTAATACCAATACGTAATAAGATGAGAGCACAGACTTAGATGGTTTGATCATATACAATAGAGAGGAAGAATCACATAAGATGAGAGCACAGACTTAGATGGTTTGATCATATACAATAGAGAGGAAGAATCACATTGAGATTGATGATCAATTCCAAATTGATATTTTAAGCAAGAGTAATTACAGTAGTAAATAAAGCCCGTCTAGCTCAGTTGGTAGAGCGCAAGGCTCTTAACCTTGTGGTCGTGGGTTTGAGCCCCACGGTGGGCGTTTCTATTTTATTTTTTTTTTAAATGATAGCTTCATTTTAATAAACTGGTATATTGATTTCTTACTTGATTCTTGTAACTCTGGTTTTTCAGATTAAAAATAAATAAATAAAAACAATTGCATCCAAACATACCCACAATTCATATCCTATCTTATTTGAAATCATTCTTGAATTGCAAGTGGAAAAGATTTCATGATCTTATGGGTCAAATCAGCTTCAAAATATAGATTGAAGGTGGAAGAAATGGAATTGCATGTACACTTTTATTCATGGGACAGATCCTCTGCCATGCTTGTAGAAAAAAAGCATTTTCTACAACTCCGCTGGGCCAACCGTCTCTCCAATTCACGGAATTCAACCAATCCAAAAGGGTGGTCCCACCAAAGCACACCCCAAAATATGGCGCCACCACGTGAATCTGAGTTTCGGGGTGGACTCTATGGTGTGGCCCACCTAATAATAATATAGAAATGATTTTTAGGGCATACCATCAACTTGAAGATCGAACTGAAAATGGACCCCACATAAATAGTCGAATAATATTAACACTTTTTTTTCCACCAAGGAATCGATACCACAACCTCAGTGTTGAAACGAGATATCTTTCACTCAGTCTACCACTTGAGTAAATAAGTTCCAAGATAGTAACTTTTACATACATGTTGGTAAGCAATAGGACCAGTTGAATAAGAGTTGCAGAAAAAGATTCTTTTACAAACTTTTGTAGAGTACTGTATTGCTAAGAACAAAATGCTAATAATAGCAAGAGGTTTGCTGAAATACATCTCCATGTGTTGCAATATGATATGTTGGGAATTTATTTATTGGTTTTGGATTCTTTTCAATGATTCACAACATTTCTTTATGTGATAGGCCTCAGCTTCATTGAGGATTTTGAAGGGAGGGAAAAAAATTTAGAATTGAGCATTTTAATCCTTTGATTATATAAAGTTCATGATAACCATTCATATTGACCGACCTATCATATTTTATTACTGTTTGGGATGTATTCTAGTAAAAGTAGAGAAGCTTAAATGAACGTTAAGAAGCAAAGAAATGAAAAAGAGGAGAAGAAAAATAAGAGGAAGAAGAAGCAAAAAAGCTAAGGAGATGAGGAAATGGAAATACCATGGTGTAGGTAGATCTGAATCATAATCCCAGTCACCAGCAGCTTCTTTCCATTTCTTCAACAACCAAAGAGAATAGATAATCATTCCCATCCCTATGGAAATCGCCATCATATTCACTATCCTCATTGCACGTCGCAAACAACACCTGGCGCAATATACCATGGTTCTCTCTCTCTCTCTCTCTCTCTCTCTCTCTCTCTCTCTCTCTCTCTCATGTACAGGTTTTTCCTGCTGCTTTACACGTTATGAGAAGGCCCACCTGCAGTTATGCTCATGGACATGCTCTTCTTGAAAGTGCTTTTGGGGAGATGAAAGAGGATGCGGATTGCGTGGTGTAAGGATTTTGTGGAGACCACCGTGATGTATGTGTTTCATCCACACCGTCCATCCATTTTGTAATCATTCGATGAGATGAACCCAAATTGGAAACATATCTAAAGTTAAGTGGGCCACACTACAGGAAACAGTGGGGGTTGATAGCCTACCATTGAAAACTTCCCCGGGGGAGACAGAAGTTTTGGATCAAGCTGATATTTGTGTTTTCCCTTCATCCAGGTCTACGTGGCCTTATGAAAAGGTTGGATTTCAAATAAACATCACTATGGCTCCTAAGAAGGTTTCAACGGTGGACGTCATTATCCCATGGTTTCGTTTGGTGTGGTCCACTTGATCTGTGGACATGCTTCAATTTTGATATAATTACCTAAAATGCACTGGAAAAACGGATGTAGGGTGTGGATAATGCAAAACAGTGGGTATCACAGAGTCCTGATACCACGTAGCTACATGGTTCTGGGTTCACCGCGCAGTCTGCATACAAGGAAACGACCTTTTGAACGTTAGGTCGTCAACGAGAACCACCACGTGCGTTTTGCCCCATTTCTTAAATGATAGTGACGCATTCACCCTCCATGGGGAACGGATTGGCTACTCCCCCTGACACCAGCCCCGTGGCAGGTGGTCTGTGCTCTGTTGGGCAGATAATGATGTATATGTTCCATCCATTTTTACATATCATTTTATGGTTTGATACCAAAAATGAGACGTATAAATCTCAGGTGGACCACACCATATGAAAACAATAGTGACTGGATATCCAACATCAAAATCCTCCTAAGGCCCACTGTACTGTTTATTTGACATCCAATATGTTGATTAGGTCATACAGGCCCAGATGAAGGGAAAAAACAAAAACCAACTTGATCCAAAACTTTTATGGCCCCAAAATATTTTTTAATGGTCGACGCTCATTCAACACTGTTTCCTGTAATGTGGTCCACTTAAGATTGTGATATACTCGTTTTTGGTCTCGTTCTGTAAAATTATCTGTAAAAATAGATGGACAGCATGGATGAAACACATACATCATGGTGGGCCCACAGAGCATCGACCATCAGCCAGTGGCTGGTGTCAGGGGGAGTAGCCAATCCGTTTACCCCTCCATGCGTTCATGTACGGAAATTCAGGTGGATGAAGTAAATCCGAAAACAACTGGCGGTTGATCATATGATTCTAGCCATCCATCTGGTCGCGTGCCAGATTCTAGTAATCTTTTTTTTTTTTACACACGCGAACACACACCCCACACACTCACGCCGTAGTGGGATTTCACCACCTACCGGGTGTTGAAACTCCTGAGAGTCTACCATCCAAGCAAAGTAAGGATCCAAGATTCTAGCAATCTAGTTCCTTTATTTCCTTCACTTCTTCCTCGACTTTATTTTAATTGAGATGGCCTAAGAAAAAAAAGCCCAATTATGGAATGGAGAATACCTAATGATTTTTTTTCAAAAAAGAACGTCGGATAATGAAATGCTGGAGAATGATCTGCCGGAAAATTGAAACCCGGGGATTGGATAAAACATTAAAGAATGTAATTATTGGAGAGTGATAGTGGGTCCCACCTAAATAGCTTCGCGTGAAGAATAAGAGTTTTAGACCACTTTTCACATATAAAAAAAATAAAAATAAAAATCTAAATAAGAAGGGCAAGGTATTTTTACCCTGCAGATTTTAAAAAGTTACGGAGAAATCAAAAGAAGAAAGAATGAAAAGGGAGTTAAACAGGTGCTACAGCCTAATCTGCTGGGGCCATTTTAGTAAAAATCCCCATAACATATGTGATTACAGATCTTTAAGTCCAACTGATTGGACCAGAAGTTATGGTACACACTGCAAATAACTTCCACGTCAGTTATTCAGTGAATGTGATATCCAGCACTTCCAATGGAGTGGCCCCAGCATGATGATGAGATGCACTGCTCATCAGGTGGGCCATATCAAGGAAAACAATTCCTATCCATTGACAAATAGAAAAATACTAATTTGATGTACTAAATTAGCGGGTGTGGTTGATTTTTGCAAAAGAGATCCTCATGTGAGACCAACCTATTGGATGGATTGGATGTAGTATGAACATGTAAGTTTGGAATTTATTTTCTGTTGGACCTTGTGTATATACAACAACAACAACAACAATATAATAATAATAATTATTATTATTATTATTATTAAAATAAATAAATAAATAAAGGACTTTCTTGTTACCCCCACATACTCGGGCAATAGTGGGATTTCACCACTTTTTTTCTTTTTTTACACACACACCCCCACACGCTTATACTATAGTGGGATTTCACTGCCAATGGGTACTCAAACCCTTGATCCGGTGTTTTTTTTTGTTGGTTAGCTTGCTAGTACACCCCACTGTCAGTTCACACTTCACTATTAACCACCCCACCAGGTATCGATACCAAGACCTTAGCGTTGAAACTACGCATCTTTCACTCAGTCTACCACTTCAGCTATGGATCAGGGTATCCTTGACCGGGTATTGAAACTCTTTAGAGTAAGGATACGGGATTTCACCACATATGGATACTGAACACTTAACCTGAGAGTCTACCAACAGAGCAAGAGTAACCAACCATAGGTGGTAGACTCTCGTGAGTTTCAACACCCAGTCAAGGGTTCAAGTATCCACAGGTGGTGAAAGCCCACCACAGCGTGAGTGTGTGCGCGTGTGTTAAATAAAATAAAATTTAAATTTAAAAAAATAAAATTAAACAAAATAAATTTTTTTTTTAAAACAAAAAAAAAGAGTAACGACCCAAACTTTCTCGTTAATTATTTGTAGCGGCCTACTTTCCAGTCTCCACCCGTTTGTCCACTCGAAGAACTTTTTAAGTCCCAAACGGCAACAGCCATATAAATGAGTTCGGCTAATTCCACGCGCGGGTAGAGCTGTACATATCTACACTGAGCATAAATACAAATATGAGACATTTGTATAAGATCTGAACCATCCATAAGGTTGGTAATAATTCTTAGATTAACGTCTCAAAAACTTCAGATCGTTTCTCTCTTCAGGTGGGCCTCAAATTGTAGTGTAAATTTACGGTTAAAATACTTCTAGACATTGTTTATGCTGTTGTCCACCGCCCACCTGAGGTGTGAATTAGGTAGAGGATTTATGATAGATCTTACGCTCGTTTCACTTTGTGATTCAGGCCCTCGTGTGTGGTGGGAAATGCTCCTTAACGCGTGTGGAATTAGCAAACCTCCTTAGAAATAGATTAGCTTGCCGCACACATAATCACTTCACACACACATTTACACACCCGCACGTGCCAATTTGGCTTGTATCTGGGACTTATGAATGGTTTAGAAGGTGGTCCCTACAGTGAATATGAACATATTAAAAAATCAGGATGGTCCACTAATCAGGTGAGCCACGTCTGTACGAAAAATAATGGACGGTGTGAGTTCATGAACAAGTGTAGCCCGCCTGATGAGTAGACCATCCTGACTTTTAGTGCGTCCATCTTTAATGCCTGGGCCACCTTCTATGCTCGTCAGATCTCTTTCATACTTGCCATCTGGCACGTGTGCTGCGTGTAAAGGTGCGTGTGAATAGAGGCGTGAGTGGGCTCCTCTGTCAAAGAATGCGTTGCAATACTCGCTCCTTCAATTTCACAATAATATTAAAGGTTTTCAGTTAGCACAAGTGGGGCCCATGATTCTATTATCCAGACCATTGGTATTTCGGGTCCCACCATGGATGACATACTCACCAAAAATCCCATGAATACGCAATCTTAACATTAATATTTTCGGTTTTCAAATAGACGGTTGAAAAGAGAAATACAGCAGCTTTCGATTTTCAAATGAAAAAAAAGGGCCAACATTGGATAATAGTATCCTTAAACTTGGGAAATGTTTTGGGCCATATTCCATCCAAGGTGAGAAGCAACATATGTACGGTCAGGATTACTGCATCAAGAGCCACAGTTATCAAAAAATAAGAACCCGAGGATACCGTGCAAAGACTCGGGTCTAGGATTCTATACTCCTCTTTTACTGGAATGTATGAAGTCAGCATTGAAAGGTTGCTCGTTAAGACGTACACCTAACAGCCTTCATAGGATTTTTTGACTTTTCCTTTATTGCCTTCTCTCTCATTTTATTTCATTATTCGTGATCGTTGGTCCCTTGGGCCCACCTTGGATGGACCATCTGTCGAAAGGCATGGCTACATCCATCCATATGCCTATAATAGCCATATAATCACACGTGCAGACGTTGGCGCGTGTGTGGCTAAGGGATGCTCATACGGTGTACAAGTGGTGAATGTTCATGGGCCTAAGAGTCTGGCTTTTACCAACAAGTCATGAGTCAGGACCCAACCCAAAAGTCTGGCTTATTTATGATATGGACAGGCATGGAAATGGACGGTAAGAGATGCTCTTTGGTCTTTCTATAAACTCAGTAAAATTGCAAGCATACAAGCACGCCGACCATCCAAATCATGGGGCACGCTGCGGGTGGGAAAGGCAGGATAACTACACTGATCGTACAATCTCAACCATTGAATTTGGACAAGTGACCACTTTCTTCATAACCATCCATCACGATCATCCTATCAGTGTCTGACGGATGAAATTTCCAAGCTATATTAGATGATACCGTAGCCTACAATTTGGACGGCTCAGATGACGTAAGCATATGCTACGTTATGGATAACTCGCTACAGTTGAGTATGCTTAGCATTGTAATATATTTGGATGAAAATTTAGAAATAATTTTCTGGGAACAAAATTGGATGAAAATGCTCTCCACAGAAAGTACCAAATGGGAGCGAATACGGTGTTAACCTTACCGTGGGGCCCACCTCGATGATGTTTTGTATATCCACACCGTCCATATGTTTATCCAGCCCATTTTAGGACTTGTTCGCAAAATATTAAGTAGATCCAAATATTAGGTGGACCCCGCCACAGGAAAAAGTAGTGATTGAATACCCCACCACCATTGAAAACTCCCCAGGGCCCACCGTAAGCAGATAAGTAATGTTTATTTGTCGTCCAACCCTTTGATAAGGTGAACAGGCACTGGATAAAGAGAAAATACAACGATCAGCTTGATCAAAAACTTTTGGTGGCCTACAAAAAGATTTTTATGGTCATTTAACACTTTTTCCAGTGGTGTGTGGTGTGGTCCACCGGAGAAATGGATCTACTTAAGTTTTGGAATAAAACTCCTAAAATGAGCTGGAAAAAAAAAGGGGGGGGGGGGGGGGGGGGAGGATGGGATATTAAACACATTCATCAGGGTGGGACCCACACACGGTAACACGCACTAAAATGTTAATCCTCTCTCATCCCAAATACCCTTAACAATTATAAATCAAATTAGAACCGCTTTTAGCTTTAAAAATGAGTTTGAGAACCATTACAGGTGAAATCCAAACGGCCGTGATATTTTACTATTTGTAGTCCGCCAATGTTATTTAAACAAGTGATGGGAATACCTAACAAATTGGCAGCTAGCTAGTTTCTCCACCTTTTCATTTGCATCCGTCGTCAAAACAGATTTTATCCAACCATGTACTTTGTTTTGACCATACCTTGAAACACAAGAGTTGAGAAATTAAAGAGGTCCCATGGCAATGGACCAGGCTTATATCTGTCTAAGTGTGGCCTAATTGAAAATCCTAGGCCCAAGCACACCACTTGCTCTTAACACACTAGCCTATTAACAAACACTCCTAAATTTTAAGCCCGCACTAGCACTCGGTCCCATGTATATTTCCAGCCCAAGCTTGAAACTACAATGAGCTAAACGTGCTGAGGGCTGACTTAAAAACCTACAATCCACTTTTGCAGGCATTTTGCCATTGGGAATATTGGATGTTTTCATGCAACTGGAATGAGTCCCAAAGCATGTTTTTGTTGGTAAAGGTTCAGTTCAAACCGATCCAACTGCCAGGTTGATTGGTCTGCCGTGATTTCCACAAATTCATGTCCTCCAATGTAGTGGTTGTAGTGGAGTAGTAGAACTAGTACCCCAAGGCCAAGGCCAACAATTTCCATTGTTTACTAAGCAAACAGCAGGCATCAGCCAATCAAGCCACAGGCCACCAATGGTCTTTAAATAAATTAATTTAAAAAATAAATAAATAAATAAATCCTATGGGCCACCCACCTGACAGTCCAAGAATCAGGAAACAATGATCACAAGTCAAGGACAATTCAGTGGGAAACTGCACCTCCTACCTAAGCAGCTTGGACATAGGGCTGCAACATTGAATTCTTGCCCTCCATCCAAACTGTATACCCACCCTAGTCGAACAGAGCTTGTACTAAACAAATTTGCTTAAAACCATACGGAAACTGCAGATCATTTCAAGCGAACTAAATTGCAGTTCAATACACCGCTTCATTACTATTGATTTAACTAACCCGACTCAGTTCGATCAGCATTTCATTGTTGACTCACTGCAAACTTGCACGAATTATATTGAATTGAACATAACTCAGGCATTGTAACATGTCCAGACTGGGTGAACCAAAACTACGAATCTGATAAACTGAAAAACAAACCAGATGAGCCAGCACCTGATAGGGGTGCAACTCAGCAGGTTGGGTTGGGTTGACAAGAGCCCAACCCAACCAAATTCCTCTATACTTGAGCCGACCTCACTGGACCCTAACCCAAATAGCTGTTATTGTTCCAAACCTGACCCAACCCAAGGACCTTGACAACCTTAAACCAAACTCGGGCTGGATCAAACAGGTTCAGGTTGAACCCAAGTTGCAGCCCCACTACCTTAACAAACAAAGTGATTTTGGAGTATCAATCCACCAACTGCCAACTGGAACTCAAATGTTTCGAAATCTGAATCAGGCAACTATTCATTAAGCTTTTGTCAAGAGTGCTTATGCACGTGATTTCCACGCCTGTTCACAAATGAGGATCAACTGGTCTCCATTGCCAAAAAAAACTAAATAGTGAGATCACCAGAGTGCATGAAAATTGGAATCTCTCCTAAACAAAATCAACTATTCCTTATCACATACAGATGATCTGAGCATTGGAAAAAATAAATATCTAATTCCACAAAAATCAAAAGCAAATTAGAATAGTAATGGAGAACCTGATGCAGAAAGGATAGGCGAAGAAAAGAAGGGAAGGGGTGTGGTCTCACAGACATGCAAAGACTCACTCCAATCTCACTCTGTCCATCTCGCCGATTATCTCTTCAAACTGTAGAAAGCCAGTCAACAGGAAGCATCAGTATAGTTGAAGGGAAAAAGAAACAGGAATGCAGGCCGCAGGCATAAACAAGCAGCAGTAATAAGGCAAGGCTAACAATGACACTTTTTTTTTGAGGTGGTGGCGGCCGCACATCCACGATAATTAATACATCCACACCATCTAAATCATGGCCCGGTTTCAGACATTGCATAGCCTGAAATTGAGAGTGATCAAACAATCTTAAACATCCAATTTCATTTGTTGAATTTGGACCAGTGACCATCTTATCATAACCTTTGCTCCAAACACTAGCCCATCAATTGGATGGTTAGCATCATTCAACCAGTGTGATCTTTGGGGTATGCTCCACCCATAAACTTAAAAAGTGGTGATGAACTACCCCTTGTCCATAATAATAACAATAATAGCAACAGCAAAAACAGTGGCAGTGGCGGTGGTAGTGTACCAACAGCATCAGCACCACCAACACAACAAACACAAGAACAATCACCAATGTGGTCAAAAGAAATTTCGTAAATTGGAAAAAAAAAAAAAAAATCGAAAAATATAAATAAATAAGAAAAAAATTAATCCCAACAATGTGCACTGCGAGAAGGAATACATATATCATAATTTATAAGATTCTTTCTAATTTTAATTTTAAAAAAAAAACAAAAAAAAAAGGGAGTCTGAAAATTTTAACATTCCCATCAATATTGTACCACAAGGGGTAATAAAAATCATGATACTGTTAAGTGAGAGCCTCTACATAATATGCACATCAATCTTCAAACCTCCCTCCTTTCTGTTTTTCTAATAGGAAAGGGCCTTTTACATGTATAGAAGTAAAAGGGTTAAAACAAGAGTAAAATAATAGTAATAATAAATTGATCTTTGTTGATTTGGATTAATCGACAGTTCACCCAATAATACAATTTTGCAATCCTGCATTTACATATTAGAATTTGATTTGAAGCGTATGATGCGGATGCAAATCATACTATTTCGACAACCATGTGAAACAACAGCAATAATGACAGCATCAACACCAAGAGATAATGGAGTACAGTGCTGCCTCATGAAATAATCGTTCTATTTGGATTCATAAACGTCCTGCATTTGGGAGGCAACAGAAGAAAAAATAATAAAGAAAAAAGTGCAAAAAAGTTCTACATAATCCACGAACAGGTTGTGTTTGCTGACTAATGCAACAGAAAAGGTACAATCAATTACAGCATAACTTTCTGTTCTTCACCATGGTTCAATTTTTTTCAGGGTGGCTTATTAAACAACAGACCCAAATAAAGGAGGGCACATACACAAGTACCAAAATGGTAAAAATCCACGTAACACCACATTCCACTTTTTAGAAAATAAACTGGCAAAAGCGCCATAGGCATCAATAATAACTCAAATCAACCATTTCTTTGAAGTATTTTGAGCGTTTTTGTATTAACTAATCTCAATTTCTGTGACACATTTCCTTCCCTGGTGCATGGGACACATGTATAGATCATCATGCACAAGAATAGTTTAGGAAAGCCTTGCAAATTTCTTTGCAGTTTGGTAATGTCACCAATGATGTTCTATGATCAAAACCTCCCTCCTCTCAGCAACAAAAAACCCTACCCATCTGTCGACGATGCAGTCTCTCAAAGAGACATGGTTGGTAGCCATGGCCAACCCATGTATGAACATCACACAATACATGTGGTCACTCCAGATGCACCATTCCACTTCTTTCTTTATCTTTCTTTCTTTATTTGCTTCTTTTTTCTTTTTCTTTTTCTTTTTTTACTTTTTTTTGAAATACAGATGAGGAGATAATTTATTTAGAGACCATTTTTCCGATGTTGCACCCCATGGGACCACATGCGAAGATGATGGACAATCAAAAGTGTCCATCCTGTGTGCACCATGTAGACTGGCCTATCATCCAATAAATGCACTGAAACAATGATCCTGATCATTGATTTATTGAATTGATGTGATGCTTTAAAAAAATTTCCTTCAAATAGTTCACATTCAGCTATACACTTCTGTGGGAAAAATTATCCATTAAGCACAAGTTTTTCTTACTGCATCATGTCTGGAGTAGCACCTGAAGGATGGTTAAGATCATCCAACCATCACTCCACGTGGGCCCAATCAGACCACATGTCAATGATCCTGAGTGAAAGTGTGAAACTAAAACATAGAAGTTTCTTAGGCAAGCTAGACTAAACAATGTCATTTCTGGCTTGGTTATCACTTTTTATTTGATCTACATTTGCATGCAACTTTCACCTTTCTGCAAGATAGATTTTCACTCAGGCTACAAGCTTGAAGGTTTCCACTGAAGTTAAAATCATTTAGTTGCTAAGTTAAAATCTCTTTACTGCACACTAGAATGGTTGGATTTCACTCAGGCTACAAGCTTGAAGGTTTTCACGTAAATTAAAATCATTAAAAGTTGCTTAAATTAGCAAACAGTACCCTAACCAAGGTGTTCCGTATCCGTTACGATACGCCCGTAAAGGCTGATACATATAGGTAACGATCATGACCGTTGCACGATACAGGGGTGAAAAGGAGCAGTTAGTTTTTTGAGACCGTATCAGCCATTATGGTGGCTGTAAAGGCCGTTACAGGGCATAACGACCGTTACGAAACTATCACTTTTTTTTTTTAATTCATTTTTCTCATCTTTTTCACTTTTCTCATTCCAAAAACTCTCCTATATCATTTTACAACAGATTTCGACCACTCTTACTATAACTTTTAAGATTAAAATTGTGGATTGAAGTGAATTGAGCAAATAGAATCTCCGATGGCCTTTTTTTCAAAAAATTGAAAAAACAGTATTTCTGCCTTTTTCTGATTTCTAGTTCTAATGTTTGACTGTGATGTGTAAACATTAAAGACATAATCATATTAAACAATTTACTAGACAACCCGATACAACACTCTCACCAAAGAGTGGACCGTTACACTACCATAAACTTGTTCAAAACAAAAAATGAATACATATTTGAAATATTTACATTATTCTTGATTTTCTAGATATTTTTTCAGAATTTTTCGGGCAAAAGAAAATTTTCAACTGTTACGGGGGTCGTAACAGTCGTTATGCCCCCATATCGGCCGTTATGGCCGATACCCATATCGGTAATGGTGGTGACCATTATGGCCACCGTTACCAATACGAAATACCTTGACCCTCTCGCCTAGTAGGGGAAAGGGTATCGGTTATGTTTCTCGCTCATTCTCATTGTCCTCTATTTTATTGGTTCTTATTATAACATCTAATTTGTTATTTGTTAGTCAGATTACGAAGGACCTAAATCATAGTGTGACCTTACGTGCTGATCATTGTGTCTTTTCAGGATCTGAAGACGAAGAAGCTGCTTGGTAATTGACATAAGAAGGACGGATTATACGTTCTTTATTCGAATATTTTAAGTCAAATTAGTGAGTGTCTTAGTGTCAATAAGGAAGACCTTTATATTTGGCATTGTCAGTTTGGTCATCCCTCTAGTCTAGACTTACAGTCTTTTTTACCTTAGTCAGTCAAGTCTAGCGATGTTAACAAGTTGCAGTGTAAGGTTTGTGTTTTAGCCAAATATTAGAACTCTATTTATCCACCTATGGAAACAAAGTCTAGTACAAATTATTTCTTTGGTTCATTATGATGTATGGGGTCCAATTCCTACTACTTCTAATGGATTTAAGTATTTTGTCTCATTTATTTATGATGCTTCTCATATCAGATGGATTTGTGTGATGAAAAATAGAGATGAGGATAGCTACAATTTCGAAGTGTTTCATTGTTGGGTTAAAAATTAATTTAATATGAATATTGGTACTCTTCAAACAAATAATGCAAAGAAATATATTTCTTATACTATGATATCTCATCTTCAGGAGCATGATATTAATTCTCGAACCACTTGTACATATACCCTACAACAAAATACAAATGTTGACAAATAGAATAGACATTCTTGAAGTTATGCATGCTCTTCTTATTAGTATGCTTGTTCCTAAAAAAAAATCGTCAGATGTTGTTCTTACTACTCGTTATTTAATTAGCCGTCTACCTACTAAGGTTATTGTTGAGCGATCACCCACTCAATATTTTTCGACATTCTTTATTTTTGAAATTTCATTGCGGGTCCTTCAAGGTGTTTGTTATGTCTATAACATTGATCCTCAAAGAAATAAATTGTCAAATTGGGTCATCGTATGTATTTTCTTGCTATATTCGTCTTCGGAAAATGGGTATAAGTGTTTTGATCTGATCACTAAAAAGCGTTATGTTTCTGTGGATGTTAAATGTTTTAAAGAAGCTTGTCTCTGGTTCTTTCGGTTCATATCCTTGAGTCTAATCAAATAGTGTATGTCCCATCTTAACAAAAATATGCCATTGATTTGTTGACTACAATAGGTAATCTTGTTGTCAAACCTATTGATTCTCCATTAAAAGTTAACAAGAAGCATTGCACAAATCTTGTTGCTCAAAAGTAATATATTTTTGACTATTACTTGCCAAATCTATCTCATGTAGGTGCAATATTGTCATTTGAGAATTTATATTGTAGCATTGCCATTTTGGAGAATATCCTATAGTGTTAATCATAGTGTATATCCCAATAAGCATTGAACAAAAATATGCCATTGATTTTTTGACTACAATAGGTAATCTTGTTGTCAAACCTATTGATTCTCCATTAAAAGTTAACAAGAAGCATTGCACAAATGATAGGGAACTTCTTGATGATCCTCGTATGTACCAATGCTCAATTGAGCAGTTAATATATTTGACTATTACTTGCCCAAATCTATCTCATGTAGTAAGCAATATTGTCATATGCGATAGCATATGCCATTTTGGGAGCACAGATCATATATGCCATAGTGGCATATGCAGTTTTATAACCAATAAGCATTGATTATGCCATGGCAAATATGCAATTAAGCGATTGAATATGCGATTATGCCATCACTTTGCAATGAAAAAATGTAATTTTTTTTGGAGGGATGTGCGAAGGTATATATATGATTATGCGATCGCATATGCGCAATGGGCCCTTAGGTCGCATATAATCGCTTATACTATTTGACAACAATGGTTGTGAGTTTAGTTAGTTCATGCATGCTCCCCATTCCGATCACCTTAAAGTAGTCCACCGCATCTTATGCTACATTAAGTCTTATCCAACTCATGGCATCCTAAATAACTAATATAATAATCTTGATATTGAAGGATACTCCAATGCAAATTAGGTAGGCTCACAAGATGATCAACGCTCTACAACAAGCTATGGTACTTTTTAAAGCTAGTTTAGTTACCTGAAAGACTAAAAAGCAGACACTTGTAGCTCGGTCCACTGCTAAGGTAGATTACCTTACTATGGTGAATACGATATGCGAAATTATGCAGTTAAAATGCTTTTTTACTAAATTAGGAAGTCTTGTGAATACTCTTATGTATATATATTGCAACAATCAAGTTGTCATTCATATAGCTTCTAATCATGTTTTTGAAGAGCAAACAAAAGATATTGACACTGATTGTCACTTTATTTGTGAGAAGGTTGTTGCTAGCGTTATTTCCACTCCATTTATTATGTCTTTGCTCAATTGGTTGATATCTTCACTAAGGTTCTTACTATACAAGTTGGACAACATATTCTTGGCAAGCTAGGCATGATTGATGTTTATGCCTCAGCATGAGGTGGAGTGTGGGCGTGTGGCCCTACCGGGCCTTTGGATTATGTGCCTTTGGTCCTTTTATTTATCTTTAGTTATTTATTTTTCCTCTTTTCTGTCTTTAATTATGTATTTTTCCTCTGTTGCCCTCTTTTCTCTCTTCAGTACAAGAGCATATTTGTAATTGTGCATCTCCTCATATTATATAAATAAGGGACATCTAACCCTAGTGTGCTTCTTCTCTCTCAAATTCCTTTCTTATCTGACAAGTTAGAATCGCCTTACCACAAACTGGAATTGTTGGTTTTCACTTGGGATGCAAGTTTCATATGCATGTGGGAAATTTTTCCCAACTCTATAGCCCCTAACATAGTGTGTCGGACATCCACTCCATCCATCAATGTGTCCCCACTGTTAGGCCCGTAGACTAAAATCCAACCCTATCCCTGACTTAGGTGGCCCACATGACAAGAAATAGTTGAGGTTGGACACCCACCCATTAAAACTTTCCAGCTTGTTCGTGGAGCCTACCAAGATGTGGTTCGAGCATCCAACCCGTGACACCTGTCCATTTTATGTCCCACCTGAAGGGGGTCCTACCCAGTGTTCGAAATATCGGTATCGCACAATGTATCGCACCTTTGGGATACAGATACGTATCGATTATCGCACGGGATATATCGTTTGTATCGCATAGTTTATCGCACGTTTTGGGAAACATGGGGAAACATTGGGAAAATGGTTGAATTTTTTAATGAAACTTTGGGGATTGTTAAAAAGGCCCTTAATACACACTTTTAAATCATAACATCTCAAAAAAAAGATGCACATAATAAATTTCCTTTGTATGGGGTCCTAAGTTATGCGATGTTTAACTGAACTAATGCAAGACCTTAAATTAAATGCATAATATTTATAAATATATCATAGTCATGTATGAAAACACAACCAATTCATTGAAAAGCAAAATAAGAACTGAATAAGTAAAATTTGATAAATATACATGTATTTGATGAGGACTAGTTGTGGTCTAGACCCACATAGAGTTGCGTGGTGGCTCATAATCATCATCTCCATCTCGACGGAGCTGGGCATAGTACTGCTGCTCCACTAATCCACAATATTGTACCCAGGTCATAGAAGAGTGGTAGCAATTAAGATACTCCCTGACATAACGCTGGTACTCATCTTCCGAACCGAATCAATCACGCCCATTCGTGGTACTGCGTAATCGTCACAATCAGAATCGATATGGATCAGGGAAGGCGATATGAAGCTCCTTGGTATCCATATTGTTGACCATATCCATACTTTCTTTGCTCATATCCTTGCCCATATGCGTAAGTGAACTCTTGACCAGGGTTGAAAAATGATGTGCCGAATGCTTGGAGTCACTCGTCGCATATCCACTAGGTCCATATCCATACCCATGTTGTGGCACAGAACTCGAGCTACTCTCCAGTGTTTGTGATCCAGATTCATGTTGTGGCCTGTAGCTCGAGCTCCCTCCCTCGTCCGTGATCCAAATCTAGAGCCACCTCGCACACGAACGCTTGTGTCCCTCATGCATTTTGCCAGCAACTCCTCCTCAAAATCTGAAAGTTTATGAGTCTTCTTTTTCTGCAGTAGCTTTTGACGCGTGTATGTCTTATTGTAAACAAGACGAGGTCATGGTTCTCCTGGACGAGAACCATGGTCAGTGTCCTACGTGGAATGATCAAAATTCTCCTCCCCGGTAAAAGGGCTAAGAGGCCTCTTATCCTGACTCCCACCCGCGTCACCACCACCATCATCATCATCATCATCATCATCATCATCATCATCATCATCCTTACTGTCATCAGAGTCATCGTCACCCTTATCGCCACCATCATCATCACCGGACTCATTTCCCGCATCACTCTCTGACTGAGTCTCGGTGTCAGATAATGTTTCCCCACCACGCGTCCCTCGTGATAGTGACTGCCGCGGGCTGCCCTCTGGACTCCTCGTTAATGGGTCGAATGCATCATCAGGAGACCTCTGTTGCTCCACATGTTTGTCAACATCAATCCTCAGGTCTCTCGCTCGCTCGCAATATGTGGCTCGTCGCCCATCCGAGATATCTAAGTCATCCGACCTAACCCACTGGTAAACTATGTCATCCTCCGCATCCTCAAAGATATGCATGTTGTCCGACCGTCATCGTCTAGTGGGTCTTCCCCGTGCTTTTCTTCTTCCTTCCGAGCGGAGCAACCTCTCTCGTAACTTCATATTGTAGTGACAATACACTAGCTTCTGAAGCCTCTCATACCCTATTCTATTACGTTTATTTGTATGTATGAGGGAGAATGTACTCCAATTCATTTCACAGGGTGACGAAGACACCGTCTGTGCAAGCACACGGACAGCCAGTCGTTGTAAAAGCTCGTAGTCAGTCCCATACATGGACCACCATTCACCTGCATATCATAAGATTCTTTCATTATCCTAGATTTTCCAAAATAATATAAATATTAAGTTTACTACAGTGACTCACATGGCATCATGGCGTTCCTTGACTTCACCGCGGTGACACCCAAACATCCCAATCAAGGCGCGGAATTTAACAATCTGGATGGCGTATAGCAAGTAGAATAAGTATTTAATAATTGAGATGAAGATAAAGAGAATGTAAGTGCGGAACATATTTACCTCACTACCAAAGGTGTCTTTCCCGGACGGTCGGGAATAAGTGATCGTACACCTCATGCACAAATTTCTTTAAGGAATTATCTTCAAGAGGTTCCTACCAGTAGTGGTATTTGGGATTTAGGAAATACGCTGAAAACCAACATATACACATCAGTACAACCCTCGCTTATTCTTGCATATGGAAAAAAAAAATCCATTTAGGTACTTACCAGCCTGATGTAGTGGGTGAGAAAGCGTCCTTTCCCAACGGTCGTCTATTATTGCATGCACCCACTTATATGCATTGGGAGCTTTAACCATGATGGCCTCTTTCATTAGTTGTATAGACGGATACAACGACCCCATCGACGGATTTGTCTCATTGTCCACCATCCTCAACACCACATAAATGGGCTCTAGAATACCCACAACACTACGCACTTTATCCCAAAATGTCTTTCCCAAAGACTCACTCCTCAATTCTATAGGTTACTTTCATCAACCTCCTTTTCCATTCTACGTAATCATGAGAGGCGAAAAGCTCTCGTAACCCTTGTTTGTGTTTGAGAAGGCTACTTAAGGCGATATAATTTGTGGCGAATCGCGTCGCTCCGGGGCGCACTATATCCCCACCACACCTCTCGCGCATTGCGGCTAATAACCAGCCATGGTTGTATACAAAGTTTGTGATGAGCCGTGCATCAGTAATTACAGTCTTCACCGACGGCCTATCCCCGATCCCCTCCAGCATGAGATCGATGCAATGGGCTGCGCAAGGGGTCCAATACATATGATACTTGCTCTGAATATCCTTCCCTGCCTTAACAAATGCACTCCCATTATCCGTAACAAACTGCACAATATTTTTCCTCCCAACATCTTGCATGATGTTGTGCATTAGTTTGTAAATGTAGTTATGATCTTTGATCTTACTACTCGCATCTATACTCTTTAGGAACACCGCCCCCCTAGAATAGACCATAAAATTTATAATCGACATTTTCGTCGGTCCCCCAACCGTCACATTATGACAAGTACCAGACATCTCCCATGATTTGATATGAATCAACATGTCTTCATTTCTGCATGTTCATCATCCAAGTATTTCCCCATGATCTGTGTGGGTGTGGCGGCGCCACACACCCTCACCCCTACGCCGCACTTCACTTATCATATTTTTGAAGTGCGGGCTTTTATGGCATTTAAGCGGGAATTTGACCGTATATAAAAAATTTTGCTATAAATTTTCCAACTTTTTCCTCACATCCCCTCCACTAAACATCTCCTTTATTTTCTTTTGTGTCTCTCCCCGCCTCTTTGTACATCCTCGGATCCGAAGGTAGATCCCAAGCACCCGCATGTCGCTACTCCCGCCCATGCCCCATATTCCTCCTCGCCTACTACCCTCCCCCCCCGATCCACCCCAAGCACTCTCCCCTGCTCCACTCCCCCCCTCTCCACTCCCCCACCACGCTCATGGATAGACCCCTCAAATCGAGGCCTACTTGTGTCCCACCTCCTATGTTGATCCCTCTCCCACCGATCCCGTATGGACTCTTGAATTAACGCATCCGTATTCGGGATCATTATCATCATTATCGAGATCCACTACATCATCCTCACCGCATATGGTGGCCGTCCCAACTCCTCCCTAATCTCCCTCTCCCGTGCATGTCGTTCATCTTTTGTCTTCACATTTTTTTCAATATGGTCCTCATCTGTTCTCGCACATCTTGTGGGCACTTTGGGCAATCCACAACATTGCGATACCCTCCCGCTAAATGCTCCTTTAAGCGGGTTACCCCACCACTCCTCGATACATGGCCACATAAATTACAAATACTCCCGAATCGATTATCGGGAATGGGCTGACTGTACCTCCACCCTATATCAGGTTGCCTACCTCCTTTTCCTCCTGACATATTTTCTCTGTAAAATAATGTTATATAAGTCTTTATCCAAAAAATGAAGCTTACTAAAAAATCATGTGGACCACACGAAGGCAAAAGATGTAAATTGAATGTCTACCATGAAACCCCTATTATTGTGAAAAACATTGAACAAGGAGGAGATGGAAAGAGAGAGAGAGAGAGAGAGAGAGAGAGAGAGAGAGAGGAGAGAGCAAGATGTGATAGAGGTAGAGTTCTCTACAACACTCAAGTCAATGTGGGCCACCATATTTTAAGTGTAAAACTCACTCCATTCATCATATTCTATATTCACTATCAGGTCTTGAGGTAAAAATCAGTTAGATTTACCTCTCAAATGCACCATATCATATGGAATAGTGTGAATGGAATGTCAACCATAAGTTCATGTGTGGGCCACCATGACTTTATTTAAAATGTCTTTTCATATGGAGAAGGGTTAGAAAATTATCCTCCACTAAGTCGAGATTACTCAGGTACATTTTTCTAAGTGATGTTTTATCATTAATTGTTTTGCTCCATTTACTCAACCAAAACCAATTTGCAATTCAAAAATCTGACGATCCAATGGTAACTAGGGTTATTAT
The DNA here is from genome assembly GCA_030180095.1 of Magnolia changhungtana. Classification (NCBI taxonomy): domain Eukaryota; kingdom Viridiplantae; phylum Streptophyta; class Magnoliopsida; order Magnoliales; family Magnoliaceae; genus Magnolia; species Magnolia changhungtana. Next base: position 905,843 of record JASAUF010000564.1, on the reverse strand, counting down.
AATCTCAGCTCCACAATTCAAGGCTCACGCTCCTTCTAATATTGGACCCACCGATAAATAGTTTAGCTAGAGTCTTTCCATTTCCAGTTTATATCACATACAGTCAATTTGCTACAGAACTTAGAGAACTTGCAAGGAGTCCATGTAACAAAAAGCTTCATCAGTTGAGCTGGGTCCAACTGATCTTACACGAAGGCCAATTAAATTGTTTAACGATGAAAATTATATTTTTTGCTGCCATCTGTGGTGTGGTCCAACTGATATTTGGATATGATTCATTTGTTGGATAATGCTCTAATATGATCTCTAAAAATATATGAACGGTGTAGATATAATAAATACATCACTTTGGGCCCACATAACTTTGATCTCCTTTGAACCGTTCGTGCAACTGGAGCTCAAGGAGCATCAGTGCCGTCTTTGCACGGACGCGACTGCGTCCTACCCCTGCCCCGTCTCTAGCCCCAGGCGCTTACATTGGTTTGGGCCCACCTTGAACGTATGTGATCTATCCACACCGTCCATTCGTTTTTCCATCTAATTTAAGGGGTTGAGCCAAAAATTGAATCATATCTAAAGATCAAGTGGACCATTCCACATGAAACAACAGGGATAATGATATCCACCGTTGAAACTTTACTAGGCCCAACAATGATGTTTATTTGTCATCCAACCTATTCATAAGATCGTCTGAGACTTGGATGAAGGGAATAAATAAAACTATACTTGATCCAAAATTTATGTGGCCCCAAGAAATTTTCAACGGTAGACATTCAATTCAACTGTTTCCTATGGTGTGGTCCATTTGAACATTGTATATGTTTCATTTTTGGGTTAAAGCCCTATAATTATCTATTAAAATAGATGGATGGAGCAGATAAAATACATAAATTATGGTGGACCATACAGAGTTTACTCAGCACACCGTCCAGAGTAAAATACATAAATTATGGTGGACCATACAGAGTAAACTCAGTTGGGCCCACTATGAATTTATGTGGTTTATCCACACCGATCCATCCATTTTTACAGATAATTTTAGGGGTTGATCCCAAAATTGAAGTAAATACAAAGCTCAAGTGGACCGTTACATAGGAAACAGTGTGGAATAATGATTTCCACCGTTGAAACCTTCCTAGTGTCTACTCATTTGAACGGATGGACGTTCTGCTACCAGGGAACTTAGGTGGGGCCTGAGTTGATGTTTCGAGAAATCCACTCCATTCATTCGTTTTGTGAGATCATTTTAGTATGTAGGTCCAAAAATGATCCGGATCTAATACTCAGCTGGGCCAAAAAGGTGAGTATTGAACGTCAACAATTGAAATATTCGTGTGGCCACAGAAGCCTTGAATCAGGATAATATTTGTGTTTTCATTTCATCCCAACATTAATGACGTTATGAACGGTATAGATGGCATATAAACATCACTTTTTTTCAATGGCGGGACTTTTCCTACACACATTTTTCTTTAGTGCGGCCCACCTAATTTTTGGATCTTGCTAATTTTTGGTCTTAAGTACTAAAATGAGCTCAAAAAATGGATGTACGGTGTGGATTTCTCTCAAACATCACGGTAGGCCCCACCTAAGTTTCCACCGCAGGAACTTCCCGCGAAAGGCTTTCGCAGGAAATCTGCGTCCGTCACGGATCAAGCTACTCCAATGACACCAACCAATAACAATTAATTGGTCGGTGCTATGTGGGCCACACCATGATGTATGTGTTTCATCCATGCCATCCATCTGTTTTTACAGATCATTTTACTTGATACAAGTCCAAAAATGAGATATATCCAAATCTTAAGTGGACCACATTACAGAAACAAGTGTTAAATGAGGGTAGACCATTAAAAACATTTTGGGGGCCATAAAAGTTTTGGATGAAGGCGATATTTGTTTTTTCTCTTCATCTGGCTGTATGGCCTAATCAACAGATTAGATGTCAAATAAACAATATAGTGGGCCATAGGAGGATTTTAATGGTATATCCAATCACTATTGTTTTCATGTGGTGTGGTCCACCCGAGATTTATATCCCTCTCATTTTTAAGATCAAGTCCTAAAATGATCCTAAAAAATGGATGAACGGAATGGATGAAACACATACATCATGGTGGGGCCCACAGAGCACTGACCACCAGCCCCGCTCGCCGCATACCATCCGCTGCCAGCGGATTAAGTGAAGTCACGTCACCAAGTTACGTGGGTCCCACCATGATGTATTTTTTCTATCCACACCGTCCATCCATTTTAACAGATCATTTTAGGGCGTGAGCCAAAAAAGGAGTCAGATCCAGAGCTTCAGTGGACCCCACCACCAGTGGTCCACCTCGTTTATATCCAATCACGCTTGTTTTCATGCTCACGTACGCACGTGCGCACCTTTTCACGCGCGTGCCATGGATGTCGAATCCGAACGGTCCATAAGATGTGGAATCCCATGGAACCTTAAAGGGGTATTTTCACCCCGATCTAAGATTCTGGGGCCACGAGAAAGAGAAATTTAAATCAAGGGAATAAAATGTTTACATTTTTCATGGCCCACCGAAGTTTTGGATCAAAGCAAAAATTGTATCGGGGGTTTCAAGAGGTTCTTCTTCATGTGGACTGCTCGATTTTCGAGACTCATCGGATATGATGAGTTCTCAAAAAGCGTGCGAACTGGTTCGCACGTCCGTTTCCATCCCCATTTCACCCCTCCGGCGCATCTTCCCCATTTTCACGGACCGTGCGAGCGTTCTCCCCCTCGACACGATTTCTCGTCGAATCTCAGAAATCCGAGAAATCCGACACGATTTCTCGTCGCATCTCCGAGAAATCCGCCCTAAGACGCTCCAATCGGCGAAAAAAGAAAAAATGAAGAAAAAGCGAGAAAAATTCGAAGAAAATGGGTTACGGTACTTACCACCCACCTCAGATCACTTCTACGGTCTACGGCTCTGGTACTCTCTCTCTCTCTCTCTCTCTCTCTCTCTCTCTCTCTCTCTCTCTCTCTCTCTCTCTCTCTCTTCTAATTTTTTTTTTTTTTCGGCAACCCACGACATTGGGTTTTTATCGGTGTGGGTTGTTGGCTACAGTGGGACTCGTGAGTCCCCTGCAAACGCACCCGTGAGTGTCCGTGACTCTGTTTGTCGATTTCCGACAATAATGAAGGCGGAAATACCGCGATATCTAAATCGGGGTGGGTTGTGTTGGCGATATCGGCGATTTCGACGATGTATCGCATGATGTCGACGATTTATCGCACGATATCGACGATAATATCGCACGACTTCTGGAGTTTTCCATTTTTTGTATCTTCCGCGTGTTATCGGTTGAGTATCGTCTCACACTAGTGCGATACCGATAATATCGGCCGATATATCGGCCGATAGTATCGATATTTCGAACACTGGTCCTACCAAATTTCTAGCCATTACAAAGCTCAAGTGGACAACGCAAGGTCGTTTTAGATGTTTTACACATGATGTTTTAACTGTTCCAGTTGATGAAGCCCACCTGACTTCCAGATACCCCTGGCATTTTGAGACAGCCATTCACCTGCAAGGGACTCACCTGACGCACAGTTTAGATGTCTGGAGCACATCATGGTGAGACCCATAGTCAACATTACTGTAAGTTATGGTAAGGTCATCCTTATAGGAACTTTGACACACAGATGCTCCCTTGCAAACTGCTGCGCAGGGGAGTCTCTGGCGCACAAATGGAGTCCATGGGGTGGGCTCCACCATTATTTGTTGTTAAAGTCCACTCTAACCATAAGGTGTTTCACATCATGTTAGGGCCGAGGCCCAAAAATCAGGCCAATTAGTGATTCAGGAGGGCCGTGAGCCACACCATGGGAAACAGTTATGAAGGAACATCTGCCCTTGATTTCACCAAGGTATGCATGATTGTCCAAAATGGCCTATTGTTCATGGTCCTTCATCCAGGTCCGATGAAGGAGCTGAACAGTCCAAAGTCCACAAACACAGCACAGTAAGCCCTCTACAGAATTAAGAGCAGGCGTCCCCGTCACAAATGTTTCCCTTGGTTTGCCCCATCCGAATCATGGATCAGCTTGGTTTTTAGGCCCTAGGCCTAACTTGACGAGACATATTTGATGGTCAGCAACACATTTTAGTGGTGACCACCCCATTTTGTGTGCAACAGAGCTTGTGTGCACTGCTTCTCTGAGGATCATTACTCTGTGTGCATGAATGCGCAAGTGCGCACATGTGTATGCGTGTGCGTGCATGCATGTGTGCACACTCACAGATGAAATGTACAGGAGAGAGGCTTCCTAATAAACGAAGAAGCCACCACAGCAGCATACATACTCCATCCACAATGATAGGGCAAGAAAAAATTAGCCTATTGCACATGGGTTTATTGAACAAAAACAGTAATTGTAAGAGCTTATCATGCGGACATGCTGCAAGCAAACAACACTTATGCACACTTTGATTAAAACAGCCTTTGTTTGAAAATGCAGAAACACTGTTTCTGCATTGAGCGGAATGAAGAAACTTGGTCAAATTGGCTCCAAATCAAATGGCAAGTGAGCTCATCTCCTTTCGTTTCTTTTTTATCTTTTCTTTTCTTTTTTTTCAATAAACACGGCACGAATATAGCAAATATAACAACTTCAAAATGAAATCTAGCCTTGTCCTCAGCAAAATAATGTTTATCACAATGCAAATACCATCCTCCACAAGTTCATGAGACACACATAGATATTATATATCTGAAGAAGAAGGATACCTCATTAACATAGAAATCAATATCCGCATTCGAGATTATCTTTCCATCATTGTCAACAGTATGGGTTTTATGCTTGTAAGTCATTAAGATCGTCCTGTCAGCACATAAATCTCAATGAAAATATTAGAAGAGTGCCCCACTACAAGAAGGAATATTATCAGAACACAAATATGAATTCTCATTTAATTAATAAGCACCAACCTTAAAGTGGGTTCATCCACTTCCATATACGTTGCAAGCTTTCCAATTGAGATGGTCGAATATAATTTCAAGAAACTACGAACACTTGCTAACAATTGTTGTTGCTTCACTTCATAAAGAAACAGCTTCAACTGAAGCCTATAAGCATCCTGCAACACATCAGAGTGATATACGCTAAGACAGTTTTTTCCATCTCATCACCAGAGGTCTCATTCAACCAAAAGGTAACTAAATGAAAAACTGGAAATTGATGTTTCTTTAATATTTGAGTAAGCAAATATTGATCGGTCAACCATCGAGAACTGACTTGGTGTCAGTTTATGCCTTACCCTTACCTTGCACAGGAGTGTGAGTGTGCTATGAACAAAGGATTCAGGTTTGGATCTTTGGTTACTTACATTGGTAGATTAAGATCAAGTCAATAGTCTACGGGCCCATTAGCCTGGACTGTGATCGTGAGATCATGACTTAATAATGCATGAAAGATGATTAATCATTATGCTTGAGGACGTGTAAGAATCACAATCTTGCTTGGTCAGCTTTAGTACTTCTCGCGAGGTCCATGCAATGTTTTAAATATCGTTATCGTGTAATGTATCGCACCCTTGGGATATGGATACATATCGGTCATCGCATGGGATATATCACTTGCATCGCGTAACTTATCATTAATGTTGGAAAACATGGGAACATTTATGGATAATTGAAAAAGACATTAATACACACAGAGAAAAAAAAAAAAGTGCACATAATAGGGGTTTCCTTTGTATGGGGTCCTAATATATGCGCTTTCCAACTGAACTTATGCAAGTACATTCAAAGTCTATTCATATGATTTATAAACGTAAGAAGCCATATATGGAAACCCAAGCAATACATTCAAAAGCAAAAGAAGAATCACTAGATGAGGTTCATACATGTTTAATTTTGTGTTTGGATACAAAGATTGCAACTGATTTGCAAGAAATTGAGAATTTTAGATTTTTCTCAATTTTCTGCAACTAAACTCATCTTCCCCAAATCTCGAAATCAAAGTTCCAATGATTTTTCATGGAAAACATAAAGAATCATAAATTTATAACCATTTGACACTGGTTTAACGTGATTTACAACAAAAACATGGATCAAAAATTGAAAATGCTCACCGGATCGAATAGATGGGATATATTGACACTACCTATGCGTTTCGTATCGCGCAGGTGGGATACAAGATATATCGGCTGATATCGTCAATATTTAAAACATTGGGTCCATGCAGGGGCTAATAAAGTAAGATGTAGCTGGGTACTTCCGTTAGGAGTCGTTGATTCTTACACAATCCAACTAAGGATCACTAGTTTGCCTATGAACATGTGTATAGCTTTAATCTAGATAAATTAGGAACTCATTAAGTGGTTTTTCCGCTGGGCCCAACACTCTAATTGTTTTAATCAATTTTTCGAAGGTTTTTAACTGTTGAAGTTATGACCACTAAAACTGCTTTGATCGCACTTGATGATAACCTAATGTCCCAGATCTGATGGTCCACTTCTGATTGGCATGGAATATGATCATTAGTTGATGGACATGGCGGTGGAGGGATTAGATAGTGAGTATATGCATAAATGAGGCAGAACAACACACTTCCCTCACAGTAAGTTACAAAATTGTGCGTAGGGTGACAAAGTATTATACTGGTATTCCCCCGAAACCCTAACTTCCTCCTCATTTATTTGATCATATCTCAGAGGAGTTGTAATGAGAAGCCTTAGACACCCTTTCCCCTTGAGCGTGTGAATTAGAGAAAGGCGAGAAAAGAGTGTAAAGAGAGCAAAGGATGGAGTTTTCATCATTATTTCGCATCTTCTCCATCTATGTGTGGTCCATCCTTGTGGATGATTGTGGGATTCATTGGCACCTACCAGAGGAAATTCCTTAGACTATCTACATTTCTCTAATATTAGGATAGATCAAGGGAGAGACGTCCTAGATTAGATGACTATCATCAACAATGGATCAATACATATCGTCAGATTCCATGTATGATCTAACTTTCTCAAGTTAATTCTTTGTTTATAGAAAGTATACATTCTCATATTCGGGATATCTTGCCCAATATGTACCTTCTTTGTTTCCAAGATGCCAAGGGTGTTGATCACATCTTTCTCCACTGTTCCTTTTCTTCAAGTATTTGGAATAGGAGGGTGTTTGAGTTGGCAAATGTTTCCTGGGTTATGCCAGCCTCTATTGGAGATTTTTAAATCTTGTGGGATGGGGAAGATGGGGAGCTCTATAGGTAGGAGGAGGTGGTGCATCATCCTTCTACCTGTCCTTTGGGCCATCAGGTCCAAAAGGAACAATCGTTGCTTCTACAATACGAGAGCTTCCTTAGCTAGGGTGTTCAGTTGTGTCGTGTGTTTGTTCAGAGATTGGTCTGACTTAAGTTTGTTGGGTGGTCAAGCCATGGGGATGGTGTGGTATTTTATTTTTTTTAGTATTCTTTTGTGCTTTATTTTCTGTGTTGTTTATGCGTTTTTGTCTCTCTTGTTGTCGCCTTTGGCTTAATAATATTTCATCTTTCAAAAAAAAAAAAAAAACAGAATTGTTCATAGCGAGATCCACTCATTGAATGACCTTGATTGTGCACATGTGACGCGTGCCGCAAATAGTCTTTTAATCTATCTTACGTGAATTGCAATTTTCTTTTCAATGGATGGTGAAAGGGAAATTTTGTAATTTGCCATTCCAACAAACCATTCTACTATAGCACATTTGTGGCAGAGGCTCTCACTGAAAAACCTTTTTTTATGGTTTTCTTATGAAAATGTCAGGTTTGACAAAATTTGTAACATAACAATCCCTTACCGTAGGTCTATATGTCACTGATATTAAAAAAATCTGTCTAGACATTTTTTTCTAAATGTAATTATGAATTATATTTCATATGAATGATACTTTATTAAAATTTCGTTAATGGTAAGCCAACCCCAAACTCTGATCCTATTGAGATGCAAATTCTCATTCTACTGAGATGCCAAAGAGTTGATCACCATCTTCTATAAAATGGAGACCTTTCGCATAAATTAGCAGAGACAACTCATAATTGATAAACAGATCCCAAAGCTGAATCCAACTTCCTGAGTTAAAATAGAAGGATATAACTTAAAGAACAAGGGAAAACGATGTGAATTAGGAAGCTCATACCTGATTGTAATTTACAAGAGGCTCCTCGTAAATTGGAGCTGATGGGGTAATAAATTTGGGGCAGGCATATGAGAAAAGCTCATCATATAGAGCATAAGACTCATCATCATATCTCTGCATCCTCCCCATCTTCTCTCCATACTTCTCCCTCAACTGATTGTTTACGTTCTCTTCAACGAGTTTCACTTGGGGACATAGAGAGAGACAAATTGCCAACAATGCATACATCTGTTCATTTTTCTTCAAAATTTGATCAAATTGAGGGGATTTCTGATGATATTGCTTGGTCTTCAAGATATACAACAGAACCTTATTAAATTCTCGTATTGCCTCTACATACCTGCAAAGACGTTCACCAATGCATTGGGGCTCAAATAGGAGTAAACTTTACCAACTATGAATGACATGGAGAGTAAACTACAATTACAAGTAATGTCATTGCCAAAACATAAATAATGTTCCAAGGAACAAACAACAGAGACACCAAGGACTATCAAATATTCTGATTTGGTACAGATAAACCTTTTAATAATTCTTAGGATCTTTTTTAATTCCATAGAATATGCTCGAGATACAATATAATTATTATAAGAAGTATAATAGAGTAATTACAAAAAAACAATGATGTAGTTATCGCAGTGTTTACTTTGAATAATTTTTCTCTATAGAAGCAACAGAAAATTAAATAATTGAATGAATAAGCTATATTTAACTTTTGAACAAATTAGAAGAAAATTCTCGGTAAAACCGGAAGCCCGTGGCGTGGCACAAAAGTGAAAATCAAATGCAGCTGAATAGAGGATGAATAGATACCACTTTGAAGATCAATCATAACTTAGAGACTAAAATCTTGAAAAGTAAGCCCAAATAAGGGACTTTGGATGCATATTCCAGTAGCTTCCTAATTAACTTAATTAGAAAGAGAAGGATGAACCAAGCAATAGGAAGGGAACTGAAGGAGAATGCGACAGATGTATGAAATCTGTCATAGTATGTATAGCTTTGATCTCCTGTATGCATGTATGTGAAGAATACAACCCATGAATCATCATCGGCATCTAAGCTTTATCCCAACCAATTGCAGATAGCTACACAAACATTGTTCCACTATTCCATTCTATCAAGGGACCATAACCTCAGTTAAACCATAGGTCATAGTCTTTTATTCTTCTTCTTTTCTTTTTGAGACAACAATGTTATTAATGAGGAGCTGAAATGGCTAAAGAATAAAAAGAATTATAAAGATGTCCAAGAGAACAATCTCCCAACTGATGCAGGACAATTAACCACTTGCTCTAAAAGCTCAAACTGTTAAAACATGGCAAATCAATCCCTTTATCTCATAGCCCAGGCCCCACGTCTCATGGGTTAGGACCTCGGCTGAACCCCCCTCATGGGCCTCAAATCACATGGGTACCGCCTCACACGAGCCACCCGCCTCATACAGGTGGGGCCCGCCTCACACGGGCTGCCCACCCCGAGTGTGCCCCTGCATCCCACAGGCAACCTCACTCGAGCCCGGTGTGAAAATGCTCCTGCATTAATCAGATTCTCGAACACAAGACCTCCCGCTCTGATACCAATTTGATATAGGACAATTAACCGCTTGCTCTAAAAGCTCAACTGTTAGAGCAAGGCGAATCAATCCCTTTATTTCATAACCCAGGCCCCACATCTCATGGGTTAGGACCCCGGCTGAACCCTCCTCGTGGGCCCCAAATCACATGGGTACAGCCTAACACGAGCCACCCACCTCACATAGGCTGCCAACCCCGAGTGTGCCCTTGCATCCCACAGGCAACCCCACTCGAGCCCAATGTGAAAATGCCACTGCATTAGCAAGGCTCGGGAGACTAAAGCCAATCCAAAACATCTATCTTGGCCCACCTAACAATGCTAGAAACAATCCCACTTACATTGTATAAGCATCCTTCCTCTCCCCCAAGGGAGCTCATAGGCCAGCTAACAACACCCACCTCCAAGCAATCCTCTCCAAAATATCTAACTTGGCCTGCCTAACAACACTAGCAACAATCCCACTAACATTGTGGAAGCGTCCTTCCTCTCCCTCCATAGAGCCCATAGGCCAGCTAACAACACCCACCTCCATGCAATCCTCTCTTTTCCCCATCCCTCCTTATCAAGTCTTTTCTTACCACCTCCACCCACATCAATTTGGGCCTTCCACTTGAACTTTTGGAGCCTTCAACTTAAACCAACTCAATCCTAAGCAGTACAATTGTTGTTCTCTGTTGCACATGGCTGGACCATCTTAGTCTACTTTCCATCCTCTTGTTACCTATCGGTGCTTGTCCCAAGTTCCCTCAAATGAATTCATTTTTAATTTCATCCTTTCCCCGTCTTGCCACTCGTCCATCTCAACATACTCATTTCAGCTACGTTCATCCATCTCAACATCCTTATTTCAGCTACGTTCGTCCATCCCAACATCCTAATTCAGCTATGCGTATCCTATTACCACTTTGTTCCCTGACTACTCAACATTCTGTCACATAAAGCATGACCTGTCTTCTGGCTATCCTATAGAATCTCCCATTCAGTTTGATTGGTATGTTGCAATCACATAAAACTCCAGAGGCAGGGCTCCACTTTATCCTTCACCTCTAATTCTACGAGCAACATCCTTCACAATGTCCCCACTCGTAATTCATCGATCCAATATATCTATATCAATAACATATAAAAATCCGGGAGGAGACCAAACTCTTCAAGTTGGTCATATTCCATCCACAAATGGCATGTGGGTGGCCAATCAATAGAAGTTGACCAATCATCCCATCAGTAGCCCTATGTAGTTTATTTACACTGTATGCTCAACCACTATATCTCTACAGTAGATGAAAAAACTATCAGCATTACAAGTTTTATCCAGTAAAATTTACAACCATTGGGCTAATTCCATCTCATTTCCTCATCACTTACAATCATCAGGCTCTTACATCTCATTTCTTCACCACTATAACCCACCTAGACATCATCCACATCTCTCAAACGATTTCGTGTTATATTTGTGGATAATAATTTTACTCTACGAACATTATTATCTACATATAATAAGGTGAATAATGCCTGTGGGAGTTTTGTGCTCTCATTACCAGCCCCAAGCTTGGATGAAGGACAATGTTGCATCCGGTTGGCAGCCAGCTTGAAACTTTTGCCACAACTATTACAAATCCCAACAATGGTGGAACAGGATTCATGCAGCTGACAGCAATTAATTGAAATGATGCTTAGACGATGATGTTGTCTAAATAATAATGTTGTTTAGCATGATGACGCGCAAAATGTAAAAAACCTCAAAGCTTTTGATATTATTTTAATACTTTAGGAACTCTAACATGTGTTAAAGGGATTACAACCAGAACATAAAGTATATATAAAAGTTGGATAAGAGTGAGTAAATGGTTGATGCCTCACCCAATTTCATGAATAACACAAAATTAAGAAACCAAGTTCGAACCACCTAAACTTAACCAACAAAAGTTGTAGATCATTAACTAAATGGAAGTTCAAACAAGGCCTTAAGGATACAGGTGACAAAACTGAAAAGGCACTAGAAGGCAAACATACCTCCGCAACATAAGGTTCGCGAACCCATAGTGATATATGGTAGTAATATGGCTTCCAATTACACTGGTGTATACGCCAGATTGACTGATGTCAATTGGAATCAAACACTTCAGACCGGTATGGTAATCACCCAACAGGCAGTGAACCCGCAGCAATCCCACCATGCTGAAATAGCCCAACACTTTTAGAACATTGCTACCACCATTGTAATCGTACCCGTCAGTAGCAGTGAACTGTTCAAGGCCGTCCTTCTCCTGTTCCAAGATCTGGATTATCATGGATTTCTCCACGAGGGCTTGCAGGTAATTGAGCACACCATACACATTCCATGCCTGCAAAGAACCAATAACTATCATTAGTGAATTCACATTGGATATGAGGCAATATACAACTGTCTAGATAAATGCATCCGAAATAAGAGCACACACAGTACATGTGCAAGTATGCACCGGAAGGCACCGCTAACATACAGGCATGTACAAGTAGCAAGCCTACAAGTGAGATTTTTGGGACATCGGCATGATTTAGATAGCCTGGACAGAGATAGATTTACTTCACATGCACAGTGATCATGTGCACGCATAGGAAAAGAAATTGCGCAATCCAATTTCCTTCAAACCCCAATACCCCAAATCAAGCACTTCTACTTAACTTAAGACTCAAAATCAATCATTAAATCCATTACTATATATAATATACATAACGAAGTGCCATCTAGAACCAAAAATTTAAAAACGACAAACATGGGGTTTTAGCAATCTAACAAAAATCGCCCAGAGGGTGAATTATGTGATCCCTGGTTCATGACCAGAGGGCGGTTTAGATTGCTCACGGCAGTTTTCTTCTATCTACTATGTGGATCCTCCTACACTATCATCTGTATATTTATTTATTTTCATCATTCAATCTGGTACGTAGAAATTTGTGCAATTTTCATTCTTTTAAGTTCATTCGCATTAACCGATCCGGTCCATCATCAAAATAACCTGATCGTACTGCCGAAGAAGTGCAATCTCCTGCTCGGTCTTGTTCTTCATCTTGGCCCGGTACTGGCAGAAGGACTGGAACTGGTAAACGAACTCATCGACCATGTCCCACAGCCACTGGTTCGGGAGCTGCATGTTCACCACGCCATGGAGCACGACCTGGAACAAACTGCAGTAATTGTCGTAGGAATCTATCCGTTGCTTGAGCGTGGGGGCCAGCCGCGCATACAGGTGTCGGAACCACATCTCCCGATAGAGGAGGCAGAAGACATGATCGTTGTCCACGTAGGGGGCCACGGCCTCAACGGACGGCCAGGGGCTCTCCTTGAACATCCGGTCGCTGAGTTTCTGGAAACTTCCCTCGTACATCTGGTGGATCTCGTAGACGTTCTTCTCTCGAATGTGGCGGTAGAGGTGGACCACGAAGGTCTTGACCGAGTCCGGGACGAAGTTGGGGTCGTAGCCCAGATCATCGTAGGATGCAGAGGTGGGGCCCGCTGATGGAGGGTTGGGATCATCGTAGTCGTAGGAAGACGACATTGTTGGATGTGGGGAAGGAAATTAGGGTTAGGGTTTTGGGGAGGGATGGGGTGAGAGAGGGAGAGGGACGAAAGAAGAGAGAGGGCTTTTTGTTATCGGTGTTCGCTTTGCCTCTGTCGCGAATCGGAGCCGAGAGTGTGTCGGTCACTGGGGCCCACATGCTGTGTTCCGACGATCGGAACCGTCCATTTTTTTGGAAAATATGGAATACGGCCACCAAAAGAACATAAGGTTGAAGGGGTGATTGTGACCATCACTATCTATAGATGAATTTAGAACAATGAAGAGAAGATTTTCAATGGTTCTCATTCAACTATATGAATCCAAAGGTTAGGATCATCATTGAAGCTTGATGATGGATCAATAGCTTGAGTATTATAGGATCGAGAATATGGACGGTTCAAATCATCGGACCATCTCATCATGTGGGTTCTAAGGGGCGGAGACACATACTCGATTCTTAGTCGCGATGGAGGCAAGTGATTTTATTGTTGTGGAGGAATCATATGATATGCGTGGGCGTGGCCCGCATTGGCACTTTCATGCACGTGTCTTCGATATTGACAAGTGGGGCCCATTTTTATTTAATCCAGACCATTGGTATGTCTGTTCCGCATTCGATGGATCATTAGTCAAGTATGCTGTGGATAATGACATTTTAAGTGTTTGATTAGGACATTGCAGATACATTGTATACATCGAATGTCCACATTTAACAGGAAAAAGGTTCTAATATTGGTGGTTACCATTCGCCAATCTGAGAAACTGTTGAGGCATGAACCATCCATGGTGGAATCCAACAGACCAATGGTCTGGATTATCCCCCACTTGCCAGAGTTGAAAATCCTGATCACATGCGTGCAACTTTTGGTACCGTACCATCGTGCAAAAAACCGTGATGTGTCTGTACATCCAAGCCGTCCATCCATTTTCTGGGATCATTTTAATGCATAAACACAAAAATGAGGTAGATCCAACTATCAAGTGTACCACACTAAATAATTAGCTTGGTTGCATTAAATGTACAATGCATTAAATGTGATTGCATTAAATGCAAGAGTCAACAGGGGTGTGGTCCATTTGAGCGTTGGATATGAAGTGTTTATGTGCTAATGCCTTCAAATGATAGGAGAAAAGAAATGGACGGCTTGGATGTACGCATACATCACAGTGGGGCCACCCACATAACTACCCGTTCGGGCCGGGTATGACGCAATCCACCTACGGACCCAATGTCACCGTCCATTCATATCATTTTATGATGCGAGCACAAAAATAAAATAGATCCAAAGCTCAAGTTAACCACGCTACAGCAAACATGGTGATAATAACATCCACCTGTACCTAAGGGCCATCTATCCAACCTGTCCCTGAGGGCGTGTTTGGCTGCACTGATCCATTGGAATTAGGTGGGATAGAATGATTTTTAAGGTAATGATGGTGGTGTTAGTGTTTGTCTTTTGATCCATGGGTTTGGGATAGCCCATGGGATATCCAGCAGGGTGTTTGGATGGTCGCAGGTGGATGAGTTTGCATCTCCACTGCTTCTCATGGTGTGCCTCACTCACTGTTTTATAGTTGCCTCAAAACAACATTATGGCTTAATGTAGGCAAGTGAAAATGATGGAGGGAGTAGATATATCATTGATATCTTGTTGAGTCCTACACAGCGGTGATGTCACGCCCTAAAAATTGGAACCCGAGTTGGACAGGCCCGAACCCGAATTTCAAGACTGTGAGTTATATTTAAATAAAATATACTTCGCAACCCACATTATTTCATGCATTTTCAAGGCAATCAGAGCAACTAAAAGGATACTAATCATTGTCATTAAATATTGTCCACTAATCAATCCTTAAATCTTTAATTACATTGACATAAAAAAAAATAACAACATACATTGAATTTTAATTAATTTCTAAATTAAAAAATATATATATAAATATAAAAGTCTTCAATCTTGTCAAACTGGTTCTTCATATACAAACCCTGCAAAACAGTCTATATGGGTGTGAGCATGACGACTCGTAGGGTCACATCCTTCTAAAAATTGAAAATTTTACATTAACACAAATAAAACTCAATAATACAAATATGATTAATTACGAGTATTGAATCGTCATTGTACATGACAACAATAATAATTTATTTTTCATAATAACAAAATAAGATAATGCCATTATCTAAAATCATTTTTGGTTCAATCTAAGTTAGAGCACCCGTGTGTGTTGATCTTTTTAGGGAATGACCCTCGGCAGAGCACTGGTGTTGATCCTTTTAGGGAATGACCTCGGCAGAGCACCTGGTGAATAAACTTTTAGGATAAATACCAACGGCAGAGCACCCGTATGTGTTAATTCTTTTAGAGAATTGCCCAGGGCAGAGCACCCGTGCCAATCCTTTCGGGTATGACCCTGGGTAGAGCACCCGTACCGTGCTGATCCTTTCGGGAATGACCCTGAGCAGAGCACCCGTAACAAATATAATGTAATGATCCTTTTAAGGCAGAGCACCCATAATTTAAATACAATTTAAAGCAGTTAACAATGATTAAATGAAGTTATTTCACATATCAGAAATCAAATAAATGCATTCAACATCACTTAAAATCAAAATCAAATAATTTAAATTAGCAATACAAAATAAATAATCAATGTAATCAAATATATACACTAATGTAGTCTTTTCAATCAGGAAGATCACCTACCTGTAATGAAATAAAATATATTTATGAATTTCGTGTATGGTTATCCTTTAGACTGTCCACTCTTCTATTGCTTTGATCAAGTCAACTAGGTGAGTCCTTAGAAAATGAGGAATTTCAAAGGATCACTGGTACAATAACAATAGAGAGAAATTATATTCAAATAAACAAAAGAAGAAGAATCTACTTACCTGTACTGTTATGGGAGGATAAGTCAATTCGGATTCAACAACACAGGGATGAAATACATGAAAAAAATGATGACCCGATCTCAATCTTTTGGTCCTCTGATCTCTCGCCCAAGTATTTTATTATCTCTCTTACCTCCCTGGAAGGGTTATAGACGTCTAGATCCTCTCTGGAGTCTGAATCTGATGAATGGTTCAGATCGGTGATGTAGGTCTCATGTGCAAGACTGGGTCCAGTCGTGTGGACGTTTGGCGCTGTGAAGAAGGAGTGATGGAGATGAGAAGCGGGCAGTTTGAATCGAGGTGGGTGTAGGACCCACCACGTTTTCCGAGGAGAAGGAAGAGAGAGAGTCCAACAGGGAGTGGGGAGAGGTGACGTGCTTTTGCACGTCGCACGTCACCGCAAAAGAAGCTTCTCTTTTTCTTTTTTTTTTTAGAATGGGCCTCATAGGAATGATGTGACAAATCCACACCGTTCATCAGTCTTGTCGGGTCAAGTTAGGGCGAGGGCCCAAAAATGAGGGCAATCAAATGCTCAAGTGGGCCACATCACAGGGAACAGTGGAATCAAGTATCCACAATTAAAGAAAAGTACGGGTGTTACAAGTGAAAACTTATATCTCGGAATTGACGAAATCCAAGCGCTGTTTACAAGAGTGCGGTGGAATGGTTTTCATCCCACCGTCCCAAACAGAAAAGGGGATGGGATGTAAACAGTATAACCCCGTAAAACGTCCTAATCCCATATCCAGCGCCCGGCCAAACACGCCCTAAGGTTTTATATTTATATATATATATATATATATATATATATATATATATATATATATATATATAACTATATCAGAGAAAGAACATAAATATCATCTTGATCCAAAATTTCTCCAACTCTCAATAAGTGTTTAATAGTAAGCATTCAGTCCTGTTGTAAGGTAAGCATAATGCCTATTTAATTGTTACTAATTATATATATTTTAGAGTGTGATATCAGTAAAATTCATAATTATGAATTTTGAGGGATGTTTGCATGTAAAACAATGTCGATAATAAATGCACCAGAAATTTACTGTCATGTAGTTAGTGTAACCCGCACGGTGAACTGTAGAAGGTGATATGTAGATCAAAAATTATAGAGGATAAAGGTAGCATCTCTTATATAGAACTTCGAACTCAAATAATTTTTAGAATATGCATTTATTGCTTGATTTGATGCATGTAATATGGAAACGTATATAATTACATACAACTAAACAAGCTCTTAAGCCTTGAATTGCCTCAAGAAGTTTTCAAAATTATAATTTAAAATGATTTGACAAGATGGATAGACGTTATGGATAAAACTCATGCATTATGGTGGCCCCATATAAAATTGCATGTGGTGTACGATACCATGGCTATGCGCGAAACCTTGGCATGATTAGAATCAAATAAAATTTATGCACTTTAATAGACAATTACTTAACTAATATATCAAATTAAATTAAATAAGTTCATTAACTTTAAGGCTTCCAAGCTAATAGAGGGTATAATGACATAAACTACTAAAGATATGCCAATTATGCAACTAGACTATATATAATTGATAGTGTATATGCGTGGGGGGATGTGTTGACTATTAACTCATGGCATTCATCTAATCATGCATACATATAATTTATCAAAATAGATCCACAAGCATAATTAAATAAATGCTCGAAAGACAATCCCAGATACAAGTATGTATAGTAGTTTGGTTTTCTTCTCGACTCCTGGCGGATGTACTTAGAGTTGGGCAAGACCCGACTCGGTTCGGCAGATCTGACCCGTCCGACTCGGTCAGATCCAACTCAACCCGAACCAAATGCCAGAGTTAGGTTTGGATCGAGTAGACCTAGCCGGATCCGAATCCCGACCGAGTCGAGTTTGTGTTACATAGTAACCCAATCCAACTCGAACCAAAACTCGATCCGGTCGGATCTGAACTGATCCGAAACCCGACTTGATCCGTGGTGGAGCCCACGTTCTACACTTTTATATGGTCCAACAGACTATTAAACTGTTTGTTTTCTTGTTTACGAGGTAAAAAAGTTGTAAATTAGAAATTATTACTTACCTCTGTATTTACATTCTACAGCAACCCATTGATGTTGATAGGAAGCTTGTTTGAAAAGCTTCTGCATTTGAAAGAGGTAAAGAAAGCCTTTTCTCGTTAAAATCTATGGGGCCCACTGTTATGTATGTGGTTGATTCATGCCATCCATCCATTTTTCCCACTCATTTTATGGCATGAGCCTAGAAATGAGGTAAATCCAAAACTCAGGTGGACCACTCCATATGAGACAAGAGAAATTGAACGTTTATCGTTCATTTCTTCTTTGGGGCCACAAGTTTTTGATCAAGTTGATATTTGTGTTTTCTCTTCATCCATGTTTGTGTGATGCCATGAATGGGTTGGATGACAGGTACACATCCCTGTGGGCTCATTTTTACTTTCAATGGTAGGCATTCACATTTCTCTTTGTTTCCTATGGTGTGGTCCACTTGAACCTTGTATCTACCTCATTTTATTTTTCTCATTTTCTAAGATGGGCATGTAGAATAGATGGACGGCATGGATCAAACACATGCATAACAATGAGACCCACAAATTATATTGTCATAATTTCAGTCCCTTTACCCACTATTTTCGCCACGACGAGGTCAAATTACACCATAAATCACTTTTTTTTTCAAACAAGTGTAAAAAGAAGTAATGACTTATTTACCCTTCATTTAAATCACTTTTTTTTTTAAAACAAGTGTAAAAAGAAGCAATGACTTATTTACCCTTCATTTACAATGGAATTGAGAATGAAGTGTTTGACAAGCGCAAGCTTCTGTTTCTGCAATCAAAATATGATATTTTTCAATCTCAAATCATAAAAAAGAAAGAAAAAAAATATAAATTTTCTATCTTTTGATGATTTGGTGTCTTGATCAGAACTGCAACCAACTCGATCAGACTTGGTATCTCTGACCGAGTCAGACTCGGTTCAGATCAGCCCAACCAAGATCCGGTTTGGATTGAGTCAGGCTCGTTGGACTCGATCCTAAGTTGGATCGAGTTCGAGTCAGGGTTTTCACAATACCGGATCGAGTCAAGTTAGACCTAACTCGGTCTGACTTGACTCGATGCCCACCTCTAAACGTATCAACTCATGAGTGTACTGGATTTCACTATCAAATATTTTAAATCAGGTTTATCTCTAACTAGAGGTGTACACGAGTCGAACCGAGTCGAGCTTGACATAGCTAGACTCGGCTCTGCCACTTGCTGACCCCAGCTTGAACTCGGCTCGGCATAGTCCTCGAGCCTGACTGGCTAGCTCAACTGTCATGCCCCAAATCTGGAAATCGAATTCACTGGAATCCCGATCACCGAATCCGATGCCGACAGCCTCCGTAGTACCCCATTCTCAGCTCCTAGCATCCATACGCTAGATTCCGATCCTGAGATCCTATAAGGAGGATTTTCTAATGAACATTTAACTCATAATAAACATAACCACAAGATTACCCAATTCACAAAGGCAGCATTATCATCACATATCTACTAATATAATCATTTGGGTACAATGCTGAAAGGGAAATACATGAATTGAAAATCAAGCTCCGGAAGACTGCTGCACGCTCCAAGCTCAACGCTGCTGCAACCTAACATCACCTGCACGCATTTATCGTGCATAAGCTTACAGAAAGCTTAGAGGGTGGTGTAAGTGTGTGCACAAGGTAAGTGCCAAGTATTCAACGCAATGTCATATTCATACAATACTAGAAATACTGGTAATCCATAAATGGTACTATATCGGAATAAGCTGAGATACTGTCAAGATTATGAATGATCAGAGTAAACAGAAATACTGACAAGATCATAAATCATACGATAACAAAGTAAGCTGAAATACAGATAAGTCCATGAGTCAAGCAATATCAGAATATGCGATACAGAACAACTATGCAAATGAGAAGTTATAAGGAGCTAAATATCAGATGCTGAGGATGCGATATAATATGCAATTCCTTATGCATTCACGAATAACTTCAGTCGTATCTATACCATATAAATGCAGAAACACAGTAACCCAAAATGTCATATGTCGCGAATGTAATGTAATATGCGGTACAAATGGAATAACCATGCTGGAGTGTGAAGTCGGGATGATAGTACGTAGTATCGCAGGCTATGGGCTTCATCACAAGGGACTTCTATCCAAACCAGTCCCATACCTAAATTTGGATAGTCAGACTCAATGTGGTAAACTCCTGATCTCAGGTTAGTCGCGTACCCCAACCGAAATTCTGGCCATTACGAAAGTTCACATAACAAATAGTTGCGCACCACCAGCCCGAGTGGATAGTGAATGAATGAATGAATATGCAAATCCCTATTAATAAGTCCACATATCAATACGGTTCATCTCTGGGATCATTACCGGAGTTTACTACACTCCAAATGGCACTGCCGCTCTCCCAGCCACACAGTCCAAGTGAGCGTAAGAAACCTCACTATCCGCCTGGCCAATAGTCTGTTAATACCTATTCGGTACGTCGATAGCGAACCCATTCCTCGAGCTGGTCAGACTTAGCCTAGCAATGCCTCCTACGCTCGGGCGGGTAAGGTCACACCCCCTCCCAACCAACCACAACACAGTGGGAGACGTGGCCTCCTGGTATTCGGCACTCGGGCGCTCATGTATCCACTCGGTCTCGACGTTGAGGCGTCCTCTAGTACCAAGAGGGTTTTAGCAATTTTCACCCAGGGCCATCTATGGTAGCCTGATGCTCGAACAAATTTTCGGCGTCCCGTCTGGCTATCCACGATATGCCTGTGGAGGCTACGGCCTTGATGTCGCTAGGGCACACAATGTAAGATGCATGAGTCATACAATCCAGTCATGCATCAATCGTGCGCATATCGTGCGCTCATGTGAGATAACCTCCGCCTATCAGGGAGTATCATAACAATCTGTCTAATGATATATGCAATGGTTAACCACATCTTATGACAAACATGCGGATGATGCGTATGGGCATGTATCATAATGCTATGCAATCACATACTTATAATCGGTATCAATAACCGATATCGACAATCGACCTCGATAATGTGGACACTTAACCAACATTACCCTCATCCCGTGGCCCTCATTGAGCCTAACATACAGTGGACCCATGACCCCATACAAGGACCTAATATATAATACCATGGGCCACGCTGAAGAGCTTAATACACAACACGATGGGCCTCTCTCATGGGCCTAATATTCATCACAACGGGCTCCGTCGCCTGGCCCTCAAATGCATCACAATGGGCCTCATCACATGGACCTCATATTCATCATACTAGGCCTTAAACACAGCTGAATATACATCACAATACGGGCCGCATATATATCACATTAGGCCTCAACACGGGCTGCTTATACATCACATGGGTTTCGACAATTGGCAATCGAAATGAAAACGGTCGCAAATTAGAATCCATCGATCAATCGGAATCGATCATGTTAATCGAATCAATAATCAGCATCGATAATCAACACCGATACTCAGGGTTGATAATCGGCGTCGGCCTCGATAATCGATACCAATAATCAGCAGATAAACAAAGCGGGGTCCATAGATGATCAGCCGATCAACCATAGTATAAAGATCGACACTCGGCCGTGGTTATATCAAATCCGATAGCATGAAGTCATCCGTTTATAGCAAATGGGGCCCATTATTTGGGTTAACCCACTAAGGGAATGATGAGAATGGGCCTAATAAGGCCTAAGGGAAGGTCACAATGAGGACATCCAACCATCATTGCCCATCAATGTGGACATCTAACCAACATTGCTCCTAAGGAGTGGACTTTATAGGGCCAAACATATAATGGGCCCATGGCTTTATGTACAATCACGATGGGCCTCATTTACATCACATAGGCCTCTTCATATGGGCCGACATACATCTCATCGGGCCTCGAATACACAACAGGTGAGCCTCGCACCTGGGCCTTAAATATATCATAACGGGCCTCGCACCTGGGCCTCATATGTTAAGTGGGCCACATCACATGGGCCGCATTATATGGGTCGCACCATCGGGCTTCATGTATATCAAATAAGTCGCACAGGTGGGCCTTATATATATATCGAGTCGGGCCCGCCCTTATGTATTTTAAGACCCGGCCTATTCATAAGATAATATAGGGATAATGAAGTGAAAACAATATCAGCTTAATTGGAAACTACCATGGCCTTTCGAAGTTTGAACGGTGGATGTCACAGTCTGCTATTTAAATGGTGGGGTCCACTTAAACTTTAGATCTGACCTGTTCTTTTGCTCACGCCATAAAATGATATCACAAGTAGTTAGATGGTATGGATACAACACATGCATCATGGTGGGCCCCACCACCCAAATAATGGGCCGTGAAGATAAAACACATACTCCCTAGTGGGGCCTACACGTAGAATAGCAGTGGTCCCACATAACTGAACAGTGTTGATTGTATCCACATGTACAACAGGTCCCATGGACCTAGCTAACGCCAAGGGAGCAAGAGCAGGTACATAGCTGCTGGACGTGCAGCCTCACCCGCTTAAGGATACAGAGGTGGGTCCCACGTAGGGCCACCCTCGTATGATAATATATATATATATTAATATATTATAAAGTCAGCTGCTATTCATGCAGCTTTTCTATCAAAAGGGAGAGGTGGGTCCATGTAGGGCCCACCACTACATTCAAGTATATTGTATTATAATATAATATATAATATATTTTATTATATATATAAAATAATATAATATAATATATTAATATTATATCTAATACCCAACCATGTTCAGGTCCTGGACGTGCGTTCATCACACGTGCATACATCACACGTGGATGGCCTGGACGTGCATACCTCACATGTGGGTGGGTCCCACATAGGGCCACCACCTTATATGTTATAGTATATATATATATTACCTTATATTATATTTATATAATATAATATATCATGCAAGGGCTAAAAAAAAGGCCATCGTCCGGATCATTGGAAGCTCTGGATAGTGCCGATCTTTGGCACAAATCATGTGGGTCCCACACGTGTGGCCCACCATAACATTTATTTTTCATCCAACAGTTGATAAGGTCCCACAGGCCTAATAAAAAAATAAATAATTTTATATTAATCCAAAACTTTTGGAACAGAAGTTCCAATAGCAGACGTTCAATTCATCACTGTTATCACTGTTTCCTGCAGTGTGGACCACCTGAACTACGTGTATGGCTGATTTTTAGGGTGGCCCACTGCCCTAAAAGAACCCAACAAATGCACGGTGCGGATGTACGAAACATATCATGGTGGGGCCCATGGTTGAGACCCTGCCTCTCATGCCCATGCTGCAGGACGCTGCTGGCGTCCTTGGGCTGTTAGCGGCAGCAGCGTCTGCTGCTGCTATGTTTTTTTTTTTTTTTTTTAAAAGACAACATTTTTCTAAAGAATTTCTTAGGTGGGGCCCTCATCAGGCAGATCCACTCCATCCATTGGATCCTACAGGTCATTACAGGCTAAATGAGCCCAATATCCAAGGTATTTTGGGTATAGAAGACTTCAAAGTACATTTTAACGGTAAGAACTACTATTTTCTATACTATGGCTCATTAGATAATCAGATTGGCTTCATTTTTCGGCTTAACACCTAAAATGAGTTGGGGAATGGAATAGACGACATGGATCAGCCCCATACATCTAGGTGGGGCCTGCATGAGCGTCTCACTCCAAAAGCTTAATAATAATATATTTTATTTTATTTTTTATTAGCTGTTAGTACACACCCCTGTCAGTACACGCACTCCAGGTTAGCCACCACGACGCACGACATGGATACAACGTAAGCATCGTGGTGGGTCCCACATGTACGTGGCCCACCGTGTATGTATATATATATAAACATAATATATTATATATCATTTAATCCATAGTGTGGAATTTCCCACCGTCCCTAGAGTGGATGGTAAGGATCTCCCTGAAATGTGGTGGGCCACACCATCTGATGGATGGAATAGATTTAACATATCAGTGGGGCCCACTTCATTCCAAGAGAGAGAGAGAGAGACACCCACTGATTAGCATTCTTCTTGGAGTTCCTTCTTCCATCAACGCACACTAGAGCTCCAAAGGGCGCGATTCAATGGTCAAGATTGATTTTAGAGGGTTGGATTTGGGGGGTGGAGAGCTTGCAAAGAGTTGGAAATGGAGAGCTCTCATGGACGTTGGGAGCTCTCTCTTGCTAGGGGAGGAAAAATGAAGAAGAAGAGAGAGGGTAGAGAGATGAGAGAGAGTGAAAGGATGGGTTTGTAAGAGGGTAATAATGGGTTGTAAGAGCATGGGGAAGAGAACCTCATAATGACTTGTAAGAGAGAGTTGACTAAAGCTCTCATGGAAAATGGTTCTCCTAGGGTGGGTCCACCTAGGGAAACGTGTACACCCCCTCAAAATGGACCCCACATTAATTAATGGCTCAAATTTTGTAAACGGTACATCTTTTGATCTATCCGTCGGATTGGCGCACGAGACACGGCGTTGGAATCGCAACGATGATACGGTCGCAATGACATAGGTTTTAGGTCAAGCCGATTCGAAATTACAGGATGACACTTAAGGTCGCGTGCAAATGCTATTTACGCGTCGCAGGTCACCGAAATTTGACTGAGAGGACCGCGAGAGCCTATGGAACGGTACGGGCTAGGATACGGGTCTTACATCAACTTAGTTCGGTCAACAGCTTGAGCCAATTTAAGCCAAGATCGAGCCGAGTTCACCTATGCGGCATTTTCAAAAACACATGGTCTGCACCTTCAAAATCTCACTGTATATAAAATAGCAACAATGGTTTTACAAGTATTTTATCAAACACCTTGTGAGCAACATAAAAATCAAGAAAAAAAAGAGTATTTGTTTCATATACGTACCTTCCTTACCACCAGCCACACTTCGGTGAGTCATTTCATCAAACATTTAGTGAGCAATAACAATATCAAAGTAACCGAGTCACCAAACCGATTCGATTCGAGTTGGGTTTAATCCGAGTCGAGTCGAGCTCTGGCAAGCTCGAACTCGCTTCGAAATTTTTTCAAGCTAAAAAAATTGGTTCGACTCGGCTCGAACTCAGTTTCGAACCGAGTCGAATAGAGCTTTTTCGAGTCGAGTTGAGCGATATACTAAGCTAACTTTACTCGTGTACAACCCTATCTCTAACCTTTACCATTATGCAAAGGGACCTAACATACATTTCCGCCAGAGTCTTCCACAAAGAGACTTTAGTTGGTTTTTTTATTGGCTAACCAATAACCTTAATTGTATTAAATGACCTATGTTTGCTCCCACTAGAGGCTCCACAGAGACTAACACATACACTCGTGTCTAGTGAATTCAACACTACACAAGAACTTAGGTCATACACAATAATTTATCGAGTTTGGGTTACAAACTCTTGCCCTCAATCCTACACAAGAAAGAGAGTATGAACTCGTTAAATAACACTTGTCAAATTGAGCCCCTTTGATGCGACGTACTTAAGTTACTTCTTAAAAGTTCTCTCATGCTTGAATTAGCTCCTTAATTAGTCACTTGATCGTTGATGTCGATGTGTTGTCAATGCTTAAGCTTTAAGATCAAACACATTGCATGCGATACTCCTTTGATATGACCAAGGTGATGTGAGTTGGATAGAATCTCCTACAACTAATGAAAAGTTGAACTCTCAGGAAATTCATCTTGATGGATACCTTGAAATCACGATCTTCTTGTAGAGACGCTTGGAATGCTTATTAGAGTGATAATCACTAAGAAGAGAGTGTGAATCTTATTGGGATAGAACCTATGAGTTCTAATAGAGCTTGGGATGCACTAGGGTCTATAAAATATAAAAATCTACAGTTTACCAAAAGATCCGAATGCTATATATATATAATAAAAATACTTCAATAGATCTCCAACGGTAGCCCTTGATCGATTAAGCTAGGCCGAAAATATTCCAGTGAACTCGCCAAACTATTTAGCCATGTTTGATTGATCAAGCTTGATCGCTCGAGAGAAATTGAAGATTCATAGATTGATCGAGCTCGTGCCTTGAAGGATCGAACCTAAATCATATTAAGGTCGGTGCTTGTTAGACGTTCTTTGCCATGTTCGGTCAATCGATTAAGTTTTGCTCGAGCAAACCAATTAGTCTGCTCATTTTTTATCGTATGTTTTTCTAACAGTTCAGGACCTGTATAACTTATCATGTCATGTTCCAATTAAACTCCTAAGGTTAGGAAATGATCAAAAAAGATTTACCTATTAAGCCATGATCATCAGAGGTTTAAGGATTTTTTTTAGGGGTCGTTAAAGCACTGCATATACTTGTTCTATGCTCATTAATGCTTCATATCCTCTTGTGTCTTCGATCTTCAGCTTTCAATGACTCAACCAACTACATGACACGCGGACTCCCGTGATTGACAAACAATGTGTACAAATAAGTGCACTAACATCATAGAACTTTGCCTATACGGATTATCATCCCGTAACATGACATAATCCGCTTGCAAGCTGGTAGAGTGAATCAGACTCTTAGCCATCTTTGATTTCAAAAGTGTGGCCCATTTGATAACCATAGTAGATCATGTGTGGTGGGAGAAGACAGTCCAGTACCACAAGTTGGGGCACCTTGCCTGCATGTAATCGGATGTAGCATATAAATGTTTATCATCCATGTTACAAGTTTGTCTACAAATCCGTTAACATAATAGTCAACGTTGTGTATGGCCCATGCATGAAATATTACCCACATTTAAAATCCAACATCATTAAGAAAGTGGAAGAAGGATAAAGAATCCAAAGTGCAATTAAAAATGAGAACCACACCCAGTTAAAAGAATCCTGAAACTATGATTATGATCCTTTCAGTATGAGGAACTTAGGTGCATGAGTTGTCCCATGTCCCAACAACTTTGGTTTGGGTGGATTAGATTGCACATACAACACAGTTTGATACATGCGTGGCGTGTAAATGGGCTCAGTTACATATTTTTTACGTAAAAATCTCATTTTATTTTTAGAACAATCAAAGTATATTTGGGTCCAGTTAGATGCCACCCATGAATAAATCTTTTTTACCTATGGTAGTAAATAAATTATTTATTTTTAAGTTAATATGGTAAGCATAATTTTAAAAATAACTTAATACCAAGGAATTACTTATAATAATTATTAATAGAAAAAATTTTCTTTTTAATTTTTTACCTTTATACTTTCTTTCTTTCTTTTTCACTCTCCCTCTCTAAGGTTCCATGCCATATCTAAGGTGGCCACATGATGGATGGCCCACATCAAAGGTGGAGCCTGCATGATAGATGGTCACTACACCAAAATTGTTAAACTGGTACGGTTGGGATTTTGGTTCAGAAACGACTTTAAGCCGTTCTTGAATTTGAAACGGTATTGAACCGTATTAGAATTGTTGCGGTTATACATTGTTATTTCTATTTTTTTGTTAGTGTGTGCTAATTGAGGGTTGGATCTTCTTATTTGTTATTATTTTGTTTTATTATTTTATTTTGAAATAGATGGACGGAATGGATTCAATTATTAACATCTGAGTGGACCCCATAAGGCCCAAGAGGCAAATTGGATCCATCTGCCGCAGACTACCGAATAGTTTTAACCCTTTTCTTCCGACAAAATCCTAAAATCCCCCATTTCGCATCCGTCTCCGGCTCCGTCTCTCTCTCCCTCTCTCAATCTCCCTCTCTTTCGATCTCCCGATCTCAACCCTCTCCTTCGATCTCCCTCTCACTCGATCTCCCTCTCCATCGATCTCAACCCTCTCTCTCGATCTCCCTCTCACTCTCCCTCCCTCCCTCTCAATCTCCCTCTCCATCGATCTCCCTCTCCCGATCTCAACCCTCTCTCTCGATCTCCCTCTCACTCTCCCTCCCTCTCTTTCGAACTCCTTCTCCCGATCTCAACCCCCTCTCTCAATACGAACAATTTCGATCATCGAACCATTTTGCATTTGGGCCCAGTGACGGTGACATACACATTAGTCGTGACGAGGTAAATCGAATTCTTCTTATTTATATTCTTTCCAAGCATTTAGGGTTCTTGTAACTCTCTCTCTCTCTCTCTCTCTCTCTCTCTCTTTAGGGTTTTATGTTATTCTAGGATAGAAGGGGCTGAGATGCAATAGGGGAGAGCTGTTATACGTCGTAGCTCTGAGTATGCCTGCAGGTTCTCTGCAGGTTGCCAGCTCAATCTCATCCCTACATCAAATGATGGTCTCATAGTACGTTCTGATCATTCGTTTAGTGGTCGTTTGTTGTCAATACATGGTTTGGACGATGGGAAGTCCACATATGAAATTACAAAAGTGCCATTGAAATGGGGTTTTGTTTAGGAGAAGTCCAGGATTGCAGAGCACTATAATGCTCTGTTCTACTACATGCTTTGGGATACGTGGACAGTCAAATCAGTTGATCTGTACCCTCCATTTGGTGGATCCCATGACGTATTGGCCACATCGCCAAAATCTTAGTGATCGGATGATTCTAACCATCTAATCATGGCCTATGAAAGATGGATGGTTAATATTGTTTGTGGTTGTAACAATATTAGGCAGGGACCATTACGGATTGGTTATAACAGTTCTAAGAATCGCTTTGATTAGATGATCCTAACCATCCCATCCATGGCTTGGGGGAATACATGGCTATAGGAAAGGTTGCTGTCTGGTGGGCAGCTAATCAAAAAACTTATGCCAATCTACCATTTAAAAGCCGTCTCTTATCACTGGGAGAAATACTCAGACGATGATGATAACTCAACTGTCAATGCTCTTGATTTCTTTTCTATTTTTTAACTGATTCATGAAATCTGGTTTTAATGATCTCAATAATAAATGGTCTAGTTTCACATGTAATTGCAATTAAATTAGTTATCAGAGGCTGAGTTCCCTGTTTGTGAATAGGGAACTTCTTTTTGTGTACCAAGTTTATACATGTGGGGCCTAGGCTTGTCTTATCCAAGCCATTGAATAAGCTTGTTGCTAGAGATGGATTTCTGACCAAGTTTGTACATGCATGGCCCATGGTTGTATATAAATGATCTTAGGAGATTTTTTGGGCATGGTCCATCCGAAATGTTTTTTGAAATCTAATATTTCCTTTGCCATCCAAAATGTTTTTTTTTTTTTTTTTGGTTGAAGCATCTCTGGTCTGTATCCGATTGGGAGTTGGTAACTTCTCCACATGTCTCCATCCCCTATGAATCTGCAAGCTAACTCATCATAGAAACCTAGTTGATTAGTATTTGAGAAATCTCGGATGCATTTCCACTGCCCTCTTGACGACAACTACTATATTTATGCATGTGAAAGTTAATTTGTAATTTTAGTAGTGCTAATATCAGACATGATTCACTGAGAGCATTATGTTGCATGAGACGAATTGTTCGGAATTAGAGTGGCTAGTAAAGGCTGTTTCGCATGTGTATATATATCATATGACACCTCCCATTTTTTGTTCACATTCTAATTGAGGTCCCATGTGTTTCTTTGTTTCTCTCTTACTGCTGTAATTAGTTTCTATTTTACCTTATATTCGTCTGATTTCTCATTGCAGCATTGTAATTGGCAGTTAGTAGGCCTTCACATTTCGCTAATCATTTTGGTCTAACTTAGTCTTTGGATTCATTGCTATTCTGAAATTGTGGACTAGCTTTGTAATTTCTTTTGAAAAGATCCCACCTTCAAGAATGATAACCATTGATGTAGGGGAATGTTAAAATTTACACACTGGCTGGTGGGCCCTACAATCGAATGCTCGAGCATGACCTTTCATGTGTGGGTGCTTGATGCTTGGCAATTTTCCTGGAGACTTCCCTCCATGACTAAATGCTTACTTGCCCTTTGGAGCATGCATGCAATATTTGGGCTGGAGGTTGATACTGGGGGCTCCCAACCAAGGAGCATGATCTATTTAGTTTCTATGACATGATGAAAGGACTTGCATTGTCAAGTTGAGCTGAAATGTTTATGTTTCCATTCTATATTTCTAATAGACTTGTAATTGTTATCATCAATTTTCTTTTTATCTTGATACTTTTTGTCGTTTCGGTTCTATCTTGATTCTTGATTTCATTACGATATATGAGAAAACCTTCGCTGAGAGTCACACCACTGGATGATCGATGGCTAGAAAAAAAGTCAAACAGGTAGCTGATATTCAATAAGCAATGTCCTCTAATTGGAGGTTACAATCGTTTGACCACTGATTTTTTGGGTGTGGCCTATCCCAGTAGAGATGAACTATCTGGAACAGGTGAAAATATGCCACGTGTAGAGATAGATTGCTTAATAACTTAGATATATACATTTGACACTGTAGACTAGCCCTAGTCTGAATTATTAATACATTCACTGACACTTCCTTTGCACTCCTAGCCTTTGCCACTGCCATTTCCACATTTTGGCTCCTGCTTTACTCCTGGTTAGTAAGCTTTGACGTTACTATAACCTAAACAAAGAAACAGCCAACCACCTGGATGTTTAATACTCCTGTTGATGGTCTTTGAAGACTCGAGCTTTGTGTGTTTTTTTACTATGCACATGTTCTCTCTTTATTCCTGTTTATGCACTTTCTTCCATCCTATGCAGAATGGCATGCCTTGTACACCACACAAATTACTCAGAAGGCCAAGAAATATCATGATGGCATCCTGCAACTTTCATGTTGTGGTTCCCATGGGAAACAGGTTAGCGCACCTGAGTTTTATTCTCCTTGCAATTGAGTTCTTATATTATCCTCTGTTAAGACCCATCTGACCCTCTAGTCTTCCTTCTAGTTTGATAATGAGAGAAGTGTTAAGAGGGTTTGAGAAACTTACTTGGATTTCTAAAAGTTTGTGAATGTAGCTTTAGGACTCTAAATGCCCACCAAAATGCAATTCAGCATATCTTAAAGGATGCTATTAGAACATCAAACATAAGTATTGTTATAATGCCTTGTTGATTGAAAAGAAGCTTAAGGACTGGCCAATGTCAAAAATTTTAAAGCTACCCAAATTCCACTCAAACCATGACATTAAATTTTTCTTGAATGTTGAGATCAAATCATAAATAGAATAGTGTTTTTCATAATAATGAAACGGTCTTCACTACATGTCAGCTTGAGTGAGTGTGTTTTGGGAATTCATGAATAGGACATTTTTTTCCATTTTCTTTTTTGTTTTGTAATAATGAGGAATTGTAACTTTTCCATATCCATGCATTAATGTGCCATAGTGGAGGATTACTATGAATACCTAGGTGGAGATCTTTTATGGAATGTCATGTTCAGCCAATGATGAGATTATGTACTTCAAAGACCTTATGAGCATTCTAAATGTGGTATATTTGAAAGGTACTTCAAATAGTGCTTCTTTTCTAGGACATTCTGCATACCGTCACCTTCTTTACTATGACATGAATAGCAAGAAACATCATTATTAATTCTTTTGCCATTTCCTTATGATTAGACTGCATGTTGGCTATTTAAATCAAACATTGCTCAGATTTGTTGAAGAAATGAATGGCTATTTAAATCAAATATATTTTTCTTCAAGAACTATTATTGCTCCCTATGTTCAATTTTTATTTTCTCGTGACACTTCTTTGCAGGTTCATCTACATAATTTTTGCTCAAATTATAGAAACCATACTAATGATGATTTTTGTTTCTTTTTTTGTCCTTTAAATTAAGGAAACCCTTGGGTCAGGAGTGCATCGAGCATATCCAAAAACCAGGTGAGTCAACTAACAACAGCCCCCCATATGTATGTTCAATTGTCACAATTTTTTCCACACTGCATGTTTTGATAGTTGATTGTTGTTGTTTCAATCTATTCACATGTTTTTGTTCTTATTTTTTACTCGTTGCTTATTGGTTAGGTACATAAAAGGCCATCACATTGTGGAGCTCTTCTTCTGCTTGACGGACTTTCATTGAATTGTTTTTTTATTTTGAAGTCTTTCATTGCACATTCTAGTTTTTACATAATGGTTGTTTTTACTATCTTTTGATTCTTAAATGAATATGACTTAAATGTATTTGTTTATTTTATTTTATTTTATATAGCAGGTTTTTTGGTTTAAAATCGTTCTGAAATAAGAAAAAAATATTGTTCTCAAATATGACCGTCGGCACCAGAACGGTTTAAAACCGTTCCTAAAATTTCGTTTCTAAAAATCGAAACGGTACCCAAAACGGTTCTGAACCGTTCTTGATTTTCTGCGACGCCTCATTCAGGAACGGTATTAAACCGTTCCTAAATGACGATTTTGGTATAGTGGGTCTACATCAAACTATGCTCCACATGACACATGATAGGCAATGGTCATTGAAGATAAGCCCATATGAGGGACAATTAACATTGATGATGGGCCCACACAAGAATGTCTTGAGTTAAGCTGTTTTGACTGTAAGCTACAATCCACATGGTCAATCATTTCTAAATTTCTGTGTAGGTAACATCTAATCCGTCTAGTAGTTTGGCCCTTTTATAAAGTTCAACTTATGCACAAAAAATAAAATAAAATCAGACATACATTCACCCAGTGTAATATATATATATTGCTATTTATCAATGGTTAGAAATTGTTTTTTATGGGGTAGCCAGATGATGATTACATATGACTGTTTTTCGCACGAGGTGATCCTCACGGTAGGTACAACCTACTAATAGGTCAGATGTTACTTTGGGGTCCATTTGGTTGGTCTTAAGCTCTCATATTTAATCTCTATATCTAACAACCAACAAAATTGTCCCCTAATTAGTTTTAAGCAGATTTCACAACTTAAGATACGAAAGTATGAAAGATATAGACTTCAAATATAGGTTGGATTATTTTGGGTGTTAAAATTGTAAGTCATTAGCAAAGGTTATTTTTGTCATTTTGAAAAGGCCTCTAGTTGATATTTCAACTGGTACTAAACTCACCCTCTTCCTTGCTCTTGCTACAACCATGGTATAATAGTGTTGTTAAAACTAACTAAACCCAGTTGGATGTTAACTAAGTTAGGTTGATGGACCTAACCCAAACCCAATTAGACCCAAATTTTCAACCAAGTTCAAATAGCTAGACCCAAACCCACCTAATTTTTTAATTGGTCTAAAGGAGAGACATGCTCGTTAAAATCCGCCATGTCCATCGGGCTATGTGTGTTAGAATATTTGGTTGAATAAAATAAACTATTTAAAATAAAAAACTTTAAAAAAAAAAGAAGAAGAAATGAAATAGAAGACTTACATAGTTGACTTAAGGCGTGATGTTACTAAGCTTGAAATTAATTTTGCTCTTCTTGGATAACGTCGCAAGTGCAATAAGTTTCCAGAGCAATCAAACCTCCAAGATACGATGACTATGACCCGGTTCTAATGGTGCACTCATTGTACGCGGGCTCGAACCACTTGCAGCTTAACCCGAAAGTGCTGATTTAACTCAACGAAGATTTCAACAATGAAAACTCACAAAATAGAATGAAAATCCTTACATAGACTCCGAAGCGATCCATGCACGCGCATGTAGTCAATGACAAGTCAATGACATATATTAAAGCTATCAGCATAGCTCCCTCACATGACCAAATTCACATGCCCCCTGAATGGGGCTTAAGCCACAAGGCAAAAAACTTATCTTATATGCAAGAAAACTTTCTTGAATAAATTTGATGTGGGATTAAACTCTCAACTCAAAAGCTACAAAATTTCTAAAATTTGAAAGAAACCAAAATATTTGAATTTTTTTTTAATATATAAATTTTGAAACAAAATACAACAATTTGCACACTATTGCAAATTATTTAAAGCCCGAGTGAGTAGAAATGTTGCTTAGACATTCAAGATCCAAGTTGCTCATTAAATCATGACACACAATTTTGACGGCCTAACCCAAAATTTCAAGACATCCACTCATTACCCATCGGTGGGACATTCGACGTGCCTTTAAAATATGCTTTCAAATTCAAAATTAGATTCTGAAAAATTCCATTTGCAACAATAGACAGTAATCTCATGGGAACTTAAAAAATCCCATCTTGCACATACCTAAGGATTGATGCCATCAGTGAATGGACGGTAGGAGGTCTATAAAAATATTAGAAAAATTAATAAGGATTTAAAATATGGAAAAATGATTTATTTTATTTTATTATTGCCTTATACTATTGACTCCCTTTAGCTTTGGTGTTGATTTTTAGTCTCACATTGGAAAGGAAATAGAAAAAGTAAACCTTTATATTAGAATACTTAATGTGTTATTTATATGACAAATTAAGAGTATACCATAGGTGCATGAAACCTAGCATACATGCATGTCTGCGGTGAGGTGCGGTGAGGTGTATCTTTGATTTAACCTTCCTCTGGACAAGAGAAATATGCGACCCCACAAGTTTAGGTTTTCTTCTCTTCTTCAACCTAGTATATCAAAGATATTCCTTACTAGTACAAATATAATGTGCCTCAACTCTGAAGATTATTTCTATATACATATATATATATATATATATATATATATTTGTTTATGATATTTAAATTTTCATTTCTATTATTTTTGATGCAGGGATGAACATGATGAGGATAACTACTCCGAATCCACGGAGCTTCTCTGGACTCCTCACAGAGACTTCTCGAATCCACGAGGAAAGAAAGCAGAAAATAGAAATAAATTCTAAAAAATTCAAAATTGATTAATTAAATCTAAAAATGAATTCACAACCCTTTAAATAGGGGTACTAAGCAATGGAAAAGAAATCAGAATCAAACTACAACTAAAACTCCTAGAAATCATGACTTACTATAAATAGTAAACTTACTATTTATAGATGGTCGTGATGTCTACTAGTGCTCAAGGTTTTCGGCCAAAAATAGTAAGTGTCCTATTTGGCTTCACCAAACTGTTCTCCTAATTATTCTAAGCTCTTTTCACGTTGGGCGCAACCCCTAAAGCCTGACGGATGAAGAGTTATAACCAAACTAAAACTTACTATTTATAATTAAAACAGGGAAACGACTGTTGATCCAGGGGTTTTTCACAATTTCGGGAGTCGCAACCTGGCATAGCAGGGTTGGTTGGCTAAAGTAGCTCGTTCTACCCCAAAATCATATATTTTACGTCAGTTAACTCATACCGGATTGCGAGATACACCCGATCTAAGGTCCGATGGTCCGGATCACTTCTGTCGTCGACCGGGCTTTTTCTGATCCATCTTGGCCATGAAACTGTCCGCAACCCGCTCTACATCAATTTTTGTTTGTGATATTTGAATTTTCTACTACATCTCTATGTTACATCTAACAAAAATACATCTCTTGCATTCCCATGGAAACACAGAAACCATGCATCTTTCTTCTAGCGATTAATTACACTATATTAACAGATGATATATGAAGAGTTAGGTACAAAAACTCCTTACTCTTATGGTGGACCATTATTTTGGTACACCCAAAATTTGTAAACGGAGAGAGAGAGAGTCTTCATCCATCCTCACATTTCAAGCTGGTCTTAATATTTTGCAGGGTACATGAAATAAGAGTATTAACAGTCTCCACAGACTCCATTGTCAGCTTAGCTGTAGGCGATGCATTGGCAAGGATTTGAAAAGCAACGGTCAGTAACGAACCACATTCGGCAGCCCGCTCTTCGGGCCTGGATGTGATCACTAGGGGCCGTTCCTCGAGCCCATCTGGCAGAATTGAGAATCCAGAAGGCAACAAGGCAATGCTGCTCGAGTCGCGTCCTGTCATCACTAACTGCATGCCTGCGATATCCACCGGAGCATAGACTATCGTCGACTCGAATGCATTTGTACAGCTATCTTGGAGGATCCACATGCTGCTCTCCTTGGATTGGGCCGCCTGCATTCAACAAGGCAACGGTCGGATCTTTTGATTAGGATAATTACGGTGTTGTATTTGGGTCGCGTTTGGATGCGCAATTAAATTGAATCATAATAATAAAAAATGACCAAACTGTAATAATATTGCTTTGCATCCCATAAAGTGGATTATATCATATTGCAATTTATCTGGGGCCCACTATGATATGTGTCCAACATCCAAATCATGCATTAGATGCATCCCTTCAGGAAAACAGGATGTCTAAAAAATCAGCCAAATCTAAAATTCAAGTGGGCCACACCATTCAAGAACAATGTAGCATCATGCATAGAACCTCTACATCATGTAAGGTGGCCCACATGAATTTCGGAACTGCCTATATTTTGGGTTGTGTCTTCATCCAGGTGGGATGCATATAATGTACAGTTTGGATTGCATGGAAACAACATGGTGGCCCACGTACACAAACCTACGGTGGAAATCCTCTCTCCACTGATAACAGTGGTGGGGCCCACCCTAGTTTATAGATTAGTTTGATTTTTGGACTTTGGGCCTAAAATTCCCAGCGCGACGGATGGACGGCTTGATCACACACACATAATGGTGGGCCCCAAAGAAGTCGAGGTCACTAACATTTTGTAATCATTACCTGTCATAATCTTCCTATTTATATAATAAACATGAGACCTATTTCTTTAAAACAAGGCCTGATTTGATCAAAACCGTTGATCTTATAGGTTCCAATTTGGGTGGAGGATCCCTCAAAAGGTCTTTTAAGATCTCAATCTTTTAAATGTTGGCCTACAAGATGGACGGTTGAAAGAAAGGATACATCAATGGTCCACATTCAATGACGGAAGATGCCAGATATCAAAGGGTTGGGATCCTCCAATCTGAGAGATGTTGTGTGCATACCCCATTCACAGGAGGGTTCACAAGATCAACGGCTTGGATTGCGTTTAAATCCTTGTATCATGTTAGTTAACTAGAATCTGGTTATTTCTATTAGAACGGAGACATTTTCATTGGAGAGAGAAAATAAGGAATACTCGAGGAAGACGGAGCAATGTAATAGTACGATGGGAACTTCAACCATGTAAACAAAACCAAAATGGTGGTATATTCCAATGTAGTGTAATTAGAGGTGTACATGAACCGAGCTAGCTTGGTTAGCTCGCTTGACTCGACTCGAAAAAGCTCGATTCAACTCAATT
This sequence comes from Magnolia changhungtana, assembly GCA_030180095.1. Classification (NCBI taxonomy): domain Eukaryota; kingdom Viridiplantae; phylum Streptophyta; class Magnoliopsida; order Magnoliales; family Magnoliaceae; genus Magnolia; species Magnolia changhungtana. The sequence goes on along the minus strand of JASAUF010000564.1, from coordinate 868,571 downwards.
TGAAGCTGAGTTTGAGCCGAGTTGAGCTGATTTTTTGAGCTTGAAAATGAGTTCGAGCTGGCCCAGCTCTACTCGACTCAGATCGAACCTAGCTCGAATCGAACTCGGATCAAACCAGTTTGGTGACTCAATTACTTTGATATTAATGTTACTCACCAAGTGCTCGATGAAACAACTCAAAGAAATGTAGCCAGTGGCAAGGAAGGTATGTATATGAAACCAACATTTTTTTTTTTTTTTCTCTTGATTTTTATGTTGCTTAGAAGGTGTTTGATAAAATACCTGTAAAACCATGCTGCTGTCTCAAATACAATGAGATTTTGAAGATGCAATTCAGGTGTTTGTGAAAATGTTGTGAACTCGTCTTGATCTTGGCTCAAATTGGGCTCGAACTGGCCCAAACTGCTGACCGAATCAAGTCGAGCTGGCAAGTCTGGCTCAAGGACTGAGTCGAGCTGAGTTTGAGTTGAGGTTATCTAGTGGCTGAGCCAAGTTGAACTCGACTCAGTTCGACTCGATGTACACCCCTAAGTGTAATGAGAGCTTTGCATTGCTCAAAGCTTTGCTCATCGACTATATTAACACATTGAATTTTTTTTAATTTACTAAGTAATGTACTAAGGAAAATGACGGTGGTCGAATTTCAATTCCAATTCAAAGGAGCTGAATACACCTATTTAACAATTAAAACAGTGCAAAACAATCCTGACCCTAAATCCAAGCTAATTACGGCAAATCAATTCAATTTCAAACGGCATTTCAAGCAAATACATGTGGACTAATGGCGTGTGGTTTGTGAATTTGAATTAAGAGGGTGAGAAAACTTACATGTAACACAACAGAATTGCCGCGATCCTGTCCTTTGGCTAGGTTCGCGATCGCTTGTGTTGGCCCACCAGTCGACATGATGTCCCACTAAAACATACCCAAGGGAAAACAATCAACGGTACAGATCATAAGTAAGATTTGAGTGAATTTAAAAGGAATTACACCCACCTCATTCCTCCTAGCATCATCCCTCAGGAAATCAAACAACGCAAGTGGAGCGACAGGCAGCCAAACGGAAGAAACTGCACAAAGGATCACACCTTGAGGCTCCCCTAGATCATTCAAGTTCTTCCTAGATGCCACACGTATGTCATCTCCACCCTTCATCGAAAGCTTGTTCCATGTGTGGTAGCTTGATGCACCGATAGCACGACAGAAGCTCCACGTCATGCGTTGTGCCAATTTCAAAATGCTTTTCCTTCCAGCCAATGTCGCAACCCCTGAAAATCAGCATCATATGAAAAGATAGAATTCAATTTGCAAGTAGAAAAGTTCTTTATTTATTTTAGAGCTTGATGCATTAAAATACAGCAGATTCAGCTAAATATGAAAGATGCTTATTCTATAATATTACAGTATGTGGGGCCCACAGTAATGGGACATCCTCGTCCAATCTTTCCATGAGTGGGTCCCTTTGAGTTCACCCATGTCCCAAAAAATGGAGGCGGATTGCGTTATACCCCGCACGTATCTAGCCACTAACGGTCAGTTCTTTGGGTGGGCCCACCGTGATGTATCTATTTATCCACGCCGTCCATCTCTTCTCTTGGATCATTTGAAGGTATGTGCTAAAAAATGAGGCAGATCTAAAGCTCAATTGGACCACACTTAATAATAAGCTTGGTTGCAATAAATGCAAGCATCATATTTGGTGTGGTCCACTTGAGCGTTGGATATGACTCATTTTTGTGCATGTACCTTAAAACGATCCTAGAGAAGGTATAGACGGCGTGGATTAATAGATACATCACAGTGGGCCCACCCACAGAACTGCCCGCTCGTCGCTAGAGACGGGTAGGACGTAATCCGCGTCCCACAAAATCAGGTGGGTCACAACACGTGGAACTCACCATTAAATCCTTTTATATTTCCATCCAATCCATTTAAAAGATGTGCCCCATTTGGATGGATGGAAAACCATGGAAGCAGGCCATTCCAAAACTTGAGTGGGCCACACCACATGATTTTAGATGTTTTAGGCATTTAAATGGTGCAGCCACCTGAGTCTTGGATTGACCAGATTTCTGGATTTCAGGGCGGACTTGGGGAATGCTCGCATGATGGATGTATTGGTTGTCATGAACAAATCAAGTGGGCCCCACACACCACACAGGCACAAACAGCTTGGTAGCCAATCTCCATTTAAGAATGATAGTGGGGCCCACAAAATTTACGTAGCCAGGCCACATCCTCCTGTCTTTCCCTGTACCAGTAATTGCAAAGAGTACTAAAAGGCATGAAATAAGTCACGTTTGGATGCACAAACGAATTTGTTTGTGAACATTTTGTTGAAAGAGGAGAAATTATGGCTGCATTTCTACAGGCCCAACTTGAGAAAACAACATATATTTCTGGTTTAGAAAACTAATTATTGCAATTTGATTTGATAGTGGATCCAAACACAATCCTAACAAATCGCAGCTCACCACTGGAATCCTTGGTAGGAACGTTGGTCGCCACGAAGAAAACGAACCTCTCGCAATGAAGCTGCAGTGTTGCCATCCAGTGTTTGGCCCCAAACGCCAGGCCGCTACTAACAATCGACCGATACAAGCTGTGTATTGTGCTCTTTTGGCACTCCAAATGCTCCACCCAAATCACCTGAAAACCATATCAGGACCGTTGATTTGAAATTCCAAATCAAGAGGGCTACAAGCGGAATAAAATTCACCAGATTTTTGAAATACAAGAATATCCAAGATTGGAAGATGGCAATATTCAATCTCAGGGCTTTCTTCAGTTGAAAGTGAACTTTTGTTTTATTTCTTTGCTCAACCGTCCATCTGGATGTCACAAATCTAAAGGTTGAGATTGTCCTATCAAGGAGATTTTCAGGTTATAGTTCCTCCACGTGGATTCACCAAGATTGATGGTGTGGATTGCCGGTCAGTATAATAGAAAACTCGGTTACCATGTGCAAAGTGCATGTATGTTATTACCTGACGCAGGGGAGTTATATGATACTCCGGCAGCGTACCACGCTTGATACGCAGGCACTCAAAAATTGTACATATGGTATACAATAACTCAAATTAAACCGACTAAATTGTGGAACTCATAATCTCTAAGTCAGAGTCTCAAAATCAGATTGGTCGAACAATTCTAACCTCTGATTCTCGGACACTTATTTCTTAAAATAAGACCGTCGCTGTATTTTATTTTCAACCGTTAGATAAATGTCCACAAATTTAATAGTCAGATAATAAGACAGCTTATCTTCGGTGCGCTATACATGGACAGTTTACTTTGACTTGTATGCCACAAGTAATTTTTAAGTAATTTCTCCGTGTCCGTGCATCATCTATCACTCTCTGCCCGAGTATCAAAGTTTTTCTCTAGACAAATAAGGACATGTAGATGTACCTTGCAATGGCCATTTAGTTTGTCTTGGATGATGCAACCCGAGGGGCGTTTTCGACATTTTCCCAGAGACGCGTCGATGCTGTCCTCGAGTTTGTCGATGGATACATCTACGATGGCCCAGCTATCAGGACTCAGCTGCTTGCAGTGTCTGACGAAGTATACCTCTCTTGTGGGGACCACAGGCGTCAGCATCTGTACCTCTTCAAACATCTGAAAATCCATCCGTTGATTAATGAGATTTTTTGGATGGGAAATGATATGGTAGAGCTGGAAGTATCAATCTGGTCCATCCATCTAGTGGGCCCCAACATGGATGGCCTATGTTTAAAATATCACGCCTACTGGAAAACCCAAACTCATTTTTAACCCCATAGCATCCATCTGCACGAGCAGCACATACCTTGGTAGCGTGTGGGACATCTGAGCCGTCCATTGGGTAGCACACAATGTGGAGATGAATATATGCAGAAACTAAGAGGATCCACCCAAATTGTGGGTCCCATGTATAGATTGATGCCGGCCATCCGTTTTAAACCATATTTTGTTTATTGTATAGGGGTGGCCCACCTGATTGGTGGACCATCCTAGTTTATGCACATCTTCATCTTCATGATAGGTGCTAGAGCTGGGCATTGAGTCGAGTAGGACCGAGTTAGGGCTGACTCGGCTTGATCCTGTTGTGAAATACGCCTAAACCGAACTCAATCCGACTCCATAGCCAGTCTAGCATGCTTGACTTAATCCGAGTCCGGCTTTGACCCATCCGGACCGAGTCTGATTCAGTTAGAAGTACTGAGTCGGATTGAGAGATGAGGGAGGGAGAGACCAAGAGAGCGGAGAGGAGAGAGAGAGGAGGAGGAGGGTGATAGTAGTGGGTGATTGCTGAGCTTGGAAGCTGAGGAGGATGAGGGAGGAAGAGAGATATTTTATGATCGAGTCAGGGTAGGATGTGGGGAGTAGAGTCAGAGAGTCGGGTTTTAAATTGAACCGGGTCTAACCGGATCGAGTTTCAGGTCAAGTTAAGTCGAGTTACTAGGTAACTTGAACTCAACTTAGGTAAAGCCTACCCGGTTCGGACCGTCTCACACATTTGGTTTGGGTCAAGTTGGATCAGCCGGATTGAGTCGTGTGGTGCCCACTTCAAGTAAGTGCATCATGCATGCATTGTTAGAACATCCCACACGCTTGCCGGATTCACAAGTGTGCTGCATGTGAAGTACAGGTTTCGTAAGCATTATACAACGCTCAACCTGAGTATTTCTACGGTTTGCTCGGGTTTATAAATTTGTTGAGGTGGGCCCATGTCTGCTGAACCGAACCGTTGATGTGATTTCAAACAGATAAGAGGACAAAGATTCAATGGCTATGATTCTCCAATCCGGCAGATTATTTTATTGATGGGGCATCCACATCAGGGCCCATCATATCAACAGTTGGATCAGTGAACCATGGGCCCCACATGTACAAAAGTGAAAAAAAGACCATAACAAATGTTGCGTGACAACTTACCAGTTGTACGGCACCGTTTCTATTTTCACCTTCGCCGTTGCGAATAACATCAACGGTTGCAGCTTTGGAGATCATGAACGGAAACATTTCCCTCCATTGATTCTGCAAAATAAGAGAGAAGGAAGTTATTGAAATTATAGAGTGATGGTCACAAAATGAACGTACGTCTGAGTGTTTCCCTTCGTGTACGGTAGATTGGGTACCAATGGCTCCGATCCATTTCATGATGGGCAGGAATCCGGACGTTTAAAGTGTACTGTGAGAGATGAGGCTGGAAGCGGATTGGCTGTTGTACCACACACCACCAACCTGGCTGGTGTGTTGACGTCACCAAGTTCTCTGTGGGTCCCATCATGAGGTATGTGTTATATCCTATTCGTCCTTCCATTTGGCGGGCTCGGTCTAAGGCTTGAGCAGAAAAATAAGACAGATCCAAAGATTAAGTGGACCACGCAGGGGATTGTACTTGTATCATTGAAACCCTCTCGGGGTCACATAAGTTTTAGATCAATATGATATTTATTTTTCCTTTTTCATCCAGGTCTGTGTGACCTTATGAAGAGATTGGATGGAAAATAAATGTTATAATGAGCCCTATGAATGTTTTAACAGTGAGAATCATTGTTCATATTGCTATATGTGGTGTGGTCCACTTGAGCTTTGGATATGACTAAACTTTGGTATTATTGTTTAAAATGATCTCGCCAAATGGATGAAGGTGTTGATATAATAAATACATCATTATGAAGGCATGTTACTTTGATATCATTTGAATCGTTCATACAACTCTAGATCGAGAAGTGTCAACGGAGCAGCAATGAACGGTGTTGATATGATAAATACATCATTGTGAACCCAGCCTGCTTTTGATGTAAATTTGGGCCCAGTCAAAACGAGCACCAAGTCAATCTCAAGCTATACAAAATGTCATCCATTTAAGAATATGCGGCTAGAATTCAACTCAACTCAACCAGCCCATATAGCTTATTGATGGGCTAGGCCAGAATTCAAATAACCCATCTTGGCCTAGCCTAATTAAAATCCAAAACACAAATTAGGAAAAGCAGGAATACCTTTAGCCCATACATCATTCTTAAACCCAGGTGTGGTCGTGCCGGTATATTGGGTTGGACCATGGGCTAATGAACCACAAACTAGATTTGGGCTGAAATTCGTCACCCGTTTATCAAATGAGTCGGGTTGAAACTGACCCTAACTCAACCAAAACCCGACCCATTACCAGCCACAGGCTTGACGCAGGGGAGGATGTGAGGTCGAGCACCATCTTCCTCAAGAGGATAAGTATTTTGAATCCACGGAACTTCTCCGGACTCCTCACAGAGACTTCTCGAATCCACGAGGAAAGAAAACATAAAATAGAAATAAATTCTAATAAATTTGAAATTGATTAATGAATGAATAAAAACGAGTTCACAACCCCTTAAATAGGGGTACCAAGCAATGGGAAAGAAATCAGAATCAAACTATAATTAAAACTCTTAGAAATCGCGACTTACTGTAAATAGAAAACTTACTATTTATAGATGGTCGTGATATCTACTAGTGCGCAAGGTTTTCAGCCAAAAATATTAAGTGTCCTATTTGGCTTCACCAAACCGTTCTCCTAATTATTCTAAGCTCTTTTCTCGTTGGGCACAACTCATAAAGCTCGACGGATGAAGAGTTATAATCAAACTAAAACTTACCATTTATAGTAAAAATGAAATTAAAACAGGGAAAAGACTGTCGATCTAGAGGTTTTTCGCAATTCCGGGCGTCGCAACCCTGCATAGCAGGGTTGGTTGGATAAAGTAGCTCGTTCTACCCCAAAATTATATATTTTACGTCAGGTAACTCATTCCGGATTATGAGATACGCCCAATTTAAGGTCCGATGGTCCGGATTACTTCTGTCGCCGACCAGGCCTTTTCTGATCTATCTTGGTCATGAAACTGTCCGCGACCCACTTTACATCAAAGCTATATGCAAATAATAGACCCAGTTTTTTCTAAAAAATGGTTAGATGAAAAATCTTACTACGTCCATGAAAGCTTGAACGAGCCTATTGATATCCAAGAAGACTACGCCAGTCTCTCGAGAGGCTTCGATCGATCGACGGGTCCCTGTAGTGGTTGAATCTCCTGGCGAGAACTCACGGACATACTCATCGTAGTTCAGTATCTCCCGGCCTGTCTCGACACTCCGGATCCACAAAGGCTCCCCTGCTGTAGCCATCTTTGTGAGTTCATCCGCTGCATGGTTCACGATCTCCAAAATCCTGGATTTCTCTATCCCGAAAAATCCAGTGTAGTAATCTAAGGAACTCCTGTTCTCTTGATCATCACCGGCCGCTGAGCACGACGAGCTTGGTGATGCAGTGCCGCCGGGGAATTTTCCGGCAGCTCCCCGTAGTTTTTCAATCTACATTGTCAAAATGCAACTCTTAGAAATACTATAGCGAGAGAGAGAAATGGGACATGTGTGGAAGGATCTGGACTGTTGATTTGGTGGGCCATCATGTCGATGGTCAATGGTCCAAAAATGGAGACAATCAGACTAGGAGAGCCTTCTAATGGAACTCAAAATTATTGGATCCTTCAGATTATCCAGCCAACAAATTTTTTTTTTTTTGGGGTTACAACACATCCGGGCAGTGGCCCACTACATCAACGGTCCAGATCAACAAAGGCATTGCCACGTATACTGGCAGTTCTAAATTATTAAAATCACCGTTAGGCTTAATTACCATAAAAGGCGGGCCCCGCTACTGGCCCATTCCCACGATCGGATGGCACACATGTCAGCGATCCGTACCATTTATTAGGCAGATGGCACTGGACGGTTTAAAAAATCCAACGGTCTAGATTCAAAGCACATATGTGGCCCGTTTGATGAGTGTACTAATCTGATGTTGAATATGGGATGTTTACAGTTCGCACCAACCTAAGGAATGGCCCAGATCACTGATATGCATGCCATCCAACGGTGAAAACAAGACCCAGCATGGTAGTTGTGCTGCGTGGCCCCTCATTCTATCAAAATCCTTACTCCTGGATCCTCATCCAATACACAATATCAGACTGCTAGTAATGTTCAATCAGTCCACTTCTTAAGTACCACGGGTCGTCTGGGACCGTTGGATGGATGTTCTTCTGGATTGGTCAATGGTACAGATCAACGGAAACTAACCAAGGATCAGGATTACATGCATTTGAATGTGTGATGATGACCATACATCTAAGCTGTTTTGGAGCGTCAATTCATCCAGGTGGAGCACACCTGATCACACGGTTAGATGGCATGTGGACCCCACATTCCATGTGAAGTGCCTATGGTGGTTGTCACCATCTGCCCTTTAGAGCTTGCACACCTGACTTAGGAGGCATCTAATGGATGGGTTGGATGGTAATCACACATTCCAATGGGCCCCACACATATCATTTTCTGGTTATAGATTATTGCACGAACCTCAGCTTTGAGTCGAGCAATTTCAATGCGGAGCTGTTGTTCTTCGGTTGTCATGGTTGAGTCTTTGTTGGATGTGGCAAAGCCACAGTTGGGGCAGCACGCTTTCTTTATATTCTCTCGCATGCACCGATTCTCTTCTTTAAGCTTGTCCATTTCCGATTTCAGTAGCGAGTTTTCATGCCGCTCTTGAATCGCCTGCATCAGATTTTCTGAATCACCATCATTTTAAACAATATATCCAACACCATAACTTTTAGCACAGGTTCAAGTAGGGTTGCAACCATGCTGGGTTGAGGGTCAATGACCTAAGTGAACCTAACCTACAACCTGACCTGACCCAAATTACAACCCAAGGTGCTAACCCTAACCTAACCCGCATTCCACCCAACTCAATCCAACCTGACCTAATTAATTTCGTCAACCTGACTCCAACCCAATTTCAAACTGGGTTTGATTTTTCCAACCATAACCTAACCCAACCCGACCAGGACCCAGGTAGGGTCAAACCCAAGTTGCATCACTAGCTTTTAAGTGTGTGAAATTCATGCGTTTGGTTAGGGGGTGTTTGGGAAAGAAGAATCTTTTGGAAATCAATTTGCTTTTTTCATCATTTGTGTTGTAAAAGTAGTTATAATATAGGAAATTGATTTTCTTTCTATGGACAATCATTTGTGTTGTAAAAGTAGGTACAAGCTCCTAGGAAATTGATTTTCTTGCAGTGGACGTGGTATTATTATTATTTTTTTAACGTTTGTATTTAGAACACATATAGGAGCATATTTAGGTGCACCATATTCTCACTAAGACGGTGTGTGGCCCTTACCATGGAGCCCACTTGGATGTATGTATTCTACACCCACACCGTCCATCCGTTTTGCCGGATCATTTTAGGTCATCAACCTAAAAATGAATTAGATCCAAATCCCACGTAGAACATATTATAGGAAAGAGTGGCAATTGAATCACCACAATTAAAAACTTCCCAAGGCCACTGTAATGTTTCATTAATGTTCATTTATCATGTAACTTGTTGGTAAGGTGACATAAATAAAAGGAAAAAAAAAAACAAAAAACAAATATCAGCTTGATTTAAAACTTTCATGGCCCATAGAAATGTTTCAATGATCAATCACAATTATCTCTTATGGCATGATCCATATGAAATTTGAAAAAGTTTTCATTTTTGACCTGCTCAATATGCTGTAAATTAAGTTTTTTTGAGATTAATGATAGTTCCATGGCATGAGTCCACTTATAAAAAAAATAAAAATAAATAAATAAATCTACCACTAAGCCGTAGAGTCAAACCCCCCTAAAACAACATGTTTCATTTTTACGGTTGTGCCCTAAAATGTTATGGAAAAAAAAAAAAAAAAGAGGATGGACAGCATTGATATATGCATCAAGATGGGCCCGACAGTAAAGGCCACAAGATTTTGGGTGAGGCTAGGCCGCACATAATCCACTCCCCTTAAAACATAGTTATAGAAATTTATCATTTTAGCATTTTCTTTGAAATCATTAAATCAAGGAGAAAAATAATATATATATATTTAAACATTTCTGTTTTCACATTTTTAGGGATTTTTCATATTCACGTTCACATGTGGCCTTGCTCCAACAAAAATAAAACCAATGAGGTGACATGGCTCAGACCATGAGTGAACACGTTGGTGCACCCTGGCACATGTCATCCGATGAAGTCCAAGCATGGGTAATCTGAACCGTTGTCGTGGTGTCTGGTGCCATGTAAAGGGATCAGATTAAACAAAGCCATCAAGTGGTGGGCCCATACAGACGGTCAAACATGCTCGAGCAGCACCCAAGTTCAAAAATCCAAGATTGGATGGTTAAGATCATCAGCCCATCTCAGCATTCGCTCCAATATCTGGAGACACGTGGATCCCAAGTCCTGACATAGGCGAAACAAATGGGAAGCACGTGTGCACAAAGAATTTTCCCATATTAAAACAAAATGCTAAAAAAGGAAATCCCACGGAGCCCCACTTAGAAAATGACACGTGGAGTGTACGACGTGTCTGCATATGAGTTGTGACAGTTGTCATCGCCTCATTCAACGAACTTTGACCAGTTGGTATACATCTATTTCTGACATTGATTCACCGCTATAGTAAGATAAGGCCATGGCCCACCATCATTGAGTTTGAACCGTACCTTGATCTGGGTTCGACGGTTCTGAAACCAGAACTTCACTTGCCTTGGAGCCAGCCCTAACTGCTTGCTCAGCTGCTGCCTCTGCTTCTCATCTGGATGTGGTGACTCTTTGAATAGCCTGCAAGTATCCACCAGCCAACATGTGTGAGAACTTATGTGGGACCCATCACCGTACGTACCAACATGGAAAACTCATTAATTATAATCCAACCGTTCATCGTTCATTTGGTACACCATGAACGGTTTAAAAGAAATAAAAACAAAGAATAATGCAGATTTTAAGTGAGTCGTGACTCGCAATCTGGGTTGACTCGTTGTTCCCGAGTCAACTCAGTGACGTTGGGTTAAATCTTTTTTGAAAAAAGTGCCAGGTTAGTGCCCGAAACCGTACACCTTTATCCCACCGTCCAAAGATGGTGAGTGGAACTCCGATGTGTGTCTCAGATGGACTTTTTTCAATTCCCCTTTTGAAGATGCGTCGGGATTCCCATCCACTATCCATGGATGGAGGAGATTAAAAGATTAAAACAAGAACACTCACGTTTCCATTTCTCTGATCTGTTCAGCTGTATGTCTATGATATCTTTTTCTCTTCTTCTTCTTCTTATTTTCCTTATCATCTCCTTCTTCTTCTGGTATTAATCCATCGACATCTGCATCATCTTCCGATCGTCCATGGCCCGTGTTTTCACTACTTATGTCGGCGGCATCGTCTCTGCAGCCGCCTCCACTCTCTTCATCACCTTCTTCTACTTCTGAGGGTGAAGGAGCAGCGCCACGAAAGACGCCGGCCTGATGGAAGAAAGAAAGAAGAAAAAAGCAAAATCATTTGGAACGTCTATACATGAAATGATATAATAGTTACAGCGATGAGATAAACGGATGTGATCTTACGAGGGAGAGGGATAGAGCTGGCGATGCGAAGAAGTCCTTTGTACGAGATGGGGGAGGATTCGACATGCTAACGTCCATTATCATCGGAGATTTGCCTGATGGGAAGGGCGTTTTAATGGAGATGGGTGTTGAGAGAGAGAGAGAGAGAGAGAGAGAGAGAGAGAGAGAGAGAGAGAGAGAGATGTGGGCACTTAAGGGCACGTAAAATTAAGGGTATAAAACAAATAAAGCAACTTAAAGAGAGAGAGAGAGAGAGAGAGAGAGAGAGAGGCCGTTAGGTGTGGAATGTTAGATATAAGGAAACCTCGTGTAGCCAGCAACCTACGTTAGTATTAGCTTCAACGGTTTTTGTTGTTAGACTGGCTCTGGCTTGGCCCGGCTTAAGCTAAAAAATGAAACATTTCTACACGTGAGAGTATCTACCACTCAGCTACCATACACACTGCCATGCATACAATAATCAGGACTTTCCAAATTGTAGGCCGCTTTATGATGGGGATGGGAGTATCTACCACTTAGCCTTATTAGCAAACCGATCATACAGTTATAGCCGTCCAATTTAATTATCCATTTGATAGTACTAATTGGCAGTGAGAATATTTGAATTGTTTGATCATTGTAGTTTTTGGATGCCAATCCATCAACCGCTGAATGATTTGAACGTCATAGATCATTGATCTCTGCACTGGATATATGTGAGTTAGATACTAATGCACAGCGGGTCATAGACACTTTTATGGCAAAGATGAACTAGAGAAAGTCTAATTGGAGGTAGAAATGATCCCGACCATCAAAACCTTAAAATAGTCCTATCTCACAAAATTATGATAAATTTTTTGACATATCATATATGATTTTGGGTAGGAAAAGCTACTTTAGCCAACCAACCTCACTACGCGAAGGTTGCGCACGCTGAATTTGTGAGATTCCATCAAATTGATAGTTAAAAGTCGTCTTTATTTTCTTTTTTATTATAAATAGTAAGTTTTAGTTTGAGAATAAATTTGATCATTAGATTATAGGAGTCATGCACAATATGAAAATGGCTTAGAAAAATTAGGAGAATAACATAATTAGGTTAAATTGGACACTTATTATTTTTGGTTGAAAACCATCAACTCTAAGTAGGAATAGAGACATTCCATAAATAGTAAGTTTACTGTTTATAATTAGTCACGTTTTAAAGGTGTTTGAGTTAAAAACTCTGTCCTAGGTTTGAGCTCATTATGTAAAGGATTGTAATTTATTTTTTAATCATCAATCAATTTATTTTGAATATATTAGAAATTATTTTTATCATTACACCTCGTGAATTTGAGGAAGCTCTATGAGTCCAGAGAGCTCCATAGATTCAGAGTAGTTATTCCCTTAGAGAGGCGGTGATCGACCTCATCACTTCCTTCCCTTCGTCAAATCCATTATGTAATTCAAGTATTTCTACAAAATAAATTTCTAAAGCCATGCAACTAACTTTTAATGTGTCTAGTGTGCATGGCATACAACCCCATCTAAAAGGTTGGTCTCACCATGAAGATTACCTAGTACAAAATGCAACCCATTCATCAACTATGGGCCACACATGTAATTTGGACAAGATTAGTACTTGTCCAATATTTTTTATGGTGTGTCCCATCTATGTGTGATTCTTGGGCCAAATATTCTCTATGTTGTAGTTGTAAATGACATTATTTTCAACTAGTTTGCATTTGAGACCTCATTTCTAATTTCATAGTTGTTGGTCAAACATCTCCACTTACATAAATATCTACCCTTCCCAAATTTCTATCAGCTTGGCTAAAGTCAATGTCTTGAAGCAAGCTAGGATTAGGCAAACCTCTACCAGATTAATTGAATCAAATGGAACAAAAAACTAAGTTATCAACTGCATATATAAAATAAGTTAATCTAGCTAAGGCTAGTGATAATCAACATCTCGAGCAGTACAAGTGGTTTTGTTCTTGTGCTGTCCACATGATATCGACTGATTATATTGATCTTTCTTGGAACATCAAGCTAGGGAAGCCGTCACGCAATCCCTCGCTGCCAAAACATGAATCCATGACCTTGCCCGGCGCCTCAAATAAAAAAAGACCATTTATACCCTTCGAACGCCACCTTAGTATCCATAATGCCGAGGGCATTTCCGTCTTGATCCTTAATTAGTAGATAATCGGTCTTTTTCTTTGTGTCGGCCATCGACATGAGATCTTTGGATAGCTCATACGAACAATGTAAAATATTATTTTAGCAATTTTTTTTTCAATAGTTTGTTATCTTTAATACTAGATAGATGATTGGTAGGCATTTATAAATTATATAAAAATTGCACACGTGAAATGAAGTAGTCAAATTAAATTGTCTAAATTAGGCTATTCTATGTGAATCAAAAACTAAGGTTATTTAATTATCTATTTGTCAGATTGGTAGACATTTAAGTCTAGTTTAATTAGCCGTAAATGCATGTAAACTATGGTAAATAAATAATTATGATAGATGTTATATATCCATGTGAGCCCTACTATGATGTGTGCTATATATCTATGCCATCCATTCAATTTTTATATCATTTCAAGGCAAGAGCCGAAATATGAGGCAGATCTAAAGCTTGAGTAGACCATCGTACTCTATATAAAAAAGTGAGGATTGGATGCCTATAATTACAAACTTTGCCAATGATTATAAATATTCTTTTAGAGATATCCCTCATTTTTTAGCTCATGCTTTAAAATAATTTGGATAAAATACATACATCATGGTGGGCTCACAAAGAAAAATCTTGGGATTGTGACCTTGCAGCGGGGGCTGCAAAAACTAGCCTGATAAATTTAAGTTCATGTATGGTACGTGTGTAATTTTAGGGTGCTTGCATGTCAAAGGTCATATTTAGAGTCTCATATGGCTCCTAATTGATTTTGGGTGGAGAGGGAGATATGAGCACGCGGCTCAAAAGAGCTGAGCCGAGCCGAGCCGAACCACTCGGCTAGTCACCGATGTCACCGGTCAATCCGTATGGATATGACCGGATAAAAGGCAGTAAGGAGCAAGGCATCTCGAAGGGGGTAGTTTCTAATTTTCTTTTTTATTTGTTTACGTCTTCATCTCATTTAAAGAACCCAAACGAATCAATGCAATTAATGTATCTGCCTCCAAATATCCCTTTATTTTCTGAACATTTTGTACCATCACAAATTTAAATGCATTTTGAGAGTTTTGCGAGCTCCACACGCACGCACTTACACGTGTGCCATCTCTGCCATGCATCAGTTGGCCCTGTCCAAATAGGAGGTCAGTCCATTTAATAGACGGTCCATATCTATATACCTAATGTGGACCGTCCAATGTTTTCGTACACCTGATGAGTTGAATTTGATAGATGTTTACGGCCAGGTCACACTGACATATTGGTGGGCCCAACTGATGCATGGTTAGATGTCCTACACACGGGTGAAGATGTACATGTGGGGTTAGCAAGTCTCAACATTTCAGTTTAGCTGGATGTACCTTTGGAAAAAGGATGGTGGAAATGTTACTGATAAATCCATTCATCATTTCTACTTTCGGTGTTATGGGATGGTACAGGTACAATTGGCCAAAAGAAAGAAGTGATAGGGGTATTTTTAGAGGAGGCCAATTGCGAGGAAATCAGATTGCGTAGTTGGTGCCCATCGGTGCTTTACCGTACTGAGTAAACTCTATTGGGCCCACTATAAATGTCTGTGACTTATCCTCCACGCCGTCTATCCGTTTCTTCCCGCTAATTTAAGGTATGAGCCCGGTAATGAAGCATATCCAAAAGTTCAAGTAGAGCACACTACAAGAAACAGTGGGGATAATGATATCCACCTAGAGGTGTACACGAGTCGAACCAAGTTGAGCTTGACTCAGCTTGGCCACTAGCTAACCCTAGCTTGAACACGGCTCAGCTCAGTCCTCAAGCTTGATTGGTCAGCTCGGCTCGGTTCGGTCAGTAGCTAGGACCAGTTCGAGCCGAGTTCAAGCCAAGATCGAGCCTGTGCGACATTTTCACAAACACATGGAGTGCACTTTAAATTTCTTACTGTATGTAAAACAATAACAGCTGTTTACAAGTATTTCATAAAACACCTTGTAGGCAACATCAAAATCAAGAAAGAATGGTATTTATTTCATATACATGCCTTCCTTGCCACCCGTCGATACTTCGTTAAGTCATTTCATCAAACACTTGGTGAGCAACATCAATATCAAAGTAAGCGAGTCATCAAACTGGTTCAATTCAAGTTCAATTTGAATTGGGGTCTGATTCGAGTCTAATCGAACTTGGGCAAACTTGAACTCGGTTTCAAACCAAGTCGAATTGAGCTTTTTCGAATCGAGTCGAGCGAGCTAACTGAACTAACTCGGTTCATGTACAGCCCTATGTCCACCACTGTTGAAACTTTCCTAGAGCCCACAATAATGTTCATTTGCCATCTAACTTGTTCATAAGGTCACATACACATTGATGGAGGGAAAACACAATATTAGCTTGCATACTGATGCCCTAGGAGGGTTTCCACAGTGGATGTCATTATCCCTATTGTTTTTGTGGTGGGTCCACTTGAGCTTTGGATATACATTAGTTTTGTGCTCAACTCGTAAAATGAGCCGAAAAAATTAATGAATGGCATGAATAAGCTACATACATTCATGGTGGGCCCAATAAATTAAAGCTTGCTCAATAAGATAAAGTGCATTGGGTTACCTAAGCAGCAGTCTAGTTTAAATTGCATGGTGGCCTTACCATGTGTCATCATGACTTAGTGGGGGCTCACCATGACTCAGGTATGTTTTAGTCCATACATTTTTTTAGGTCATTTCACAAAATATTTCATGTCATTTTAGGGCATAATCCAAAAAAATAAGGTGGATCTAGAGCTCAAAATGACATGGGCCTATTTTTATAAGAGTTAGGTTACATGATGACTCTACCATATGGTGTCAAGACTCTAGGGGACTCCTGTATAATATACATGTTTTTATCTATGGTGTCCATTCATTTTATTTTTTCCAGATCATTTCAAAGCATAATTCAAATAATTTTAAGACATAATCTAAAAAATAGACCGATACAAATATCATATAGACAACACCACGAGAAATAGTGGAGATAATAGCAGCCACCATGCATTGAAACCTTCTGATGTAGAGCGGGTCGCGGACAGTTTCATGGCCAAGATGGATCAGAAAAGGCCCGGTCGGCGATAGAAGTGGCCCAGACCATCAGACCTTAAATCGGCCGTATCTCTCAATCCGGAATGAGTGGACTCGATTCGATACATGACTTCAGTTCAACAGTACCTACCACCCACAGACTGACGGTTAAACTGAGGTTGTGAATCGCACGTTGGGAAACCTCCTTCGATGTATTTCAGGAGAAAAACCGAAGCAGTGAGATTTACCTTTATCTCAAGCGGAGTTTGCATTCAACAACATGGTGAATTCTTCGACAAGAAAATTTCCGTTCCAGGTTATTTACGGACGAGTACATCGCCACACATTAGACTTGGTCCCTCTGCCAAAGCTCTCAGGCATGAGCATTGCAGAAGAACATATGGTTGACAAGATCATGGGCATTCATGCGGAGGTATAAACCAAGCTACATGCCTCGAACGAAAAGTACAAAGAGCGAGCGGACAAGCATCGACGATAAAAAGTGTTCGAGGTGGGTGATCAAGTAATGGTCTATTTACGTAAAGAACGATTTCCGACCGGAACGTACAACAAGTTGAAGAATAAAAAGATTGGATCGGTATCAATCATCCAAAATATCAATAACAATGCTTATGTTGTTGATCTTCCAGATGACATGGCGATCTCACGGACTTTCAACGTCGCGGACCTGACCGAGTATCATGAACCAGCGCAGGATGAGAACTCGAGGACGAGTTCTTTCGAAGTGGAGGGGACTGATGTAGAGCGGGTCGCGGACAGTTTCATGGCCAAGATGGATCAGAAAAGGCCCGGTCGGCGACAGAAGTGATCCAGACCATCGGACCTTAAATCGGGCGTATCTCACAATCCGAAATGAGTTAGCTGACGTAAAATATATGATTTTGGGGTAGAACGAGCTACTTTAGCCAACCAACCCTGCAATGCTGGGTTATGACACCTAGAATTAAGAAAAACCCCTAGATCGACAATCGTTTCCGTGTTTTAATTTCGTTTTCACTATAAATAGTAAGTTTTAGTTTGATTATAACTCTTCATCCGTCGGGCTTTAGGAGTTGCACCCAACGTGAAAAGAGCTTAGAATAATTAGGAGAACGGTTTGGTGAAGCTAAATAGGAAACTTACTATTTTTTGCCGAAAACCTTGCGCACTAGTAGACATCACGACCGTCTATAAATAGTAAGTTTACTATTTATAGTAAGTCGCGATTTCTAGGAGTTTTAGTTGTAGTTTGATTCTGATTTCTTTCCCATTGCTTGGTACCCCTATTTAAAGGGTTGTGAACTCATTTTTATTCATTCATTAATCAATTTCAAATTTATTAGAATTTATTTCTATTTTATGCTTTCTTTCCTCGTGGATTCAAGAAGTCTCTGTGAGGAGTCCAGAGAAGTTTCGTGGATTCAGAATACTTATCCCCTTGAGGAAGACGGTGCTCGACCTCACGTCCTCCCCTGCGTCAGTTTGGTATCAAAGCGAGGTTTCTCCTTAGATCGATGGCTTCTAACGACGGGTTGGTCAATAATCCCATGGGCAGTGCTCCAGGAAATTTACCTTTAACGACGACAGCTTTCGAAGTAGCGCAACAAGAGAATCGGCAAGCCATGCAAGGGCTGCAGGCTTCCATCTACCGCATAGTGGATCTCTTGGTGAAAAACTTAAGGCAACTCCGTATTCTTGGTGGTAATCCTCCACCGCTAATTGCTGAAAATCGTAATCGCACTGATCGCAGGATAGTACCGGCAGTGCATCCAAGGGTCATTCTTGAGGAAGGGAGCTCCAGTGAGGAGGAAATCGACGACATAATTTTTCAACACCCCAGACATGGCGGCGATCGAGTAGATCAAACGGATCGAGAATTCAAGATGCGAGTTGATATTCCTAGTTTTAATGACCAACTACACATTGAGGATTTCCTCGATTGACTACTGGTCCAAGTATAATCCCGAACCCCTATGCTCGGCCAAGGCCCGACAACTGCTATCGTTATGGCCAACCGGGCCACCTATCAAATACTTGCCCCTAACGAAAAGTGGCAAACCTCGCCATCAATGATGGTAGTACTGATAACGCTTATGAAAATCCAGATATTGAAGAACAGGAGCATACCACTGAGGACGAGGAAGATGATTCAGGTTGGGTTCAGCAAGATCACGACGAGTCGCTTGTCGTGAGGCGACTATTAAATGTGCCAAGAAAAGAAGTGTATCCACAGCGGCATAACATCTTCCACACTAGGTGTATGGTGAATCGAAAGGTTTGTGACGTGATCATTGACAGTGGGAGCAACGAGAACATCGTATCCAAGGTCATAGTGAAAAAATTGTAATTGAAAACGGAGCGTCATCCCTCTCCATATACAATCAGTTGGATTAAGAAGGTCAGCGAAACAAAGGTAACTGAATAGTGCACCATATCTTTTTTAATTGGCAAACATTATAAGGATGAAGTAGTATGCGATATGGTTGACATGGAAGCATGTCACATACTACTCGGTCGGCCCTGGCAATATGACCATGACGCCACTCATAAAGGGCGAGATAACATATATATCTTCGTCAAAGACGGCCGGAAGACCATATTGGCCCCTATGGATCCAGAGAGACCACCTGAAACTTCTAAAGTGGAGGGTCGTTTTCTCTTAACCATACGGGACTTCGTGGAAGAATCTAAAGAAACTGGACAGACTTATGCGTTAATTGTAAAAGGGGAAGAACTTGAGCCTACCATCATCCCTGAAAGACTAAGGCCTCTACTGTATGAATTCAAAGAAATATGGCCCGATGACCTTCCTGATGGGTTACCCCCCATGCGGGATCCAACACCATATCGACTTTGTCCCTAGGTCTAGTTTACCTAATCGTCTTCATTATAAAATGAGTCCGAATGAGTGCGAGATTCTACAGGGACAAGTAAAGGAGTTGATCCGTAAGGGTCTTATTCGAGAAAGTATGAGTCCATGTGCTGTACCAACTCTATTAACTCCAAAGAAAGATGGGAGTTGGCGCATGAGTGTCGACAGCCGAGCCATCAACAAAATCACCATAAAATATAGGTTTCCTATACCGTGGTTGGACGATATGCTGGACATTTTAGAGGGTGCAAAAATGTTCTCTAAATTAAACCTAAGGAGCGGCTACCATCAGATTCGAATACGGCCGGGTGATGAGTAGAAAACGACCTTTAAGACCAAGGAAGAATTATACGAATGGATGGTTATGCCCTTTGGTCTTTCAAATGCGCCTAGCACATTTATGAGATTGATGAACCAAGTTCTGAAACCTTTCATTGAGCGGTTTGTTGTGGTTTATTTCGATGATATTTTGATATACAATTAAGATGAAACTACCCATATAAAACACCTCAAGAAGGTCCTTCAAGTGCTCACTAAAAATAAATTGTATCTCAATTTTAAAAAGTGCAGCTTTATGATTGATAGCCTATTGTTTCTGGATTTTGTCGTAACATCCACGGGCATTCGAGTGGATGAGGAAAAGGTGAAGGCAATCAGAGAATGGCCGGTTCCCACAAATATTCACGAAGTGCGAAGTTTTTATGGACTGGCGACATTCTATCGTCGGTTAGTGAAAAATTTCAGTACCATTGTGTCCCCAATCACAGATTGCATGAAGAAAGGACAATATCAGTGGACTGACGAAGCCGACAGGAGCTTTGCCGAAATCAAGCGCAGATTATCCACGACCCTGGTTCTTGTACTTCCCAACTTCGACAAACTGTTTGAAGTCGAATGTGATGCCTCATATGTCAGAATTGGGAGAGTTTTATCTCAAGAAGGTAGGCCGATAGCCTTCTACATTGAGAAACTTAGCGATGCATGCAAGAAGTGGTTTACATATGAGATCGAGTTATACGCGGTGGTTTAGGCACTGCGACACTGGTGACATTATTTGATTCAAAAGAAATTCATACTTTACACGGACCATCAAGCTCTCAAATTCATTAATAGTCAAGCTAACATTAATCGTGTGCATGCTAGATGGATCTCGTTTTTGCAGGAATTCACGTTCGTACTAAAACACAAATCAGGGCAACAGAATAAAGTAGTTGATGCACTGAGTCACCGTGCAACTTTGTTAGTCACTATGAGCAATGAGGTTGTCGAGTTCGAGCGCTTCAAAGACATATATACCGATGACAATGACTTCAAGGACACATGAGTTAGATGCCAAGAAGGTCGCCCCGGCGACTTATATATGGAAGGCGGGTTCTTTTTCAAAGGAAATTGACTCTGCATCCTGAACAGTTCGCTAAGGGAACAGATAATCCAAGAGCTACATGGAGGTGGCCTTAGTGGACACCTTGGGCGAGACAAGATGCGAGCTCTTATGGAAGAATGGTATTACTAGCCGCAATTGGTACGTGATGTGGGAAAGGCAGTCCAACGTTGTTATATTTGTCAAACCGCCAAGGGGCAATCTCATAATAGGGGCTCTACACCCCGTTACCCGTGCTTGAAGGCCCTTGAGAGGATTTATCTATGGACTTTGTGCTTGGTCTCCCTCGAACACAACGCGGCATGGATTCGGTGTTCGTGGTAGTAGATTATTTCTCCAAGATGACGCATTTTATTCCATACAAGAAAACTCTCGATGCAACACACGTGGCGAATATATTCTTCAGAGAAATTATGCGGTTACACGAGGTTCCCAAGACTATTACTTCTGATCGTGACACAAAGTTCATAAGCCACTTTTGGTGGACTTTGTGGACTCGATTTGATACATGACTTCAGTTCAGCAGTACCTACCACCCACAGACTGACGGTTAAACTGAGATTGTGAATCGCACGTTGGGAAACCTCCTTCGATGTATTTCAAGAGAAAAACTGAAGCAGTGGGATTTGACTTTGTCTCAAGCGGAGTTTGCATTCAACAACATGGTGAACTGTTCGACAGAAAAATTTTCGTTCCAAGTTACTTACGGACGAGTACCTCGCCACACACTAGACTTGGTCCCTCTGCCAAAACTCCCAGGCATAAGCATTGCAGCAGAACATATGGCTGACAAGATCATGGGCATTCATGCGGAGGTATAAACCAAGCTACATGCCTCGAACGAAAAGTACAAGGAGCGAGCGGACAAGCATCAGCGATAAAAAGTGTTCGAGGTGGGTGATTAAGTAATGGTCCATTTGCGTAAAGAACGATTTCTGACCGGAACGTACAACAAGTTGAAGAATAAAAAGATTGGACCGGTACCAATCATCCAAAAGATCAATGACAATGCTTATGTTGTTGATCTTCCAGATGACATGGCGATCTCACGGACTTTCAATGTCGGGGACCTGACCGAGTATCATGAACCAGCTCAGGATGAGAACTCGAGGACGAGTTCTTTTGAAGTGGAGGGGACTGATGTAGAGTGGGTCGCGGACAGTTTCATGGCCAAGATGGATCAGAAAAGGCCCGGTCGGCGACAGAAGTGATCCAGACCATCGGACCTTAAATCGGGCGTATCTCACAATCCGGAATGAGTTAGCTAACGTAAAATATATGATTTTGGGGTACAACGAGCTACTTTAGCCAAATAACCTTGCAGTGCCCGGTTGCGACGCCCGAAATTGCAAAAAACCCCTAGATCAACAATTGTTTCCCTATTTTAATTTCGTTTTTACTATAAATAGTAAGTTTTAGTTTAATTATAACTCTTCATCCGTCGGGCTTTAGAAGTTGCGCCCAACGTGAAAAAAGCTTAGAATAATTAGGAGAATGGTTTGGTGAAGCCAAATAGGGCACTTACTATTTTTAGCCGAAAACCTTGCGCACTAGTAGACATCACGACCGTCTATAAATAGTAAGTTTACTATTTATAGTAAGTCGCGATTTCTAGGAGTTTTAGTTGTAGTTTGATTTTGATTTCTTTCTCATTGCTTGGTACCCCTATTTAAAGGGTTGTGAACTCGTTTTTATTCATTCATTAATCAATTTCAAATTTATTAGAATTTATTTCTATTTTATGCTTTCTTTCCTCGTGGATTCAAGAAGTCTCTGTGAGGAGTCCAGAGAAGTTCCGTGGATTCGGAATACTTATCCTCTTGAAGAAGACGGTGCTCGACCTCACGTCCTCCCCTGCATCACCTTCCTAAGGCCCAAAGCTTATGTAGATATTGGCTTCAAAGGAATAATGGAATGAAAGCCTTAACATGACTAGCATAGGTACCAGTGGGGCATACCTACTGCTATCACGAAGAACGGCTTTATGCATGAGATGCATACTGTCCATCAGGCGCAGAACTCTTTTTTGGCATTGACCCCAAAAACCCTATAGATATAAAATTCAAGTAGGACAACCAAAATAGGAATAGTGTAAAATCATGACTTAAAACTATAGATTCACATGACATGTCCCACCTTATTTTTGAAATAGCATGAATTTTGGTGCATTCTTTCGTCTAAATAAGATGCATCATACTAATGGATTGGATGGAACGTATAAACTGCAGTGAGCTACACACACCAATTAATGAAGGTTGTCCCATCGTAACGGTTCCATGTGGTTGGGCCTATCTAAGTTTTGGATTTTATGGAGGCAGTGCACCTCTTCGACAAGATAGATCTTATCACGTCTTTGTTGGCAGGAACCTCTTCCTTGGGAGTGGATTAGGTGCAGCCCAGGCCTCATTGAAGATGGTACAGGACTTTTCGCGCAGATTGCAGACACTTTCATGGCAAAGATGGAGCAGAGAAGGCTTAATCGGATGAGGAAATGATCTGGACCATCGGGACTTTAAATTGGCCATATCTCTCAAATCGGGTTTAGTTTTTCGACATATTATATATAAGTATAACTTTAGGGTATGAGAAGCTACTTAAGCCAACCAACCCCCCTGCTATGTCAAGTTGCATATGCCGGCTTCGTGAGATTCCATCATATCAATGGTCAAAAGTCCATTTTAATTTGAGTATAACTTTTAATCTATTGAGTTATAGGAGTTGCGCCCAACATGAAAAGAGCTTTAAAACGTTAGGAGAATAACATGGGTGGGCCAAATTGGAGACTTATTATTCTTGGCCGAAAACCTTGAAGTGTAATAGGAGGCCATCTATAAATAGTGAGTTATCACCTTTTTAAGGTGTTTTATTTCGAGTCTAAGTCTAAAACTCCATCTTAAGTTTGGGTTTTTTTTATTTAAAGGGTTATAATTTCAATTTCTTATTATCAATTAAATTATTTCTAATTTATTAGTAATTATTCCTGCTCTTATCACTCATGGATTTGAGGAAGCTCGGTAAGGAGTCCAGAGAGCTCCATGGATATGGAGTAGTTATTCCCCAAGGAAGACAGTCTTCGACCTTATCACGTCCCTCACAGCACCACAAGTGGACCATATTATAGGAAACAATAGTGATTAAACTACCTACTATTAAAAACATCTTGGGGGCACATTAACGTTTTCATAATTTTTATTCGTCACCGAACCTATTAATAAAGTCATACAAACTTGGATGAAAGGAAAAATAAATAAATACATGCTTGATCCAAAACTTTTGTGGCCCACAAGAAGCTTTCAATACTACAATTTACTGTGGTATGGTGTTATGAAGAGTTGGATATGTTTAACTTTTGGGCTGTTGCCCTAAAATGTTAAGGAAAAACGAGTGGATGGTATGCATGTGGAATACATACATCAAGGTGGGCCCCATGGTAAAGTCCAAACCTAATCGACGCACTATGCCTCTGTGAGTATAATTTAATTTCGACGTGGCTTTTTATCACGATGTTAGCTGGAATACATATGATCAAACGGACGCAATATATCCCTACTTTGCCTTTGGATCTCTGGAGTACATCTTTGGATGATCAAAGCTTTTTATATGATGGGCCTAATCTTGGATGGGAGAAAGTAATAACAGTTAGAATGGAATATTTCAGACACGATCGTTTCACTCTTTTGCTTTTGAGTGTGGATGGTTTTCTTAGCCAATGAACACACAATTATATGCATTTTGTTGCTATTCCACATACACACCATATGAACAGTTTGGATCGTTGAAAAGTAACCAAAATCAACGGCTAAAGTCCCTACTATGGTCATTGGATAGGGGCATGTTTGGATGGCACCTATTTTCATACATTTTTTTTAAAAAAAATTATTATTATTATTATTATTATTTTGTTAGCTTGTTAGTAAACCCCGCTGTCAGTTCACACTTCACTGTTAGCCACCCTCGCTAGGATCCATACCAAGACCTCAGTGTTGAAAATGGCTCACCTTCATTTATGTGATGTGTTTGACAATCCAAATCGTTCGTCAGGCTCACCTTCATGAAAACCCGTTGTAGTGAAAAATCTAGCCTGTTGGACGCCTGCTGTTATCTTAACCATCCGTGTGGGGGAATAGTGGGCCAATGGATCATCCGGTTAGTGAACTTCTTTTCACTTCTGGCCATTCATGGTGGGGCCCACCAAATGAACAGTTCTAATAACTTTTGATGGGCCCATGCAGGTGGAACTCCCACGAGATTCAACATGATAATGGGTCCATCCAGCACGGTTTTCTTTCTTTCAATCTTGAGCGTCCATCTAGTCAGAACCACTGTGGATGTAAAATGATTCAACATATGCATAGATCGGATGATCCTGCTGATTGGTTGCCATTGATCTAGACTGGTCATTAACTTCAACTCTTGTTTTATGCAGTACCATGCAACTATCACATCCATCTGACAATCGTGACCATCTGATCAATAGCATTCGATATTGACGGCCAAGATTATTGAAAAAAAAAAAAGGCACAATCAACAATTAGGATGCATGTAATTGTCAAGTGCCACATGTGTTTGATCGTAAGAGATCACACTTCTTTTAGGAAATCCTTACCATCTATTTTATATCATAGGAAAATGATCATTACAAAGATAAGACCCAGCCATGAAACTAGTTATTGACTTAATAGACGGTTCGGATTGATCTATTATATAGTCCAAATGACACAATCCAGCTAGGAGCACCGTAACTTACAGTGCTCTCAGAGCACTGGAGCATTTCTCCTCGTTCTGTTGGTGGAAGTCATATGGACAGAGAGGATGAATCCATGAGTCCCGCTCTAGGGATGTCTATCGCTCAATACATCATATTTAGAATGTGTGATTGTAGATCGAGAACGTTCATATAGTGGGTAATGTTAAATGGAGATATAATTGAGAATCATACTGAATAGTCAGTCACACACACCCCCACACACTTAGGGCTGTAAATGGTCGGGTTCGGGGCGGGTTTAGCCAAAACTAGACCCGCCCATTTACTAAACGGGTCTGAGTCCAAATTTTAGACCCAAACCCTTTTACTAAATGGGCGGGTCCGAGTCAACCCATTAGACCCATTTATAAATGGGTCCGGGTCTGGTAGAGGGAGATCCACCCAGACCCATTTATAAATTGGTCGGGTCTAACGGGTTTGGTTAAGGGAGATCCATACCCTGAACCAAACCCGTTTAGAAACGGGTCTAACGGGTCCAACGGGTTGTTGATGCATGAGAAGTGTAATTCTGTTTTTAGCCTTAAATAAATAAATTTTTTCCAAAAATTTGAAATTATTTTAAATATCATTCAAATGGAATATTTGTTAATGTTAAAGTTATAGAAACAAAATTAAAAATTTGAGAAATTAAACAAGATATACCTTTAGATTCAATTCTTCAGATAAATCCTCCAACTCATTAAATCGTCATCCACTTCTACTACATGCAACTCCTCATTCAAATCTACAAATTTTACACATGACATACAACCTAGTTAATAGAGATTTAGAAAAACTTTTCCATATTAACTAATGATTATACATCTATTGGCTGGAGGGATCTTAAATAAACAACATGGTGAGCCGGATAAAAAATCAAGGAGGTGTATCTTATTTTCAAACTAGTTTGTATTTTATTTTGAAGTGGGAACGCCACTGTTAGTTGCTTAATATAGAAGTGGCTCCGGCGCGCCAAGAGAATATATAGGGAAGTGGGAAGGATATGGGTCTAGACAGTCCGGTCAATACATCTCATGTAAGGTAGACCATGCCCATTTACTAACAGGGTTCGGATCGGGAACGGGTCAAATGAAAGGAACCCTGGGTACTGTTAAAATGGGTCTATCCTTGGACCCAGACCCGTACCATTTAGCAAACGGGTCGGGTTTGGGTCGAGTCTTAATGGGTCGGGTCCGGGTACCCCATCGGGTCCGCTGACCCATTTACAGCCCTACACACACTTACGCAATCACGCTAGTAGAATTTCACCACCTATTAGAATTTCACCACCTATGGGTACTCGAGCCCTTGACCTGGTGTTGAAACTCCCGAGAGTCTACGACCGGAGCAAGAGTAAGGACCCATTTTTTGTTAGTTGGCCAACGTGAAAATACCCATCAACCTCTTCCTCCATCTGTATCTCATCACGTGGAAGGGAGAGATAGGACAGGAGCACGTTACTCAATAAAGTCCCATGCCAAAGAAGGGTCCTAATCCATCAAGAGTGGATGTGCTGGGTCAGTGGCACAGTTCTCATTTATTTCATAGGTGGACAAATTCAACACTTGTCCTACAAAGTGCCTAATACAACCAAGCTCTTTGGGGCCCACCACATTGCATATGTTATATCCACTACGTCTATCAGGTGATTACCCATATATCCCCCCTACATATATACAAAAGTGCAACAGGGCTAAAAAAATTTTAAAAAAAAAAAAAAAAAAAAACGAAAACGGACCACAATAATAGGAACAATGTAAAATTGTACTTAAAACCCGTAAGTTCATGTGTTTTGGCCGGCTTGAAGTTTCGGATTAGTTTATTTTGTATTATCACTTCATCTCAGCGAGTCGCAATGAAAGATACAGATGGTAGTGGCCAATGCACAAACTTACAGCCGACATCCCATTTCCATTGTTCCTTGCCTCCTAGCCTATAGATCTTTCCAATTTTCAGCCCAGGGCCTAGCATTAATTAAGGAGCCCACCTGATGAACAGAATGCATTTCACATATAGAACATGGTAGGCCCATAAAGTTTTTTTTTTTTTTTTTTTTTTAAATAATTTTAAAGACACACTCACACCTTAAATACACCCCTGCACTCACACCACAAAGGTTTTTCACCGCAGTGGATACTCGAACACACGACCTTGTGTTGAAACTCTTGTGAGTCTAGCATTGAGTCATGGGTAAAGTACCAAGGCCTCGTAGAGACTAGCAGGTCTAGGAATTGCATAAAACAAGAGCTTTTGGAAGTTCTCACTTTGTAACCACACCTTAGATCATGACTTTATTGATATCTATTTTTCTTTCAGTAATTATGTCCATCCAAACATCCACATATAACCTCTCTCATTATAAGGGAATCCATGGAAAACCAACCAAGCGGGAAAAGGGCTCCCTTGATGTGAGTCTAAAGCATGTTTTCAAATTGGGGTTTTCTCAAAGTAATCATTCACTTATATAATTTCCATTTCTTTAGCATAAGAAATAAGGTGAATTGTTTAATAAATTTGGAATTTTCCTTTAAAAAAATAATTCCAGTTCTGACATATATATATTTGGTATTTTTCCTTGATAAACAAATGAACCCTCTATTTTTGGAATCCACAGGTGCATAATTGCAAAGGAATAATCATTAGATAATCACCAAGCAATCTATTTCATGTTATTTTCTTTTGGTTATCAAAACACTCACAATTTTCTAAGTAAAAAAGATAGCATTGACTGCGGAGCTCTCCGTACTATAAGTTCCACTCAAAACAAGTGATACAGGTATCCCGGTGGTGAGTTCGAGCTCATCCGCCCCCTTTACAAATGATGTAGGGTCCATGTGACTCTCTCTCTCTCTCTCTCTCTCTCTCTCTCTCTCTCTCTCTCTCTCTCTCTCTCCCCGTTTGTCTCTCTATACATCATCATTCTCTTTCAAAGCTTCATAATTTAACTTACATGTTTTGTTCCCTAATGCTTGGTGAAACTTCATTTATCTCCTATTTATGGTATCTAAGTTTATGATGCTTTTGCTCTTTACCATTTTGATTTCCATAGTTTGCTTGGAAGACCAGCTAACCAAGCTAACTCAATTTTTTTGAGTGTCCTACACGCCTTTGTTCAAATATCATCTATCCACACAACCCTTCTTCTTTACTCCTTGTGTTAGTGCTACCTTACTTTCCAAATTTCTATGATAACATAAACTCCTTCCCAACCCTATCAAAGTGTGTGGGTTGTTGGCAGTTCTAGCCATGAGGATATGGTCCTTGATCAAATGGAGTGATGTAATAGGATTTGTGTAGATAACCCTAATAATTACTTGGAATAACCTTAGATGATGATGATGGTGTTTTAACTTACAATGCAATGTGTGTAGCCCATTGTAATGTGTGCTTGACATCCAATCAATCCATCATGTGTGTCCTTCATCCCCCTTTTAGAGCTCAAGAATCAGAAATCGGATTGCATGAGTAAACTTTGGTGGGCCCACCGTGACTGTATGTGGCTTATCCACACCACCCATCCATTTTTTCAACTCATTTTAAGGGTTGAGTCTAAAACTGAAACATATCCAAAGTTCAAGTGGACCCCACCACAGGAAACAATGAGGATAATGATGTCCACCGTTGAAACTTTCTTAGGGCCCCAATATACAAGCTGATATTTGTGTTTTCCCTTCATCCATGTCGAAGTGACCTCGTGAACAGGTTACATGACAAATATATAAACATCATGGTGGGCCCTAGGAAGGTTTCGAGGGCCTATTAACTTCTCCAACCAATCTATACCAATATACTGGTTAGGAAAGATTCGTTCTTTGTTCTGATTTTGAACATTTCTATATATAAAAAGCAAAACAAACAATTTTATTATAAAAACTACTAACGAATAAATGTAAAATTCCCATATTAGAAGTTCTTGATTATACACAACCGTTAGATACGCGACCTTTCATGTTGTTTTCAAGGAAGAGATCAAAGATTTTTTTTATAAATAATAAAAAATAAATAAATAAATAAAAACCATATAACGAACCCATGATATTCTTTGCTAATTCAATACGTGAAGGAGCCTGTACACATGCAAATGTGGAACATGTGTGCATTCTGAGCTTTCCATCAAGTAGGCCACACTCTTATGTATTTCATTCTAAAAATCAGTCCATTTCACACCTCAGGTGGGCCACAGTATACAAAACAAATAAACAGCTAGATGTAAGTATTGTTTCCAACCAGATGGAAGGCCAACGATATAGCACACGTGTTCCATATTAACAATTATAAGTAGAAAAAGTAACTTCTTTGGTGGTATCCAAACAGGCCCTTAATGTCCAATTAGGCTGGGTCAACTCAATCTCCAGGCATAAGTTGAATCGACTTTATGAAATAATACATAAATTAAGAATGGTTTATGAAGTGGTATTCAATCTTTTTAAGGTATGGAATGTTTAACTTGCTAGAAAGGTACATGTATTAATTAAATAGCCGAAGATAACCATGTCTGAATCAGGCTGGTTGCTATTAATGTGTTGGTGCTTCTAACCACGAGGTTATAGGAAGTAGATAGCCTGGGGAAGTAATAGAAGTTTCAGATCAAGCAAATATTTTTGTGTTTTCATTTCATCTCAGTAATAATGACCGTACAATGACATATAAACATTATGGTGGACCCAAGGAGGTTCCATCGGTAGGTATTCACCGATTACTTATTCTTGTAGTGCACACAGCCCACTTGGATTTTTAACTTACCTCATTTTTGGTCCCATATTCTAATATGATCCGGATCCTCTTCTTGCTACAAATAGAAAAAACCTGCTGGTTGCAATCTAATTGTACCACATCATCACACACTGCATTTAATGTAGTGGTGTTGACAATGTCAATGATGACGTGGACCAATCACAATGTAGGAAAGCAAGATTTTCTTGATTATGAGAAGCAGAGGATCTAGATTCTCCTCGCCAACATTGAAGTGGGCCCCACCTAGTTTCCTGTGTTGCAGGAAGTACCTACGAAAGGCTTTCGCAGGCAATCCACATCTGACGTATTGGTCCAATTCCCTTCAGTCACGCTGGGCCATGTTGAGTCCAGCCAACTTGATTAGTCTTGTAGAGTATACTCATGACTCAGCTCGAATTCTCAGCGAGTTTCGAGTCGAGTCAACAAAACCTAGAACTGCTCCAGTCGAGACATGTGTGGGATTGAGTGAGACTTTTTTATCTTTTATTTCCCCTTGTGAAAAGGGTTGTTGGGAATGGTAGATAAAGGGTAACAATCACATGATTTGTAGCAGATTTAGGAATCCATTTCTCATCTCTCTCTCTCTCCTTTGTGTGTGGTAATCCAAATAAGCTGTCTCTCTTTTTACATTATCCCGTTCTCTTCCTTTAATTTTTTATTTTTTTTTAGCTCTCTTTTTCGTAAATGAAGGAAAAGGAAAGGAAAGAGAAAGAAAGGAATCTGAAGCAAGAAAAGGCAGATCAATGCTTTCTTTTTCTTTCACTCCTTTTACATTTCTTATACTGCAAGCTTAGTCAAGATCTAGATAGGAACCTATCGATTTTTTTATTTGGGATATATGGTTACAAGAATTTAAAAGCAGATAAATGATAGTCCATAACGTATTGCACTTTTCTGTCTTTTTCCTGCCAACGTGTAACATATGTGGCGCCATCCAAGCCGTCAAAAAGGTAGGCCCCTTCCTTGAAGTTCTGATCAACGGAAGATTTGATACCCCGACGTTTGTTCTTCGGCACTTGGGGCTGTAGTATATTCCAAGGGCTGTGATGTCTGCCCTTTGAATAGTATGGATTCAGAATCCGAACGTCACGAGACGGTAGGAAATCAATGGACGGCTAGCTATCAAGTTGACCCAGAGCACAAATGCGATGTAGTCGGAAGAAGTGTGGGTTCCACAGATTCGTGGGGTAGGCTGGGAGTGGGCCCCTCCATGATGATTTCGTGAAATCCAATCTACCCATTAGATGCATGATGATAATCTAGCCGTAGGGATAAAAATTTAAGTGGATTAGTGATTCAAGTGGACCACACAACTAGAAACAGTGGAAGAGATGACACCAACCCTTGGATTTTATGGGGGTCACTGTGATGTTTATCCCAAATCCATTCTGACCATCAGTTGAATCATTCATTTTTATGAGTAAGTCATAAAAATCAGGCTGACATGTGATTCAAGTGGGCCACATGAAAGGAAACAGTTGGGAGAGGTACATACACCATTGAACTTGTACAGGCCTACTATGATGTTCATAAAAAATCCTTTCCAATCATTAGCTGCCTCATGAAAACTCATGCATGGGCCCAAAACTTAGGCCCATATATATTATTTATGTGGGCCACACATCAAATGAAACAATTTGGATGGTTGGCGTCTCCTGCCTCATTTAGGTTACTGTTTAGCGTATGCTAGCTTGATTTTCATGACAATCGATCTTTATGGTGGGGCCCACCTTTTTTGTGGCTCCTATGTCCTACACAAGTTACCAATTCCATGCTCAGGTAAAGAAGAGGCTTTAAAAGGGAAACGATCATGTATAACTACAACATTCTAAGCTTACCATGCTACACCACCATTTATCTTAGTTCATATCCAATCTGTGCAAAAGGTGAGTACCATCGCCAGGATCACCTACTACAAAAATCAGGTGGGTCCGTTCATCAAGTGGGACACACCTGTACATTGTTTCAGATCATCTGGCCCATTAATTTATATGGTGTGGTCCACTTGATGAAACGGTAGTGTCGTTAGTTATATAATCACATGCATGCTACGTGTGTATGTGTTCCTACTTCCTACTTCCTACTCTCTCTATCAGGGTGTAAAAAGGCACCCTCTACTTGAATTTGGTCAGGGATGATCCATTCGATTAATATGGACACTCCAAACCCTAAAATCAAAACCTCATCATAAAACACAATGCAAAAATTGTACTTATGGAATGATCCTATCCATGCGTTCCATGTCCTGCTAAATGAATGGCTTGGATTGCCTACACCAAAATATTCTCGATTGCCTATCTAAATTATCCATTCTGTAGCCCCCACTTTGGATTGCCTTTGTCTCTCAATAATTACTTTGATAGGCTGATCCTAATCATCCATCTGTCTTGGCAAATGGTCAAAAGAAAAAGATCAATGATTATGGATAGAACAATTTGCGTGTAGATTGGAATGAATGGTTCTAGATTAATCGAAGTGCCCATTTGTTCAATAATAATTATAGTATAAGCAGCTTCTATGTACTTTATCATAGATCACATGGCCTCTATTTTCACATCATCATTGGGGTTAGGGTGGCAATGTGCGTTTATTTCAACAAATTCACAAGTTTTTTAAAAAAGTTAAAAGTGTTTGTTGGATTTTTTGTTATTTTGTACTTTAAATAAATAAATAAATAAATAAATAAATAAAAAAAAGAAAAAAAAAACCATGTTAGATAGAACGAGAAAAGAAAATGGCTATATATCTTTGCTTAACATAAATTCTTGTCAAGTGTGTTGAATTATACTCAAGTGTGCATGTGCGCACAGAGGTATTGCTAGTGGAAAATTTGGTTTGGAAGCCTGTAACCAGGTGTATGCGCACATGCACACCTGCGTATATTTGCATGCAGGAGGAGTGCAATTGGACCCTGAATAAGCTATGCTTGTTAAAGGTCAAACACTAATGATGAATGACCCACATTATGGACGATGAATATCGGAGGTATTAAAGAGACTTTCAAAATAATTACTTAACAATGTTTCTTTACTTTTTGGATAATAAGTATGTTGTTTATCAAACATACTTATTTACTGATCATGTAGAAATTAAGATAAGTTATACTTATGGCATAAGTAGCTTATTTAAAGTAACTTATGAACCAAATGCCTCCTTAATAACTTCAAAAAAAAACAAAAACAAAAACAAAAAAGGTTTCCATAGAAAAGGTTGCTTATGATTCAAATGGCCCCTTAATAAATTTTTTATTTTTTATTTTTAAAGTTTCCACGGAAAAGGTCGATGAATACCGGTTACTGCCATCTTCTTCGAGAATTAAGTAATTTATCATTTTATAACATCTTCTCATATTTTTGTTTGATACCATCAAAATAGTTTCTTTATAATGTAATTTACTGACGCATACTTTATTAGACACTCATACATGCATAATCAGGATTTATTTGAGAATATAATATCCACAAGTTTGAATATTTTTCCCATATTCTTAGGTAACTTAATTTGGTGTATCATGTAACTAATTTCTAGATTTTGTACTTCATAAATATAACGCCATTATTCCATTATTTGGAAAGCAGGAACTCACTCAGTTCCATCTACAAATGAGTCAAGGCTCGGATTATTCTGACCGATGACTTGCCTCAGTTTTGTATGCTTTGACTAGGTCTATCATATTTTTACTTGAATTTTTTTTTTAAAAGGACATAATTATATATAACAGATCACATGATATTAATGTGTTTAAAATACTAATTAATAATAATATTATGATAAATTTTCAATATATGAAAAGAAATTTATTCATTCCAGTGCCTATGATGTTCATCAGCACAAAAAAGTCGTAGTAATGCCTCGTAGTACTAGCGACCTCAATGTTGAAATGCATTGTCTATCACTAAGACATGGGTTGGAAACCGTAGCTTTAAATGGTGTGAATAAAACAATGGTATTAATATTGTTGTGTAAAGGAGGAGAATGCGTTTTGGGAATGAGTGAAATATTAATTTGGATATAAAAGGGAAATCTGATTATGCATATTAATTAAATTAGTATATAATTGCTATTAAATAGTAAAGTTTAGAAATACTACTAATAAAAACAAAAAAAAAAGTAAGTCAAATATGATTATTTATTACTTGATTTAACACTTTCCCTAGTTTCATGACTCAGTGGACCAGCCCAGTCAATGAAAAAAACAACTAAGTTCCCTAAACGCAAGCAAGTTTTGTATAGAAACTATCCATAGCATGGATTGACTAGGTTTTTTGTTGAAGAGGTTTAAATCCACAAGCGCGTGGAGCCTTGGCATCCACATGCTGGAACATGTGTGTTTGATTAGATCTTTCCATCAGGTGAGCTGCACTATTTAGATATCTTCGTTTAGAACTAAAGCCGCTTCATAAATGATTCAAGCCGCTTCTCAAACTACTATGAAATTTTGTTTTAACCATCAATATACTTTTTTCATTTTGGCCAACATGAGGAGTAAAGCGGCCTGATTTTTTTCGCATAAGATCTAAGCATTTCTTCAACCAGGACAAAGCTCGGGCAACTCAAGATTAGGTTTTGAATCATTTCACGTGCAAAACTTGTGTAATTACATTTTTTTAAAAAAATTACTAATGGAAAAAAAGGTGTGCTCTAGCTTTGCAGTTCTATCTACCAGCCCGTGCTCATCTTTTGATGGTTTTTAAAAATCTTTTATGGGTCCGACTTCACTTTCGCTGCCTAACATTCAATTCGCTCTTTCAGGTGCTAGAAGAAAAGAAAACAATAGTCGTATTCATTGTTTATAATATATATATATATATATATATATATATATATATATATATATATATATATATATATATATGAAATAATGCATCTTGTCACGAAAGTACCAAACATATTTCTTATGCATTGTGCAAAGCATGGAAGGTAGATGGACATTCATTTTATCATTTAATCAATCTTTTTATGACCTCAAAATTCATTTTGGATTTTATTGAAGAAAAGTTCATGTTTGCTACCACTTAAACATGAGTTCATCTCCTTTTAATTAATCATAATTATGAATTAGAGATTATGATTAAAGATTATCAAGATTATTTTTAATTCTTATGAAGAAATAATGTAATTATGATTACTAAAATGAGATGAACTCATTTTAAGTGGCACCCAAACAGGCCTTTAATGTTCAATTCTCCTAATTTCTTTTATTCTTGTAATTTCCCTATCTTCATAATCAAGAAAAAAGTCAAATATAAATTGTGGACATCCTTGCATGCATTTATTTTCCATTATGATCATTTAAATATTACACTAATCTACAATTCCAATTCAAAAATTGAAACTTGGTATAAGAAAACCAACCATGGTGAGTGTGCTGAAGTGTCCTTAAATCCAAGACCATTTATCTAAAGATTTTCTAACCGTCCATCGAACTTCATGGGCCCTACAACTCGAGTGGCCGGCAAGGGCGCGTGATGTGTGTTGCAACCATGGCATAATGCCGTGTGTCAGGCCGCAGCATGCCCCACATGTCATCATCACCATGCATCTTTAACTTTAATTATGGAAGTACTTAGTAAAATTCATGTTAAGGGAGATTGTTATCCTTCTATGAGATTAGTAGTTGGGGAATGGTAGATGGACATTTGAAAGCTACCAAACTCATCACATTTGATTTTGGATGGGAAAGAAACAATTTGAAGTAAATGGCAGTGGAATTGAATGGTGGAGGTTGGCTATAATGAATGTGTGTATACAAGAGAGAGAGAGAGAGAGAGAGAGAGAGAGAGAGAGAGAGAGTGTGAGGGCTTCATGAATGCCATTCGTGTTATGGAGGGAGCTCATTCATGAACGCCATTCTATATCTTGAGGTCATGGAATTTAAGAGAGGAAGAGATTCCATCCACCTATTCTTTGTACTTTGTGATTTTTGTTAGTTTTCAGAGTAAGATAAAAACTCTTAATGATTTCTAATTGGTCAGCTCGGACTTAAAACTACCATGTTGATGTTACTATCCTTTCGTCCTGACTTGCTATCGAGCGGGCTATGTTCGAAACCATGACCTCATGTGCCCACGATTACGATATGCTAGTCGCGACCTCCTTCCACATAATGAGAGAATAATGATTAGGGTTCCCCAATGGTCAATAGGAGACGCAGTTGTGTAGTAACTCGTAGGGCGAGTAAACTCGATGGGGCCCACTGTAATATATGTGTCATTATCAATGTGGTCCATCCATTTTTTTAGCTCAATATAGGGCATGCGCCCAAAATTATAGCATAGCCAATGCTTGATTGGACCACATGCCAGAAAAACAGAAGATAATGCAGCGTTGTTTATTTATTATCCAACTTATTCATAAAGTTACGTACATGGATGAAAAGAAAACACAAATGTAAGTTTTGTCCAAAACTTTCATGGCTCCTAAAAATTTTCAACTGGCGGTGTTCAATTTCTACTATTTCTTATGGTATGGTCCACTTGAGATCTGGATATGCTCTAATTTTACGCTCATGCTCATATATATATATATATATATATATATATAGAGAGAGAGAGAGAGAGAGAGAGAGAGAGAGAGAGAGAGAGAGAGAGAGAGAGAGAGAAATGTGGTTTTGAAAATTCACATTTTGAAATGCTTGCTAGATTCCTACTCACCATCTTTCAATGGCAGGAGACGTGGTAGCAGCTGCTCTGAGTCTGTGCGCACCGTGCGTATTGAAGTAGTTCTAGTTTTGAGCACACACTGATTGAAAAACATAACAATCCAACGAAATCTCATATTATCATATAAATGCATTAAGAAGATCTCACACCAATCCAACCATCATGTAGGCCACCACATGAATTTAGAGGTTGTGGATGGCTGGTGTCTGTTATTATCCTTGTTGGAGTCCATTGGGTTGTTCTCATTCGATCCAACCTGTACATTACGTGATCCCCACCATGATAAAGGGATGCCGTTAAAAAAATGCTATAAAAATCACTAGGTGGGCCACATCATGAAAAATTATCAGCAACCGTTCAAAAGCCTTCAAATTCATATGCCGGCCCATGGGTGGTTGGATCAGGCAGAGGAACCGGCCACCATAGCAACAAATGCCAATGTTCAGGTAGTATACGGTTCTATGCAATTGCCTCCTCAATGCACACGTGGGGGGAATGTACGGTAGTCAGACGCTTGCTCCGGTGGACCAACAATCCAATGGTCCAGGTCCCCAAAATGGGGAAGCTGGACTGTGGCCGCCATCTCATCAATAATAGCCTGAGAAAGGAGTGGTTAGATCAACGGCCCACATTCAACTAGAAAAACTCACAAAAGATGGATGATCATGGTTGTCCAATTAATGTTATTTTGCACCTACAGGAGATCCGCACAATGTCCACCTGATCAACCCTCCCAACCACTTGTGTTTCTTTGAGGTAGGAAAAGGATGTCAGGATGAGATTGGTGGCTCCATTTTGTACACCTGGCACAGTTGTATGAGATCTGGACCGCTGATCTGACAGGGAATCACATGGATTGGACATGGCTAGGAAAACAAATTGATCGGACAATCCTAACCATTCAACTGAATGATTTTTGTATATAGAAAATGAACGATTGAGGAAATGTCAATTAATTTTCCATTACCTGTCTTGTTTTTCTTTTATTTTCTTTTTTCGTTTTACTATGGCCCACCCATGAACGGTTTGGATCTTTTGCCCGTGTGCCCCCATCTACAAGTTCAGAATTTCTGATAACTTTTAAAAAAAAAAAAAAAAAAAAAAAAAAATTACGGTTACAACCAGGGCCGCTGAATGGGCTAGGCGGTTGGAACGGCCCATTTAAAATTTGAAATCGGCTAGGCCTAGACCCGGGCCATTGAAAGCCCTAATTACAAAAAACAAACGGTAGACAGGACTGAAGTTTGGGCCATGTTCCATCCAAACGAACATGGATCTTGATTGTCTCTTACGTGGCCCACCCCACTGGAGCTCCTTGGCAATACCATTTGAAATAGATAGAATTTATCTCCACTCATATAAGAAAAAAAGCCCAAACAAAATTACAAACAGATAGTAATCTGGACGAAAAACGTCACAGAAAATCTACGATGGTATTTGAACATAGCCCAAATGGACAGTACATCAGACGCTTCTCCTGCTCCTACGAAGGAATGGCAAGAAGTAACTGCTCTGCACTTCCTTCTTACCTTGGTCATGGCATCTCAGCTTCTGCATATCGAGTAGATACTGTAATACTCAGCCCCATTTATTTAAATCAAACATGAAATTTAGGGATGTGGTCTATCAAAGGTCGGCTTGCAAAGTAAAACTCAAGCTGGAGTCTGGCATTGGCCCATAACAGGCTAAAACAATATAGGCCAGAGCCCAGACCGAGTTTGGACAACCCGTTTTGTGAAAGATATGGTCTGTCCATCAGGGTGCATTATATTGAGAAAAATGCCTTTGAAACCTTAAAAGATCTCGTACAGACCGATCCCGTACTAAAACGGGTCAAGCCCAACTGGCCCTTCAAGCCTTTTGACGGTCCTAATGAAATTCGTGCCTGAGCCCAACCGATTATGGCTATAAACCAGGACACACCTTGGCTAGGGCTAGGTTTCATCACATCTGAAAATGGGTCGAGCCGATTTTTACGTCAGCCATCAGGGCTGTCATGGGCTAGGTTGACCCTGGGATTTCGGGTTCGATCCACTTCATGCACGGCTTGTGGGACTCAGATTCGGTACTGACCCCTCCAGTAGTGAGGTTGGTATTGGTCGTTGCTGTCGGCCCCACCATGATTTATTCGTTTTATCCACGCCGTCCATCCATTTTCCCAGGCGTGAGCCCAAAAATGAGGCAGATACAATGACACCCACCATTAAAACTTTCCTAGGGCCCACTGTAATGTTTATTTTCCATCCAACTTGTTGATTATGTCACAAAATCCTGGATGATGGGAAAACACAAATATCGGTTTGATCCAATACTTTCGTGGTCCCCAAGAAGCTTTTAATGGTGGGCGTTCAATCAACCCTGTTTTCTGTAGTGTTGTCCACCTGAGATTTGGGCCTACCTCATTTTTGAGCTCATAACCTAAAATGATTTGAAAAAATGGATGGACGGCGTGGATAGAATACATACATAATAGTGGGGCCCACAGAGCACTGACCAGTACTGACCTCGGTACTGGAGACGTCACCACCGAATCCGAGTCCCGGCAAATGCTAGAATACCAGGCCCAAGGTGTGGGCTTGGCCCTACGATAGCTTCTAAACATAAGATCGAACCAATTTAACAATTTTGACCTCTGATTAATTGACACTCCTGGATCGAATCCGAGCCATTGACTCCTTTCCTCTACAACCGTCCAATAGACATCCACCACCGACCCCGATTAAGAGATTACTTAAGTGGTGTTGTCATCTAGGGCGCGTCCCACTGTTTAGACGGTTAATGGTGCTCAACATATGCCACGTGTACAAATCCTGACTGTAGAGTTTACCTTTGTCTGTGACCGAAACGATGGAATGCGAGGCTTGAACAGTATAGATGGGCCTTCACACGCAGGCAATACCGCAGAAAATTCAAACCCTATGGAAAAAATAAAAAATAAAAAAAAAATCAAATCTCTAATTACTAGATCATATAAGACAAACCGAATTCAATAATCAACAAGGTGGGTCTGGGTTGATCTGACCCTGATCTTGAACATGGGGCCCCACCTACAAGCCTCTAATCAGGTGGGTCCCACCGTTAATGCGGGCCCAAAAATCATGCTGGTTCACTCTTCCGGTGGACCATGGCCTACTAATACCCAAGGAAACTTGGCCACGCTTGCCCATTTGTTTATTCGACCGTGTCCCACCTCCTGAGTGGATTGGCCTGGGTGCCGTGGGGCCCACCTAGTTGACGGATCAGGTGTTTTACACGTGTGCCACGTTAACAAGCGTGCTCAACTGCCTTGGTAGAGGAACTCGTGAAATTTTCAGAGTAGAGAAGCGATTCGAATTACCTGGAGGTAAATGCTTATTCAGATTCTTGTTATTAAAGCTTGTGTCTGGATGTGCGACACGTGGCGTAGTCTCTTCGGCATGGATCTTACTCTGGTACGTTGGCCCCGAAGCAACTAGATCAGAAGCATCCCTTCATGAAAAGCATTAAGGTCCCAGAATTAGACCGCGTTTGGACGCACAAGTGTATCAGATTGTGAATATTCAGTTTAATGAACTTAAGATGCTTCCACTTCTGTATATGATAAAGTTAATTGCAATTCGGTTCGATGGGACGTCCAAACGCGCCCTCGTACCTTAAAAGAGAAATCTTGTAAGTTGTAACATCAATATATCACTTGCTCTCAGAGGACAAGTTGCATCGGCTCACTTTGACAGCCCAATCGATCGATCTGAACCGTCCATTAAGTTATAAATGCACTCCATGGGCTACCATGCAAGAGTAGCACTCATTGAACGATCTAATCCATCCTTGATTTGGTCTTATTTTATCTGGCCATCAATTTTCCAAGTCATGGATGGATGGTTACGATTGCCTAACGAAAGAGATTCTTTAGAAACATGAGCAATCCATGATGGTCCCTAACTAATAGATGGATCAGACTGTTGATTGGGCCTATCTTTGGACAAATGATCTTGACCGTTCATGTTTTAGGCCAGTGTTCAAATGGTTGATATTTCTCAGATCAGTGTGATGTTTCAATAGTAGCGCATGCAGTGTGTTGGACTTGGCAATTCTCATACAACGCTTCTTTCCCACAAACGTATCATTCGTGGAGAACATCCCGTCCGTTAAAGATGCTTACCCCAGCGAGATCAAAGGCTAGCCAATGTTCTGACTCAAAATCAGGCCCATCCACCATTCACCGCAAGGGCCACACATGTGGACCGTCAGCAAGTGATTTTTAAACCAGCCATTGTTCTCTTACGAGCGTGGCCCATCCGATGAGTTAACTGGCCTGATTTTTTAACTAGCCCATCTATGTTATATGACGCGCATGACCCACACAGGTGTGACGTTAACACGTGTGATGATGTGTATATGTGCCTTGGGCACACCAAAGTTAAAGGGTGAGAGGATACCTCAGAATAAGTGCCTTTGATCGATCTAGAGGTGGAATCACTGTTTTAGAAAGCAACGTAGACGAACAAAAATGTGAGCGCATTACGCCCGCGTCCCACTGGATAAAGGGCTGTGATTCAACTTGGGAAGAGAGAGCGAGAGTGAAGGTACTTACATGGTGAAGTGTAACGCGGTTGATATATTGGGAACTTCGCACTCCAGCGCATATTAACAAGGTCGAGCTCGCTGGTGTACTCCTGGCACGCAAGAAGTCTCTGGTATAAGGGCATTCATGGCATCGTTAGGAAAGAGAAATAGATTTATACCCCAAGTAACCCTGACTCAGCGAGTCAGGCCGATTCACCACCGAGCTGACTCGAGAGTGAGCGAGTTGATCCTTGTGGCTGAGTCATTTAACCATGTCCCATTTGGGCTCCAGCTGGTCCTGACCTGACCTGAATCTGGTCCATTCTACTTGGGCCCGAAGAGCCCATAGATGGTCCCAAAAAATCCATTTGGCTTCTGGTAGCACGTACGTGTCCCAGACACGTGCCTTACGTTCCATGAAAGAGTGCCGGCATATCACATGCATGTGACTTCCCACGCCCCACTTCCCGAGTATACAATGGCATGTGGCGTGTCTTGTGGTCAGTTTGTACTCAACTGCACATGAAAGCCACGTGGATGCTTTTTGGCTCTGCGGCCTCAGAACGTATCACGTGCGTTCGAGATCATGTTTAAGTGGGCCCCTTCATGGATGTGGTCCGTGTTCTAGCCTGAAAAGTTTCGTAATAAGATGTGGCTGATTTTGATTGGGCCACGCAGGATCGTTAGATTGGGCAACTTTCTAACATGATTGGGCCCTCAACCTTACATGGCTCCCTTTGCCGTCCAACCCGAGTCTTGGATTGGGATGATTATCGGTTTGGATTCCACGAAGACATCCCTGATGGGCCCCACATAGATCTAACGTTTCAACGTATGTAATCATTCTCATCAGAGATTTGGTTGAAAATACTGACATGCTGTAAGCCGTTGATCCGGAGTTCGGCCAGCGAAGGCTCCACACGGCAGCTGAGAAGGCATTCGAGATTTGCAGAAACGCTCCCCAAATGATCGACGACTGTGACCATGGCATTACATATGTAGTCCTTTGTATTTTCCACCAACCTACATAAACACATCCGTTTGAATTTAATTAGATCACGACCGTACAATGGAATTGCCTACGCATACAAAATGTGCGGCCCA
The DNA here is from genome assembly GCA_030180095.1 of Magnolia changhungtana. Lineage (NCBI taxonomy): Eukaryota > Viridiplantae > Streptophyta > Magnoliopsida > Magnoliales > Magnoliaceae > Magnolia > Magnolia changhungtana. The sequence continues at coordinate 825,900 of JASAUF010000564.1, read as the reverse complement.
CCTGGGCAAGTGCATTGACCGCTCCTAGGCTGGGCCATTGGTATTCGGTCAGGATCCGATACAAGATAGGGCCGTGGGTTAGGCAAGAGCCTGACGGTAGGTCCCACAGAGATCGAGTGCTGTACAATCCACGCGTTTTCCTATAGTTTTCTAATTAAGGCCGGACTCGGGCTAGCGGTTTCGGGTCTTGGGTCGGTTTCGTGCCTGCGGGTCGGACCCATTGCAATGTTCATTTTCTATTGGGGCCCGACTCAAGCCCAGGAATTGTCGATAACAGGCCCGTCTTCTATCCAACGAATCATGTGCACAGGACATCCGAGACGTCCAAAAGATGGGCCACACCATGGATCAGGCCCATCCACCCATTAGGTCAGCCACACCTGCACGTTCCATCATCCCCTCGGTTATCCGGTGATTTCGAGTATGACCCCGCCGAATGGACCGTCCGGATTACCCCAGGTCATCTTCATGGCTTGGCTCATCTCCCACAGTACACTTCGCAGTGTGACGTGTCGATTGGGAAACAGAGAGGTTCCACCGAGAAAGAACGGTTTGGATCATCTATTTAGCATGAATCGGCTTTTTTTAATCAAACGTATTACGCAATCTTAGCGATCACACTTTCCCTCCGCAAAGGTAGACCGTTCAGTGTCTTAGAGATTACTTTTCTTCACTTTCCCTCTATAAAGGTTGACCATTCCAAGCACTTTTTCTCACCGTTGCTTTGAAGGCTGCTGACCAGACGGCTAGGATCGTCCTATTTACTACGTTTTCTCTCCACTTCCAATTAACGACAGGGGAAACTAAATGGACGTTCCAGATTGACACATTACCTTGCCATGTGTATTGTCTGGTGATGGCTCTACCACAAGGAAATCAAAATCAACCCATATAAACTTTCGGATTTGATATAATGCGGGGCCCGCAACACAGCTATCATGGGTCCTCGTTCCCACCATTGGATGCCATGCATGTCAGAGATCTGGACCATTCATCGTACACTCTAAACATGACCTGGGCCAAACAATAACATTGGTCGCTATCCAATGGTCCAAATTTATTGTAGTTGCCTCGACCACTTTATGCAACCTGATGAGGGGTCTCGATCCATTACATGCGCACCATCAAACGGTGGAAACGACACGATAGCTGCGTTGTTCCCCTGCATTCCATCCAAAACCTAAATTTGCATTGAGATTGGCTCCTATGAGAATTTGCCACTTTTTATAAACGGTGGTGACTCATCCTCCACGGATGTCCCACTCATCTATGGCAATCTAGACCATCCAAATGATGGCTCACATTGTGTATGGAGCATGCATAAAAAATTAAACGTCTCAGTTAATCCTAACCATACAATAAGATAGATAGTTAAGAGTAAGATAGTGAGTGGCCCAAATTCCAAGGACAAAAGAAGATGATTACTATAGCCTTCTACATGACGCGGATTGGGCTACCCTCGCGGCCTCGCCTGTCCTGGCTCTGCACACGGAGGGGCTCTGAGGGGCCACTGTGATGTATGGGTTTTATCCATACCGTCCATCTATTTTTTTCATATCACTTTAGGAAAATAGACAAATAATTAGACAGATCCCAGACTCAAGTGGACCACACAGTGGGGATTGAATGCCTACCGTTGAAAACTGCTCGGGGGCCAGAAGTTTTAACTGAAGCTCATATTTTTGTTTTCCCTTCATCTAAGTTGTATGAACTAATTAACAGATTGGATGGCAAATAAACATTTCTGCGGGTCTTAGGAAGGTTTCAACGGTGACCATCATTATCAATTGTGGTTCACTTGAGGATTTAGCTATGCTTATTTTTAGGCTCATGCCCTCAGATAACATGTGAAAAACGTATGTAGTTAAAACCATAAATTACAGGATCCCCGGCCTCTGTCAAGTTATAGGATAGGCAGGGTAGTAACCAATCTGCATCTGTTAGCCGAATTGAGTCCAGCTTGGTACGGCTCGAACTTGAGTCTGATCAATCTTCGAGCTTGACTGGCCGGCTCAGGTTGGCCCCGTAAACAACTCGGTCTAGCTCGAGCTGAGTTTAAACTCAATCTTTTGAGTTGAGTTGAAACCGACCAGATAAGTTTGAATTTAGAATTTAGGTTTTAAGGTTTTTAATATATATATATATATATATATATATATATATATATATAAAAGGTACTATGCGCTACAGCTGATTTTAACCTCCCATGAGGTCGAGCTGTGTGGGCCCTACTGTGATGCGTTTCAAACATCTACCCCATCAGTCAGATGCACCATTCCATCGTGGGCCTAGTTCTCAAAACTCAAGACAATCCGTGACTTGTGTGGGCCACACCACATATAGAAGTGGAGAGGGGCCGTGCACCATTAAAACATTCATCGGACGTTTTTTGGGCCCACCGAGATGTGTTTTGCAAATCCAGCCCATCCATTATGTGTGTCCCACTTGGATGAGGGTTCAGACCAAGTTTCAGCAACATTCAAAACTCAGGTGGGCACCACCAAGTGCTTTTATATATTTTTGCCATGTCTTCACATGATTTTAGATGGTATAGCCCACCTGAGTTCCGTATACGGCTGATTTTTGGGATATCCCATAATTTAAAGGGGACCCATCAAATACACGGTGTTAATGATCGATACGCATCATGGTGGGGCCCACACAACTCGACCTCACAGACCCTTATCGTGAGCTCAAGCACATAGTACCTAAACCCTATATATATATATATATATATATATATATATATATATATATATATATATATATATATATATAAAGTGAATTTGATCCGAGTCAAATGAATCGGTCGATTTGAGCCAAGACAGGTTTGAATCAAGTTTCGAGTCGACTTTGGTCTAGCTCAACTCCGCTCAAAAAAATTTCGAGTTCAAAAAGTCAACTCAACTCGGTGAGTCAAACTTGTCCGAGTCAAGTCAAGCGAGTTAATAGAGCTAACTAGGTTCATGTACAGCTCTAAATACACATGAGGTGTGACATTTCAAAATGATGTTGACCTATCACAGTACTCCAAAGGGCCTGATGTTCTCTTTGAATGACTTTAAAATGATGTTGACCTATCACATGTACTCGTTCAAACATTAGGCACATTAATAAACAAACACATGTAATCATGCAGACATTAGGCACATTAACGCACACGGACATGCCTTGTAGTCATACACTCGCTGCGTCCACATCCCCATATATGTATTGTATATCCACGCCGTTTACCCGTTTCTCAGCTTATTTAGGCCACGATCCCAAATCTAAAACAGATAAAAATTTCAGGTGGACCACACCACAAGAAACAATGGTTATTGACCATTAAAAACTTTTCATAGGTCACAAAAGTTTTGGATCATGTTGATATTTATTTTTCTTTTCATACATGTCTATATAACTTTATAAAAGTTGTATGGTCAATAAACATTATAGTGGACGACTAAGAAATTTTTAAAGGTGGGTGTTCAATGACCATTGTTTCCTATAGTGTGGGCCCCGCCACATATACGTTATTTGAAGATACATAGTGATATATATCACCTAAATATATGGCATACACATAAATATTAGCACATGGGTCACATATGGGCCACTTTAAAGTCCAATATTGTATCACATGTAAGGTATTTTGAAGACGAGAGGTGTTAGTGGCGGCACATGCCATGCATGTTTATTAAATAATAATAATAATAATAATAATAATAATAATAATAATAAATAGCTGGTTCTTTATGTGTTTTATGAAAAAGGAATAAAATTAATTTTAAGTATTACATTGAAAAGGTAAGTTTTTTGGGACAATACATGTACATATACCTTGTGGACAAAGCTAGATGAATGGGACTTTCTTTTTATATTTCTCCACTAAGTTATTTTATTAAAAAATAAAAATTTTAAATAAAAATTTTGCAATCCCTAGTAATTCCATTCCCCAGCTTTTCCTAGCCAAGCATCAAAGGAATTAAAACAGAATTGCAGACTTTTTTCAGGTTTTCCTAAGAAACCAGTGTATCAAACAAACAAAATTCAATCATTCCCCAGTTCTAGCATTCTCTAGGAAACATAAAAACAAAGAGATGAATTTCCTAACAGCCAAACCAGTCTTAAAGGTTGAAGGAAAATGCATAAACGCTAACGAAGAAGAAAGGGACTTACATCTTCCTGTGTTTGGCCTTGAGGAATGCAGTTTCGCAGTAATCGGCAGCATAATGGAGTTGAAAGCGTAAGTCTTTCAGTTCCTACCATACACATTCAATACAAACTTCAATCACCGAAAATTTTCAATTAAAAAATATATAATAAAATCAAAAGAGCGAAAGGCAAATGGTATGAACTTGAAGCGATTTGTCAAAACGAGCATCGTCCGATTCAGGTCTTGGTTCTTTATCGGTAGATGCTTTGGAGTGCTGCATCTCTCTCTCCCTCTCTCTCCCTCTCTCTCTCAAAGATAAAAGAGCTCTGACTACGATAGCAGAAAGAAAGATTTCAGTCTCGTGATCTCTCCCTCTCTCCTTTTATGCACGGCCCGTTAGCAAGAACCACACAAACCAAAACCTCGCACGTGTGCATGGGATCCGGATGTACATAGGATGTCACATGTGCGTGAAATCCAAATCGTTGATACGGTGGACTGGACGGATAATGTTATTTGGCGCAGAACTCACACGATTACAAAAATGATAACCAACGGTCTAGGCCCTGCTACTTCTCAGATGAGAGAAGACGAATGCGCTAGATGTTACCGGTGGCAATAGTGTTGGCACGTGCGGTGCGTTGGAGCTTGGCGCTTGGCCTGAGAAAGACCGAAAGAGAGGGGGAAGAGAATATGAGAAAGAGACAAAAGATTGTTTCAATCTCGTGATCTTCTTTCTCTAAATTCCAAGGACGCGGTGGGCCCTTTTGTCTCTCTCTTTACGACGCGACTTCGTCTGTTACACGGAGCACGTATAGCGCAAAGCGATGCGGGGCCTACTGCGATGTCGTGCAAAATCCACTCCGTCCATCAGTTTCTCCAGTTCATTTTAGGATGGAATCCCAAAAATGAAGTAGATGAAAAGATCTGGTGGGTCACACCAGTAGAAAAGGTGGGGATTGAATGCTCACCATTGAAACGTCAGTTGTACCAACGTGATGTTTATATGTCATCCAACCCGTTCATACGGTGATTCCCACTAGGAAGAATGAAAATTACAAATATCAGCCGGATTAAAACATCTGTGGTCCCAAGCTTTTTACTCCTGCTGTTTCTTGTGGTGTGGCCTACCTAATTCTTGGATCTGCCTCGTTTTGCATTTCATGTACTAACATGAGTTGGATGAACGGATGGACGGAGTGGATGATACACGGGCATCGGGGTAGGCCCCACAAAGTTGTGTTAGCGGGCTAAATGTAACAAGGTTACACGCAACCCATTTCCCTCCGTATATTCCAATTTCTGTTTGGTTACCCGCATTTCAAAACTGAGCGGTGGAGTGGTGGGTTCTCATCTACCGTACACTGGCACAGGTGTCGGTCCATCCACCGTCCACGACGGGTAAAGATGCTTCGCCCAAGTTTTCAGCCGTACATTTGTTTTTAAAATGGTTGCCTACCTGATGAGTGGACTGGCTTGGTTCTTTTAGGAGAGGATCTACATGTTGATATCCATCCAACGAATGGATCAGATCTCCCATACCATAGCGACATTCTAGAAACAGACGAATGGCTTAGAAAACTGTGTCCAAGTTTTCTAAACCGTACATCTGTTTCATTTAAATTGGCCCACCTGATTAGCATAATGAGCTGATTCTTGAGACAAAGCATCATCTTAGCGGGATTCCCATGATTGATGGGTTGGATTTCTTAGCTATGTGCCATGCTGGAACATTAGGTGGGTTGGATCTACATGAGGTGACTTGTACAGTCGTTGTACGCTTCACTTCACGGTACATTTGGAATTTTGGACCATCAAAGAAAGTCGAATCGGCTAGGGACCACAGGCAAATCCCTGTGGCAGGACGTGGACAAAGCTCTGTGGGGCCCACCATGATGTATGTATTTTACCCAAGCCGTCTATCCGTTTTGTCAGCTCATTTTAGGGTATGAGCCCAAAAACGGTGCAGATCCAAAGCTCAAGTGGACCACGTACACCATAGAAAACACTGGGGATTGAAAGGTCACCGCTAAAAACTTCTTGGGGCATATCGTGATGTTTTATTTTCCATCAAAACTGTTCATAAGGTCACAAAGACATGAATGAAAAAAAAAAAAAAAAACAAATATAAGGTTGATCCAAAACTTCCGTGGCCCACATGAAATTTTCAATGATCCGTGTTCAATCCCCACTTTGTGGTTCATTTAAGATCATCTTGATGAAGTGAAAAAACAAATATCATCTTGATCCAAAACTTCTCCAGCTCCCAAGAAGTTTTTAATGGTGGGCGTTCAATCCCCACTTTGTGGTTCATTTAAGATCTTTACCTGCCTCATTGTTTGGATTTTACCTTAAAATGATCTTATAAAAACGATGAACGGCGTTGATAAAACACTTACATCGCGATGGATCCCACGGAGCCCTGCCCGGACGGATTAGGGTCCGGGCGGGCGTAGGAAGCAATCGGCGTCCAACTAACGTAGATTGCAATTCAGTTGCGTTTCCCAAATTGCTATGGATGTGGATGTCGAGGGAAGTAAAGCAAAGAAAGCACGTTCCTGGAAACGCAGTTTCAATTAATGGTTCAGCCAAACGGAAAACATGAGAAGACCTGACTACTCCCTCAACAAATCCCGTTTTCTAATATTACGGTATCCATTTTAGAGAGTTCCAAAACTTAGTCAGAAACAGTTTTCCGATTTTTACAGCAAAATTCGTTTGAAATTCGCATTTTACCATATATTCTTTTTTTTTAATCGTCAATTTTACCAAAATGCCGTCTCTTTTTCTTTATAGTAGGAATTGTGGGGCCCACATGGTATATTAATGACATCCAACCCGTCCAACGTGTGCATCCCACCATTATGATCGTAGAAACCAAAGTTCTGGTCAATCTAATTATAAGATGAGCTATACGTGAATTTGGATATGTTTTGGTGGTGTACATTGTTTTTTATGGTGTGGTCCACCTTATGACTTGGATCGTTCAGTCTTTGGAAGGGGATTGGGTACTAAGTAAACTATGTGGGGTTCACCGTTATTTATTTATTTTATCCAGATGATTCATACCTGCTAATAGATCATTTTAGAGCTTGAGCTCAAAACAGGAGCATATCCAAAGCTCAAGTGCACCTAACCACAGGAAACAATGTGATTGAACCTCTACCATTGAAGAATTCTTTTTGGCTACAGAAGTTTTGGATCAAGATGATGTTTGTGGTTTCTCTTCATCCATGTCTTTGTGATCTTATGAACAGGTTGGATGACAAATAAACATTACTGTGGGCCCTAGGAAGGTTTCAATGGTGGAAATCATTATTCCACACTGTTTACTGTGGAATGGTCCACTTGAGCTTTGGATTTACTTCAATTTTGGGATCAACCCCTAAAATTAGCAAGAAAAATGGATGGACGGTGCGGATAAACCACACACATTCACAGTGGGCCCATCCAACAAAAACTTACTGAGTAACTCAGTACGCAATCCGATTTCTCAGTTTTTTGGTTTATCTTCTTATCTTGGTGGATTTCATTTGTTGGATGGGTTGGATGTCATAGGCATACCATTGAGCCCCACAATTCCCCAGATTGAGAGCTAAGTGGGGCCCATCGATATGTCCATGAGAAATCCACCCCGTCCAAGAGATACATCTGAAACTCAAGTGGAGTACACTACAAGAAACATTGAGGATGGAACACCCACCATCGAAACCTTTACGAGGCTACAGAAGTTTTGGATCAATCTAATATATTTTTTTTTCCCACCTCATCACAGTTAGAATAGTCTTAGGAAGAGTTTAGATGGCATATAAAACTGATGAATGGGGTGAATTTCTCACACACATCTCGGTAAGCTCCAAAGTAGCTTCTGTGGGCCGGGGGCATAGGCAACTCGCAGTGGATTTTTGCAGTCACTGGTGATATAAAGTCAAGAATTGTGGGCCCCAGTATATGAGATCCAGTCCGTCCAACATATGCACCCAAACATGATGATTGCCCAAACTAGGAATAGAGCCGATCAAATTATTGAATATGTTGGACGTGAAGTTGGATTTGTATATTGCTTTTTTATGGTGTGGCCCACCTAATGAATGAATCCACCGGATTTTTGTTCATCGGATTGGATTTCATACAAAGCAATCGAGCCCCACAGATCTCGAAATCACTGCTTTTTTCACGGAAAGTAAATAAATGAGGCATTTTGGAAACTTTACCCTACAAAAGCTTCCGCAATATTGCTGTGAAATCCCTATTTTTAAGGGCAAAAAATGTGCTTGAAAGAACTGTCCATGGTTTAAGTTGGCCAAATGGTTTTAACAGGGGGATTACAACCGGTTATAGGTGATCCATTCACTTGTATCTTCTCAAAGAAAACAACTGTCATCATGAAATAGGATCCCAAATCCTGGTTATTTCAGACTGCCTCACAAAGGTGGGGCCCAAAGTTTTAATGGTTCAGATTAATGTCCTTGTGCCAGCCATAAAAAGTTAAACTTGATACTCGTGCTTCATCGTAAGCTGTTTGGTGGGTTAGACATCACCTACACCTTACTCATCAGGAACTCTGCCAGTCTGTCACGTGTATGAGATATAGACCGTTTATATCTGGGACCTAGAGTGTATAGCATGGCTTCGGAAACGTGGCCAGCCAAATGGACAATTAGAGCAAAATCCAACCAGCCGTTATACATTCAAGGCCAAATGGACACCTACAGATCACTCACAGTAGGTCCCAGTAGAAGAACGGTTTGGATCTCATACATAAAAGAGATGGAATGCTGAATACTTCAACTCAGATATAAGCAATTAACAGGATCCTTTCCTCATTAAGATATTCCAAGAGATACCAGAACAGAGCCCATTACTCGTGTATGCTTATGGTTAGTAGATTCATCAGTACAAAGGGGTTGAGTAAAAGAGTGAAATCAGATGGATTTCAATGCTTACATACATTCAATGATTCCTTCCACATTTGGCAATTTTTCAGCAATTAGTAAACAAGTGTAAGTGGCTTCTTCTCTGGAAATTTTGAGTTTCTAGCCTGTGTAAGATCCCAGCCATTGGTACCCATTGGACCCACTTCATTTTACTCCGCCAGAGAAACTAGTGGTTTTCATGATCCATGACTACGCATGCTTATCCCCACCGTCACTTCTGGAAATCCGTCAGACACCCACAAGACTAAAACCCAGGAAATAATTGATAAACCAGATGATGAAATGGATGGTTCACACTCGTTGATGGCTAGAGTCAACTTGGATTGAATAAGCCTCCAGATAATCATCAGGCCCATCTTCTTCGTCTGAGGAGAGGAGGGACGACCCCATCCATGCCTTGAATCCCTCGTTCACCCGCCTTTCTATCTCGGGTGTCACTTCTGGGGGTGCCTCCAACATCTCCAGCCCGAGATTCCGGCCGGCAAAGTCACTTTCGTCGAGAATAACGGCTGCTTTTCTTCGCAGGAAGAAGGCAGTGCCCCCATATAGGATGACCAAGCCCCACGAAGCGATCTCATAGCACCAGAACAAGGCTGAAGAGCAGCTGCTCCCAAGCGTTAGGAGGCTGGAGCCGAGAAACATTGCGAGGAGAGCAAAAATAACAGCAAAGACTGTGTTGAGAATTGATAGGCAGCGGACACCTCCTGCACATCATCGTATGAAAGAAGTTAAAATAACATAACAAGATGCAGTTTCAGTCATTGGAAAGAAGAGCAACAAACACACATGTAGGTTTGAGATGATACAAGAGAATGGATCACCTACAACTGGTTGTAGGCCTCTTTTACAACCATTTTTCCCTTGGTACTGATCACCTCCCACCGTCATTCTTTTGCAACCATTCATTGCCCTGGGACTGTGTTCTTCGGGTCTTTAACGTTCCATGGGTCATGCCAAAGATGATGGAGCTGCTCCTTTCGTGGCATGCAGGGGGTGGTCCCTATTCTAAAGACAAGTCGAAGTGGGGGATTGCCTTGCTTGCGGTGCAATGATCTATTTGGTTGGAAACGAATTTGAATAGCAGCGACTCCTTGGCACTATTATAAGAAAGGTGCTTTTGTTAATCCAGAAATGGAACCCTCCTGTGGCTGGGTCTGTTTTGTTTTTCTTTTGTTTTTGCTGTTGTTGTCTTTGCCTTTTGGCTCTCTAATAGATTATCAGTCTCAAAAAACACGTTGGTCAGTACCAAGGGCCTAGGCTGGCTCACTCAATTCACAAGCCAGCCGAGGACAATCTCCGCAACACATGAACAAGAGTGAGAAACATGTGAGTGAATTGATCCATTCATCAAGAGGTCCTGACTGGAAATCTGGCTAGTTTGTCATCATGTTGGCAACTGGCAACGAGTATCATAAAAGTTTGGCAGGAAAAAGTACAATGACCAACATCATATGGTCCACACACAACATTACATGTATCCTGACTAATGTGTATAGCAGCCTGATTTTTTGGGCTGGGCATTTTTTAAGTTGGGCCAGGCTTGATAAATAGCCTGGGTTTTTGTACACTTGTCACAAAGCAATTATTGATCGCATTTGAGTTATCTTTAGAATAGAAACAAAAACAGAGAAGGTCCACAGCCAAGGTTCTGCATTCAATTCTCAAGAGCATCAACCTCTTCTTGTTGTGTATCCTGCCTGCGTATAGCAAAGATTCCACTCTGGCAAGAAAAGGGAATGTGAGAACTTTGTTTTTACAGTACTGCTCGATTAAGAAAAAAAACTGAAACAACCAAATACAGGATAATGAAGTCTCAGACGGTTCCAACTAAAATTTAAAAAATAATAATAATAAGTAAAAAAGCATGCATGCGCATGCAGAACACACTTGCGCATGTAAATTCATGCATCCTCAAAATTAGTTCTCTTAATTGATTCATTGGGAGAGGTAAAGAATCATGCAGGCAATTCATGCAAGCATGTATTCAAACAGTGAGCTCCCTCATGTTCATCTCTTCAATAAATCACTCCACTAAATTTCCGCATTTCCCATACAATCCAATTCTCTATCACTGGGTGACTAAAACCAATCCCCCATCTCTTCCTCAATGAATTAGTATAATTATTCATATTCCTTTTTCTTTAACGAGTTCAATTTGGTTTAGGGTGTGTTTGGTTGCACCAAATATCGTGATATTTCAGGATATTTTGCATCAACTGATTAATCATGAAATATCGTGAAATTTCATGATATATGTTGCAACCAAAAGTACCCTTAACCAAGAAAATTGAGTTTTTTGCAATTTTTTTTGAAGTATGCGTTCAAAATGTTAATGCAATTATCGAGTTCACTTTTTTTTTTTTTCAAGAAAACAGTTTAAAACAAAATTATTCCCAACTACAATCCTTCCAACATGATTAGGTAACTAGCAACTTCTGAGGACTTGTGTGATCCGGCAAGGATGAAAAAAATAAAAAAGAATAATAAATAAAAAAGAAAGAAAGAAGGAAGAAGAAGATAGAAGCACAATAATAGCAGATCAACCTGGAATATGAATATTATGTGATACAAGACTCCGAAAGAAATACAGCTATCCATGTTATTCGTGAGACCCCAAGTAGGCAATGGGCCAGAAGGCCCAGGCCGGGGTTGGCCCTATCTGGTCCTAGTCCCCTAAGACCTAGCCCTGCCCTAATTGGGCTAAAAAGGCCTTGGCCCTAGCCATGGCCTACAGGGCAAACCCTGTAAGGAAAATAGTTAATGATAAAAGGTTTGAAAAAGTTCAATCCAAGAACTTTTTGAGGGTATCCCCTCCATCCACAACAAGACCCACAAAATACATGGCTTTTATCATTGAAACATGACCCTGAATCTAAGAGCGCTTTTAAACTACACGTCTAATGGGAACTGCTCACAACTTGATGCATCCAGTCCATCCATCACATCAGATGGACCCACTTTGGTTATGGGGCTGGATGTAAAACGACCCATATTTGGTATATTTTGGCTATTTTGCCCCCTGGGAAAGATATCTTCTGCAACGAAGACCAAGACCTGCGCCGATTAGGAGTCAATTGGTACACATTGAAGGCTCTAAAAGGGTAAGGAGAAGACCAAAAAGGACTTGGGTGGAGATGGTAAGAAATCACTTGATGACCTATGGTCTAACTGAAGTTATGGCCCTTGATAGAGTGGAATAGGGGAAAAGGATTCATGTAGCAGACCCCAATTACTTGGGATGAGGCTTAGATGATGATGATGAATCTATTCAGTAGTTATTATTTCCCTTTTTGGTTTGAAATTTAGATGTCAATCTCTTGGATATGATTTAGAACTAAAATTATCATGTGTAGATTTGAAAGATCTCTTTAGATCATTATCTTTTGTATTTAGGTATATGTAAAGACATTGAAGGGCATATGTATGAGATAGAGTTGATGAATATAAATTCAAACGGGAAGCATGAGTTTTTAGAGAACTCGGAAGAAAACCTTAAAAAATCAACCTCTTTGAATTGTGTGCCTTCTTTTTTTCTTTTTTCTTTTTTTATACCTCCACTTATTTTCTTCTCGTCCATCCTGCACCAAATTTGTATCAGATCAAGTTCATCCGTGAGCATATATGAGTCCAATGGTGGGTAACAAGAGGAACGTCTAGAGGACACAAAACAAAGCTATGATCACATGGAGGGAACCCTCTGTGAGATTTTGGGTCAATTGCATATCTCCTCATGTGCGAGAAGGTGGCAGCAGCTTTGAAATCGGATGTTAGCAATTCCAACAATGTTCCATTCAATCATGATCAAATTACCAAATTGGAGGATCGTGACTACACTTAAGATGTAAAACCTAAGATGCTAGAGTTTTACAAAGAATATGAGAATTTCAAAGACAAACCAAATATTCATTAGAAGAAGTGTCTAAAGATCCGATAGATGGCGAGTTCGATTCCCCTACCCGGGATTACCCAATGCACATGGTTTGCGGGTGATTGCGTGCATCTGCAAGGAATAGTCTCGCCTCAAAATGGGGCGGGTAAACCCTGACATCATTAAAAAAAAAAAAAAAAAGATCCGATAGATGGTAGGGTTGAAAGTTGGGCGGGTTTGACCCGACCGACCCGACATTAGGTTGGGCTTGGGCAGCATGTATCAGGTTTGGTTTTGGGCTTGGGCCATACAAACACCTATCCGATAAAACTTGGGTTGGGCTCAGGTTGAGGTCTCGGGCTGCCCGACCCAACCCGAACCCGATCAATATATAAGTTCCTTATAAACTAATTATAATTGAGTGCAGATCGTCTATGTTGAAGGCACAGGAAATTCCAATGCCTTCGGGTTTCATTGGTCCACGTCGTTTCCAATGACCCAAGCTAACAAGATATGCCAGATTTCTCTCCCAAATAGATTGCTTGATACACAATACGACTTTTAAAAGTGTAGTTGTCCTATATTTTAGCTTGTTTGTTTAGAAAAAATAAACTTCTTTACGATAAATAACTACACATATAATTAATAAAATTATAGGTACAAAAAATAAGATGTGTATTGAAAATATAATAGACTAATATAATGATGAAAATATTAACATATATCTACCCGACCGAGCCCGCTTGGGTTGGGCTTGGGTTGAGAATTCCTAACCCAAGGTTGGGTTGGGTTGGGTTGGGTTAGCGTTGAGGTATAGGAACCTTGGGTTTGGGCTAGGGTTGAGCACCAACCAGACCCAACCCACCCGACTTTCAGCCCTAATAGATGGCGTGTTTGGCGAATGAGCCACAATGCAAGAAGAGAGTCCATTGGTGGATTGATAAATGAATCTATGAATGGATGAGTGAAATGATTATTTGATGGAACTGCCATTAGATAAATGGTTAGAATGGTAGAGGAGGAGATCATCATCTTGATTATCAAAGATGTCGCATTCTACAGCGTACATCAAAGTTGACATGGACACGTTGATCACATCCCAGCCACGATCAGAGCACATAAATCGGAGTACAAAGATGATAAGGGCAACAACACCTCAAGAAGGAGCATATAGAGTTAACTCACAACTCCATTACAGCAGAAGTGGAAACCAGCACCTACGAGATGGAGAGCACAAAGACAAAAGAGGTGGCGTGATCTACAGTGCCATGCCATCCAATATAAGTGGTGCCAGTCCAACAAGTAAACCTTCACTGTCAACTTTCATCAACAAGGAAAACATGTTGCAAAGTCAGATCAATCCGATGAAATGCCAACAACTGTCGAGGACAATCTCTTTCGAAGCCGAGGGAAATTGATGCACCCAGCCATCCATCACCATCAGATGGAGACCCTTGGTTTTAGGGCTGGATGTTAAGCAACCCATACTTACTACTTCGGATATTTTGGTTATTTTGAGAAGATCTTTAAAGATTGAGAATCTTTTTATGGATCCAGAAAAAATGTACCTTCCAGTAGTAGTTATTTCCCTTTTTCAATTTGAAATTTAGATGTTAATCTCAGGACATAATTTAGATCTAAAATTAGTGAAGTCTAGATTTGAAAGACCTCTTTAGGGACTGTTTGGATTCATGGAAAGGAAAGGAAAGGGAACATTGTTTCCCATGAAACTACCTTTCAGCTGTTTGTCAAGCCTTTTGTTTGTGGGAATTTGTGGGAAACACCAGTTCACACTTTCTATCTTTGATGGAAAATGCACAATTTGTTTTCCCACCTCCAACCCTAAGAAAGGCATTTTCCCATAATGGAAAGAAAATGGATTTCTTAAGTGTTAAACCCAACTGTGCCACCATCCATCTTCAATGGCTAACATGTGCCAATGTGACATATGAACCATTGTTCATCTTCAATTATGCCCCACACATGCCGCTATGCCACATGTGCCATACATGTGCCACCATCCATCTTCCCTTGCGGCCAACATGTGCAAACCATCCCACACGTGCTAATGCACCACATGTGCGCCATCCATCTTCCCTTGCACCCCAAGCACTAATGTGCCACATGTACCGGTACCACCATTCATCTTCTCTTGCACCCCACATGCACCAATGTGCCATCATCCATCTTTAGTCACTCCATATGTGCCAATGTGCACAAGTGCTTGTCATATCTACCTTCAAGTACCCATATATGTCAAATGTGACAATGCATGACTTGTGGACAGGTACCACTATACGCTTCAAGTACCTCACATGTTCCATATGTGCCACAGTTCAGCTTAAAGTGCCCCACATATGCTGCATATGCCACGTGTGCCACTATCCATCTTCAAGCATCCTACATGTGCCATGTGCTATCTGGCACACACCAATGATTGCTAAAAAAAATCCAATAAATTTTTTTTGTTTTGCCAAACAACTAAATTTGGAAATATATCCTAAATTTCTTGAAATATCTTGTTGAAAAACACACAAGGAAAACAATGTTTCCTTTCCCATAGTTTCCTAGAAATATTGTTTCCTCTCCTATGCTTTCCACGAATCCAAACAGGCCCTTGGATCATTGTCTTTTGTATCTAGGTATATATAAAGAGACCTCGAAGGCCAACTTTAGAGAGAGAGAGAGAGAGAGACCTCCTAAGGCCACATGATTGAGATAGATTGATGAATGTGTATTGGGATAGAAAGTGTGTTTTAGAGAATATACTCTTAAGAAGGGTGGAAATCAAAAAATGCTTAAGAAAAAATCCAACCTCTTTGAATTTTGTGTGTTTTGGCAAAATCCATTCTCCTCTTCTTATTTTCTCCTCATCCATCCTGCATCACAGGTGATGTAGGACGACCTAATACAACCTTAAATGAGCATGGTATATGAAAGGGGCAGATTTATGCAATGTGTAAAAAAAAAAAAAAAAAACAAATAAAATATCAGCCTTATACATCATAAAACATTTGAGTTGGTGCGATCGCGAGGATGGTGCGATCGGACCGTTGGATCCACAGAATTTATTTATTTTTTTGCTGCAAACTGAATTTTTGAAAACAGATAAACAGATTTTTTGCTGCAATCTGAATTTTTTTGTGGACAGATTTTTCTGGAAAAAAAAAAATAATAAAAAATTGTTTTGGCTGACCTATCTGTTTTGGCTCATTTAAGGTTGTATTAGGTCTAAAACCGAGCTTCTTGCTGATGTGTGGCTGCAGCCACCAAAAAAAGAAAATCTGAAACTTTTGGAAGAGGAAGAGAGACTATTGTTGTATTGGAATTGAATGAATAAGAACGAATACAAGGTGCCTTTTTATAGGCTTTTCATATTATGTGAAATGACTAATTTATCCTGTCTAGATTCATCCTAGGGGCAGCTAAAGAAAGAAAAGAATCCAGAAAATATCTATCGTTGATCTTCACCTGGCTAGCAAACTAAACCTAGAAAAAAAATCTCAACACCACTGCTAGCTCACACGGTATGCACAACTAGCTCACACGTCATTCGCACGGTTTTGGATTTACACAATCCACCACCGTATCCAACACTCCCCTTCAAACCAAAACCGGCTTCATTCCGAGCATCATTCTTAGTCGTTTGCATTGTTATCAAATGCGATCGCATATGCGCATATGCGATCGCATATGCGCATACTTTTGATTTAATCGCATATGCCATGATGGCATATGCGATCCTGGCAAGTATGCCATGGCATACTTTTGTATGCGATAAATATGCGATCGCATATTTCCCAATGCCTGGCAAGATTTTTATTTTTATTTTTTCAAATTGGAGAAACTCATATCCCCTTCATTTTCACTATTCCTTACTCCAAAGCTCTAAATCTCTTAGTTTTTCTCTCTTACACCTCTTTCTTTCTTACTCTAATCTCTCTACAATTATTTCAATTATGTTTATTTTTTGTATTTTATAAGTTGTGCTTACTTTTTGTAAATAGAGTTGCAAGTTATAACTTGTAAGTTATTTCAAGTTATCCATTTATCATTAAAATTTCTTTCTTCGAAGTTTATAATAATTAGTTATCTTTTAATGTAGCTTGTTGATTGTTTTGTTAAAATTTATCTAATATAAGTAATAAAATATATCACTTAATGAAACACATAAACTATAATGAAATAAGTAAAATAACCCAATCCAATCATGTGTACTACTGTTTTTCCCTCTCTTTTTTTTTTATAGAATTTTTAGATTTTTTTTTTTTTTTTGAAAAAAAATAAAATATGCCATGGCATATGCGATTGTGCGATCGCATATACGAACAGCATATGCTGATCGCATGCAATCGCATATGCGATTTGACAACATTGGTCGTTTGAATGCATCTGTCGGCAATGCCTTTGTGAAAATATCTGTCACCTGTTCCGTAGTATGACAATACTCTAATTTCATCGTTTTTTGCTTCACATGATCTCTCAGAAAATGGTATCGGGTATCAATGTGTTTGCTTCTTCCATGCTGCACCAGATTTTCGGCTAGCTTGATTGCCGACTTGTTATCCACATATATGACTGTGGATTCTTCCTGCGGATGCTTCAGCTCCTTTAGTAAGTTTCTCAACCAAATTCCCTCACAGACGGTGGACGATGCTGCCATGTACTCTACTTCACATGTGGACAGGGCGACCACTCTGCTTCTTCGAATTCCATGTGAAAGTAATCGTTCCGAGATAGAATACATAGCCAGTGGTGCTCTTTCTCTTATCTTGGTCACCTCCCCAATCACTGTCTGAGTATCCATATAACATTGCTTCATCATCGTATGGATAAAAGAGACCGAATTCAATAGTCCCTTTGATATACCTCAGTACTCGTTTTGCAGCTAGCCAGTGTGACTCTTTTGGGGATTCCATATACCGGCTTAGAAGCCCAACACTGTAGACTACATCTGGCCTAGTGATTGTGAGGTACCTTAAGCTTCCGATTGGGCTCTTGAATAAGGTTGAGTCGACATTTCTTCCTTCTCCATCTTTCGTGAGCTTCAGACCTGTTGTAACAAGTGTATTTATAGCTTTACAGTCGACCATCTGAAACTTCTCAAGAAGTTCCTTTGTGTACTTCTTCTGGGATATATAAATGCCGCCGACTTGTTGCTTCACCTCAATGCCCAAGAAAAAGGATATCAATCCACCATCAATCATCTCGAATTCTTTAAACATAGCCTGCTTGAATTCTTCAAACATCGCCTGGCTGTTCCCAGTGAACAGTAGATCATTAACATATAAACAAGCGATAAGCATATCACCACGGGCATTCTTCTTTGTGTAGACGGCATGCCCATATGGACATTTGACGAAACCATTCTCTTGAAGATAGTCGTCGATCAGTGCATTCCAAGCACGAGGAGCTCGCTTCAACCCATACAGGGCTTTCTTCAGCCTATACACCTTGTGTTCCTCCCCTTGCATGACAAAGCCTTCAGGCTGGTCAACGTATACTTCTTCTTCGAGTACCCCATTTAGGAATGCAAATTTCACATCTAGTTGGTAAATCATCCAACTGTGATGAGTTGCAAGAGAGATAATCATTCTTATAGTGTCAAGGCGAGCAACTGGGGCGAAAACTTCTTCATAGTCTACCCCATGTTTCTGTTTGTAACCTTTTGCTACAAGCCTTGCTTTATATCGTTCGATCTTACCATCGGCATTCCGCTTGATTTTGTACACCCATTTGAGACCAATGGTCTTCTGGCTTTTGGGGAGTGAGGTTAACTCCCATGTTCAATTCTTCTCGATGGCATGAATCTCTTCTTCCATAGCCTTTCTCCAACATTCTTCATTCATAGCCTCCTCGGATGTGAGAGGCTCGTGATCCGCATACAGGCAGAGTAAATTCACTTCCTCAGTTTCTGCATAGATGTCGTTGAGGCTTCTCATTTTAATAGGAGCCAAGGGTGAAGGAGAATCGGATGAAGATGTACTGGATGAATTCTGATTTGATGAAGTACTTTCAGGAGATATAGAGCGTACTCCTGGACTTCTGCGATCCGAAGAGGGTGATGTGAGTGTCTACTCTTGCTTCTCATGTCTCTCTTCTTCGTATTCTTCGACCTCGACCTGCTTTTCTTTGGCCGAGTTTCTTTCGTTCCATTTCCATGCTTCTTCCTCACAAAATACCACATCTCTACTCACCACCAGCTTATTGGTTAGTGGGTTGTAGAGCTTGTATGCCTTTGACTCTTCGCCGTAGCCGATGAAGATGCACTTCTCACCACGATCATCAAGCTTTTTCCTTCTCACTTCTGAAACTTAAGCGTAGGCGACACACCCAAAGATCTTAAAGTGCGCTACGCTCGGCTTGTATCAACTCTATGCTTCCTACGATGTCTGGAATCTGACACTCTTGGTCGGACAACTATTAAGCAGATAGGCAGTACATGCAACTGCCTCTGCCCAAAAATTCTTTGGCAGACTTTTCTCCTTCAGCATGGTCCTAGTCATATCGAGGATGGTGCAGTTCTTTCATTCCGCAATTCCATTTTGTTGTGGCCTGTACGCTGTTGTGTGTTGTTACTTAATGTCATGTTCCCTGCAATATTCTCGAAAAACATTTGAGGTGTACTCCCCACCTCTGTCAGATCGAAGGGTTTTGATTTTAAGACCACTTTCTTTTTCAACAAGGGCCTTAAAATTTTTTTAAATAGTAAAAGCAGCAGACTTCTCTTTGATTACATACACCCACAATCTTCTACTGAAATCGTCAATAAAGGTAATAAAGTATTTCTTACCTCCAAGAGAGATTGGCTCTAATGGTCCACAGATGTCAGTGTGAACCAACTGCAACGGTTCTCTTGCTCTTCGGGATACTCCACTTGGAAAGGAGTTCCTTTGTTGTTTCCTAAGTATGCACGCCTCACAGATGTTCTAGAGCTTCAATAGCAGGCAAGCCATGCACCATGCTTGATTAGGACAGAAGTTTCAGGCCAATGAAATTTAGATGGTCAAAGCGAAGATGCCACATCCAGGAATCATTCTTTGCTTTTCCATAAAAACACTTCTCAAGCATTGTGTTTATATGGAGAAGAAATATACGATTCTTCGCCATCTGGACTTTTACAATCAAACGTCCATGCATCTCTCTTATGGAAAGAGAAGAATTCTCCATGTGTATGACATACCCTTTTTCGAGGAGTTGTCCGAGACTCAGTATGTTACTTTTCATGTTGGGCACGTAGTACACATTAGAGATATAGTTTGGAACACCATTTCTTCTGAAAGATTTTGATTTTACCTTAACCTTTCACTGGCGTTTTTGATGAGTCTCCAAACGTTACATCGCCATGAACTCCTTCTGTGAGTTCCACAAAGAGTTTCTTCTCGCCGCACATGTGATTACTTGCACCCGTGTCGAGATATCATACATCATGCTGATCACTACCTTTCTCTTGTGCAAGGAGAAGTGTGGAGCTTTCTTGTTCATGGCCTGACGCTTCGGCATAATTGGATAGCTCGTCTTGAGTCACCGACTTGCTCCAGCAATCAGATGCATAGTGGCCAAGCTTGTTGCAATTATAGCATTGGATGTTCTTTGTACTTCCTCATCCACGCATAGATCTACCTCTACCATTTCCTCTTTCACGGAAAATGGTATTTTTCTGCTGGTTTTGGCCATGGCTTTGCTGGTATTCGCACCTTCTGCCTCTTGCGCGATTGTTAGCAAAACGTCTACCATGTTGTGAACTTCTACGTCCACCATTGTTATCATTCAGAGTCAATCTTGACTCCAAAGCTTGTTCCATCGGCATGGAACTGGCATTCTTCTGCATTCGTTGCTCATAAACTTGCAACGATCCCATCAACTCCTCAATGGAGAGTTTCTCAATATCTTTTGATTTTTCGATCGCCACAACCACATGCTCAAACTTAGTTGTAAGGGATCGAAGTATCTTTTCAATAACTCAGACATCTTCAATCTTCTCACCATTTCTTTTCAAATTATTGACAGTTATAAGCAAACGTGAAAAATAATCAGTAATATTCTCACCTTCCTTCATGTGAGTCGCTTCGAACTCGGCTCTTAATGTTTGGAGGCAAACCCGCTTCACTCAATCTACACCCTTGAAGATGGTGCCAAGGGTATCCCATGCTTGCTTGCTTGATATTGCTTCGGCAATTTTTTCAATGGTGGATTCATCCATCCCTTAATAGAGGAGAAACAAAGCCTTATTGTCTCTCTTTCTTTGATTTTTTAGAGCGATCTTTTCTTCATTGATGAAGGCGGCTTCTTCTTCCATAGTGGGTTCTTCATACCCATCGGTGACGATCTCCCATAGTTCTTGCGACCCGAACAATGCCTTCATTTAGATGCACCATTTTTCATAGTTGTCCTTTGACAACTTAGGAACCTGCGGCTGGATGGTGCTAGCCATCTTTTTCTATTTTTTTTTAGAATGACTGATTTTTTATTTTTTATTTTTGGCTGAAACAGTGGAGTCTTGGACAGATTCTTGGTTGAAACGGTGGAGTCTTGCATAGCTTCTTGAAAAGAGATAAACAGATTTTTTTTCACAGATTCATGAAAACAGATAAACAGATTCTTGAAAACCAGATAAACAGATTCTTCCACAGAATTTATTTTTATTTTTTTGCTGCAATCTGAATATTTGAAAACAGATAAACAGATTTTTTGCTGCAATCGGAATTTTTTTCTGGACAGATTTTTCTATAAAAAAAAAAAATCTGTTTTGGCTGAAAAATTGCTGGAAACTTTTTCTAAAAAAAAACTGGGACCTGTGGGTTATGGGCCCACCACAACTGATGGCTCTGATACCAATTTGTTGGGTCTAAAACCCAGCTTCTTGCTGACGTGTGGCTGCAGCCACCAAAAAGAAAAAAACTGAAACTTTTGGAAGAGGAAGAGAGACTGCTGCTGTATTGGAATTGAATGAAAAGGAACGAATACAAGGAGCCTTTTTATAGGCTTTTCATATTATGTGAAATGATTAATTTACCCGTCTAGATTCATCCTAGGGGCAGCTAAAGAAAGAAAAAAATCCAGAAAATATCTACCTTTTATCTTCACCTAGCTAGCAAACTAAACCTAGAAAAAAAAATCTCAACACCACAGCTAGCTCACACGGTATGCACAGCTAGCTCACACATCATTCGCACGGTTTTGGATTTGCACAATCCACCACCATATCTAACACTCCCCTTCAAACCAAAACCGGCTTCATTCCGAGCATCATTCTTAATTGTTTGAATGCATCTATCGGCAATGTCTTTGTGAAAATATGTCCCTTGTTCCGTAGTATGACAATACTTTAATTTCATCGTTTTTTGCTTCACATGATCTCTCAGAAAATGGTATCGGGTATCAATGTGTTTGCTTCTTCCATGCTGCACCGGATTTTTGGCTAGCTCGATTGCCGACTTGTTATCCACATATATGACTGTGGATTTTTGCAGATGCTTTAGCTCCTTTAGTAGGTTTCTCAACCAAATTCCCTCACAAACGGTGAACGATGCTGCCATGTACTCTGCTTCACATGTGGACAGGGCGACCACCCTCTGCTTCTTCGAATTCCATGTGAAAGCAGTCGTTCCGAGATAGAATACATAGCCAGTGGTACTCTTTCTCTCATCTTGGTCACCTCCCCAATCACTGTCTGAGTATCCATATAGCATTGCTTCATCATCATATAGATAAAAGAGACCGAATTCAAAAGTCCCTTTGCTATACCTCAGTACTCGTTTTGCAGCTAGCCAGTGTGACTCTTTTGGGGCTTCCATATACTAGCTTAGAAGCCCAACATTAAAACTTTTGGAAGAGGAAGAGAGACTGCTAGTGTTGGGCTTCTAAGCCGGTATATGGAAGCCCCAAAAGAGTCACACTAGCTAGCTGCAAAACGAGTACTGAGGTATATCAAAGATAAACAGTAGATATTTTCTGGATTCTTTTCTTTCTTTAGCTGCCCCTAGGATGAATCTAGACGGATAAATTAGTCATCTCACATAATATGAAAAGCCTATAAAAAGGCACCTTGTAATCATTCCTATTTATTCAATTCCAATATATCAGCAGTTCTCTCTTCTTCTTCCAAAAGTATCAGTTTTTTCTTTTTGGTGGCTGCAGCCACACGTCAGCAAGAAGCTGGGTTGTAGACCCAACAAAATGGTATCAAAGCCACTGATCCTTGGGCCTCATCAGCAAAAAGCAAGTCCTGCACTACATGTTTTGGGTGTGCAAATACCCAACAAAAAAAAAAAAAAAAAAATCAGCCGTGAGGAGGCTAAACTGCATTTCTTCATTTTTATTTTTTTTTTATTGTCCAGATTTTGTTTGAAACGTCCAGATTTTTCTATCAAGCCTACTGTCTAGATTTTGTTTGAAACGTCAGTAGTGGTGGGGCCCATAACCCACAGGTCCCAGTTTTTTTTCTAGAAAAAGTTTCCAGCAAAAAAAAAAAAAAAAATCAGATTGCAGCAAAAATCTGTTTTCAAAAAAAAAAAAAAACTGTTTTTCAAAAAAATCAGATTGCATCAAAAAATCTGTTTTTAAAATTTTTAAAAAAAAAAAAAATCAGATTTTAGCCCAAAAAAAAAAAAAATCTGTTTTAAAAAAAATATTCAAATTTCTATTTCATCCATCTCCCTTCATTTTTCAAAAAAAAAGACATTAAAAAAAAAAAAAAAAAAAAAAAAAAAGATGGTCAGCACAATCCAACCACAGGTTCCTAAGTTATCAAAGGACAACTATGAAAAATGGTGCATCCAAATGAAGGCATTGTTCGAGTTGCAAGAACTATGGGAGATCGTCACCGATGGGTATAAAGAACCCACTATGGAAGAAGAAGCCGCGTTCACCAATAAAGAAAAGATCGCTCTAAAAAATCAAAGGAAGAGAGACAATAAGGCTTTGTTTCTCCTCTATCAAGGGTTGGATGAATCCACCTTCAAAAAGATTGTCGAAGCAATATCAAGCAAGCAAGCATGGGATACCCTTGGCACCATCTTCAAGGGTGTAGATCGAGTGAAGCAGGTTCGCCTTCAAACATTAAGAGCCGATTTCAAAGCGACTCACATGAAGGTGAGAATATTACTGATTATTTTTCGCGTTTGCTTATAATTGTCAATAATTTGAAAAGAAATGGTGAGAAGATTGAAGATGTCCGAGTTATTGAAAAAATACTTCAATCCCTCACAACCAAGTTTGAGCATGTGGTTGTGGCGATCGAAGAATCAAAAGATATTGAGAAACTCTCCATTGAGGAGTTGATGGAATCGTTGCAAGTTCATGAGCAACGAATACAGAAAAATGCCAGTTCCATGCCGATGGAACAAGCTTTAGAGTTAAGATTGACTCTGAATAATAACAATGGTGAATGTGGAAGTTCACAACATGGTGGACTTTTGCTAACAATCGCACAAAAGGCAGAGGGCGCGGATACCAACAAAGTCATGGCCAAAACCAGCAGAAAAATACCACTTTCCGTAAAAGAGGAAATAGTAGAGGTAGATCTATGCGTGGACGAGGAAGTACAAATAACATTCAATGCTACAATTGCAACAAGCTTGGCCACTATGCATTTGATTGTTGGAGCAAGCCGGTGACTCAAGACGAGCTATCTAACTATGCCGAAGCATCAGGCCATGAACAAGAAAGCTCCACACTTCTCCTTGCATAAGAGAAAGGTAGTGATCAGCAGGATGTATGGTATCTCGACACAGGTGCAAGTAATCACATGTGCGGCGAGAAGAAACTCTTTCTGGAACTCACTGAAGGAGTTCATGGCGATGTAACGTTTGGAGACTCATCAAAACGCCAGTGAAAGGTAAAGGTAAAATCAAAATCTTTCAAAAGAATGGTGTTCCAAACTATATTTCTAATGTGTACTACGTACCCAACATGAAAGGTAACATACTGAGTCTCGGACAACTCCTCGAAAAAGGGTATGTCATACACATGGAGAACTCTTCTCTTTCCATAAGAGATGCATGAACGTTTGATTGTAAAAGTCCAAATGGCGAAGAATCGTATGTTTCCTCTCCATATAAACACAATGCTTGAGAAGTGTTTTTATGGAAAAGCAAAGAATGATTCCTGAATGTGGCATCTTTGCTTTGGCCATTTAAATTTCAGTGGCCTGAAACTTCTGTCCTCATCAAGCATAATGCATGGCTTGCCTGCTATTGAAGCTCCAGAACATGTGTGAGGTGTGCACACTTGGGAAACAACAAAGGAACTCCTTTCCGAGTGGAGTATCCCGAAGAGCAAGAGAACCGTTGCAGTTGGTTCACACTAACATCTATGGACCATTAGAACCAATCTCTCTTGGAGGTAATAAATACTTTATTACCTTCATTGACGATTTCAGTAGAAAATGGTGGGTATATGTAATCAAAGAGAAGTCTGCTGCTTTTACTATTTTTAAAATTTTTAAGGCCCTTGTTGAAAAAGAAAGTAGTCTTAAAATCAAAACCCTCCAATCTAAGAAAGGTGGGGAGTACACCTCAAATGTTTTTTGAGAATATTGCAGAGAACATGGCATTAAGCAACAACACACTACAACGTACACGCCACAACAAAATGGAATTGCGGAACGGAAGAACCGCACCATCCTCGACATGACGAGGGCCATGCTGAAGGAGAAAAGTCTGCCAAAGAATTTATGGGCAGAGGCAATTGCATGTACTGCCTATCTGCTCAATAGGTGTCCATCCAAGAGTCAGATTCCAGACACCGCAGGAAGCATGGAGTGGATACAAGCCGAGCGTGGTGCACCTTAAGATCTTTAGGTGTGTCGCCTACGCTCAAGTTCCAGAAGTGAGAAGGAAAAAGCTTGATGATCATAGCGAGAAGTGTATCTTCATTGGCTACAGCGAAGAGTCAAAGGCATACAAGCTCTACAACCCACTAACCAATAAGCTGGTGGTGAGTAGATATGTGGTATTTTGTGAGGAAGAAGCATGGAAATGGAACGAGGAAAACTCGGCCAAAAAAAAGCAGGTCGAGGTCAAAGAATACGAAGAAGAGAGACACGAGAAGCAAGAGCAGACACCCACATCACCCCCTTCGGATAGCAAAAGTCCAGGAGTACGCTCCATCTCTCCTGGAAGTACTTCATCAAATCAGAATTCATCTAGCACATCTTCATCCGATTCTCCTTCACCCTTGGCTCCTATTAAAATGAGAAGCCTCAATGACATCTATGCAGAAACTGAGGAAGTGAATTTACTCTGCCTGTATGCGAACCACGAGCCCCTCACATTCGAGGAGGCTGTGAACAAAGAATATTGGAGAAAGGCCATGGAAGAATAGATTCATGCCATCGAGAAGAATCGAACATGGGAGTTGACCTCACTCCCCAAAAGCCAAAAGACCATTGGTCTCAAATGGGTGTACAAAATCAAGTGAAATGCCGATGGTAAGATCGAACGATATAAAGCAAGGCTCGTAACAAAAGGTTACAAACAAAAATATGGGGTAGACTATGAAGAAGTTTTCGCCCCAATTGCTCGCCTTGACACTATAAGAATGATTATCTCCCTTATAGCTCATCACAGTTGGATGATTTACCAACTGGATGTGAAATCTGCATTCCTAAATGGGGTACTCGAAAAAGAAGTATATGTTGACCAGCCTGAAGGCTTTGTCATGCAAGGGGAGGAACACAGTGTATCGGCTGAAGAAAGCCCTGTATAGGTTGAAGCAAGTTCCTCATGCTTGGAATGCACAGATCAACGGTTATCTTCAAGAGAATGGTTTCGTCAAATGTCCATATGAGCATGCCGTCTACACAAAGAAAAATACCTGTGGTGAGATGCATGTCGTCTGTCATCTCGAATTCTTTAAACATATCCTGCTTGAATTCTTCAAACATTGCCTGGCTGTTCCCAGTGAACGGCAGATCATCAACATATAAACAAGCGATAAGCACGATGAATCCTGCAGAGTTGCATAGACAGGTAAATGAGCTCTTGCAAAAAGGTTTCATCCATGAGAGCATGAGTCCGTGTGCCGTACCAGCGCTATTAACGCCTAAGAAAGATGGTACATGGCGGATGTGTGTAGACAGTAGGGCCATTAATAAGATCACGATCAAGTATTGATTTCCGATACCGAGGCTTAATAATATGTTAGACATCATGGTCTGATCCACCATTTTTCCAAGATAGACCTCAAGAGCGGGTATCACCAGATACGCATACGCCCAGGAGATGAGTGGAAGACAACCTTCAAGACGAAGGATGGGTTGTACGAGTGGTTGGTCATGCCATTTGGCTTGACTAATGCACTCAGTACTTTTATGCGTGTGATGACCCAGGTTTTGAGACCCTTTATGGGAAAGTTCTTAGTGGTTTATTTTGATGACATACTCATAGATAGTACCACTAAAGAGCTGCATCTCGAACACTTGAGGCAAGTCTGTAGTGTCCTGAGGGCGGAGAGGTTATGTGCGAACCTTAAGAAATATTCGTTCTTGTCTGATAGAGTCGTCTTCTTAGGGTTCATAGTGTCGTCTGTAGGGATGCGAGTAGATCCAGAAAAAGTTAAGGCCATAGTTGACTGGCCTGAACCACGGAACATACATAAAGTGAGAAGCTTTCATGGCTTAGCCACATTTTATCGTCGGTTCATTCGAGGGTTTAGCACTATTATGACTCCCATTACTGATTGCATTAAAAAGGGAGAGTTCATATGGTCTAAGGCCGCAACTAAGGCATTCAAAGATCTTAAGGGCAAGATGATAGAGGCTCCCATCATGCGTCTTCCAGATTTTTCTAAAGTCTTTGAAGTCGCGTGTAATGCTTCAAGCGTAGGTAGAGGAGGAGTACTAAGCCAAGAGGGTCATCTAGTTGCCTATTTCAGTGAGAAACTGAATAAGGCAAAACAAAAGTATTCCACCTATGACAGAATTTTATGTGATAGTGCAATCGCTACGTCATTGGCGTCATGATCTTCTACCACAAGAATTTGTCTTGTTTTCTGATCACGAGGCTTTGAAGTATTTGAATTCCCAAAAGAAGCTTAACCCAAGGCATGCCAAGTGGGCAGCGTTTCTTCAGGAATATTCATTTGTCCTGAAACATAAAGCCGAGGTCGAGAACAAACCAGCCGATGCCCTTAGTAGAAGAGTGACATTGCTCAACTCCTTGAGTGTAGAAGTTGTCGGGTTTGAGCAATTGAAAGACGAGTATCCCGTGTGTCCAGATTTTGGGGGAACATACGTGTCGCTCTTTGGTGCCCAGCATAGTTCGAGTGAGTTCGTGCTGAAAGATGGTTTCCTTTTCAAAGGAGACCGACTTTGTATTCCTCGCATTTCCCTCCGGTATTTCCTTGTTTGGGAGCTTCATGCTGGAGGTATTGCTGGCCATTTTGGTCGAGATAAGACCATCACCCTAGTGGAAGATCGATTTTGTTGGCCAAGTCTTAAGCGAGATGTAGCCAAAATTTTAGGGCAATGTCGAACATGTCAACTAGCAAAACAAGAAGAAGCAGAATACTTGGATTGTACACGCCATTGCCATTGCCACACGCACCGTGGCAAGACATCAGTATGGATTTCGTGCTTGGACTTCCCAAGACAATTAAGAAGCATGATTCCATTTTTGTGGTCGTGGACCGTTTCTCAAAAATGGCCCACTTTCTCCCTTGTTCTAAAACCTCAAATGCATCCAACATAGCCAAGATTTTTTTTGAGGGGGTGGTTCGATTACATGATTTGCCTAAGACCATAGTGTCTGACAGGGAATCAGGGATGTCCGGTTTACTAGTTATTTTTGGAAGACATTATGGCATATGATGGGTACGAGACTCCAGTTCTCATCTGCCTACCATCCTCAAACTGATGGCCAACTAAGGTCGTGAATCGATGTCTCGGAAATCTACTACGATGTTTGGTGGGTGAACACATTAAAACTTGGGACTTAGTCCTGCCAGTCGCCGAGTTTGTATATAACAGTTCAGTTAATAAGTCTACGGGTATGAGTCCATTCGAGATTGTTAGTGGTTATAAACCTAGACTACCCATAGATTTGTTACCTATGTCAGTCACCCAAAGGACCTCAAAGTCAGCCAATGCATTTTCCCATCACATTCATGAGTTGCATGCAGAGATTAGGAGGCGGATAAATGCTAGTAATGAACAATATAAAATTTCAGCTGACTTACATCGTAGAATTCAAGAATTTAATGAGGGTGATTATGTAATGGTTAGGATGAGGCCAGAACGATTCCCACAGGGTACCGTTAAGAAGTTACAAGCACACAGTGCTGGACCATTTAAAATTCTGAAAAAAATTGGGTCCAATGTGTATGTGATAGATCTTTCACCTTGCATGGGGATTAGTTCAACATTCAATGTGAAGGATCTAATGCCTTGTTCAAGCCATCCCATAGACCCTAATTTTGTTCCAAACCATTGGCCAATTTCTGAATTTTCTTCCCAACCTACACCACCTATGCCTACTATACCTGAGATAAGAGAAGAAATTGAAGGAATTGTAGATGAGCAAATTGTTTCCACTCGAGACGGTGGCTTTCAGAGGTACTTAGTGAAGTGGAAGAACAAACCATCATCCGACTGTACATGGCTGACGTAAGCGGAGTTGCAACGACTAGATCCAGATTTGTTGGAAAAGCACAAGAGTTTTATCTCGCCAGAGTCGAGATCTTCTCAGCCGAGGAGAGTTGATGTGGACACCAAGCCATTCAAAGGATATCAACGCAGGAGGCGTGCATTACCCGTGTCAATGTGGTTAAATAACGAATACGGGTCGGGTCTCTAGAGGTCGAAGACCTTACACATGTGTTCGTGACATGTGTAAGTTGCTTAGAGGAGACAATTGGACCATTGGATCGCGAGGAGGGTATGATCGGACCATTGGATCGTCACGGCCCACCTTCATTACACCACCTTCACAGCATTATCATTAGGGCCCATCGGGCATTTTAAATTTACATCTAGTTTATGAACATTTGAGTTAATTAAGCCTTGTTCTAAAACCTCAGATGTGTCCAACATAGCCAAGATTTTTTTTGAGGGGGTGGTTCGATTACATGATTTGCCTAAGACCATAGTGTCTGACAGGGATGTCCGGTTTACTAGTTATTTTTGGAAGACATTATGGCATATGATGGGTACGAGACTCCAGTTCTCGTCTTTGAATGGCCTGGTGTCCACATCAACAAGTGTCTTTAAACCATCTATTGTTTGTGTATAACAATCACCCACTTGATGATTGAACCGAGCCAATAAGCCAAGCAGGGCCATTCATCATTAGCCTAGGCCCTACAGGCCCATCACCACCCTTGAGAATTAAGCAATGTTTTCACATAAGAGATATACCAGTAAAGGCTTTCTTTCAAAGTGGTCAAAATCTTCACATTAAACTATATCACAATACCTAAAGTTGTCCTCCAAGGAACAAGCACAATCTGACTTCCTTATAATCTTATTAGTAAAAGAATTTTATCAGTAGGGGTGGCAATGGACCGTGCTAGGGCCAGGCCAGGTTGGCCCTGGCTCAGCCCAAGAAACCTAATGAACTTTAGAGGCCCAGGATAAGGGCTGACCTGCATCAACATCAGGTAAGGGCTGGCCCTATAAGTTGGAGAAAAGTTACATACATGCTACATGTACAGTTGGTTTTGGTTTACAGTTGGCAAGTGCACATTCATGAATCATCATGCTCTTCCAAAGTATCGAGGTTTTTTGTGGCAAACCTATGCAAAATAAGATCATTCATCGGCCAAGTGTATGCCACACCCGATTATCCATCGTATGCATGGACTTAAATGAGTGCATCAATGTACAGTCCACTAATCTAAATTGGGGTCCACAATTTGGACAGTTTATAACTGCTTGCATATCATCCACCATACTCAACCATAGCATTAAAGTTCTTTAAATTACTATATATACACATCACACACTAGTATACAACTTTATCGTCTACATTACTAATATCTATGTACTATGGAGTATACACTAGGGCACCGGGCCAGTCAGGCCAAGCTATTCATCCTTGGCCTTCACCCAGCCCAGCCTGAACATGGGGGCCTAGAATTCAAGCTTAATCCCAGACCCTTCGGGGCCGGGGTCGCCAGGGCTGGGCTGGGCTGGGCAGCTCAGCCCCCTTATCACCCCTATTTATTAGGTTTTCCTTCAAAAATGATTTTATTATAGAAAGGCCTTAAAGCACTCACAACCCACAAACAGAAACAACTGGGGCATTACAAGAAAGCTTCAGCCAAATCCCTCTCAAAGTCATCTCTCCTAGATCCTGAGAATTCCTTTAAGGACAACACCTGAAAACTGACAAGGTGTAACCCTCTCTATCACATGGGGGGTTCAATTAGCTCTTACTGTTGAAAGTTCTTTTATTCCTTTGTTCCAGATGGCCTAAAAGAACTAATTATACCATACATTTTATAACAGTTTCCTTAGTGCCCTCTAGGACTATACCTGCACGCTTCCATGGACGTTACCACAGAACCAGGCATCAACAGAACGCACTGAGCTGAACACCAGATGCAAAGGAGCAAAATCCGACATTCCTATTCCTTCATGTCCAACCTGGCACCATCAAGGCACACAATCAACTCTCCTCAAGAAATTGTATTTTAAGATGGTAAAATATCCATAGTCTATTGTACCCCCAAAGCTAAGGACCTATCTTCAATTCCAACTTGCCTGCTGCATGTTTTCAAAGTTTGGAAGAACTCCAGTTGACCACTAGCTAAATCTGGCAGCAGTTCAGTATAAGCTGTCCTGTAGTCCTAAGAGAAAACCCCTTGATTGCCACAGGCACACTGGTCCAACTATTTGTGCCCAAATTCAGCTTCAACACTGTCAAAAGCACACCAAATGGGACTGAAGTCAGTGGGTCTCAGCCCTGCGATTTTACATCTGATACAGGAAACACGGACAGACCAGATTGTTGGTTGGACTCGTTTGGACTGGCACACGCCATAAAAAGGGTTGGCTCACTTAGAAACTATGCTGAAGGAGTAACTGTTCAACCCATTCAGCTCAACCAGCCAACCATCTGGGTCAACCATTTTCTCCTGGTTGGACAGGACAGGTCAGAGGTCAACTGTTAGTTTTTAACGAATAGAAGTTATATGAGCTGGGTAGGAGTTCAACCTATAACCTCCTGCTTAGAAGCACATGCACCAACTCTGTTACAGGTGCTTTTTGGCACAATACCTGTCATTTAATTTATTTATGCACTACAAGATGCCACAGGTTGGTGTGGTTGACTGGTTTGGACAAGACACCAACAAAAATGGATCGACATCTGATCCAGTTTTTGAAACATTGACTAGAACAATAGTACTCGTCCCTGTGGTACAACAGAAAGGAAAACCTTCAATTGAATAACTACAAAACAGCTGTCTATTGCCCTGCTTTGATCACATCTTGCAGGCAATGGGAGTTTATACCTACCTATATCACAATCAACTCCAATCAGAGACTCGCCCTCAACCATCATTCACTATTTACTACAGTGCAAGGTAAATATTTTCGACTAAACCCCAATATGGCAAAGAATAGACTATGCCAAGATCTACATAAGTCAGTGAATTTCAAGAATTCCACATCTAAATGGAAGTTCGAGCAATTGACATACATTGCACAGCATGAAGTTGCTAATTGTTGCATATATGACTTAACATAACTCGTATACTTATCAGTAGAGTTAGGGGAAGAGAAAGTAATATCATGTACTAGCAAAATGACCAAAATTATACCAGCAAGCAACACCGACAGGCACAGAAGCACAATGAAAGGGAAGGAAAGATATAATAGAAGTATTTCATGAGAATCTGAAGGAAAGAATGCAATAGATGGTATTTCATGGAAATCCTACACAAATAGTTAATTAATGCATGTAAAGAATGCAATAGATGGTATTTCATGGAAATCCTACACAAATAGTTAATTAATGCATGTAAAGATTACGAGCAGTTGCAGTGACATGTTTTTAGTCATACATCCTGTCTTACCCAGGCAAGATGTTCAATACATAGTAGATGCCATAACAGAAGAAAATGCCTATCTAGGTCAACATGGACATATGAAACGTACCCCTCTTTGAAGCACAGTAATTATTTTCAACTACCTTCAGGCAGCCATGTCTTATTGGAGCGGAATAAGCAACAGAAATTCCTGTGCCGTACAAAACCATTAGAAAGATGGAAATCTTGAACCTAGAGTGCCGCACAAACAAGAACAAGAAGCACCCACTAACAGTTATTTGTGTTTCAAGAAAATTATATAAAGCAAGAAGAGAAGAAGAAAAAATGAATTGCTAGGTTACAATATTGCAATCAGCAGTCATCATAAATGGATTATATTTCATTAACTGTAGAGTACAAGAAATTGGCAACAATTAACGTGTCATGATTACAAACTGCAGACAGGTTTTCACTAAGTGGTTTCCTTTTAGGACTTTTTCTTTATTAATAGGAAAATTGTCCCAACTATACTGTTAGATTTTTGTGATTTCAGCGCAACAAATTTTACATGTTCTTTTTATGTCAAATCTAGCATAAAATCAAAAATCTTAGGTTTATATTATTTTGCAACATATAAAATATGTATCCTGACCAATCTATACATGAACATTAAATCGCATAGAAACCAATAGGATACCTAGTATAAAAACATGGAGAAAGAAGAACTTAACCCCAGCTACAAGCCAGCCAAGTTCAAATGAACACTAAAAATTGGCACTTTCACTAGAGGGGAAAAAATAAAACCAACAAATGTAGGTCCAAGAGAGACTATACGGCTGAAGGAACCAATTAGCGTACTTTTTTTTGGGGGGTTTTATGAAGTTATGCCTCGTTAACAAGACACTACAGAGGTACAAAGATAGAAGAGTTAAACACTACCCAACACTCAAGGGCACCCTTGATACACCATCTCAAGTTAATAAAATAGCATCCTCGTTAAGCTCTCTCATGATCATCATTCATCATCATGGCCTTGTCCCAGGCGCCCAGCTATTCTAGGTCAGCTCTTACTCATGATTTGATAAAAGAAAGAAGCAATTCTTTTGGGACATCCAAAATATGGTTGGGGAGT
Organism: Magnolia changhungtana; assembly: GCA_030180095.1. Classification (NCBI taxonomy): domain Eukaryota; kingdom Viridiplantae; phylum Streptophyta; class Magnoliopsida; order Magnoliales; family Magnoliaceae; genus Magnolia; species Magnolia changhungtana. Next base: position 791,854 of record JASAUF010000564.1, on the reverse strand, counting down.
AAACAAGTCTGTCAAGGTTCAAGCCTTTCTCAAAGCCGATTCCACCATCATCATAGCGTTATCCCTTCTATTTGGGGTCAACTTTATGAATCCCGTTTCATCAAAAAATATGCAAAACAGGAATTCTCAAAATTGCTTCGAAGAAGTTCAACAACCAGCAGCATAGATGACATCAATCTCCTTTACTGGGGCTTGGGAGTGGGTGGAGCACCTTTAACAAGCAGAGTCGCCAAATAACTACATCAAATGAATCAGCTTCTGCAACAAGAGAACTGGATGCAATAAGATACAATATATCATAAGCCGGTTAACAGAGATCCTCCCCTAGCTTGATCGGTCTGTAAAACCAATTGAACCAAAATGACAGCCCTTCACCTTGATCAACATAACAAATGTCACCTCTGACAAAGGCTTCAGACTCCCACATCAGCTACCATCAAAAGCTGAGTTTAACAGTACCCTCCAAATACCTCTTCCACTTCATTAAACAATTAAGTCTTCCCCTCTAGTAGCACATTTTGTCATCGCATTGCAACCTCTTACCAAGTTATAGACTCTAATGCCCCATAATGATTTCTTAACAATTGCCACAGAGATGATGCAATCAATATTTCTATAATCATCCCATCAGAAGCAACTTAAATCCTAAAGATCCTACCAATCATGGTTTTAAGACTCAGACAGGCCTGATCCAGCTAAGATTGGGAGCTATCCGATCCGGTTTGACAACGCAAGTCACCCACAACTCGGGCAAGTCAAGCTGATTCAACCCTGAGTCGGGCGAGTTGTGACTCAACTGGATCATCAGCGAAAGACAGCTCTAGTAACAAAAGGACCAATGGATCTCTATCTCCGGAGGCTGCGATTAGGAAAGTGACTGCAGCTGAGTAGATGGAAGCCACCCTTAGGACAGGAAATCCAGGAAGCAAGTATCTCAAGACAAATGGATTGGAGAAGGGGGTAGCAACGCCGCCTACTTCTACAGGATGCCAAGTGTGACAATAAGAGCACATCAGATGTCCACTATCAAAAATCGTGGTGAGATCTTCACTGGCAAAAATGAGATATGCTATATATTTATTTAATTTTCTCAGTCTGCCTTCTCCTTATTATGTCTGATGGAATTTCTCCTGAGGAAGCTGAGGATCTAGAATATGAATTCACAAGAAAGTTCTCATTGCTATCTCTGAAGCCGAGAGGGATAGGGCTCCTGGGCCTAATGGATTCCCTCTGGCCTTTTTTTCATTGTTGTTAGGATACAATTAAAGCTGACCTGATGGTAGTATTCCAGGAGTTTTTCAATGAGGTTGTCATCAGCAAGTCATTGGGTTCTTCTTGTCCCTCGTCCCAAAGAAAGATGGTGCTGAGACCATGGCCGATTTCAAGCCAATTAGCCTTAGCGTGCATAAGATCGGAGTCAAGGTTATGCCGTGTGATTAACATATCACTGGATACCAAAGTGCCTTTGGCCCAGGAGATCAATCATGGATGGGCCATTCATCACCAACAAAATCAATGATGAATACATCAGGAAGGGGCTGAAGGGATTTCCCCTTAACATTGATCTAGTAAGGGCTTATGAATTGGAAATTCTCGATATACTTGTTGGGTAGGATGGGATTTGGCATGAAGTGGCCATCCTAGGCTCATGCTTGCATTTCTTCTCCTTGGTTTTCATTGTTAATCAATGGGACTTTGAAGGGCCTCTTCAAGGACCAGCGTGAGATCACACTGGGAGACCTTTTCTCCCTCCCTTTTATTCTCTACAGTTGCAGAAGCCTTGTCAAGAATATTTGGACCCAGAGCCTTAGGAGGATATCATCAGAATGATGGTGGGAAACAGTAGCATCTCTCATATGTTGTATGTGAACGACACCTTCTTTGTTTTGAAGCGGTATGTGTACTAACTACTAAGAGTGAATTTGTTCAAAAGTAGTGTGATTGGGCTAAATCTTGACCATGGGCAGTCAAAGACTCAAAGTCTAGTGCGCAGGAGACCAGCTGCGTGGTGGCCTCCTTCAAATCATCTAGGCATTTCACTTTCTATTGGCAGGCCAGGGCATGGTGTTTGGAAAGGTGAGATTGAAAGATACAATTGAAAAGATATCCAGTGATATCCAATGAAAGAAGCAGCAAAGAATCCAGGCCATCCAGAAACGTGTTTTGTGGAACGACTGTGAGGACTTGCATAAATTTCATGTGATGGCTTGGAAAGAGTTACGTGTGCCTAGAAGAGCAGGTGGCCTGGGCCTTAGAGACATCAGGACATTTAATTTGGTGATGTTGGGCAAATGCTGGTGGAGATTGGGGGGTGTAGAGGCATCACTTATCAGAAATGTCATCGAATTCAGAGTTGCTAATAAATGGGTGGGATGTGATCATGTGAACCTTGCATCTTGCACTACGGGATCTCATATTTGGAGAGGAGGGACTCTTTCTACTACAACCACTCCAGATTTAGGGTCAGCAATGGGAGTAATCTGAGCATTTGGGAAGACGTAAGGTGTTCATATGTCCCATTGTACAGGAGGTTTGTCAGCCTGTATGCATTGGCAGATACCAAAGGAGCTTTGGCAGATACCAAAGGAGCTTTTGCAGATAGGTTTTTCACCTTCTTGGAGGAAAGGTAGCAAGGTTTCCCTCGTTTCACTGAAATCTTAAGGACAACGAAATAGTCAGCTTGGCGAAACTCTTTGAGCTGCTTATGTTAATGTTCCATCTTGCCATAGAAATCTCAGGTGGTACCACTGCAGATCTGCGGCTTTTGGGAACATCTAGGCCATTGCTACTTTGTGGAAGGCCAGAGCCTTCTTCTGGATTGCTTGCTTAGGACAGATCTTGAACATTGATCTTCTCAAAAAAGGGGCATGGCGATGCCAAACATGTGTCCCTTATGTTGTATTAATGAGGAATCTGTGAACCAACTTATTCACTGCAACTTTGCTAGGGCTGTCGGGGCAGGCATCGTCTCAAAAATCAGCTTACTATGGGTTTTCCGAATCTGTTTTGGAGCTATTTGGTGTTGTCAGCTGCAGCTTGGGGTTCGTTGGGTAGAATTTTGTGGAGCATGTCAGTGCACGCAATAATGTGGGCAATCTGGATCAAGAGAAATTCTAAGATCCTCAAACACAAGACTTCCAATTCGAGTGCTTCTCTCTCCCTTATTCAGGCTTAGGTTAAGGTTATTCCCAAGCTAAGAGGTTTTCTTCATAAAATGATGGTCTCGAATTGGATTGAGGTCCTTCACTGCAACTAGAGAAGTCCAAAAAATATAGTGGCTTAGAAAGGGCCCCCAATTGGTTTCATAAAGATCAATCTTGATGTCTCTTAGGAATTCCGGGATGGAAAGTGATGCAATCGCATCCCATTCCACATGTGTGCACAAGAAAAGGCCCACTTTCCTTTTTAGATTGTTCCAAGTTTCCTTTTTTATATTTTTATGTTAGGAAATATATCGTTATGTTAAGAAATACATGTTATAGATTTTTCTGTTTTATAGGTTTCCTATTTCAGTTAAGAAATCCCTCTAATGCTAGCAAACAATTCTATTTTTAGACCCTCTCGATTATGCTAGGGATTCTTTTTCAAAAAGAAAGAGCCTTGTAAGCCTCTCCTTATAAATAAGGCACAAACCATATGAAATAACATAGATTAATAACATTGTTCTTTGAGCAAAATTTCATTGTTTCCCTACAGTAGTAGTGTTGTGGGGAGTTAACGATCTCTAGTACAAGACTAGAGGGTTGTTGAGTTTGCTCATAGTCATTACATCTTTTCTCTACTTGCTACATGTGAATCTTCCCACGCTTGTGTGATTTGAACATAAAGCTAGTAGCCTAGTACACTGAATTTCATTGCATATAGTTTCTTCTTGACCTAGTTGCATTAATCAGGATTGGCAGCATTGTTCAAGATGAAATAGGCGTACCTCTAGGGGTGGTGCAACCTGGTTATCGAGTCAATAAATTCTCGACACCCAAATCATAAAGAAATGAACACATATGCACTCACAAGAAATACTTGAGTTAAGAGGGAGAAATAACTTTATTGATATTCAAACTTCTTCTCTTACAATACTTTAAAAAGCTCACAAATCAGAAAATGCAGAATGCCCACCTCCTACACTACCACCCCTTTTTAGACCCCAAAGACAATCCCTATGAATCTTCAATGAAAATCCCCCAACAATTAGATTGGTTTCAAATCAATCTTCTATAATTTAGTTAAGAAAATAAAAATCCCACCAACAAATATTTTCCCTAAAATAGCAAAAACAAATCTACTAAATATCCCCAAAATCTTCAACCATATCTTCTGCATCAATCCGCTATCTTCTACAAATGGTAAATGTAATCTCTGATATTTGGGCCCCCAATCTTGCCACAACAGCCCAAAATCAGCTCATGTTGGATCCTACGACGGCCATTGGGGGCCTACATCATTCCCCCCAAGTTGAAAGAACTCAACTCCAGCGAGTTGGATGCTTTATACTAGTAGAGTTCTAGATCCAATCTTTTAAAATTTGTAGCCCGCAATCCATGTGCATTTAAAAGGAGCTTGGTTTTCCATTCCACCAAGTATTGCTTGTATAGGGCCCATTGAGTATTAGTAGCCTTCATGCACAACACTTGTTGAACTTCTTTTTCTTCAAGAGTTGTTTATCCATATTGACAATGACTTCATCTTGCACGTTAGACAACTCGCCATGGTACTCATACAAATCTATCACATTGAAAATCAGTGAGATATCGTTATCATCTAGCAACTCGATCCCATAGGCATTGTCACCAAACTTCCTCTTGACTCGAGATCGGTGTGATAATAGTAATGAACTTCTAGATAAATTTTTGATAAAATGTCGTGAAGCCATGGAAAGAACAAACTACCCAAAGGGTTTGAGCGGTAAGCCACTACATAATGGCCTTGATTTTCTCCCAGTCAACCTTAATCTCTTCTACAAACACAAATACCCCAAAAACATAACATTGTCGACAAGGAAATAGCACTTTTTTCAAGTTACCAAATAGTAACTCCCTCTATAGGACATCAAATATTTTCCATAAGTGCGCAAGGTAAACAGATGAATCGGGATTAAAAATAAGAATATCATCAAAATAAACAACTAAGAACTTACCCATGAAGGGTCATCACTCGTCAGCCTAATGAAAGTACTCGGCGCGTTTGGAATGCCAAAAAGCATCACAAGCCACCCGTACAACCCATCTTGAGTCTTAAACATGGTATTCCACTCGTCCTTGGGCCAAAGAAGCCTGACGATATCCGCTTCTGAGGTGCAATGTGATATTAACACTATCATTGATGAAGGAATAAGGGTTAGCCCGAGTCAAATGCATCATGCCTCAATCCCACAGCCACGATCTACCCAACAAAATGTGGCATGCATCCATGGAGACCAGATTACATCATACCACATCCTTGTACTTAGATCCAATACAGAAGGAAACTAAGCACTTGTAGTTAACAAAAACTTCTCCCCATTTCTTGAACCAATGAATATGGTAAATGTTTATGCTCTTTGAGTTTTAATTTATCCATCATTCTTGTGAAACAATGCTCTCACTACTTTCCCCTGTCTACCAAAATCATACATTTCTTCTCACATTATGTGGGAGTGATGTGGGAGTGATGAGAAAGATATTAAGAATTTTTACCAAAATAGCCCCATGATCTGGTCAGTGCATATTTTTAGCCTTCCTTTTCAAATATTTATTTGCTTGGCCCTCTGACGCCTTTTTTGCATTTTGTAAGGACAAAAATGCCCCTCGCATCAAGTCTAACCCCCAATAGGTGGTTACACGCGGGAGAAGTTGAAGGGCCCCATACTGATGTATGACTTGGGCCCCTGTAACCATGATTGGGTAAATTCTACAAGAGATTCAATCTGCTCATAACATCGCACAAGAATGGACGAAAGTAAAACAGTAATTTCAGGCTGATCCAACCCTCTGTGGCCCACGAGTAATAACAATGGGCTTTCAATACCAACTCTTTCATGTGGTGTGGTCCACCTTTGTTGTGGATATGCTTCGTTCTTGTGTTCATGCCCTTAAAATTTAAAACTAAAACAACTCAAGGTATCCCGTATCAGTATCGGTTGGCGTAACGGTGTCCTCCGATACCAATACGGATATGGGGGCGTGACGGCCCGTAATAGTGTTTAAAAAAAAAATTTGTCAAAAAAATATCAAAAAATATGGATTAAATCTGGAATATTCTAAGCATTCCAAATATGCATTCATTTATAAATTGGAACATGTTTATGGTGGTGTAACGGTCCACTCTTTAGTGAGAAGTTGTATCGGACTGTCTGATGAATTTATGAACTAGATAACCTAAATTTGACTAAAAAATTCATATATTTAATTTTCTAACTATCTATTATCAATGATAGATATATTAGAATGAATATAATATGAAAATATCTTACATGTACAGGTGTTTGCAATTAGTTTTGAGGAATTTCAGGAACATATCGTAACCGAATAGTGCGTAAATAGAAATAGAAATTTTAAAAAATAGAAAATGACATCAAGAATCTGTAAAATGCACATTAACATGTTCTACTATGATTAACACATCATATTCTATCATTAAAACAGCAAAAAATTCAATAAAAAATGATTTTTCGAATTTTCAAAAAAAACGCCAAAAATAGTGCATAAATAGAAAAAATAAAAATAAAAAAGAAAATGACATCAAGAATCTGTAAAATGCACATTAACATGTTCTACTATGATTAACACATCACATTCTATCATTAAAACAGCAAAACATTCAATAAAAAATGATTTTTCGAATTTTCAAAAAAAGCACCGAAAATAGTGCGTAAATAGAAAAAAATAAAAAAATAAATAGAAAATGACATCAAGAATCTGTAAAATGCACATTAACATGTTCTACTATGATTAACACATTATATTCTATCATTAAAACAACAAAACATTCAATAAAAAATGATTTTTCGAATTTTCAAAAAAAGGGCCGAAAATGGTGCGTAAATAGAAAAAAAATTTTAAATGACATCAAGAATCGGTAAAATGCACATTAACATGTTCCACTATGATTAACACATCATATTCTATCATTAAAACAGCAAAACATTCAATAAAAAATGATTTTTCGAATTTTCAAAAAAATGGCTGAAAATAGTGCGTAAATAGAAAAAAATAATAAAATAATAAAAATAGAAAATGACATCAAGAATATGTAAAATGCACATTAACATGTTCTACTATGATTAACACATCATATTCTATCATTAAAACAACAAAACATTCAATAAAAAATGATTTTTCGAATTTTCAAAAAAAGTGCCAAAAATAGTGTGTAAATAGGAAAAAATAGAAAATGACATCAAGAATCTGTAAAATGCACATTAACATGTTCTACTATGATTAACACATCATATTCTATTATTATAACAGCAAAACATTCAATAAAAAATGATTTTTCGAATTTTCAAAAAAAAAAGGCCAAAAATAGTGCGTAAATAGAAAAAAATTTTAAAAATAGAAAATGACATCAAGAATCTGTAAAATGCACATTAAAATATTCTACTATGATTAACACATCATATTCTATCATTAAAATAGCAAAACATTCAATAAAAAATGTTTTTTCGAATTTTCAAAAAAAATGGCCAAAAATAGTGCGTAAATAGAAAATGATATCAAGAATCTGTAAAAATGCACATTAACATGTTCTAATATGATTAACACATCATATTCTACCATTAAAATAGTAAAACATTCAATAAAAAGTATAAATACATATTTTTGAGAAATTTCTAGAAAATAGCCCACGGAGCTTCGAATCAAGAAAATCTTTAATATAAGTTGTTTTTCTCTGAAATATGAAGCTAAGATTGGTCGAAAATAGTAAAAGATTGACTGAGGAAGTGTTTGGAAGAAAGAAATTTGAAAAAAAGTGAAAAAATGGACCTTAAAAAGCAAAAAAACAGGTTACCCTTTTTTTACCGTTACAGTCTAGCAGTTACTGGGCAGTAATGGCCATTACACCCCGTAACAGGGCCGTAACGGCCGTTACGTATACAGTATCGGAGGGGTGCCCAATACGGCCCCGTATCGCATAACGGCATCGGCCGTTACCGATAAGTAACGGCCGATATGGGCATATCGTATCCGATTCGGGACACCTTGAAACCACTAGACGCCATGGATTTGACACACCTTACAGTGGGCCCCAAAAACAGTGTTTGAAGACCGTTTAATAGGGCCTAACTCCATGAAGAGGACCCCGTTTACAATGTTTTGATTTTTCAGAGATGAAAATTGAAACCCTTCTTCTTCCAAGCTACCTTTGTGGGACCCACCACCACTCTCTGGCCAACTCTTCTTTGGCGTTCCATTCTCTAGTGTAGGTCCCTCCAGCATTCTCTTCGGCCGGGAAATATATATATATATATATATATATATATATATACGAAAATGCTCACCTTGAACCAGTTCGTACGTACTACATACGAACTTTTTTGAGAACCCATCATACATGATGTGGATCCAAAATCTGAACCGTTCATGTGAAGTAGCACCTCGTGAAACCCCCCGATCCCAAGTTTTACTTTGATCTAAGACTTTGATGGGCCATAAAAAATGAAAACAGTTTCCTCCCTTGATTTGCATTTCTCTTTGCTATGCCCCACTAGAATTTTAAATCGGGGTGAAAATTTGTGACATAAGGTTTCATGGGATTCCGCATCACATGGACCGTTCAAATTAGACACCCATGGCACGTGTGCAAAGGTGCGCACGTGCGTAGGTGCGCAGGGGAGCATGACTCTATATATATATATATATATCTTTTTTTACTCTCCGGCAACTACTCTTTGGAAAAATGGCGGCCACAAGTAAGGAGAAAGATAGTTTTATGGTTTTTTGTGTTTTTTCGTGTACTATCCAGTTTGCTTATGGGGAGAAAGGAGCGTTGTAAGGAGATAAATGTTTGTTTTTATCATGCAGAGAAGGGATCATTGTAAGGGTTTGACATTATACGGGTCGAGATCATCATAAAGAACACAAGGAAATAGATGTTTTTTTTGTGTTTGTTTTTGTTGAACAACCACGAACCGTTTCACAAAACAACCACGACCTGTTCCAAATGACAACCACGATCCAGATCCACTTAACAACTGTGATCACTTTCCACATGACAACCGCAACCCTAACCACATGACAACCACAATACCTATTATTTTAATTACTTTTATTTTTTCTATTCTATTTTATTTTTTTTAGATGTTAATACTTCCTCTACCATGCATTGCAAAATCAAAAATATCAAAAAAGACTGGTTCGTACTTGGATTACAAGAATGCACAAGTATCGACAAAGTGTTCCATTCAGTTTTTAAAGGACCTAAAAGACGATTTTAGCAAGGGCAGTATTCGGAGAGAGTTGTTTAAGAAAACATGCTTCGGGTTTTCGTTGGATTTCAATGAAGCACAATGGCAATTTCATGATCATGATCCATTGTCTTATGCAAAGACACATTGGTGACCTGAGATTTGAAATGCAGGGCACCATTTTGCCATTCATGAAAATGGACTTCACCTTGATTATGGGCCCAAGGTCTGGACCCTATATCCCGCTGGAAGCTGATGAGGGTAGGAAAGGAAAGGGGATTAGAGAGAAATATTTGTATCAGGCAGTTATTTTGAAGAAGGATTTATTAGTAGCCTTGCGATCACTTCGTGGGTCAAACAGACATAAGGATGCAGACAGGATGGCACTACTCATGTGTGTCGAAATGCTAGTCATAGGATCTCCTCGCAAGAAAGTTGTATAAATACGTAAAGTTAGTAAATTATTTAGAAAAGTTTAATAGGTACCCTTAGGGCTTTGTGGGGTACCGATAGTTGAAGGAAACGGTTAATTCTGCAATAAAGGATCGCCATCCCGAAACATACAACATATGCATAAGCTCATTTGCCCTATACATATTTATTGTTGTCTTATTTCACATTCATTTTGTTTCCGTTATAATATTCCTTATTTGTCATAACTAATGTGTAATACATCTTTCCTCCGTGCAATAGATGTGACCATATGAGTGATTCCCCAAGCTATCCAACAGTGATGGTTGGGCCGTGAGAAAGGTTCCCCCAAATTTTGTTTCCCCAAGCTATCCGACAGTCATGTGACAAAACAGGTTGTCATTGTCATGTAGAACAGGTTGTGGTAGTCATGTAGAACGAGTCGTGGTTGTCACGTGGAATAGGTCGTGGTTGTCACGTGGAACAGGTCATGGTTTTCAAGTGTAACAGGTTGTAGTTGTCAAGTGTAATGGGTTGTGGTTGTCATGTGGAACGGGCCGTGATTGGTTCAAAGTTGGCACCAAGAAGATTTACAATTTTTTCAATATGTTTGCAATACAAATCCTATAAAACAGGTTACAACTATCTATCTTCTAACTTCTTATGTCGATATTGTAGACGCAAGGTCAATGAACAATCAGACACAAAAGAGAAGACTCTAACTGTCTCTTCTTTTTTTTTTAAGAGAACTGGAGAACGGAATGGTCGGAGAGTAGTGGTGGATCGCACCAAAGAAACTTCGAAGGAAGAAGGGTTTCAGTCGGTTTCCCTCTCTGGAAAATCCAAAACTTCCAAATGGGTCCTTTTCGCGGAGTTGGGGCCTACTAATCGGTTTTCAGACACCTTTTGCGGGGCCCACCATGAGGTATGTGTCAAATTCACACCATCTAGTGGTTTTAATTTTTAATTTAAGGGCATAGGCCCAAGAATGAGGCATATCCACAGCAAAGGTCGACCACACCACAAGAGAGTTGGAATCGAACACACCATTATCACTTATTGTGGGCAACAGAATGCTGAAATTACTATTTTTCCTTCGTCCACACATGTACGACATTATGAACGGATTGGATCTCCTATAGAGTAGGCTCAATCATGGTTGCAGGAGCCCACATCATACATCAGCATGGACCCTTCAACTTCCCCTACATGCAACCGCCCATACAGGCATGAGGCTCAATGTCAGGGTTATTTTCATCCCTGGAAAATGCAAAAAGGTGTCATAGGGCCAGAAATAAAAAATAAATATTTGAAAAGGAATAATGAAAAGGTGCATCAACCAAACCATGGGGCTACTATGGTAAAAATCCCAAGATATTATGTGACAACCACTGCCCTCCTCAATCACCTGAGGCATCGACAACATAGCCCGTTGGATACCCAACTAATCACCCCTATCACCATATACGTCTACTAAATTTGCCCTGTCCTCATATGCATGTTCATCATATTCCATGCCGTCTTCGACTTTCGTAAAGTCGAAAGTGCAACATATTCTCCTTTCTCAGCCAAATTCAATTTAACATGGATTTAAGGCCATTGAAAAGAGTGATGGCCCAATTGTCCACATTTAAAGCATAAAAAAGGAGTTGTTTTGCCACGTCTTGAGTGCAGTAGCCCATTGTCCATAACCACCTCCCTGGGGTTGGGGTTTGGCTTAATTGTTGAAGGTTGGCCCATCATCCCTTGACTTATGAGAAGGCATATGGCTGCCTTACGTGGAAACTTAGCTTGCTACCCCATCATTGATGACAGTCCTCATGGGGCACCTAATGGTCTCCCAAGTCCCCCATTGCCTATCTCATCGGCTTTTAATGCAAGTGTATATGCATCGAACACCTAAACTACATCTTTAAAAGCCAAGTCATTTCTTATATCTGGTTAAGATATCTTGAAAGCTTTTGGTCTTCATAATTACGAAACCTTATCCGTGAATGCCAAGGTATGGAGCTCTTCGCTGTATTCATTTACCAATTTGTTCCCTTTACATAGATTGCAACATCGTTGATAGAGGTCACGAGCATGAGTCATGGGTACGATATTCCTTTTAAACTTCTTTTTCATCTTTTCGTGAGAATTTGCTTTCTTCGTAGCAGTTGGCTTGACAGATTCGTTCAACTCGAAGATTACCCCACCATCCTAACAGGTGACCAGAAACTTTATTGCGACAAATTTAACCTTCCATTGCCTCTAATTTCCTTATACTTAAACACCTTTTTCCCATTGTACTTAGCCAATCAATGAATTCGTCAACACATAAATGACCGTAGAATTCCAAAATTTTCTACCTTGATTTCGAGTTCTCTATCACATTCCAACAATCAAGAGATTTGATCCTTGGTATCTTCATCATCCGCAGCTACCTGTTGTTGGTTAGGACCTCGACGGAGATCTTCCCCTACATGTCCCCATGTTCCAACCTCGGTCTCCAAATTCCCTCCATGCCAGAGCTCCCCCACTTGATTAGTGAGATTGCCCACCATGTGCGTGAGTCGGTCTACTCATTTGTGAGCGCATGAATTGGGTTACTTACGTAAACTCTTCTTATATCACCCCTTTAGAAGCCATTAAGAGATAATGCAAAGTTTTTTTTTTTAACCTCAATTGTTACCCACTTTAATACAAAAACGGTGCAACTCAATTATCAAGTTAATGCGATCTCAAAACCCAAATAGCAAAGAAACGAACACATATATGCTCACAATAAATATTTGAGAGCAGAGGAAGAACTTTATTGATATTCAAACTTATTCTCTTATAATATTTAAGAAAACTTATAACTCAAAAAATGAAAAATGCCTAACTTCTACACCACCTCCTCTTTCATCAACCTTAAAGAAATCCCATGAATCTTTAATGAAAATCTTCCAACTATTAGATTGATCTAAAATCAATCTTAATTAATTTCAAATCAATTTTTAATTTATTTAAGAAAATAAAATTCCACCAGCAAAGATTTGGCCTAAAATAGCAAGAACAAATCTACCAAATAGGCCAATCTTCAATCATATCTTCCATATTAGCCACCCTATCTTCTGCAAATGGCAAACGTGATCTTTGACATTTAGCCCCCAAATCTAGCCCAGAAACAGCAGATGTTGGGCGGCTAGGCCCTATAGTGGGCCATGGGCCTACCTCAAAGGGAGTTCTTAGGACCCCTTGGCATTAAAGACTTAAAATATGCTATAGCAATGGTGCTATCACAAGCTATCAAACTGGCAGTTGACAAAAGATTTCCTTCCAGTTGTCACTGAAGGAGATTCTGAAAATGTGATTTCATGGGGAAGCCTAGATTATACTTGGTGCATTGCAGACCTAGTGGAGGAAGTTCAGGACCTTAGTTAGAATTGTCCGATTAGCTTCTTGCCAACTATTCCTAGAGACATGATGAAGCTGAACGTCTTACGAAGCTTACTACAATCAAGGGCAATGCTTATTTGAATGTTGGTATTTTCTTTTTCTTTTTCTTTTTCCTCTACCTGCTTGTTTTACTTTTAGGGAAATTCCAGTTGTAATTCGTTTATATTTTCTTTGTTTTGCTTGGATTGCTACATGCCCTACTCTATTCTTCTTCTTTGTGAAATAAAATTTCATTACCAGTCAAAAACAAAAAGCAAAAGGACCCATGGGTCATCCACAACCAACTCTAGCACCTTCATAGGAAAGACGCGAGATGGAAAATAGATTAAGGAAACAATAGACCCATCTTGTTACCTCAGAGTGAATGAACAGATTATCCACAGTTTCCCAACACAGCACATTAGCCTATATTCAGAACCATGTGCTTCTATGTTGAAGACATTCAAATCTTAAAACCTTCTCACCATCGTTCTCCAACCAAAAACCTCTGCTAGAGGGGTGATGGTCCTCAGACTCATTCATGGTTGAAGTAGAACCATTCCCCTTAGCCTGTGCTCCAAAGGACAAGGCTAAAAATCAACCCAAGTGATTCCATCTTCAAACTCTACTATAAATCCATCCATCTCGGAAAATAAACCTCCTCAAGCATTCCAAAGATACACAACTTATGAGAGCTAGACAATTTCCTACACTCACAAATCCCTTTTGTAATTTTCCCCTGATTATTAACAATGGAATTACTGAGTTAATAAATACTCTTTTATGTTTCATCATCATTTATGCTTCAAATCTTTAGATTTCTTTACCTGAAACCAACTCTTAAAATCCAAGCAGAATTTTTTCACATAAAGGAATTTGGATATGATATCATCGATTAGGGATTTGCTAATTGCACACTCACGTAGGAGCCCCTGCCCATCCACACTCAAGCACAATTCCAATATACAACATGTGTGAGATATCTGAACTTTCCAACAGGTGGGTGCACTGTTTAGATATTGTAGCATAAAAACAGAGCATTTCGCACTCAGGTGAGCCATAGCAATGAAAATAAATGGACAGCCAGAAAATTTTTGTTGTAACTGTCAGTTTACTTTGTACATTGTGGCCCACCAGAGTGCAACGGGCTTATTTGAAGCAGAAGATCTACGCATTGCTTCCAACCAGATGAACAGCTCAGACATTGTAAACTGCTTCATATCAGGATTTGTGTGCCAGGGCTCCATACACGTGTGGAACTAGCAAAACCCTCATTGACTGATTCGAATTCTCACTCTCTTTCTTTTTTTTCATAGGTGTTTTGAAATTTTATATCAAACTAAGAAAAAGATCTTATACGATTATGACACTAGGGGAAAAAATGAAAGAAAGAAGCAGAAAAACTCCAAGACCCTCACCTGCAAAAAGGTAAACCACCGATGCAAAGAAGACGATTGCTGACGGCACAAACACAACCATCCAGTAGTAGTCCGCTGCCTCCTCCTCTGTCAGATAAAATGCACCTGGAAACCGATTCGGGTCCCGGGTGGCATTCATCGGCAGCGCTGCCTGGATCCGGCGATCCCCACTATGGCAGAAGCTACGGCTCCCATCATCCGCAGGGAAGACAATCTTCAAGCTGGCGATAGCAGATACAATGACAGCGAACCAGACGGCCGTGACAAAGGACATGAGAAGCGGTCTCTGGAGACGGCCCCACGCCTTCTCCTCTTCGCGGAGGCTCTCATACTCATGCTTCGGCATGAAAGCCTGGCGGAGAGCGTCGCCTATGATCGCCATCAGAGAGGAGATCAAAATGTAGAGAGGAATCTAGGGCTTCCGTAACAGATCTAACCAAACCCTAACCTTAATCTCTGGTGTTTGGGACATTGAAAGGAGAAAGGAGAAAAAGGTTTAAAACCCTAATCTCATTACCCGCTTTAATCCAACCCTAACCCTAGATTCTGGTTTTGCAGAGATCAGACCCTTCTTCCTTTGGTTTTCCTAGAGAGAGAGAGAGAGAGAGAGAGAGAGAGAGAGTTCTCGTTGTTTTCAGCAGTTATTTTCAGGCTTTCTTTCTCGACTGACTGGTTGGTGACCGACGAACAAGCTGTAACCGATTTGGCGGGTTTTTCCGGGGAGGAGGTGTGTACTTTACGCGAAGGGCGCATCGTATCATCGTAGTTATCAAGCATGTTGAAAGAATAGTACATGAACGACTATCCATGCGCATGCGCATGCGCATACTAACTGGATACGTGTCCATAATTTAACTCGATCTAAACCGTTCAAATTGTTTTGCGCACTTTTTGTGGAGAATATTTCATTATTATATCTTTTTTACTTAATTTTTTCTATTAATTTCGGACCGTTGACGAGATTCTGTTTTAACCATCCGTTTCATTGCCTTCGATAGGAGGTAGTTTTAGATCAAGTTCCATCCTCAATGCCGATCATGATATGGACGGTTTGGATTGAGATATTTATTGAAAAATTTGTGAGAATACGACCTATTTATGGCCCATTTAGGAGAATATGCCCACCTCATTTTCCTTTGCGAGAATACGCCCCAGCTGTACGGACGCCTTGCCAAAGGTTGAAAATGCCCTTGCCTTTTCCTTCGAGCGGGAAGACGAGCGCTGACGCTCCTCGAACTCCGAGTTGTACGAACGGTTTAAAAGTGATCAACGATGGAAAATTGATTTTCACCTTTAAAACTTTTTAAGGGCCCACCATAACATTTATTTTCCATCCAATCTATTCATAAGGTCACAAAGACCTGGATGAAGAGAAAAAAAAAATTCATAATGATCCAAAACCTCTGTGACCCCTAAAAGGGTTTCAATGGTAGACATTCAATTCCCTACTGCCTTTCACAGTGTGGTCCACTTGATTGTTAGATCTATCTTATTTTCCGTCTCAAACCTTAATATGAGCTCGTCAAATAGATGGACGGTTTGGATATAACATAGACCTCATGATGGGACCCAAAAAATAAAAACAAAAAAAACTAAAATTTTATATTTTTTTATTTTTTATTTTTTTATACCGGGAGATTTGGCTACGGATTATAACCGTAGCCATAGCTACCAAAATCTGTAGCCATAGAAGACTACCAGGATGGGCGCGCCGAACTAGCCGCACCCGCGCCACTTGCTGACGCATCTGGCGAGGCCACGCCGATCTGACGTGGCCACGCCCATTTGGAGGCCCCTATGGCATAGATGGTTATGCAAAATTTTCTATTTTTATTTTTATTTTTATTTTTTACATGGAAAACTTTATTTTACCTACAATTTTCTCAAACACATATTTACATAAATATGCATATATAAGCATATAAAAAAAATTCCTCTTTTTTTTTTCATTTATTTCTTTATTCATTTAAGAAGTATATCTTCTAAACCAAAATTAGTTACTCGATGAACTCTATATGATTTTGGGGTAGGAGAAGCACTTTAACCGAACCAACCTGGTTATTTTCCAAGATTCCATCAAGTTAATGACCGTGAAATGCATGAAAATTACCGTAAAGTGCATGGAAATGACCGTGAAGGGAATTGACCAGGAAATGCATGGAAATGATCGTGAAATAAAACAGAATCGCCGAAAATGACCGTGAAGTGAGGGGCATGGTGAAGTGAAGGGGCATGACCGTGAAGTGAAGGGGCATGACCATGAAATGCACGAAATGACCGTGAAGTGAAGCGATTGGACTGCGAAAATGCGTGGAAATGACCGTGAAGTGAAGGGGCATGATAGTGAAATACGCTGAAATGACTGTGTATCAACACGGAATAGGCGAGAATGACTGTGGTATGCATGGAAATGACCGCGAAGTGAGGCGATTGGACCTTGAAATACGCCTAAATGACCGTGAATCAACACGGAATAGGCGAGAATGACTGTGGTATGCATGGAAATGACCACGAAGTGAGGCGATTGGACCTTGAAATGCGCGGAAATGACCGTGAAATGCACCGAAATGACCATGAATCAACACAGAATATGCGGGAATGACCGTGGGATGCATGGAAATGACCGCGAAGTGAGGTGATTGGACCTTGAAATGCGTAGAAATGACCGTGAAGTGAAGAGGCGTTACCGTGAAATGCGCCGAAATGACCGTGAATCAACACAGAATAAGCAGGAATGACGGTGATATGCATGGAAATTACCGTGAAGTGCGGCGATTGGACCGTGAAATGCGCGGAAATGACCGTGAAGTGAAGGGACATGACCGTGAAATGCACCAAAATGACCGTGAATCAACACAGAATAGGCGGGAATAACCGTGATATGAATAGAAATGAGCATGAAGTGAGGCGATTGGACCGTGAAGTGAAGGGGCATGGCCGTAAAATGCTTGTGAAATGGCCGTGAATCAACACTAATACGTGGGAATAGACCGTGGTATGCATGGAAATGATTTGCTATAAATGAGGTAATTGACCATGCCATGAAATGTGCTAAAATGACCGTGAAGTGAAGGGGCATGACGTGAAATCTGTAAAATGACCGTGAATCAACACGGAATAAATGGGAATGACCGTGAAATGCATGGAAATGAGGGTGAAGTGAAGCGAATGGATCATGAAATCTTGCGCGAGACCGAACGTGAAGTGAAGACGTGTCACCGAAAATGCATCGAAATCACCGTGAATCAACACGAAAAGGTGGGAATGACCGTGATATGCATGAAAATGGGAGTGAAGTGAAGCGAATGGATCTGCGAAATCTTGCGGGGTGACCACACGAAGTGAAGACGCGGGGCCGCGAAATGCGTCGAAATGACCGTGAATCAACACGGAATATGCGAGAATGACTCGTGATATGCATGGAAATGGGGGTGAAGTGTAAGCGATTGATCGCGCGCAAAATGCGAGGAAGTGAGCGTGAAGTAAAGACGCGGAATTTGCGAAATGCGTCGAAATGACCGTGAATCAACACGGAAAATGTGGGAATGACCATGATATGCATGGAAATGGGGGTGAAGTGAAGCGATTGGACAGCGAAATGCGCGGAAGTGACAGTGAAGTAAAGACGCGAGACCGCGAAATACGTCGAAATGACCGTGAATCAACACGGAATATCGGGAATGATCGTGATATGCATGAAAATGGGGTGAAGTGAAGCGATTGGGCTATGAAAATGCGCGAAGTAATGCGTGGAAGTGAAGACGCGGGGGCCGTGAAGTGCGTCGAAATGACCGTGAATCAACATGGAATATACGGGAATGACCGTGATATGCATGGAAATGGGGGTGAAGTGAAGCGATTGGACTGTAAAATGCGCGGAAGTGACCGTGAAGTGAAGACACGGGACCATGAAGTGCGTCGAAATGACCGTGAATCAACAAGAAATATGCGGGAATGACCGTGATATACATGGAAATGGGGATGAAGTGAAGCGATTGGACCACAAAATGCGAGGAAGTGCCCGTGAAGTGAAGACGCGGGACCGTGAAGTGCGTCGAAATGACCGTGAATCAACATGGAATATGCGAGAATGACCATGATATGCATGGAAATGGGGGTGAAGTGAAGCGATTGGACCGCAAAATGCGCGGAAGTGATCATGAAGTGAAGACGCGGGACCGTGAAGTGCGTCAAAATGACCGTGAATCAACATAAAATATGCGGGAATAACTGTGATATGCATAGAAATTGGGGTGAAGTGAAGCGATTGACCGTAAAATGCCGCTAAGTGACCGTGAAGTGAAGACGCGGGGCGTGAAGTCGTCGAAATGACCGTGAATCAACACGGAATATGCGGGAATGACCATGATATGCATAGAAATGGGGATGAAGTGAAGCGATTGGGCCAAGTAAAATCGCGAAGTGACCATGAAGTGAAGACGCGGCCGCGAAGTCGCCGAAATGATCATGTGAATCCACCACGGAATATCACGGGAATGACCATGATATGCATGAAAATGGGGTGAAGTGAAGCGATTGATTGTGAAATACACTTAAGTGATCATGAAGTGAAATGCACATGAAATGACCGTGTATTGGCCGCATGCATTTCGCGGTCAATCGCTTCACTTCAACCCCATTTCCATGCATATCACGATCATTCCCGCATATTCGTGTTGATTCACGGTCATTTCGACGCATTTCACGATCCCGTCTTCACTTCACTTCGGCCACTTTCGGCATTTCGCGTCCAATCGCTTCACTTCACCCCCATTTCCATGTATATCACGATCATTCTCGCATATTCCGTGGTTGATTCACGCGATTTCGACGCATCTCAGGGTCCTGCGTCTTCACTTCACGGTCACTTTCGTACATTTCGCGGTCCAATCGCTTCACTTCACCCCTATTTTCATGCATATCACGATCATTCCCGCATATTCCATGTTGATTCACGGTGATTTTGACACATTTGGCGATCCCACGTCTTCACTTCAGGGTCAGTTCCGCACATTCGCGGTCCAATCGCCTCACTTCACAATCATTTCCATGCATATCACGGTCATTCCCGCATATTTCGTGTTGATTCACGGTGATTTCGACGCATTTCACGGTCCCATGTCTTCACTTCACGGTCACTTCCGTGCATTTCACGGTCCAATCGCTTCACTTCACCCCCATTTCCATGCATATCACGGTCATTCCTGCATATTCCATGTTGATTCACGGTCATTTCGACACACTTCACGGTCCCATCTTCACTTTACTCGCTTCCGCACATTTTTACTTGATCCCAATCGCTTTACACTTCACTCCAATTTTCATGTATATCACGGTTATTCCCACATATTCCGTGTTGATTCACGGTCATTTCGACGCACTTCACGGTCCCGTGGCTTCACTTCACTTCGGTCACTTCAAGCATATTTTAGCGGTCCAATCGCTTCACTTCACCCCATTTCCATGCATATCACAAGATTATTCCCACATATTCCGTGTTGATTCACGGCCATTTCGACGACTTCACGGCCCCGCGTCTTCACTTCACTTCTGTCACTTCACATTTTACGGTCCAATCGCTTCACTTCACCCCCATTTCCATGCATATCACGGTCATTCCCGCATATTCCATGTTGATTCACGGTCATTTCGACGCACTTCACGGTCTCGCGTCTTCACTTCATGGTCACTTCCGCGCATTTTGCGGTCCGATCGCTTCACTTCACCCCCATTTCCATGCATATCATGATCATTCCCGCATATTCCGTGTTGATTCACGGTGATTTCGACGCATTTTGCAGTCCCGCGTCTTCACTTCACGGTCAGTTCCGCACATTTCGCGGTCCAATCGCCTCACTTCACAATCATTTCCATGCATATCACGGTCATTCTCGCCTATTCCATGTTGATTCACGGTCATTTCGACGCATTTCACGGCCATGCCACTTCACGGTCATTTCCCTAAACCTTAATCTACGCCCTAACTCAAACCTATTCTCAAATCCCAAAACCTATAACTTAAACCTAAACCTTAACATAAACCTATAACCTATAACCTAAACCCGAACATAAACCGAAACCCGAACCCGAATTCATAAACCTAAACCTATACTTATAACCTAAATCTATTCTCAAATCCCAAAACCTATAACTACAACTTAAACCTTAACCTAAACCTATAACCTAAACATATAACTTAAACTCAATTCCCTAAACCTTAACCTCAACCTAACCTAAACCTATACTTATAACTAAAACCTATTCTCAAATAACCTATAACCTAAACCTAAACCTAAACCTATAACATTAACCTAAACCTTTAACCTAAACTTATTACCTTAACTTGACCTATTCTCAAATCCCAAAACTAAACCTTTACCCTATAACCTAAACGTATAACCTATAACCTAAACCCAAACATAAACCTATACCCCGTAACCTATAACCTAAACTTAAACCTTAACTTATTCTCAATTACCTAAATCTATAACCTAAACCTTAGCCTAAACCTAAACTTAAACCTTAACCTATAACTTAAACCTTAACCTATAGCCTATAACCTATAATCTAAACCTATTCTTAAATCCCTAAACCTATAACATAAACCTAAACCTAAACTTAAACCTAAACCTCTAACCTATAACCTATAACCTTAACCTTAACCTAAACCTATAACCTATAACCTAAACCCGAACGTATTCTCAAATCCCTAAACCTAAACCTACACCTAATCCTAATCTCAACTCCCTAACCTAAACGTAAACCTAAACTTAAAAACCCAAACCTAAACCCGATCCCGATCCCGCCTATTCCGTGTTGATTCACGGTCATTTCGACGCATTTCACGGTCCGCCCCTTCACTTCACGGTCATTTTCATGCATTTCACGGTCCAATCACTACACTTCACGGTCATTTCCATCCATATCACGGTCATTGCCCCCTCTTCCGTGTTGATTCACGGTCATTTCGGTGCATTTCACGGTCATGCCCCTTCACTTCACGGTCATTTTCGCGCATTTCGCGGTCTAATAGCTTCACTTCACAGTCATTTCCATGCATATCATGGTCATTCCTGCCTATTCCGTGTTGATTCACAGTCATTTCGATGCATTTAACGGTCATGCCCCTTTACTTGACGGTCATTTCCGTGCATTTCGTGGTCCAATCACTTCACTTTATGGTCATTTCCATGCATATCACGGTCATTCCCGCCAATTCCGTGTTGATTCACGGTCATTTTGGCGCATTTCATGGTCATGCCCCTTCACTTCACGGTCATTTCCGCGCATTTCACGGTCCATTCACCTCACTTCACGCTCATTTCCATGCACTTCACGGTCATTTCCGGCGCATTTCACAGTCATGCCCCTTCACTTCACGGTCATGAATGAAATTGACCACTAAGTGAATGAAATGGATTTTCGACCATCAACCTGATGGAATCTCGGAAAATAACCAGGTTGGTTGGCTAAAGTAGCTTCTCCTGACATCACCATAATTACCTTTAAGGTCTGTTTGGCCAAACCAATCCCACGGTATTAGGAGGAATGGGATCGCGAGATCCCGGGATATGCATGATGAGCCAAACAGACCTTGTGAACTTGTCCCGGGATATAAGCAATCCCATGGATCTTAAAACAATCCACTGACATCACCATCATTACCTTAAAATTAATCCCATCCCTTGGTTGGAAGGAGTGGAAGGTAAAATCCCAGGATATGCCTGATGTGCCAAACAGAACCAGTGAACTTGTTCCGGGATATAGCAATCCCATGGATCTTAAACCAATCCACTGACACCACCATCATTACCTTAGGGCCCGTTTGGCCAGTGGATTGGAAGGGATTGGATGGTATTGGAAATTAAATCCTGGGATTGGTCAAGGGCGTGCAAACAGATCGGGTGATCGATCCTGGATATAGCAATACCATGGATCTTAAGACAATCCACTCGACATCACCATCATTACCTTAAAATTGATCCCATTCATGGTTATTTTAGCGCATTTCACGGTCAATTTCCTTCACTTCACGGTCATTTCCATGCATGTCACGGTCAATTCGCTTCACTTCATGGTCATTTCCATGCATATCACGGGCATTCCCACCTATTCAGTATTGATTCACGGTCATTTCGGAATTTCACAGTCATGCTCCTTCACTTTACGGTCATTTCGCGCATTTCACGGTCCAATCGCTACACTTCACTGTGAAATGCATCGAAATGACTGTGAATCAACATGGAATAGGTGGGAATGACCGTGAAATGCATGGAAATGACTGTGAAGTGTAGCGATTGGACTGTGAAATGCGCGAAAATGACTGTGAAGTGAAGGGGCATGACCGTGAAATGCGCCGAAATGACTGTGAATCAACATGGAATAGGCGGGAATGACTGTGATATGCATGGAAATCACGATCATTCCCGTCTATTCCGTGTTGATTCACGGTCATTTCGGTGCATTTCACGGTCAATTCCCTTCACTTCACGGTCATTTCCATGCATTTCACGGTCAATTCGCTTCACTTCATGGTCATTTCCATGCATATCACGGTCATTCTCACCTATTCCGTGTTGATTCATGGTCATTTCGTCGCATTTCACAGTCATGACCCTTCACTTCACGGTCATTTCCGTGTATTTCACGGTCCAATCGCTACACTTCACCGTGAAATGCGTCGAAATGACCGTGAATCAACACGGAATAGGCGGGAATGACCGTGAAATGCATGGAAATGACCGTGAAGTGAAGCGAATTGACCGTGAAATGCGCGAAAATGATCGTGAAGTGAAGGGGCATGACCATGAAATGCGTCGAAATGACCGTGAATCAACACGGAATAGACGGGAATGACCGTGATTTCCATGCATATCACAGTCATTCCCACCTATTTCGTGTTGATTGACGGTCATTTCGACGCATTTCACGGTCATACCCCTTCACTTCACGGTCATTTCCATGCATTTCACGGTCAATTTGCTTCACTTCACGGTCATTTCCATACATATCATGGTCATTCCCACCTATTCCGTGTTGATTCACGGTCATTTCCGCGTATTTCACGGTCATGCCCCTTCACTTCACGGTCATTTCCGCGCATTTCACAGTAGCGATTGGACCGTGAAATGTGCGGAAATGACCGTGAATCAACACGGAATAGGTGGGAATGACCGTGAAATGCATGAAAATGGCTGTGAAGTGAAGCGAATTGACCATGAAATGCGTCGAAATGACCGTGAAGTGAAGGGGCATGACCGTGAATTGCGCCGAAATGACCGTGAATCAACACGGAATAGGCGGGAATGACCGTGATATGCATAGAAATGACCATGAAGTGAGCCGATTGGACCGTGAAATGCGTGAAAATGACCGTGAAGTGAAGGGGCATGACCGTGAAATGCGCCGAAATGACCGTGAATCAACACGGAATAGGAGGGAATGACTGTAAAATGCATGGAAATAATCATGAAGTGAAGCGAATTGACCATGAAATGCATGGAAATGACCGTGAAGTGAAGGGAATTGACCGTGAAATGCGCTGAATCAACACGGAATAAACGGGAATGACCGTGATGTCACATCACAGTCATTCCTACTTATTCCGTATTGATTCACGGTCATTTCGATGCATTTCACGGTCCTGTCCCTTCTTTAATTTTCCTCGGACATTGATAGGAACGAGCCGGGAATTGAGTGATTAGACGGTCGAAATCATCAACCTAGGCCGAACAAGTCAATACCGGGCTGGGATTGATAATTCCAACCCATTCCGGAATAAAGACTCAAGGGTGGAGAGAAATTCACCAAGAATAGTAGAATTGGGAATAAGGGGGACTTTGACCATTAACCGGGATGAATTTCATGAAACTAATAAGCCCATTGCGTAGATCAGCTTCCCCTACCCCAAAATCATATATGACACGTCCCGGGGGGCCTTACCGGCGCCTGGGAAATTGCAAAATAAGGAAGTTCTAAGTAGGACTTCGGCGTGCCCACGCCCGGACCCGGCGTGCCCACGCCCAACCCTCCAGCGACTCGGTGTGCCCACGCCCGACCGGCGTGCCCACGCCCAACCCTCCAGGGACTCGACGTGCCCACGCCCGACCGCCGTGCCCACGTTAGAATTTCCTACAAAAATCGATCAACTTCAAAAGTTCATATCTCATTCGTTACAACTCCGATTTAGGTGATTCAAAAATTAGATTGAAGCCTGATGAGTCTAGTTTTATATAAAAATAAGAAAAAAAATAAAATAAAAATTATAATATAGCTAAAATTAAGCTGTTCCGTCAACTGTCTAAAATTTTTTATTTCGGACAACTGTTACTCCTAGAATTTTTATAATTTATTTACAACTCTAAACGATATGAAATTTTGTAATATGACTTGAAACTTGATGATAAATTATCATAAAAATTTTAAAAATAATTAAGTTACTGAAACTATAAGAAAACTTATAGGAAATAGAAATATTTTGTAATCATATGAAAAAAAAACTTGGTCCTCCTCCCTTTGCAACCTGCATACGTGTGGGGCCTATTCTTTTTGGCATTTTAAGTGCCCAAAAACCTTCATCCCTCTCCTCTCACTCCCTTTCATTCCTTCTATAACCCTAGAGAGAGAGACCTCCCACTCTCCCATCCTCAAACCTAAACCTCTAAGGTTCTTTCCTCCTTCACACTTCTCCACCTTCCTAAGCCACCTCCTCTTCCTCATTTCTCAACCATCTTCCACTCCATCCCTTTCAACACTCAATCACATCTCTCCTCTTCCATTTTCAATCAAATCCCAACTTCACATTTTACTTTACATCTCCCACAATCCTTTCTCAAGCATTTCTCAAATCCTAAATCACAAAACCTTTCCTCCATTCATCCCACTCCATCACTTCCAAAACCCATTCATAAGACATCCATCCCTAAATCCATTTCAAACCCTCATTCTCCAAATCTTACTTCTTCAAACCCATTCCATTCTCATTTCACGGTCTCACATCTTCACTTCACGGTCACTTTCATGCATTTCGCGGTCCCACGTCTTCACTTTACAGTCACTTCCGTGCATTTCGCGGTCCAATCGCTTCACTTCACCCCCATTTCCATGCATATCACGGTCATTCCTGCATATTTCTTGTTGATTCACGGTCATTTCGACGCATTTCGCTGTCCCGTGTCTTCACTTCACGGTCACTTCCGTGTATTTCGCGGTCCAATCGCTTCATTTCACCCCCATTTCTATACATATCACGGTCATTCCCGCATATTCCGTGTTGATTCACAGTCATTTCGATGTATTTCACGATCATGCCCCTTCACTTCATGGTCATTTCCGCACATTTCACAGTCAATTCGCTTCACTTCACGGCCGGGATTAAACCTTCCAATCCCTTTCAATCCCCCGAACCAAACACGTCCCAGGCATTTTTGAAGGGATTAGGGTGAATTGGATGGGATTTAAGGGCCTGTTTGGCCGGGCGAATCCCATGGGATTAGGAGGGATGGGATGGATTTTAAGGGCCCGTTTGGCACGCCCGGCCACCCGTCTGTTTTGCACGACCGCCAATCCCTGATTTAACTTCCAATCCCTTCCAACCCACCTAGCCAAACGGGCCCTAAGGTAATGATGGTGGTGTCGGTGGATTGGTTTAAGATCCATGGGATTGCTATATCCCTAACAAGTTCACTTGGGTCTGTTTGGCACGCCGGGCATATCCTGGGATTTTACCTTCCACTCCTTCCAACCAAGGGATGGGATCAATTTTAAGGTAATGATGGTGATGTCAGTGGATTGTTTTAAGATCCATGGGATTGCTTATATCCCGGGACAAGTTCACAAGGTCTGTTTGGCTCATCATGCATATCCCGGGATCTCGCGATCCCATTCCTCCTAATACAGTGGGATTGGTTCGGCCAACAGGCCCTAAAGGTAATGATGGTGATGTCAGTGGATTGTCTTAAGATCCATGGGATTACTATCTCCCGAGATCGATCTCGTGTCTGTTTGGCTCGCCTAGCCAATCTTAGGATCTATCTTCCAATCCCTTCCAATCCCATCCAATTTACGCGGCCAAACAGGCCCTATATGATTTTGGGGTAGGAGAAGCTACTTTAACCAATCAACCTGGTTATTTTCCAAGATTTCATTAGGTCGATGGTCGAAAATTCATTTCATTCACTTAGCGGTCAATTTCATTCCATCAGGTCCTGGGATTTGAGAATAGGTTTAGGTTATAAGTATAGGTTTAGGTTTAGGAATTCGGGTTCGGGTTCAGGTTTATCTTCGGGTTTAGGTTATAGCTAGGTTTCGGTTTAGGTTATAAGTTTCGGTTTAGGTTATAGGTTATAGGTTTTGGTTTAGGTTATACGTTATAGGTTTAGTTATAGATTTTGGGATTTGAGAATAGGTTTAAGTTATAAGTATAGGTTTAGGTTAGGATGTAGATTAAGGTTTAAGGAAATGACCGTGAAGTGAAGGGGGCATGACCGTGAAATGCGTCGAAATGACTATGAATCAACACGGAATAGGCGGGAATGATCGTGATATGCATGGGAAATGATTGTGAAGTGAGGTGATTGGACCGTGAAATGCGCGAAAGTGACCGTGAAGGGTCATGACCTTGAAATGCATCGAAATGACCGTAAATCAAAACGAAATATGTGGGAATGACTGTGATATGCATGGAAATGGGGGTGAAGTGAAACGATTGGACCGCAAAATGCAAGGAAGTGACCTTGAAGTGAAGACGCGGGACCGCGAAATGCGTCGAAATGACCATGAATCAACACGAAATATGCAGGAATGATTGTGATATGCATGGAAATAGGGGTGAAGTGAAGCGGTTGGACCGCGAAATGCACGGAAGTGACCATGAAGTGAAGACGCGGGACCACAAAATGCATCAAAATCACCGTGAATCAACACGAAATATACGGGAATGACGGTGATATGCATGGAAATGGGGGTGAAGTGAATCGATTGGACCGCAAAATGCGTGGAAGTGACCGTGAAGTGAAGACGCGGGACCGCGAAATGGCCGTGAATCAACACGGAATATGCGGGAATGACCGTGATATGCATGAAAATGGGGGTGAAGTGAATCGATTGGACCGCGAAATGCACGGAAGTGACCATGAAGTGAAGACGCGGGACCGTGAAATGCGTCGAAATGACCGTGAATCAACACGGAATATGCGGGAATGACCATGATATGCATGAAAATGGGGGTGAAGTGAATCGATTGGACCGCGAAATGCATGGAAGTGACCGTGAAGTGAAGACGTGGGACCGTGAAATGCGTCGAAATGACCGTGAATCAACACGGAATATGCGGGAATGACCGTGATATACATGAAAATGGGGGTGAAGTGAATCGATTGGACCATGAAATGCAAGCGAAAGTGATCAAGTGAAGTGAAGAGCGACCGTGAAATGCGTCGAAATGACCGTGAATCAACACGGAATATGCGAAAATGATCGTGATATGCATAGAAATGGGGGTGAAGTGAATCGATTGGACCGCGAAATGCACAGAAGTGACCATGAAGTGAAGACGTGGGACCGTGAAATGCGTCGAAATGACCGTGAATCAACACGGAATATGCAGGAATGACCGTGATATGCATGGAAACGGGGGTGAAGTGAATCGATTGGACCATAAAATGCACAGAAGTAACCGTGAAGTGAAGACGCGTGACCGTGAAATGCATAAAATTCACTGTGAATCAACACGGAAAAGGCAGGAATGGCCCATTTTCATGCTTATCACAGTCATTCCCGCATATTCTGTGTTGATTCACGGTCATTTCGACGCATTTCACGGTCCTGCGTCTTCACTTCATGGTCACTTTCACGCATTTCGCAGTCCAATCGATTCACTTCACCCCCATTTTCATGCATATCACAGTCATTTCCGCATATTCCGTGTTGATTCACGGTCATTTCGACGCATTTCACGGTCCCGCGTCTTCACTTCACTTCATCACTTCCGTCATTTCAGATTCAATCGCTTCACCTCACCCCCATTTCCATGCTTATCACGGTCATTCCCGATATTCTATGTTGATTCACGGTCATTTCGACGATTTCACGGTCCCACGCTTCACTTCACACCACTTTCAGTGCATTTCGCGGTCTAATCGATTCACTTCACCCCCATTTTCATGCATATCATGGTCATTCCCGCATATTCCGTGTTGATTCAAGGTCATTTCGACGCATTTTACGGTCCCGCGTCTTCACTTCATGGTCACTTTCGTGCATTTCACGGTCCAATCGATTCACTTCACCCCCATTTTCATGCATATCACGGTCATTCCTGCATATTCCGTATTGATTCATGGTCATTTCGACGCATTTCGCGGTCCCGCATCTTCTCTTCACGGTCACTTCGGCGCATTTCACGGTCCAATCGCTTCACTTCACCCCCATTTCCATACTTATCACGGTCATTTCCACATATTCTGTGTTGATTCACTGTCATTTCTACGCATTTTACGGTCCCACATCTTCACTTCACGGTCACTTCCGTGCATTTCGCGGTCCAATCGATTCACTTCACCCACATTTCCATGCATATCACGATCATTCCCGCATATTCTGTCCTGATTCATGGTGATTTTGACGCATTTCGCGGTCCCACGTCTTCACTTCATGGTCAGTTCCGCATATTTTGCGGTCCAATCACCTCACTTCACAATCATTTCCATGCATATCACGGTCATTCCCGCCTATTCCGTATTGATTCATGGTCATTTTGACGCATTTCACGGTCATGCCCCTTCACTTCACGGTCATTTCCCTAAACCTTAATCTACACTCTAACCTAAACCTATACTTATAACCTAAACCTATTCTCAAATCCTAAAACCTATAACCTACGAACCCGAACATAAACCCGAACCCGAACCCGAATTTCTAAACCTAAACCTATACTTATAACCTAAATCTATTCTCAAATCCCAAAACCTATAACTACAACCTAAACCTTAAACCTATAACCTATAACCTAAACATATCACCTAAACTCAATTCCCTAAACCTTAACCTACAACCTAACCTAAACCTATACTTATAACCTAAACATATTCTCAAATCTAAACCTATAACCTAAACCTAAACCTATAACATTAACCTAAACCTTTAACCTAAACTTATAACCTTAACCTAAACCTATTCTCAAATCCCAAAACCTAAACCTTTAACATATAACCTAAACTCTAAATCCTAAACCTTTAACCTATAACCTAAACGTATAACCTATAACCTAAACCCAAACCTAAACCTATACCCCGTAACCTATAACCTAAACCAAAACCTTAACTTATTCTCAATTACCTAAATCTATAACCTATAATCAATAACCTAAACCTTAGCCTAAACCTAAACCTAAACCTTAACCTATAACCTAAACCTTAACCTATAACCTATAACCTATAATCTAAACCTATTCTTAAATTCCTAAACCTATAACCTAAACTTAAATCTATAACCTATAACCTAAACCCAAACCTAAACCTATAACCTTAACCTAAACCTAAACCTAAACCTAAACCTTAACCTATAACCTAAACCTAAACCTAAATCTAAACCTATAACCTATAACTTATAACCTTAACCTAAAGCTATAACCTATAACCTAAAACCTGAACGTATTCTCAAATCCCTAAACCTAAACCTACACCTAATCCTAATCTCAACTCCCTAACCTAAAGGTAAACCTAAACTTGAAAACTCAAACCTAAACTCGATCCTGATCCCGCCTATTCCGTGTTGATTCACGGTCATTTCGACGCATTTCACGGTCACGCCCCTTCACTTCACGGTCATTTCCATGCATTTCACGGTCCAATCACTACACTTCACAGTCATTTCCATGCATATCACGGTCATTGCCGCCTCTTCCATGTTGATTCACGGTCATTTCGGCACATTCACGGTCATGCCCCTTCACTTAATGGTCATTTCCGCGCATTTTGCGGTCTAATCGCTTCACTTCATGGTCATTTTCATGCATATCACGGTCATTCCCGCCTATTCCGTGTTGATTCACGGTCATTTCGACGCATTTCACGGTCATGCCCCTTCACTTGACGGTCATTTCCGTGTATTTCGCGGTCCAATCACTTCACTTTACCGTCATTTCCATGCATATCACGGTCATTCTCGTCGATTCCGTGTTGATTCACGGTCATTTCGGCACATTTCACGGTCATGCCCCTTCATTTCACGATCATTTCCACGCATTTCACGGTCCATTCACCTCACTTCACGCTCATTTCCATGCACTTCACGGTCATTTCCAACGCATTTCATAGTCATGCCCCTTCACTTCATGGTCATGAATGAAATTGACGGCTAAGTGAATGAAATGGATTTTCGACCATCAACCTGATGGAATCTTGGAAAATAACCAGGTTGGTTGGCTAAAGTAGCTTCTCCTACCCCAAAATCATATAAGGTACATCAAGTAACTAATTTTAGTTTAGAAGATATTCTTGTGAAATGAAATAAAGAAAGAAATGAAAAAGGGGAAAAAAATAATTATACGCTTATATATACATATTTATATAAATACATGTTAGAGAAAATTATTGGTAGAATAAAGTTTTCCATGTAAAAAAAAAAAAAAAAAAAAAAAAAAAAAAAAAAAAAAAAAAGCTGCACTACGGTCAATGGCTACGGCTATAATCCGTAGCCATAGGTCCCGTAGCTGGGCGTGGCCCCGCCGGATAGGTCAGCGAGTGGCGCGGCCGTGCGGGGGGCCGCTAGCTTGGTGCGCCCACCCTGGACAGGCCTCTTTGGCTACGGATTTTGGTTGATTTAGCTACGGTTATAATCCGTAGCTAAAAATCTGTATCAAATAAAATAAAATTCAGATTTTTTTTTTTTTCAATGTCAAATCTTTATTTTTTTTTGGGTCCCATCATGAGGTCTATGTTATATCCAAACCATCCATCTATTTGATGAACTCATATTAATGCTTGATATGGAAAATAAGACAGATCTAACTATCAAGTGGACCACACTTTAAATGGCAGTGGGGAATTGAACGTCTACCATTTAAACCCTTTTAGTGGTTAAAGAAGTTTTGGATCATTATTAACAAATTTTTTCCTCTTCAACCAGGTATTTGTGACCTTATGAATAGATTGGATGGAATATAAATGTTATGGTGGGCCCTACAAAAGTTTCAACGGTGAAAATCAATTTTCTGCTGCTCTTTGTGGTGTGGTCCAGTTGCTCTCTGGATATGATTTTTTTTTTTTTTTTGCATAATGCTTCGAAATGATCTCAAAATATGGATGAACGTTGTGGATATAATAAATACATAACTGTGGGGCCCATGTAACGTTGATCTCTTTTGAACCGTTCGTAGGAGTTCGAGGAGCGTCAACGCTGGTCTTCGAGCACCAGCCGATCCGCTTGGAGGAAAAAGCAGGGGCATTTTCGACCTTTGGAAAGGCGTCCGTACAGCTGGGGCGTATTCTCGCAAGGGAAAATGAGGTGGGCTTAACCTCCTAAATGGGCCATAAATGGGTCGTATTCTCGCAAATTTCTCATATTTATTTGAAATGCGTACCGTACAAGACCTTACGCATGACTAAACTCATCAGAAAATTCTAGTTCGTCGCGTCGCATTTTAGGATCACCGATTCTAGTTGAGGTCAACGGTCTGGATCACCTACTAGTCATGGGGCTGAAGCCCGAGTACCAAACATGGCATTTGCCGGATGATGTGTAGCTTGAATACGGACGAGTGGTCCCAGCGTTCTCTGATCTAGACCGTTAATCTAATGGGTTCTGCCCTGGGTGGGGCATGCTCCAGACAATCTTCCAGATCGGATTATCTTAGATACCGAACCTTTGTCGTTCTCTTGGTCAATGAGAATGATTGCCGTTTTCCATTTTGAGTTGCTACGTGCAGGCGATCAATTCGAAATCGGATGGCCGATAAAATATATAAATCATGGTGGACCACAAAGAGTTTACTCAATCCGCTTCTGAGCAATTCAGGGCTGTGGCGGTCCTGTTACAGATAATTTCAATGTGAAAGCGGATTGGACACTATAGCGTACTGAGTAAACAAAGTGGGCCATGGTGATTCATGTGACTTATCGTCGCCGTCCTTCCTTTTATGAGACTAAAATTTAAGCATAATCCAAAGCTTAAGTGGACCACACTAAAATAAACGGTGTAGTTGAAATCTTATTAGGGGTACAATAGCTTTGGATCAATCCAATATCTGTATTTTCCCTTCATGAATGTCCGTATGGTCTTAATAGGTTGGATGACAAACAAACATCAATGTAAGCCCAAGAAAGATTTCAATGGTGGATGTCATCGTGGCCATTGTTTCTTATGGTGTGGTCCACTCAAACTTTGGACATGCATCAATATTGGACTCAACCCTAAAATAAGTTGAAAAAATGGATGGACAACATGGATAAGTGATGTAGAGTGGGTCGCAGATAATTTCGTGGCCAAGATGGACCAAAAAAGGGTCGATCAAACACGGAGATGATCCATACGGTCATAATTTAAAGCGAACTATCTGGCTAACCGAAATGAGTTATCGGACATAAAATATATGATTTTGGGGTAGGACGAACTACTTTAGTCACCCAACCCGCTATGCTGGGTTACGCAAGCTGGATTTGTTAAATATCATCCAATTGACGGCTGTTTTTGAATTTTAATTCCATTTTTATTATAAATGGTAAGTTTTAGTTTGATTATAACTTTTCATCAGTTAGGCTATAGGAGTTGTGCCCAACATGAAAAGTGCTTAGAATAATTAAGAGAATATTATGGTGAAGCTAAATAGAACATTGCACACTAGTAGACATCATGGCCATCTATAAATAATAAGTTTATTATTTATAGCAAGTTACAAATTATAGGAGTTTTAGTTGTATTTTGATTCTGAAATTTCTTCTATTGCGTAGTATCCTTATTCAAAGGGTTGTTAACGCATTTATTTCATTCATTAATTAATTTTGAATTTTATATGATTTATTTTCCGTTTCGTTGTTCTTTTCCTTGTGAATTCCAGAAGTGTTTCTGAGCAATCAAGAAAAGTTTGTGAATTCGGAACAATTGTCCCCTAGAGGAATACGGTGCCTGACCTCACGTCCTTTTGCTGCGTCAATAAGTCACATATGTTCATGATCGCCCAATAGAGTTTACTCAATATGATAAGGTATACTGAATTGAATTACTCAATATACAATCTGCTTTTCCTTTCAGGGCATGGTCCATTAGTGGTGGGCCCATCATTTGATTGGTGAGGATGGTCGGCCCAAGTTTATGGGTAAGTCCCATTGCGAGACATGATTATGTACTGTGCCGCTTTGACAAATAAACAGTTTTGATTAAATGGCAGGTACTTCACATAGCTTCTCTAGAATGTAGCCCCTTAGACCATCAAAGTAGTAGTGCCCACCCTGGCCGTTCTCATGGTTGGACCCACATTGGTGTTTAACATTCTTTTGTTTTCCATGTGACATATTTACTATGGTTTTGGGTCTTGATTGCAGCAATGGTTTAAAATTATTTAGCGAGCTTGATCAGTGAGGTGACTATCATTTAGACCTGATTGAAATAAATGAAATTTTGAATTTGAATTTGATAAATTCATGAAATAACTAGGTGTGTTTGGACAGGCACGCTACGTTGGAGTAGCCCATATTAGGCTAGATAGGGTACTCCAGTCCTACGTCGTCAGAACAGCCGCCTGTTTGGACGGGCGGTGGACTCGAGCTGGTAAAGAAAATCTCCTGGATTGCGATGGAGTTCCTCGCTGGATACGAAGGGTTATCGCAAGTACGGGGCAATCCCGCCGGATTCAACGTTGGAAGGGCTTTTCATTCTCCCTGCCTTTCTCCTTCCCGATGTCATTCGTACGGCGAAAATCTTAGTTGTCCGATTTTTCAAGGGCTCGGATTTAGCAGGAGGGTCAGGAAGAGATGGTGGCGGGAGAGGATGAGGTATGGCGCAAAAATGGGGTTATAATAAGCCGTTTTAGCTCGCGATGGCCGTCACCACTCGAGTCAGCGCTGCCATCGCGAACTGACGGTCTTCTCCGGCGGAGGTAGGTCCTCTTCCTCGCCCTATTTTCAATTGCATACTCGATCTTGGCCTCATCCGTGTTGCGGCTGAGATGAGGGATGAGGTGGTTTTGCATGCTTGTCTTGTATGAGGCTTCGTCACAGGCGAGACAGGCCCTCCGATTTTGAGTCAGCCTGTGTCATCCAATGCGACGACATTGTTTCACATACCGATTTATACGGGGGTGGATTTCCGTCCTCTGTTTTTCTTAGTTTCCTGTCATGCTTTTCCTGTTATTTTTTGCGATTGAGTCTATGGTATCTGCTGCTCTCATAATGAAATGGTGTTCTGAGATCTATGCAATGGTTTTTTGGTATTTGTCTCCTTGCGTTTACCAGGATTATCTCATATTGTTTGTTGTGTTGGTAGATCAGTTGTTGAATTTCTCTATTGATTCTATATATGAGATGGATTTTCTGTTGTAGGATTTTACACTTGCACATTATATACCTGTTATTTATAATCATGTTTTATAGATGAATTTTTCCCATATATCTTCCATTCATGGCTTCCTTTCTCGGCCATACAAATGCCTGGAAATCTTAAGCTATGAAATTTTTGTGTTCACCTTCAGTGTTACAATGGAATTATTCTGTGAACCCTCTTCCAGTGGTGTCGTTTGGGTAGCATACAGTGTATATTTTATAGACTGTTTGACAAGTCACTTGTGACTGTAGTTGAAGTCTTCTCATTTTTGTAATTTTCATATCTGGATAGCTAACTCCGTGCAAAATGCGCAACTTAATACTTTTTAGCCATTTTCGATCTTTTGTCTCTGCCATGAAAAATATATGTTAGAAGTCCTTACGTTGGTGTTACTGTTGACTGTTGGTTTTTATCATCTCCTTTCTGATAGGTTTCCTTGCCTTCTTTTTTATTGAGTCTATATGTATCTTCTTCTTCTAAGTACAGAATTTCCTGATATATACCAGATAGATTTCTGCTACATGTAATATAGAATTCCCATGATTACATCAAATGGTTTGTTCTGTTCGTATATCAATTGCATGATATAAGAGTTGTTGCTATATCTCATCTGGATTTGCTGTTGTTGGATTTTTCACTTGGACATCATAATCCTCTTCCGAATAATCAGTTTCTTCTTTCCGTTTGTACATGTATCATAGTCTCATCAGTGTTCTTGATGAGTCATATGGATTTTGAAGGTTTGTTCAGGGAATGGACTGTATGCCTTGTGATCCAGTGCATTGATTATTTGTGGCTCCTAATACATGGCAGTAATGACAGTTCTATCAATGCATATATGCATGCTGTTTAATGTGACATTATTCATCTGATAATGCACTGTTCTCCTTGGATTCCAATGATGAAAGAAGCTATCTTTTAATGTATACATGATACTTCGCGGTAAACGTATACCTGTATACAAAATAATTGTTCTTTATATTTCTATTCTAAAACCAGTGTTTTACTTGGTATTCCTCGTGTAGCATTACTGAAATGAGATTTTTACTACTACATGTATTGTGAAATATACATTTTTTATTTCCATCATTGAGATTCCCTAGCTCTTCGGTCTATGTTAGACCTCTCATCATATCAAAATGTTAAAAATTGTCATGATGACTGTGGCCATAAATAGATGACTGAACTGGCCAGATCATACACCCAGGGCTCTTGAACAATGGAAACCATATGATGGAGGGCTTGGATTCCACTCTTAATGAGAAGCTGGGACTAGATTTGAAGCCCACTCCTAACCCTTGTGATTTTGTATAGTGTTACTCTGTCCAAGAAGGGTTTCATCTTAAGATCCAGCGATATATAAGCCATTATGAATGGGCTAATTGCATAAATGTATTTTCCCACCCATGGCAGGGCCATGTAAATGCATCTAGACTCTACCCTCAGTGCAATTTCAAAATGCAGCAAAATCGATTGAATTGGCTGTTGTTAAGTTTGTGATGGTTCCTTTTTTCACGCCTTTACAGGGAATGATCCATTGAGAAACACATTAGTGGAAGTTTGATGTGTGTGGATCTTTTCACACACACAATCACAACCTTAGCAGGAGGACAATGGGAAGTGGATCTATTTGTTATGACTTTTCAAGTTATGTTGTGATGGAAAATACTCACATTTTCTTTTTTATTTCATTTGAGTCAGTTTTGCTTCTTATAATACATTTAAACTGTGATTGTTTCCCTTTAATAAAGCAGGCTATTTGCAAACACCCTGATTGACGAGCAAATGGATCTTATAAGTTGTGTCATGTCCTAAGTAGTTATAAAAATGACCTGATTTTTACATATATGAGAATGATATCAACAGAAAACAAGAAAAAAAAAATCGGCAATTTAGACAATCATGATTGCTTACCCCTACTTGGTCTTTCCCCACCCCCACCTCCCACATAGAAAGATCAGAGAAGCTGACTATTAAAACCTTGAATATTGGCATTTTATAATGTTGTAAGTTGTACCTTAGTACTTGAAGAATTGGCAATTCTCTAAGAAAATGATTGTCAAGTCCTCTACTAGCATGTTCTACATAGTGTAATAATTGAGGATTATTTTTATTCTCATTCATCTTTTGGGCTTCTTTTTACGTTTTTCATTTCTTCATTGCCCATCCAATCAGTAGGGATGTTGAGGAAGCCATAAGAAATTGAATTTTTGCTAATCAGATGTGTGCATTTGACTTACTGGCCACCATAACAGGCAAGTTATTACTCTTTGGTTTTTTCAACCATGTTTCAGAATAAGCTTTCCTTTTACATTTAATTAGTTAAACAGAGTTTGCATGGAAAATTTGAAATTCAACCGAAAATCAACATGATGAGTTTCTTATTGACATGTAACATCTGGATTTGCTGTTGCTGGATTTTTCACTTGGACATCATAATCCTCTTCTAAATAATCAGGTTCTTCTTTCCATTTATACATGTATGATAGTCTCATTAGTATTCTTGATGAGTCATATGAATTTTGAAGGCTTGTTCAGGGAATGGACTACGCTGGATTTTGATCCAGTGCATTGATTTTTTGTGGCTCCTAGTACATGGCAGTAATGACAGTTCTATCAATGTATACATGCAGGCTATTTAATGTGACACTATTCATCTGAATATTACGTTTATTTTATAAGTTTAGTCAGAATCTTTACATTTAATTCATTCAACTCAGCAGAGGAATGAAACCTAGCCAATACAATCAACGGACTGGGAAATTTTTGAAATGTTTCATCATATGTATTTGAATGTTGATTCTTTGTGAAAACACACTAAATAGAATATATCAAAATTCAAAAGCACAGTTAGGGAACATTCCAATTTTTTTGCATTCATTTGAAGATGGTATGAGCAGCGCCCAAAATGAGAGAAAAATAAGAGCAGGTAATTCTTATCGCACTCCAACTGGAGGTAGAGAAAGGCAGAAAAGCATACACCTATCTAATACAATTTATAGTTTCTGCTTTGCACTCTGCCCAACTGCAGAGCAGATACGTTCTTCCAGAATCACCAACCGACCCCAAGTTCAAAGTACATCCAAACCATACCTTATAGAAAGAACATAAGCATGCATGCATGCACTCAAGATAATCAAATACATCAAGTGCCAAAGTTTACAAAGTTCAATTAAAACAACTTGTTGTCATCATATGTGATTCTTAAATTAAATGCCAAATTTTTGCAAATATTCACTGTGTGCATTTGTGACAAACTGGCCACCATAGCAGGCAAGTTATTACTCTTTGGTTTTTTCAACCATGTTTTAGAATAAGCTTTCCTTTTACATTTAATTAGTTAAACAGAGTTTGCAGTGAAAATATGAAATTCAACTGAAAATCAACATTATGAGTTTCTTGTTGACATATCATTTCTATGCACCCAAATATCATGAAGATCTTTTTTTTTTTATTAGATTTTGTGTCCAGACATGCTAATGTGCGTTAGTAGCAGTGCATACAAAGGGGCTAGTTGACTGGGCTAGTTGATTTATGTCGTTTATAGTCCAATTGGATGGCCTGAATGGATCAACCAATTGTCCAGAATGGGCCCCATTTGATTGCGGGGCCGGATATGAACGGCCCCCTACACATGGTGTTATGGTTTTCTAGACAAGTTAGTTACGATTTGGAATATTTTTGTAGTTGGTTTTCCCATTTTGGGTTTGAAATGTACATGTTAATCTTTAGAGTATAATTAAGATCTAAAATTAGTAAACTCCATATAGATATCTACTGAAGGAATATTTCCATGACATGTTGATGTCTTTACTGAAGCAATATTTCCATTACATGTTGTTCCATTTTTCAAGAAACAGTGTTGCGCTCACTGTTCTTGTTATTTCCATTAAACGTTTAGGAGGTACGGTTCTACACTTCTTTTCATATCGGAAAACTGACATTTGCATTATTCACTGCACATTATATCATTTTAATTTAACACTCTGCCTCCTATTCAGCTGGTTTTTCATAATTTTGTCATATATTCTTATTCATTTTAACCCTCGATCTAGATTCTAGACATGGGTCAGGATTTTCAATTGGAATCCATCTCTTCAGTATTTGTCAGAAAATAATGGGTTGTGAGATGTGAACTTCTTAACAGGTAATCTTATGTGAACTTAGCTCATTATATAAATTATTCAACCTTTTCTCGAAGAGTAGATGGAAAGACTTCAGATGTTCTAAATACATGTATACATGCAAGATTGGTTGACTTATAACTACCCACTATTCCCCATAACATGGGAAAAATTCTACCCATTATTATCAATATGAGTATACGAACCTGATGCTGTTGGTTATCAGTTGGCGATGGAGCGTGAAGAATCGGGAGAAGATACAGATCGTGTCATGGTTGCAAGAGCGATGATGACTTGTGTGGTGGCTGTCGAGGAATATTGTCGTGAATACATGCTGAAACAGCCCTCTCGTCATGGAGAGGATGAGCGCGCCAGGTTCATCAACTCTATCATTAGGGCCAGTGACCGGGATTGTGTCATGCAACTTAGGATGAATAGAGCGAAACTTCTTCGATCTATGTACCCAGCTACGCGAGAAGACCGTACTGTGTGATACTTGGCGTGTGAGTCTTGAAGAACAGTTAGCAATGTTCCTATACACATTGGGGCACAATGTTCAGAATCGCGTAATTGGTCATAGATTCATTCGATCGGGTGAAACTATCAGTCGCCACTTTCATAGTGTCTTAGATGCAATTATGTCGCAGTACCCAATTTTCGTTAAACAGGCTGGACCAATGACTCCAACTGAGATTCAGACAAACAGAAATTGGGCTGCTTACTTTCAGGTATTAATTATGGCGGGTCATATTTCCATATACGTATTTTATACTACCCTTCATTCACACATTTATCCAATGTATCTAGGATTGCATTGGGGCAATTGATGGTACACACATTCCTGCTCATGTGTCTGCCGGTGACCATGTGAACTTCCGCAATCGAAAGGGAGTCCTCTCCTAAAACGTACTGGCGGCATGTTCATTTGATATGAACTTCATTTATATATTAGCCGTTTGGGAGGGTTCTGCTTCGGATGCGAGTGTCTTACACAATGCTCTGAGTCGATTAAATAATCCCTTACTTGTCCCACATGGTATTTGGTTATCTTTTTTCGTGGTTGTCAATCTATTTCATCACGTCGACTTATGTTATTATAAACTCAACGGGACTTTGATTCAAATGTGTAGAAAAATATTACGTTGTTGATGCCGGTTATGCACATTCACCCGATTTTATGGCTCCATACCGGGGCGTTCGATACCACTTATAGGAGTATCGAACTGGGAGAACACCTGTCAACATGAAGGAGCTGTTTAATTATCGGCATGCACAATTGCACAATGCAATTGAGCGTTGTTTTAGTGTTATGAAAGGCAGATTCTCCATCCTGAAGATGGCCATGCAGTATGAATTCCACACACAGGTCCAAATTGTGATAGCCTGCTGTGTCTTACACAATTTCATACATACTAGACCAGAATCTCAAGAAGAGATGGACTTCGCTGGAGTATCTGCCACTGATGGGGAGAGTAACCCAACGCCTCTTGAGGTTTCAACGAACGACGAACGACAATGGTTACTGCGAGCATCTCAGCGTGAAAAGGATGATTGGAATCACGTGCGCGATGCTATAACAACCAGAATGTGGGAAGATGCGCAACAAAATAGTAGGATTAGATAATTTATGCCTACTGATGATAAATTCCTGCACTTGCTGTTATTTACTTTCTAAATCATGTTACGTACCTATTAATGGAATTGCAATATTCCAGTCTCTGAGATGGTAGAGTCCTCATATGGAGATAGCATAGATGTTTTTGATAATCGATCTTTTAAAATATGAATCATATATATTTTTATGATTAAGGCTGACTTTATGCAAATCATCATATGTACTTGATATTTAAGTAGTATGGCAGACAGGATATCTAGTGATCCATCGACACCAACACATTCACCGGCCAAGACACCAGTGGCGCCCACACGATCCTCCCCACGCACGAGGACGGTGAAATCTCTGGCCGAGCCTACGTCTCGAGCCTCGAAAATAAAATGGACTCCTGATATGGATCAGGTGATCGACATATTTTTAGAAAAGTGGCATTGGGACGCAGGGGCGATAATGGTTTCAAACGTGATGCGTACCAAATTGCGGCCGACGCCGTTACAAAGCATACCAATGTAGTCCTCAAATGGCAGAATGTCTCTAACCGACTAAGGTATTACAAGAGGGAGTACACTACAGTGAAGGATATGTTGGCGACGAGCGGGTTCGGATGGGACAACGAGCGGATGGTGGTGTCGGCTCCTGATGAAGTCTGGGAGGAATATCTCAAGGTATAATTTTTTCAAGATAAAGTGCAAATATTCGTGTCAGTATACACTTCTTACTGTACTTACTAATTAATGTACAGCTGCAGTCTCACCTGCGTGCGGAGAAACTCTTTAATCAGATTGAGAGAATGGATGATCTTACAACTATCGTCGGTTCAGACCAGGCGTCGGGACGTTTTGTCCAAGGTAGTAGGACTATAGCCGCATTAGCATCATCATCTCATCTTCAACAATAACTCAATGATGCATGGAGAGAGCTGTGTCACGCCCCGAACTCGGAGACCGGGCTCACAAAATTTTCGATCGCCGAATCCGGCACCGACAGCCTCCGTAGAACCCCATTCTCGGCTCCCAGCGCCCATACGCCAGGTTCCGATCCTGGGATGCTACAATGAGGATTTCTAATAATCCATTTGATTCGTAATGAGCATAACCAAGCATAACCCACGAACAATAACCACAAGAACACCATCACAAAATCTACTATGAACAAAAACTTTGAATACAGTGCGTAGAAAGGAAAATATAAGATAGTGCAAATAACAAAAACTCCAAAAGCTCGGCGGCACGCTCCAACTGCGGCGAGACTACAACTGCGTCCTGGCGTCACCTGCACGCATCAATCGTGCATAAGCTTATAGAAAGCTTAGAGGGCGGTGTAAGTGTGTGCGAACGTGCTCAGAATGCAATGCCGGAGTAATGCGAAATCATGCTGATGAGTACGAAATGCAACTAGCCGTACCAAGGCTATGCAGTACAAGATGTGAATGCTATCGGCCATACCAAGGCCATGTGATGCAATATGTAAGTCAAGCATGTCAGTCCTCATCCAACTCTTCATGTCAATACAGTTCTCAGTCTGGATAATCACCGGGGTTCAATACACTCCAAGTGGCACTGTCTCTCTCCAAGCAGCACAGTCCAAGTGAGCGTAGGAAACCTCACTATCCGCCTGGCCAATAGTCAGCCAATACCTATCCGACACGTCAATAGCGAACCCATTTCCGAGCTGGTCAAACTCAGCCTAGTAATGCCCCCTGCTCTCGGGCGAGTAAGGCCACCACTCCTTTCCAACCGACCACGACACAGTGGGAGATGCGGCCTCATGGTATTCGGCCCTCGTGCGCTCATATATCCACTCGGTCTCGACGTTGGAGTCATCCTCTGGTACCATCGGGTTCAGGGACTCTCACCCAGGGACATCTATGGCGCCCCAATTGCTTGGAACAAGATTTTTTTCCGGTATCCAACCAGCCACTCACGATATATCTGTGGAGGCTATGGCCCTGATGTCGCTAGGGCATATCTCAATCATACAGATGCAAGTGCATGAATCATACTACCAAACATGCATCAATCCTGTGCATACCGTGCACTCATGTAGGGCAACTCCACATATCGAGGAGCCCGTAATCAATCTGCCCGAAGGCACATGCTATGATTAGACACTCATCATCTCAAGCATACATATGATGCGTATGATCATAAATCATGGGGCTGTGTTAAACGTGTTATGAAGCAATAAACTATCCTTTCAATGAAGATAGGCCTAGATGGCCTACATGAAACCGATACGGGCCTATCAGTGGCCTTAGGGAGAGTTATAATGTGGACATCGAACCAACATTACTCGTACAATGTGGACGTCAAACCAACATTGTCCCCAAGGCTCGGCTCACCTCAAATACCAATAAATAAATCAGGGTGGAATCACACATTGCAATGTGCCTTAGGTACATCCCACTGGGCCCTAAATACATCAAATGGGCCGTATCTTATAGGCCTTATATTCATCAAGTGGGCCACCTCAATGACTCTCACCAATGGGCCCTAGGTACATTGCAATGGGCCATCATCCATGGGCCTGAGAATGTATTAAAATGAGCCCGATCGCATGAGCTTCATGTGAATCAAATGGGCCTAATCACATAGGCCATATACATATCAAAATGGGCCTTAATAATGGGCCCATATACCTGCCAAGATGGGCCTAAATGCATGGCCCATATATACCAAAGTGGGCCTTAATAATGGGCCTAAGAGAAATACCTCAAGATGGGCCTAAGTACATGGACCCATATGCATCTATGTGGGCCACATGTGAAGCCCACCATAATGTTTATTTTACTATCCAATCTGTTGACAAGGCCATATGAATAGGGGCCCACCAAAATATTTATTTTTCCATCCACATGTTGATAAGGCAATGTGGCAAGGGGCCCACCAAAATATCTATTTTAAATCCAACCTATTTATTCGGTCACGGGACCATGGCCCACCGTGATATTTACTTGCCATCAAACCTGTTCACACGGTCACACAGACCAGGGCCCACCGTGATATTTATTTTCCATCCAAACCTGTTCATATGGTCACGCCGACCCTGGACCCACGGTGATGTTTATTTCCATCCAACCGGTTCAGGGCCGCACGGTCAGGGATGGGTCCCACCGTAATGTTTATTTGCCATTCAACCAGTTAATGAGGTCACCGTCAAGTGTGGCCACTGTGATGTGGTTCACACATCCAATCCACCCATTAGGTGCGTCCCACTTGGTTGAGAGTTCGGACCAAGTTTCAGCCACGTCCAAAAATCAGGTAGGCCCTACCAAGTATTTTATATGTTTTAAGCATGTCTTCACATGTTTTTAGAAGGTATGGCCCACCTGAGTTCCATATTCGAATGATTTTTGGAGGGAACCCACTTCAAAGAGTGGCCCACCTCATGGACGGTTTGGATTTCTGAAACGCATCACGTGGGGCTCACGGCTGGAGCCGTGGGGCCTGGCTCGTCCGCCCGCCATATCCATGCAGAGCGGCCGCTTCATACCTTTTTTTGTTTCGTGGGGCCCGCATCGTAAGATCCGGCCCACCCATTATATGTGTCCTACAAGTCGGCCGTCCATCAAATTTCACCGCATCCAAACTCCAGTGTGGTCCCACCAAGCACTTTTATATGTTCAGGCATCTCTTCTCATGGTTTTAGAAGGTACGGCCCACCTGGTGATCAGATCACCTTGAAACTTTGGCTCAACGCCTAAAATGATGCAAATATTGGGATGGATGGTTTGGATCATGCACGAACATCAAGGTAGAGCCTGTATGGGTGGCCCACTCTAAAAGCAAAATTTTTTTTTTTTTTTATACATACACATCCTTCACGGACGTCCAGCGTCCAGAGACGCTGGACGTTACACACGGACCTCAAGGTGGGTCCCACGGGCACAGACCTCATGGTGGGTCCCACGTACACAGACCTCATGGTGGGTCCCACCCACATTAGCCACCCCAACTAGGGATAGATACCAAGGCCTCAAGTGTAGAAACGAGGTATATCCACACAGTC
Source organism: Magnolia changhungtana (assembly GCA_030180095.1). Taxonomy (NCBI): domain Eukaryota; kingdom Viridiplantae; phylum Streptophyta; class Magnoliopsida; order Magnoliales; family Magnoliaceae; genus Magnolia; species Magnolia changhungtana. The sequence continues at coordinate 746,962 of JASAUF010000564.1, read as the reverse complement.
TACCAATTGAGCTATGGATCAGGGTGTTTCATGGTGGGTCCCACCATTCATGATGAATGGTACGAATAGAACACAAAATGGTGGGGCCCACTACATCCAATGCATAAAAAGAGAGAAGAAGAAGAAGAAAAAGGAGAAGAGAGAGACGGTGCAGGAGGGAGGGACCCCGCCACTAATGGGCCCTCCCTAAAACAATGCCTACATCATGTGGGTCCCACAACAAGTGGGCCCTTAAAATTAAAAACAAGGTATATCACCCACCTTGTTGGCCTCCTTCTTGCTCCCTTAAACTTGTAAGCTCCTTGCCTTCGCGTTCAATGGTGGATGATGGACTTTTAATGGTGTGGATGAGAGATGAGAGGGGTGGAGAAAGTGGGCCACACTTGTTGTTGTGGTTTGGGAGAGAAGAGGGCTTGGACGTGGGATGCTTGGGAGAGTGTTTGAGAAATGAGGGAGAGAGAGAAGTGATGGGAGATATGAATGGAAGGGATAGGTGGAGTGGTTGTAATAAATGGGGATGGGTTAAGTTGAAAAATGGGTAAAGAAGGGATGGTGATGGAAGAGAGAGAGTGGACTTTTGAAAAAGGAAGGATGGGTTGTGTGTACTTGTTGTTGGGTGAGGTGGCATGGAGGTATGGTGGTGTACTTGACTTGATTGATGGGACATCTCGTAGAGATTCCCTCGAAGTTCGCAACGTGTGGTGTTTCTTCGAACCGAACGCTGAGTAACATCTTCCCACCTAGGTATCGGTTCGACGCGCGAGTTGCGGCGTTAGAACCGTGGCGACGGCGCGACCGCTAGGATACAAGTTTCGGATCAAGCCGCCTTTGGTAGGCAGGACTCGGCTTAAGATCGCGCGCAACATCGAATATGAGTCGAGGATTGCCGGAATTCGACAGGTAGGATCGCGGAAGCCTACGAAACTGTACGGACTAGGGTACGGGTCTTACAAGCTGGATTGTAACACTCCAAATTTTTGTCAACCTGGAGTTAGATGTCCTTAGGCAAGGGGTTGATCCTAACCCCTTATTAGCTTCTCAAACCTTAAATCCTTTAGGAATTAGACAAAGTAACTAGGTGCTAAACTAGATTAGCTATGAAATCCGTTTGAATCACTTTAAATACGATTTGCAAGACCCAAAACTTATAGAATCATTGACGCTAGGTTACCCTAAAATCTAGGATCAATCTCATTACCCAATTGCCCTCGGGGGCATCACAAAACTCCGTATCAAATCTGGACCGCACGTCGAAAGTCCGATTAATACGAAGTTATATATTTAAGACCGCCTTGCTGGGCTTGACAACCATCTCGGAGATCAAATCCAGATTGTGTCCCGGGGCTATTCGCTTGAGCCCGGAGCAAAGTGTGTGAGAAACGTAAATATCTTTATAAATAAAAATCTAACTTAAGTAATCTGAGACGCGTCGCTTGCAGGCCAAATATAAGGATTCAGACTGTCAGAATCTGACCCAATTACACCCTCGGATTAGGAAAAAATTCATACACATGACAGTGTACTTGTGACCCTGATCGATGATCGTGGACCGTTGAACTGAAATTGGCCCATCGCGGTCGATCTGCGAATCCGATAAGACTGAAAACTTAGGTCGACCTAGATCCAATATAAGAGAGATTAAGTCCGACCTCTGACTCAAGGGGGGCTCCAGAAGTGCTCCGTTGAGCCGGAACAGATGGGCTTTATACATAACCTAAGTATACCGTGACCCTGGGCCTATTTTCGAAAGTTCTAGGCCTATATAAGGACTTTAAACCCTTTCTCTTATAACCCATACAAATTTCCTAAATCCTAGAAAGAAGAGAGAGAGAGAGAGAGAGAGAGAGAGAGAGAGAGAGAAGGAAAGAGAGAGAGAAAGAGAGAGAGAGAGACTTGGGATTTCTTCCTGGGATTCAATCCCACTAAACTACGTGTCAATCTACGACTACCGTGTCACTCTTCCGGTGATACTGATCCCATTCTTAGGTAAGAAAATCTAAATCTAACCTGTTCTAGAGTTCCAAATAGTGTAAGTGATAAAATAGCTAACCTATTTCATGCTATAGGTTGCCGTTCTGCCGTAGACGAAGACTCGGTATACAAATTGAGTTCTAAACTTGTTTAACGGCGTAAGGTGCGAACTTTAAACGTATATGTTATAGTTTTCAAGGCTTTCAATGTTAGTTAATGATAGATTACTGACGTGGATGCTATTTCACATGTACAAAGTGTTGTCCGTTTCTTCTTTCAGTTATACGTTAACTATGTTGAATATACTGTATTCCTCATATTTGTAGAAAATACTGTATATGTATGAAATATGGATTTGTGCTTGCCATGATTAATCGCTGTCTATGTATGATAGATGCATGTGTATCAACTTCTGGGTGAATGGATTAGCCTAATACATGTTATATTAAAATACGTCGTGTATGTATACATGTGTAACCTAAGTGTTTGTGAAAATGTCTAAGTGAGTATAGACTATATATTAACGTACACCACGACTAACCATCGTGGGTATGTGATTGGTATATAGGCGGCAATCCTTTGACGGAAGGACTTGTCCTAATACGTATTCTAACTACTGCATACCATGTATGATGTAATGTGTAGGTTAAGTGTATGTAAAAATGTCTGTACGAGTAAATACTGATTGACTGCTCTTTAATTGGATGTTGAGATAGGATTCTCAACTACTCTAATGATGTGTATGTTTTCCTCCATTTATGCCATGGTTAGATATCCGTTTGTTTGTGAATTTAATATGTACAAATTCATGTTTATGTTGTACTTCATCACATGATCAACTGATTGTATGATTTAACATATGTATTCATTACTGCTCAATTATCTCATATGCTAGTTTGTTGAGATTGATTGTGTTCGGGGCTATTGTATAGTCCAGGCAATCGATACCAAGCCTTGAATTAGTGGCTGACGTTGTTTCACCACATGAAACGTGCCTGACGAATTCGAGTCGTATATCGGTTGACGACAGTGGTTAGGCCACACGGAGTGCTTATGCACTTCATGTCGATCAATTCGATGTGCGCTCGTGCTAGTCGAGCTCGTCAAATAACCCGATTGGCCGATGTATGCTTACCATGTTTGGATGCTACTGCTTGAACCTAGGGTACCAAACTCACCAGTGAAATCCCTGTTAACCTTGGTACCGTGATCCGCTAAGACTCATGAGACGGACATGGTGGTATGGGACACCGTGGTCGAGTTATCGACCTACGCTATGGCGACGAGCCTCCCCGTAGTGACCAGTGAGCAACCAGACTCATAAGCCGAATACAGTGGTATGGGACACTGTATTCGAGCTGTCGATCTACACTGATCAGAAGACACATTGTGCGTGAGCCTCGTGTGGGCCATTGCCAAACAAAACCACCGCTGCTCACTCTGATACCTGTTGGTTGGACAATATCTGAAGGGGTGTTGCGATTGCGTCAGCCCCAGATGACGCGTTGGTGTAGTGACCTCGAGCATACTCTGAACCTGTGTTGAGGTGACGAGACTCTCCGTAATAATTAGAATATAATTAGGCCTGCATTGATAAGGTGACGAGCCCTTTTTAGTGACCTAGAACCGTATCATCGTATGAGATTTACTAGGACTGACGACCTTAGAATGGATCCTTGTTTGGAAAGTTATATAAGGGAGGTATCTTAGTTTTCCAAACCTGCTGTATGAAAATGACTAATAAAGAACTTGGTAATCACATTCATGCACCGCATACATGTGCGTTTGGCGTTGATGGTCAAACACTGAAGGAGTGTGGCATGCCGCGAACGTAAGGAGTTGCTGAGGGAGCACAGGCGAGGGCATGCATCATACATACATACCATTGTTGCATTAACAAGAGTACTTAGGGATATGTGATTTACTGTTTTATCATTACTGCTTGATTGAATTGATAACATGTTAACCTGTTCTTTATTGTTCCAATGAGTTAGCTACTCACTCCCGCGTTACGGGACGGTGTTGTACACACCAAATAGACCATGTTGTAGTTTCAGATGATGGCAATGCTCGTGAAGCGGAGCCCGACTTTTATAATAATGAAAAGAGTTTCTCCTATATGCTGCTTTCAGGCGGGTTCATGTGAGCCGTGTTCTGATCGATAGGGTTACATGATTGCTAATTAGATGTCATTCCACTTGTTAATTTGCACTTTTGGAACGCCCTTGTATATCCATTTTGTTCATTTTTGGAGTATACAGGTATATATTTAACCTGGTAACATGCTCACACTCTGGAGACTTACAACAATTTATATATTTTATATATCTATCACAGTCTTCCGCTTGCATAATTTAACTGTCTTTGGAGTATGATCTGTTGTTTTGGTATAATCTCATTCATATTTAATGTACTAACATGAACAACATACAATCATTTTTGAGTGTGAGACTTATAACAGTTTATATATTTTATATATCTATCACAGCCTTCTGCTTGCATAATTTAACTGTCTCTGGAGTATGATCTATTGTTTTGGTATAATCTCATTCATGTTTAATGCACTAATATGAACAACATACAATCATCATTATCTATGTTGCATAAATGATGCGTTGGAACTCGGGAGCCGAGCTTCTGCTCGACCCCCGATTTTCAGGGCGTTACATGGATGATGACCTCGACGATACAATTGACTTGTCAGATGATTTTGTCTCAGACTCCGCAAGAACCATCCCATTTTCGCCAGACAGTCCTTTGATTGGACAACACGGCTCACGTACCACTCCCACTCACACGTTTAATTCCATTGCCACTCAAAGTGGGAGCACAGGCAGGAAACGATCGTACCCTGCTCATCCTTGTGATGTACTCGGGGCCTCTCTACAGACCATTGTCGACTCAATGCTTAAATTTGGCCTCGGCGAGTCGGTGAATCGCACTTCTAAAGTACTTGAAATACTAGAAGAGGTCCAGAGCCTAACCAACTCAGAGTTCTTTCAGGTTGGTCAGCTATTGAGTAAGGACAACGATATGACATCGTTTTTTGTGAGTCTGCGTCCTGAGCGTCGCATTGACTGGTTGAAGAAAACACTTCATGACCACTTTGGCGATCGAGGGGTCAGATTCATCTGAGGATTTGCATTTCTAGGTTTGGTGTTTTGGCAGTTACTTGTTGGTCTGTAATAACTTTGAATTTCATGATTTTATTGGATGATTGATAACTTACTTTATTTTTTGGGACTCGCAAATGGTAGTATATACGAATATGACATTTATGCTATGGCCATGACTTTTATTTGCTCAATTATACTTTTATGGTTTCATGTGAATCTATTGGTTAGTTTATTTATTTAAGACACTCGAAGACCATACAATCCGCTTGCTTGGAAGGGTACATGTATACGAGGTGGTTTTTGTTTTCATTTACTCTTTTTTTTTTGTACTTTCCGATGCTATTCGATAGGAGAATACTGCATGTCCACTTAGTTTGTGAATTTTTATTCCAACACACGTATCTCATGCCAATTATGTCCATGTCATTGCAGATGGCAAAGGATAAGTATTACGTTGTCTTGGTGGGGTGTAGGCCTGGCATATACATATCTTGGGACGACGCTCAGGTGGAGGTAGAGGGGTATAGTGGAGTGAGACACCGCGCATTCAGGAACTGGAAAGAGGCAATGACATGTTGGGACAAGCACTTCAGTAAGGCATGTGCACCGTCAAGACCTTGCACAACATCTCATGCGGTTCAGGTCGTGACATTTTCTGATGAGCTCTACATCCGCCGTTCTTCGTCACACTTCAGCGATCAGACGATGCCGACGGCACAAGGGTTGACTACCATGGTTTCTAGGGCCGTGTCGACTGATGATCTTCCCCCATCACCCCGAAGGGATGGAGAGATATTTTATGCTCTTCTAGTTGGCGTCGTAGTCCTGTTTCTTACCTTCCTTGTGATTTTTAAATTCTAGCCCAATTCGGATGACTGTCACTCTTATTGTGTCACCTGATACTTTTTCTCTCTTTTTGCCACACAACGTTGGATTTGAGGTTTTCATACATCGTTATTCATGCATGTTGCATATTTTTTGGGATCTATCTCTATCACACCACTGCCACATGATGTGGTCTATGTGAATACGTGGAGATGTCCCTTGCTGAGTGCAATGTTGATTGAATTCACTTTTATTTGCCAATTTCATGAGAAATACATTGGTGGGCCCCACATGATTATGTGTTTCATCCTATCCGTTCATACATTTTTACCAATCATTTTATGGCTTGATCCAAGAAATGAGAGGTGGATTGATTTCAGGTGGACCACACTGCATGAAAACAATAATGATTGGACACTTAGCTCTTGGGTCCTCGTGTGGCCCACTGTACTGTTTATCTGATGATGGCTTGATTGATTAGGTCGTACAGAACCAGATGAATGAAAAAAAAATTTAAATGAGCTTGATCGAAAACTATTATGACTCGACATTCTGTATTTTAACGGTCAACGCTCTCTCAAAAACTATTTCCTATAATCTGGTCCATTTAAAATTGTGATGGAATATTTGACTTTAGACAATCCTAAAGTGATCTGTTAAATTAGATGGATGGCATGGATGAGACATGTACATCATGGTGGGTCCACGGAGCAGCGACCACCAGCCAAAGGCTGTTGTGGGGGGAGTACCCAATCTGGTTCCGCGTCGTGTGATTTTGGCGGGAGACGGTTATAACCGTCCGTTGCAAATAATATACAGTTGTACTTGAAGAGGTTGGCAAGCTTCCAATCCCACGCCTGTCCAAACATGCACGCACTCAACCCAATCCCATCCAGGCCGCCCGTCCAAACAGGCCATAGGTCGGACGCTGGATACAACAATCCAGTGGGATTGCTAGCAATCCACTGACGCTGCATTGATTGGCGTGCAATACAACCTAATACAACCCAATACAATCCAGCGTGCCCGTCCAAACACGCCCTAAATATATAGACTTGCGCATTGGATTTATATTTGGCAAATTCCTATGTCCATTGATCTTGAAGCTACGAACACTTGAATTTGAGAGTATCCATGGTAATACGAGAGCATTTATTGCATTGCAATAGTTTTTATTTAAAGCATATAGCTTCGTTCCCTAGGGGACGAAAGTCAATCTTTCTATAAAACTCATTGACATAAGTAAAAAAAGAAAAGAAAAAAGTGAGGCTGATCTAAGGCTCGAGTGGACAACAAGAATAGGAAGCAATAGTAATAATAAGGCTCACCGTTGGAACTTTCATAGGGCTCACCGTGCTACTTCTTTGCCATCCAACCTGTTCATAAGGTCACACAAAGTTCAATAAAGAGAAAACACAAATGGTAGCTTGATTCAAAACTTCTATAGCCTTAAGAAGTTTTAAATGGAGGGCTTTAGTCCCACCAAATGGTCCACTTGGGCCTTAGATTTGCCTCATTTTGGGGCTCATATATACCCTAAAATAATCTTTAAAATGGATGAATGACATGAATAAAACCCATACATCATAGTGGGCCTCATAGAGCCCCTATTTGTATTGATTCCATCTAGGCAGGGGCAAGACACCATCCACTTGCGTGGAAAATTTAAACATGTTTTTTTTTTTTTTTTTTTTTTTTTTTTTCCGGGGGGATTTGTAGTCTTTTGTTCTTCTATGGATCTATATTTGTCTCAAACCTAAGAATTTATGGGGTTGAAGATTTGAGATATCATGAATTCCATAAATCATTACTAAAACACAAATAGACGAGATTTGAAATCTATGGATTTCACAAATCCCTGCCTTGAAATCTATGGATTTCACCCCAAATAGCTCCTCAATTAATATAAAATCCCCGTATATTAGAATCCTCATAAAAAGGCAATCAGTATACTTGCATGTAGGACTTTTGTTTCTACTAAATAACTTAAGATGAGGATGTAAGACTCCTATTAGGTGGGCCACACATGATCATTAGATCTGACCGTTGGATTATTTAGATTGAGCGATTCAGTGGGCCCCACTACAGTTGTGATCATTGTATATAGGTTTGAGGCGGGATCCTTGAAATGCGGTCCCTATACTCGGTCATTAAGCCAAATATAAAAACCTATAGTGTGGAGACCCTAGAGGTAATCAGTATACTTACATGTAGGACTTTTGTTTCTACTAAATAACTTAAGATAAGGAATCCAATCGCTCTCAAATAACTACCATAGAGTACAATTGTGCCACTACTTGCAGGTTCCATCGGCCGACGAGAAATTAGTCCAAGTACAGGCTCTTGCATGGAAACCCATTGTGAGGTCTCCGAGCCCAAAAATGATTAAAGCTAGTCCAAAAGAAGAGGACCTCGGATAAGAGGAAAAAAAGGAAAAAACCTAATATATTGCGACTATATGTCGATTTGGATAGAGGTTTTCTTGCAGCGATGTGGATTGTAGAAAGAAAAAATCCCGTTTCTAGTATTTCAATTCGCCAACAAGCATATCCACCCAGAGTAGTAATATGCATAAACCAACCTAGGTGCTTCGAATTAAAGGTGTTATGTTATGATCCTAAGGGTTTAATAGCCTAACTTTACACGTTTCCTCAATCCTAGGCTTTTGGTATATTGGTTAGGTTCTTAACAATTGATATCATAGTCAAAATGGGTGACTTGTGTTAAAGGCTAACCTGAAATAGAGTGAAAGTCACCACAATGTGAAAAGGGCTACCTAAGTAGCCAGAGTGTGGCCGCTGAGTGAAAATGGCTACCTGAATAACCCTAGTGCAACTATCATGTTTGGGAAAAAGTTATCTACAAAAGAGGCCAAAGTGAGTGCTACCACAAAGTGAGTTGTCGTGGATGTCAGTTGAGGAGCATGATATAATGTTACAATCCCGAAGGTTCAAGAGCATAACTTTACATGTTCCATCAATCCTGCGGCTTTTAACACATTTGTTAGTGGTGAATAATCTCCTAGGTTATATGTATTGTTGCTAATTAAGGAGATGAATAAGTTGTGTTTAGAAGGAAAGTAATCCAAATTTCATCATTTGGTTTCAATATGTTGTGGGGCACACAAACTTTAATATTGTATATAGATTGCCATGAATTTAAACAAGTGGATGATGTGACGGACTAGGTGGAGAGGCTCATCAGGTGATGAACTATACCATGTATCTAGAACTAGAAGGCTCATGGCTCATGGATCAAAGAACAAATGGTCCATATTAAGGTGAGATAAATTGCTCTTCCAAACCATTATTCTTGCCAACCACCTTAGGGACCAAGTCATCCATTTGGCCGCAAAATCCTAGCTGAAGATTGCACCCACCAACCACTTAGTGAGCCTGGTGGGCATTGTTAAACAACCACTTGCTCTAAAAACTCGAGTCATTAGAGGATGGTGTATTAATGTACCTTGAGGGACCGTTATAGGATGGTGTATCAATATACATTGAGGGGCTTTAACACTCGCCCGTGAGAGAATATATTCCAGTACTATATCTGCTACTTTTATAATTCGAACAATTAATATTCTGCTTTTATAAAATGTCAAATAATCACTTTCTCTAAAAGTTCAAGCTGTCATATGATAGTATATTAATGTATATTGAGGAACTTTAACACTCCAATAAACATTGAATCAATTGTTGCCTTTCAATGAAAGAGTGCGCATTCAAACCTATGAGAGATAAATGATGATAGTTTCCGTTGGTTCAAAGTTCTGTCACTTTCAATCAGCAAAGAGAATAGTCATTAATCAATAGGGTATCAGACGCACCATCCTTTAAAGTAAAGGGCTAGTGAGTGCAATGGTGCAGGCCTGTGGTTCATGGATCAAATATACTCTGTCCATATTAAGGCGAGAGAAATTGCAGTTCCAAACGATCATTTCCAACTCACTATGGATATTGACATTCAATGCAATATTTGACATGTTGACCATTATGTGTTTGCACACCGTCATGTCACACTTACGTAGTTGCTGTGGCACTTGAGTGGAGTGGGCCGTTCTTTAAACATGGTCCATTCATGGTGAGTCCCTCTAGATGAATCACCTGATAAACACTTAGTAATTAAAGTCATCCCTCTTTTTTTAGCTGTAAAAAACCCATATTTTAAAACACATGAAAAGACATCATACATAGCAACATGGTGGCTAATACACATGCATGTTGTGTGGGGCCTACTATAATGTGTATAGTACATCCAGTCTCTTCAATCATTTACATTCCTTGGTGCTCTTCCACCACTTGAGGTGGGGCTAATTGATCATCTGGTGTACCACATGACAAGAAATCATTATATGGGATGGCCAGCATTAAAACCTCATAGATTGTGGGGCCCACTATCATGGGTGCACGACGTTCAATCCATCCGGCCCATCCATTATGTATGTTCCACTTGGATGAGGGGTCAGACCAAGTTTTAGATGCATCAAAATTTTAGGTGGGCCCCACCAAGTGCTTTTATATGTTTTAGGTATGTTTGGTATGACTTACATGAGTTTTGAATATGGTTGATTTTTGGAATATCCTATAATTTAAATTGGAACCATCAAATGCATGGTGTTTATGTTCAACATGCATCACGGTGAGGCATATATATATATATATATATATATATATATATATATATATATATATATATATATATATATAGGAAATGGTTCTATGCTGTGGAGCTCATGGGAATTTCCCATGAGGTCGAGCTATGTGGGCCCCACTATGATGCGTGTCGAACATCAACACCATCAGTCAGATGCACCATTCCATGGTGGGCATAGGACTTAAAAATCAAGTCAATTCGTGACTTTTGTGGGCCACACCACATACAAAAGTTGAGGGGTAACCCTTCATTAAAACATTCATAATCATCTGTTGGGCCCACTAAGATGTGTTTCACAAATCCAGCCCATCCATTGTGTGTCCTGCTTGGATGAGGGGTCAGACCAAGTTTCAAACACATCCAAGTTTCAAGTGGGCTCTGCCAAGTACTTTTATATGTTTTAGGAATGTCTTCACATGATTTTAGATGGCATAGCCCACTTTGAGTTTCTTATATGGCTGATTTTTGGGATATCCCATAATTTAAAGGGGACCCATCAAATGCATGGTGTTGATGTTCAACACACATCATGGTGGGCCCACACAGCTCGACCTCATGGGAACTTCCCATGAGGTCGACGCATGGAACCATTTCCCATACACATATATAATTTGAAGATTTTGGTAGGATTTATACCACTGTGCTTAATGTGGTATGAATACCTATTATATACTCTATCAAAGCCACATAAGTTAGGCAAATATATAAAATTATTTATTTGCAAATAATTCACCACTTAAAAGACAAAAAAGATAATGCGTAATTAGTTTACTAAAGTTCTTAGTACATAAAATTTTATATGCATCCAAACGATCCTTGCAATTGTTTGATATCAAAGGCAAGCCACATAGGGATAGATGTCCTCTAAAAAAAGCCTAACCAATGGTTATGTATAGGGGGACCATAAAATGAACGGCTGAAACCCGCACACATGCTCTCTGATTGGTACATGCCGTGGATGTTCACCCACTTGTCTTTCATGCTTTAAAATGGGTTTCGATTGTAAAGCATATATTCCATTTGAATGGATGAAAGATATGAATTGAATGTTTTTATTAATTTAAAATTTCTTTTGTGAATGGACAAAGGCGACGGTTTACCATCATTTTCTCGCGCGTGCGTGCACACACACATATATGGTACTATGAGGTCAAGCTGTGTGGACCCCATTGTGGTGTGTGTCGAACATCAACACCATGCATTTGATGGGTCCCCTTTAGATTATGGGATATGCCAAAAATCATCCATATAAGGAACTCAAGTGGGTCATACCATCTAAAATCATGTGAAGACATGCCTAAAATATATAAAAGCACTCAGTGAGGCCCACCTAAAATTTGGATGCGTATGAAACTTTTTCTGACCCCTCATCTAAGTGGGACACATACAATAGATGAGCTGGATCTGTGAGTCACATATTGTTGGGCCCAATAAGAAATTATACATGTTTGAACGGGAGGGTAACCCTTCTCAACTGTTACATATGACATGGCCCAACCAAGTCATGGATTGACTTGATTTTTAAGCCTGTGACCCACCATGGAATGGTGCATCTGACTTATGGGGTAAATGTTCGACCCACATCATAGTGGGGCCCACACATCTTCACCTCATGGGAAGCTATCATGACGAGCCACTACGTGAAAAATGTAAAAAAATGGATTTCAAGATGGTTTTGGACCGTCTCTAAAATTACTTAGTTTAAAGACGTTTTAGAGACGGCCGTAAACTATCTCTAAAATTTTAGACGGCCCTTGACCGTTCTTAATATTGTCTTAAAATTTTGAACGTCCACAAATCATTTAAGACAGTCAAAATCCGTCATTAACTGTGGATAAAAGACGGCTATAGACCATCTGTAATAAGAGACGGTCTCTGACCGTCTTATATTCGGACATTTGAGACGGTCAATGACTGTCCGCTTTAGAGACGGTCATTGGCCTTCTTTTACAGGTAATCTGACTGTCAACGACCATCTCTATTAGAGACGGTCATTGGCCGTCTTTTACTGAAATCTGGTAATGACCGTCTGTATTAGAGATGGTCGTTGGCCGTCTTATTTTGAGACTAACAAAGACCATCTTAATTAGAGACGGTCTTTGGCCGTCTTATAGCACAAATATGAGACGGTCTTTGGCCGTCGTATAGCAGTCATATGAGACGGCTAAAGACCGTCTGCATTAGAGACGATTAAACTTGGAAAAAATAATTGACAATGTTTTAAAAAAATTTAGATGTTGAAAAAAAGAAACTGTGATTTTATAAAAATCTAGATTTTGAAAAAAAAAAATTAAGAACTTTGAATAATGTTAATAATTTTGAAAAAAAAAATTCGATAAAAAATGATATTTTGAAAAAGAAAATATAAAAAATTAAACAAAATTGTGAAAAAATTGACAAATTGTAAAAAAATATATTTTTTAAAAAGAAAACTAGATTTTGTATTTTGACAAGAAAAATTAAAAAGTTATATAACAAGATTTCGATAAAAAAATTGATATTTTGAAAAAGAAAATTTTAAAAATTAAACAAAATTGTGAAAAAATTGATAAAATGTAAAAAAAATATTTTTTAAAAAAGAAACTAGATTTTGTATTTTGACAACAAAATTTTTAAAGTCATATAACAAAAGTGAGATTAAAAAAATGATATTTGGAAAAAGAAAATTTAAGAAATTAAACAAAATTGTGAAAAAATTGACAAATTGTAAAAAAATATATTTTTTAAAAAAAAGAAAACTAGATTTTGTATTTTGACAATAAAAATTGAAAAGTTAGATAACAAAAGTGAGATTTTGATGATGTGTTGTATATCCTTGTTGCCCCTATGTTTCTCCAACCCATTTTTGGGCCGGGTATAAAAAATTGCGTAGATTTAAATCCTAAGTGGACCACACTACTGGAATGAATGATAATATAGTACCTCGCCATTAAAAATTATAAAGAGCCCATCGTAAGGTTTTAGTAATGTTTATTCGCAATCCAACTTGTTGATAATGTAAAGAAAATCTAGATGAAGGTAAACTACAAAGATCAAATTGATCCAAAACTTTTGTGGCCTTCAAAAGGTTTTAATAGTTATTCATCATTGTTTTGATTGGTATAACCTACCTGAGATTATTGAGTTCTTATGATTTGAAATCACATCCTAAAATATGATAGAAAAATATATAGATGGTGTCGATATACATCAAATATATCAAGGTGAGCCCTACATGGTTAAAGTAACACCCATGAAGGAGTTACCTAAATAGTAAAATGGTACTATAAGGTCACCTCATGGGAACTTCCCATGGGGTTAATCTGTGTGCGCCCCACCATGATGTATGTAGAACATCAACACCATGCATTTGATGTGTCCTCTTTAAGTCCAAAAATCAGTCGTATACAAAAATGAAGACATCCTTAAAACATATAAAAGCATTTAATTGGTGGGGCCCACATGAGTTTTGGATGTGTATGAAACTTGGGCTGACTCCTCATCCAAGTGGGACACACATAATGAATGGGCTGGATCTATGAACCACATCTAGGTGGGCCCAATAAATGATTATGAATGTTTTAATGGGAGGGTAACCCTCTCAACTATAGTCTGTGGTGTGGCCCACCCAAGTCATGGATTGACTTTATTTTTAAGCTCGTGGCCACCATGGAATGGTGCATCTGACTGACGAGGCATATCCAAAGTTCAAGGGGACCCACCATAGAAAAGAGTGGGATAGTGACACCCACTATTGAAACCTTCTTAGGGCCCGGCCGCAGCGATGTTTATTTGAGATCCAATTTGTTTAAGTTAATTAATAAAGACATGGATGCAGTTGAAAATTGGTCTGACCCCTCATCCTAGTGGGACACATAATGAGTGGGTTGGATATGTGAATCACATTTAAGCAGGCCCAATATATGATTATGAATGTTTTAAGGAAATCCCTCCATTATATTATGTGGTGTGGCCCACATTTAGGCTGATGTTTGTGTTTTCCCTTCATTCATATTTTTTTTGATATTATGAACATGTTGGATGACAAATAAACATTATTGTGGGCCCAAGGAAGGTATCAATGATGGAAATCATTATTCCAAACTGTTTTGTGTGGCATGGTCCACTTGAGTTATGGATTTACCGAAAATTTGGGATCAATCCACATGGTTCATCCATTTTTCGAGATCATTTTATAGAATTATCTAAAAAATGAATCATATCCAAAGATTAAATGACCACACCACAAATAAGGGAAATGAATTGGCTCCTCCCCTACACCATCCAATGGCTTGTGGTTGGTGCTATGTGGGCCCAACCATGATGTATTTTTACAAATACATGGATGAAGGGAAAACTAAAATATCAACTTGATCCAAAACTTCAGTGGCCTCCCAAAATTTTTCAATGGTAGACATTTAGTTTATATTATTTCCTATGATGTGGTCCACTTCAGATTTTTATAGGCTTCATTTTTGAGCTTATGTAATAAAATTATATGTTAAAATGGATAGATGGAGTGGATAAAATGAAAAAATCATGGTGGGCCCCAAAGGATTTACTTAGCATACTTACGAACGGATTGGCTACTCCCCCTGACACCAGCCAATGGTTGGTGGTCGGTGCTCTGTGGCCCCCACCATGATGTATGTGTTTCATCCATGCCGTCCATATATTTTTACAGATAATTTTACAATATGAGACCAAAAATGAGATATATCCAAATCTCAAGTGGACCATATTATAGGAAACAGTGTTGAATGAGCGTCGACCATTAAAAACATTTTGGTAGCCATAAAAGTTTTGGATCAAGCTGATTTTTGTTTTTTCCCTTCATCTGGTCCTGTATGACCAAATCAACAGATTGGATGTCAAATAAACAGTACAGTGGGCCTTAGGAGGATTTTAATGGTGGATATCCAATCACTATTGTTCTCATGTGGTGTGGACCACCTGAGATTTATATTCCTCTAATTTTTGGCATAAAGCTCTAAAATGATCTTTAAAAATAGATGAACGGAATGGATGAAACACATACATCATGGTAGGGCCCACAGAGCACCGACCACCAGCTAGCCCAAAATTGGGCGCGCGCTCAAAACAGAGCCGCGCGCGCCCAATCTCTCACTTGACACCCTCCCTCTTCCCTAAACCCGATCCCGAACCTGAACCCGATTTCCTATATCGAAACCTTAACTTGAATTGAAACACTTTTTTACATTATTTACTTGCATTAGTTTTATTTTAATGAACAGTTTTGTTTTTTAAAAGTGCCCAATTTTTTGAAAGAAGTTTTTGCAATTCTTCATGATTCTGAATTATAATGTTTTGTTGGTTGAATAATTTTTTATTAGATGAAAGACGCAAAAAGGAAATTTTGCTGATTTTTTTCCTTTTTTTATTTATGATGTTAAACTTATATGTATTTATGCGTAGATGAATGTAATGTGGATAAGATTGTTTGTGTTTGGATGGATGTAGTTTATGTTTGGATGAATGTAGTTTATGTTTGGATGGATTTACGTAGTTTGGGTTTAGATGGATGTGAATGTGAATATGATGAAATATCTTATATAACAGGTGTACATCAGGAAGAATACGATGAAATATATTGTAACAGGTGTATATTGACGGTCTCAAATTTGAAAATGTCCTTTTAAGGGTCATAAGAGACGGTTTATAAGACGGTCCATGACCATCCTTTGAAGGCTCATAAGAGATGGTTCAAAGCAGTCCTTTTTAAGGATGGTCCATGACCGTCCTTTAGATGCTCATAAGAGATGGTTTATGGCAATCCTTTGAAGGCTCATAAGAGACGGTCCATGATAGTCCTATTTAAGGACGGTCCATGGCCGTCCTTTGAAGGCTCATAAGAGACGGTCCATAACCATCCTTTTTTCGTCAATAAGAATGACGGTTTTCAACCGTCCTTTAAGTAATACGACACGTCAAAATTTGACGGTCCATGACCGTCCTTTTTGGTCATTTGAGACAGTTTTAGACCATCCTTTTTTCGCTATTTTAGCGTAGTGAGTTCTCATGAGTTTGACCTCATATTACTATATGTGTGTGTGTGTGTGTGTGTGTGTGAAAATGGTACTATAAGGTCGAGCGCATAGAACCATAACATACAGTTGAGTCGTGTCTTAGTGTGAGCCATTAGATGATAAACATTCAAAATGTGCGGGAAGATGCGACAACCTCTTGAGGAAGCTTAATGTGATAAGAAGTTAGTTAGGGCCCACCATCATGTTATGAGAAATCCACACCGTTCATTTGTTTTTTTTTTTTTTTCACGTTAGGGCATGAGACAAAAAGTGGGGCAGATTCGAAAATCACGTAGGCGCTTCACTACAGGAAATAGTGAGGAGTGGATGTTTGCTAGTGAACATTGGTGGGCTACAGAAGTTTTGGATTGAGCTAATATTTTTGTATTTTCATTTCATCCCGGCAAGAATGACCCTGTGAACAGTATAGATGACATATAAGAATAATGGTAGACCTTAGGAAGGTTTCAACAATGGGCATTTAACTGCTCACATTTTCTTGTTGTGTGGCCCGGTTGAATTGTGGATTTCTCAAAAATATGATAATGGGCCCACCCATCTGTGTAGATAAAAATTCATTCTCACACAATTGAGGATATGCTGTCTGCGAGGTGATTATTCAATCACCACTATTTCCTGTAGTATGGTTCACCTTAGAATTGGATCTTCTTTATTTTTGGAATCAGGACCTCAAATTGTCTTCCAAAACAGATGGGCCATGTAGGTACACAATATGTAGATCAAGTTGGGGCCCACGATGAGGGACACACTATCCTAGGTTAGACGGAGGCCACACCTAATTTGCTCCCTTCAGCGGGGTGCGGATTAGCTACGGAGAGGTTGAGTAGTAAGACTAGCTACCAAAGTGACGTCACCAAGCTCCATGGGCCCCCCATGATGTATGTTTTATATCCACACCTTCCATCCATTTGGAGAGATCATTTTAGGACAATATCTAAAGAACGAGTTAAATCCAAAGCTCCAGTGGATCTCAGTACATAAAACAGTGGTTTTGTCCTTTTTTTCTCGGATGGCATCTCCGCGGTATATTTTGAAAATTTATCATCCAATGGCTCACACTAAGACATGACTCGACAATATGTTATGGTTTCAGGCGCTTGACCTAATAGTACTATATATATATATATATATATATATATATATATATAAAGATTTGATGTTAGGGGAAGCATGGCGAATAAAACGTACACGTTCATGTGAAAATCATACATATGCCATTCATGTGATTCAAATTAAATTGTCCAAACAAGTAGGGCTGAAAGTTGGGCGAGTTCAACCCGATCGACCCGTGACCGACCGACATTGGGTTGGGCTTGGGCAAGATATTTCGGGTCCAATCTTAAGCTTGGGCTATACAAACACCAACCCGATAGAACTTGGGTTGGGCTCGGGTTTAGGTCTCGGGTTGCTCGACCCAACCCGAACCCGATCAATATATAAGTTACTTATAAATTATAATTGAGTGTGGATCGTTTGTGTCTAAGGTACACTAGTAATGTCGAGTCTCATTTGTCCATGTCATTTTCAAAGACTCAAGCTAATAACATATGCTAGATTTCTCTCTCCCAAATAGACTTCATGCTATGCTACATGACTTTTAAAGGAGTAGTTGTCTTATATTTTAGTTTTTTTTTTTTTTTTTAAATGAAGTTCTTTATAATGAATAATCACATATCTAATTAATAAAATTATATATACAAAAAATAAGTCCTATATTAAAATATAATAATGAAAATATTAGCATGTATATACCCGACCAACCCGATCAACCCGACTGAGCCCGCTTGGGTTGGGCTTGGGTTGAGAATTCCCAACCTGAGATTGGGTTGGGTTGGGTTAGGGTTGAGGTATAGGAACCTTGGGTTGGGTTAGGGTTGAGCACCAACCCGACCCGACCCGACCCAACCCAACCCAACCCGCCCGACTTTCAGCCCTACAAACAAGGGTTTGGTTTCACATGTAGCATGAATCGGACTGTTATTCTTGGACCGGCAAAAATGAAAAATGTTCGTGAATCATGGACCAGGGTTGTATAACCAATCTGATTTTTGGACTGACGCTTAGAAACAGCGGGTTTTACAAAGTAGCCTCTTTTATTTATTGTATGTTACATGTCTTTTATTTAAAAAAAAAAAACAAATGTCGTGTGTGTAATTTCTAAGTTGATGCCTGTCAATCGTGTCCACTGTCTGACAAAATACAAAATGGGTGTTACTGATCCAAAAGAAACGTGTAACACGTGCATGGCAATCCGTACCCTTCAAATTGAACTACTGCATTTTTTTCATTCTGTCAATGGCAACCAAACGAATGTTTAGAAATGGGGTTTCTAACTCTGTGGGCTCACCTTAATGTATGTGTCTTATCCACACCACAAGAAACATTTTGAATTGAACATCAACCGTTAAAAACTTCTCGAGGAGCCAATGAAGTTTTGGATCAAGCTGATATTTGTATTTAACTTTCATCCATATCTTTTTAACCTTTTGAACAGGTTGGATGACAAATAAACATCCATTTGAGATTTAGATCTGCTTCATTTTCACCATCATTGTCCAAAATGAGTTTTAAAAAACAGATGGACGATGTGGATATAAGCACGTACATCAAGGTGGGCCCCACGGTCAGGGATCCCACCCACCTCGGTGGATCCGCGGATCCACCAAAGACGCGCCTACGATAAACGTCTTAGCGATAAATCATGGCATCACCTTAACGGTCCATGTCATGGATGCATCCAGGAAATTTCAAAAAAATAAATAAATAACACACGTATCAGATAATCCTATCCGTCGGTTCTCTTCTTTTTTTCTAAGAACTAAACGATGCTCATTGCTGGCATTACTGAACGGTTAGGATCATTCTACCAGCTCACCATTATCATTTCCAGTAAAAATGTCATCCGGTGATTCACGAGGAGAATGATGGAAGAAGGAATCATCGCACCCGTCCCAACTTGGCACGTTTGTTTTAAATTTGGTCCGTTCATCAGGAGTGGCCGCCGTGAATGTATCCTCGCCCAGTCAGACTAGTCCATTCATCAGGTGAACCGAGCATGTATAAGAAAATGGACGGTCAGAAAAGAAAATAAGGACGGTCTACACCCAATGCAGGTGATTAGCCCACCTGATAAATGGACCATCTCCAACATTCCTGACAACGCACGATTAACGGTGGGCTTCACGTGATGAACGGTTTAGATCACGCACAATCATGCTAAGTTAGCACAAGTGATGCAGTTCTGAAAACGCAGAACATAGCCCTGTTGGAAGTGCAATGTTCACGTAACTCATTTCCAAAAAACGTGGATGTTGTGTTTCGGGTACAATCGACGGGAAGGTGGGCCATAAAGATCACCGGGATCTAAACCAATCTAATCCATTCATTAAATGGGCCACATCAGGCGTTGATTTAGACCACGATCTGTCCACTAGCTGCGCACACCTTCTGCAAGGCTAGGATATTCTGTACAAGTGACTGGTTGGCGGTGAAGAAAATGTTGTATGTGGATCTTCAAATGGATTATGTCAGGTGACGTTTGGTGGTAAACTAAAAATTAAAGTTTGAAAACCACTTAAGCTTGGAAATTAATTTAAATGTTGAAAACTTAAAAGATCTAAATTTTAAGTACTTTTAAGTATTAAATTTTTATTTATTAATTTGTCTAAAAAATCCTGGTATCTAAAATTAATTACTTTTTTCACAAAAAACTTTATTAGTTAACTGGGTGAAGTTGAGTGATCCAGGTGCTACATTAACTTAATATCCGCGATGGACATTAAGCTCAGCAAGATGGATGTTAATCTATAGTTTCAAGTTTAATGGACTTAAATGCACATTGAACACTTGTGGCCTTATTTTGGTTAACTGGGGTATTTATGGGGTATGTTGTCCCTCTAGACTTTTTGTAGGTGTCAAATAGCGTTGGAGTTGTCTAAATTCATGAGCCTACTTGCAATAAGCAAGAATGGTTGTCCAACACAAAAGTTTCTAAATCCATCATTTCCATCATAATTATGGCACGTTGGACTAATACACTAGTCCTCTGATAACTCTGCTCGGGTGCATACTGGGTTCCTATATGTAATTTTACATAACGTGACAAGCACACATGCGGATGGGTTGGGTGATCAAGCACCATTCATGTGATGTTTACTTAATTGGTGTTGATGATGAACAAATTGGATCCCTGCGTAGGTGGCTCTAAACAATGGTCCTCGATCTACGGTTGAAATGATTTGGTTCACCATTAGTTAAATCAATGAAATTTATTTGATGGTCCCACCTATTGGGATTATATAATTACAAAATAGATTGTCCTTGGGGATCCTTGATGTGTTAATGTATAGATGTATGGTCTGATATGGTGCATTGGGCGTGGATATATCGAGGTTAATCGGATGTAAAGGCCTCGAATTAGATTCTTACATGGATCATGATGATGTGTAGTCTATATTGAAATTGAACGGCTGGATAAGCTAATAGGTCCATGAAGACTGATATTAATGGCTTATATTGATCATAGGTCAAGTACGTAATGGTGTGAAAGCTTAGGATGAATAGGGGTGCATGTGCATGTACTCGTGAGTTGGTCGTTAAGTAGCAATCCAAACGGTTAGATGAGTTTTATACATATGTGGTGGATGAGATAAATTGAACAATAGATTGATATAAACATGAGTAGATGTGTGTTGGTGGTCAATTTTGGCCATATGTGTGCGGGGCGTGCTAGAATTTGAATTGCAGCTCAGTTCAAACCGAACAGGTATGACCCAAGCATTAAGATATCAGATACGTAGTGTATGACCGAAATCTAATGAGATTGACCACTTAGTCAACCACTTGCTCATTGTGTAAACAAGATCAGGCAATATTTAGATGATAGAGTTTGTCCTCTAATGGTGGGTTGCACCTTTGCCTTCCGTACAAAATAATTTTTCAATCCAGATAAAGTAAAATGAGAAAAGAATTTTTATAGTCGATTGCAATGAACAACTAAAAAACACTTTTCCGAGTGAAGAATTAAATCCAGCATGTGAGCGTAGACTCAAATTATAGCTAAAATTATCGGTTACTTGGTTAACACTGCATATTACAATATGGAATGTAAACATCGGGTTGAAAGTAAAGAATTATACTAAAGAATATAATTTACTTGCCAAGGAAAGTAAATTATTACACTATGGAATGTAAATTGACTAGTAATTGAAATATTATTTGAAAGATAATGTTTTGTTTAACTGGGTTGGTATAAGATGAATTATTCATGCTAAATTTATTTCCTATTTATAACCTTGATATGGTCATCTAAATCATTCTCACGTTTTGACGATTGCTATAACCGTTTACCACTACTTGGTTTTATCTATTTCTTCTTCTGTTATTTGTCCTGTAACCGCTCCTTTATGATTGCTCTTTCATCGGCCACTTAAATAATGATGTGGCATTGTTTGATACGTTACAGCTATTATTACTAATGAATCTTCTTCGTACATCTTTGCAAATATTCAAATACACTGTGGATCTGTACAGGTCACACGCAAACTATTCTGTTTGGTTCTCACGAGGAGTGATGATAATGGGGATGAACAATGTGATGATCTAAAGTTGGTTTACCATGATCGGACAATCCAAAAGCGAAAGTGGATGGTAAACTGTCTTCCTCTAGCTAGCGATGAGTAACTATTTCAACAGATGGTTTGATGATTAATCGAGTATATAAATGTGTATTGGGTTTTGAAAGTTGTTACAAGGTGTACGAGGATTCGAATATGAGTACGTGAGATCAAGTTTAAGTGTTATTCTAATAGAGGTATATATTTAAAATGGAACGCACACTAAGACACACACTCATGTACTTATGTGAGCGATAAGATTTCAAGGTATTACAATAACTCTCCTCTCATCATAATACGATACGTAAGAAATTTTTACAAACTTTATAAATATAGGTTTATCCAGACTATCTAATCATTGTTTAACCAAAACTTATAATCTAGGTTATACTACAAGTCAAATTCAACAACATGATTTCTTCTCCAAGTTTGTTAGGATTTGGTAGTTGTGAGTGGCATCAAAATCAACTTTTAAAACCAAAAAATCCTAACCATTCATTATTATGGGATCTACTATCATGCTTCATAAGGCCATACGACCAAAAGAACTAGAAATAGCTTTTACAAACTCCATTTTTTCTCGAGAATGAATGTGCGACACCCAAAACCTTCCACTATTTGAACCGAACTACCGACCAAACAACAACTAAGCTTAAAAAATCAATGTTCAAGCTTTTGTGAACCAATCTAAACTGTCCATCTAAAGCGAAACGAAGAAAGAATTAGCGAATGATTATCCACCATTAATGCACTGCCATTTTCTTCACCAAAAACTATTAACTGTTGTCATTGTATAGGCATCTAATTCAAATCTAAATCATGTACTTGTTGGGCCATCTAACTATCATTTAATCACTGATGATCTGCCCATTATTGATGTTGTGTGTAGTTGCTTGACATAATTGAATGGAGAAGATTCCACAATCTTCGTAGGACCAGGAAAACTCTATAAAGTCATCATTCGACATAGAGAAGCATTATAATTTATATATTCAAAAGAGAGGGAGCAAGCGATTGTGTCACTGGCTCACTAAAATATTGAGTCCATCAACCTATTAGGTCTTTTAAGTCCAACGTCCATTGTTGAACACGAACAAGGGAGTGAAAGAGAGAGAGAGAGGGGGGGGGGAGTATAAAAATGAGGAGGGAAGAGAGAGAGAGAGAGAGAGAGAGAGAGAGAGAGAGAGAGGGTTATACATTGAGTTGACCTGCCAAGTTAACTCACCAAGTCAGACCGATTCAAGGTAGTTCGAGGTTGATTCGTGTTTGAAACTTTAAAAGGTTCATAATATTAGAAATGTGCGAGATATTGAAGATTGAATTAAGTACACGACACATTAAACCGGTTAGATGAGCATGTTTGGATTACAAATGTTTTATGTTAAAGCCATGTGAGTGATTGCTTGCCTCCAAGTACAGAGGTTCATAAGTAATATATTGTAAATATATGGATGATCTCATAGGGAGATAATTTATGAGAATGAAAAAATCAAATGTAAAACTAAGTAATGGAAACTAAATAAATGAAATGATTTTGAAGATTTTGAATGTCAATTAATTTAAAAACAATACCTAAGCTTCAAAGTTCCACACATAGGTTAATGTTCCATAAGTTATGATGACTTTGATAACATAATTAAGATCTAAGCACTATGGTCACTCTAATTGAAAAATAAAACCGTTTAAATATTTTTAATAAACGATATAAAAGATTAGAGAATCATGGATTAGCATCATTGATATATATTCTCAAGCACCAGTGATTTTAAGTATTCAATATCCATGAGACAATGAATCAAATAAATGTAGAAGGTTGAGAACATCTCCTATTTAAGAAATCTAACTAATCCAGGTTAAGTTTATCCATCAATATGGATCTCATATAATCGAAACATATTGATCTCACATGAGGATAAAAAACCTAAACCTAGTTAATTGATAACATGCATACATCATTCATGTTATCATTAAAAACAATCAATCATCAAAACTTAAAGACTTATTAAACCCATGTGCTTCCCTCCTAACCTGGGCTAGAGGGAACTAAAAAGACATAACTAAATTACAGAATGAAAAGCAAAAGAAAAGAAAATAAATAAATAAAAGAAAAGAAAACTTGTAAATAAAAATAAAAACTATGAAACTTGAAATGCAGCGCCCCGTGTTTTCAAGACCCGAGTATATAACTTATTTCCCAAAAACCCGAGTGTTAGCCTATAAAATTCAGTGTAAATTTGAACCGTTTGTCATTAATCAGAGTCAACAACAACGAAGTTAGAATAAACCATGCATCAAGTAAAAACATTCTAACCATAATGAAATTCCAAATGTAGCGCCCATACAGGACTTATACAATCTCAAATAACAAAGTTCATATAAGCAGAAACAAAATTTAGCAGCTAGTAGTGGGGCTCGATATGGGCCGCAAGGACTCCGCCTAGCTCCCTAGCTACTCGATCTGCTCTAACAACCTAGTGAACAACATCAACTCGCCCTATACCTGCATCAACTGTTATAGTTTGATAGCGTCAATGACTATCACAGTGAGGAGCACCCTTTAAGATTACGCACTCATCATTCATAATCCAATATATATTACAAGTCATGAAATTTAAATACACTAATCAGGGCTTTTCATATTCATACTCATATCAAGGAAATCAAGCTAGTCAACAGAATTTCATCATAAGCAAAATATAATAGCAATCGCAATGCGAGGGAATCTGTCCAGATAATCAAATAATCAACATTACAAACTCCATAAAATTATTAGAAAATCAAGCTTTAAACTTCTACTTCACCTGTAAATCAAATCGTACATGAACACCGCAATATGGCTAGGAAATCGCTAAGCAAACACCCTCTCCACCCGAAAATCATGGTACGACTAAATACCACAAGGTGAAGAGAGAGCAACGTACCGACGTCTACTTCACCCGGAAATCATATCGTACGTAAACACCGCAAGATAGCTAGGAAATCGCTAAGTGAACACCCGCTCCACCCTAAAATCATGGTACGACTGAATAACGCAAGATGAAGATACAAGCAACATACAAACTTATACCACTCAGAAATTAAATCGTACGTGAACACCGCAAGATGGCTAGAAAATCGCTAAGCGAATATCTGTTCCATCTGAAAATCATGATACGACTAAACATCACAAGATGGCTAGAAAGCCAACATATAAACTTTAGACCACCCGAAAATCGCATCGCATGTGAATACTGCAAGATAGCTAGGAAATCACTTAGCGAACACCTGCTCCACCAGGAAATCACAATACAACCGAACACCACAAGATGACTATGAAACAACAAGATATGCGAATATAACCATCAAGCTACAAAGGGCACCAACGACCCATCAAAGCCACTAAGCGTAAATAAACGATCCAAGCCACGAAGGGTAAATATAACTATCTTCCTTGACTTGGAGTCCTTATAAGACGAGTTCAAGAGTCCTATAATTTAAATAAGTATGAGTTTAAATTCCTAGTTAGAAGTTGTACAAGAGTCATTAATCACATAACTTTAATGAATCACTTATTTGTTATAGAAAATGATTGGAAGGAAGTGTCCTTCAAGGTAAACAGTTGGAAATAGCACCTGGGTGAGGCATTACAAGGTCTCAGTGAGTCACGACTGAGTTGACTCGGTTTCAGCTGAGTTGACTCGGCAGCCTCGAGGAAATCAAATCATCTCTCTCTCTCCCTCTCTCTCTCTCTCCCTGTTCTATTCCTCGCTTTTTCCTTTCTCCTTTTTTTTGTTTATATAAATTGATGGAACGTCCAGCAAGAATCTGGACTGAGTCAACTCGGACTCAACTCAGCAGCGAGTCGACTCGACTCCCCACTCTCTCTCTCTCTCTCTCTCTCTCTCTCTCTCTCTCTCTCTCTCTCTCTCTCTCTCTCTCTCTTCCCTCTATCTATCTTCTCTCTTCCACTTCTCTTCCTTCTCCTTTCCTGTTGTAACTCTACCAATCAGCAACCACACCCAACAGTGGGCCTAGAGAGATTAGACCCGACTCAACCCGACGAATCGAGTCCGCACACTCGACAACAACTCAAGGAAGGGATCAATGTCTCTTCACCCCTCCTCCTTCCTTCTTCTTCTTTCTTTCTTCTCTCCTCTCTCTCTATTTTTTCCACGGTACCGTCCAACAACTCGTGACCCAGCGAGTCGCTGAGACACCCAGTGCGGCAGCGTGCCGACAACAAGGTGGAAAATGGCGCTTCTCCCTCTCTGTCTTCTTTCGTTTCTCTCTTTCTCCTCACCTTCTTTTCTTCTTCTCTTCTTCCTTGATTTCTTCTTCTCTCCCTCTGCTACTCCTAGCAGTGCCCGGGCTCCACGCGAGACTCAACCCAAGTTGGTGCGACAAGGGAGAAACGGTGATGCTCAACTCTCTCTCTCTCTCTCTCTCTCTCTCTTTTCTTTTCTTTTTTTTTTTCTCTTGGATAGCTGCCCTAAAAGGCATCTTTATAGATCTAAGAAAACCTGGAAACATTAGCTACTAATCCCCGGATTAGTCGCAGCTTTGCAACCGTGGCTCAAACAAGAGCTTACGTCCATCGCTGATTTTAATGCAAACCTGATTGCACGGAGGTGATCTACCCATACTAATATATCTCTGAGTCTCTGGCCCAAAAATGGACAATTCAGATCAACCAGTGGGCCACATCCCAAGCAGGTGGGTCTTCCACAGGAATGGGGAAGATGACGACCTCTCTAATGGTATATTTGAGTCTGCGGAGTGATCTCCTGATCTGAGTCTTATAGATGGCTCAGATTTGACCCTTGGACGCTATGGGACCCATTAAACGGACGGCGGTTAGCATCTCTCAAAGATCTAGCTTCAACAGTGGTGGCGGTTGCAGACCTTAGCTTGGCTGTGAAGAAAGCCCTAGTACGAAGGGTTAGGATGGATTTCTAATGAAAGGCTGAGATCCCAGGAGAGGATTTCATGTGGATTGCCAGCATGGAAAGGGAGACTTTCCATTTTTGGAAAGGAATGTGTTTTTAAGCCTGCTTTGCGGCTGACGTTGTGTGCAGACGGGTGAGATTCAACGGCCGGATCGACCATGACGTTGTTCCTCTTCGGGTCCTCTACAACATGGACGGTTCGGATCTCCTAAGTGTCCGTTGATGGTGGGCCACAACGGTTACAAATGGACGGGTATCCGTCCATTCAAAATCCACTGCGTGCGGGAAGGAATTTCCTTCTTTGGAGAATTTCGGTCAGAGCTGCTCTGACTGATCTCCCTGGTTCAGTGCACAGCGGGTGCACGTACCGCTGTGCATATGCAGTAATTGTGGGGTCCACAGTGATGTCGGTGATCCGATCCACGCCATTCATCAGTTTTGTCAGCCCAACCTAGGGTCTGGCCTAAAGAATGGGGTAGATTCACAGCTTAGGTGGGCTATACACGCCAATGTCGTGTGCGATTGGTGGTCCGCACGGCACATGGAAATCTTAAGTGGAATCCGGCCCGTCCATTAGTTTAAAAAACAATATACATTAAGTAATAAAACTTTACATTAGTATATAATATAGTATATGTTATAAACGTATGATACATTGTATTTATTAATAATTATTTATCAATTAATAACGTTTTTAATTTGAAATATTATATATATATATATATGTGTGTGTGTGTGTGTGTGTGTGTGTATATGTGTTTTTCTTCTATATATATATATAAGTATTAATTATCCTAAGTGATGTATATATTTTA
The DNA here is from genome assembly GCA_030180095.1 of Magnolia changhungtana. Taxonomy (NCBI): domain Eukaryota; kingdom Viridiplantae; phylum Streptophyta; class Magnoliopsida; order Magnoliales; family Magnoliaceae; genus Magnolia; species Magnolia changhungtana. The sequence continues at coordinate 718,992 of JASAUF010000564.1, read as the reverse complement.
TATATATGGTATAATACAATAATATGTAGTTTAAATTACAAAATGAAATTATTAGTCGATAAACACCAATTACATAATAATTGTTGACATACAATTTATTTTATATATAGTTTAAATAATGTCAAATAAATAATATACATGATTTGTATAATTTAAGCAACATACGTACTATTACAAATGATTAAAAATACTTTTGTATTATAATATATTTATACATTTAGAGTGAGTTATTATGGATCAACTTAAGATGGGCCACCTATCTGACTTTGAGTATAGCTTAGGTAGGCCACACTTAGTGATAATTGGGCTTTATATTCGATTATTATAAATCCGATAGTTAGCCTCATTCCAAATCGATTATCAATGGTCCTCAGGGTCAAGTGAAGCATCTAGGTGAAGTGCAATGGTCACTTTAGATGATTAAAACCCCAGACAGATGATGAGAGGACCCCAAATAGATGATGAGAGGTTCTGATCTAAAGATTGATCTTATATCTAACCATTGATCCTTAAATTCTCGAGATCCGACAACACAGACGTTCCATATTTACTTTTCACTAGCTTTAGATATCCCTAAGACTGTATAGGTGAAAAACTAACCTTTGATCATATGATTAGAAGGTTCAGCCCAATTTATGGATGCAAATTTCCCTAATGGCCAAGTTTAGGCTAGAGTGCGTGAATGTTTGCTTAAATTAGGATTGTATTTATACTAAGTCAAGTTACCATGGTAACACCCGAGTACAGAAAGGTACGGGGTGTTACATGGAAGCTCTTTAAAAATCCTAGATCTTACTTTGGAATGCCTTAAATGATCCTTATGAATGTCCTGAGGAGCCCTATTTATAAGTGGGGAATTCCCTCCTTTAAACTGGTTTGAAAAATTTAAAAACCACCTTAAACTATTTCACTCCGCGTAGGCTCCGCGTAAACCCTTCGATAACATCGAACCTAGTTCGATGTCATCTAAGACTGGCTTCGATTCATTGAATCGGTTTCGATGTCATCAAAGACTGCATCCAATTTGTCTAGCAACCAAACTTGATTTTCCTATAATTATTCGATGTATCTAAGCTCCTTCGATTCATCGAAACTAGTTCGATGAATCTAAGCTCAGATCCTGCGAATTTTTGTACTAATTTTTGCAATTCCTTCATTTTTCACTTAGTTTTTTTGACTCTTTGGGTCTTGAAATCTTCTACTTGGTCTCCAATAATCCATTCTTTGCCTTAGTGTTTCTTGAGTATCAAATCCATGCTTTTAACATTATTATTATTTTTTTTAATCCAAGCTCTTAAACTTACCTTGCAACACAAACATGTATAAAATATATCATTAAACAGTATCAGATTCATAAAACCAAGATATAAATGTGTGAAAATATGCAATATTTGCCACTCAACAGCGAGTTCATATAAAATTAGTTATTAGAAATTAAATAAAACGTAATATATAATTGTATACACCATTATATTAATGACATTATGATATCATGGTTTATTCATGACATCCTTTTATGAATTGCATTCATTACAATATTCAGTCGACACCTTGTGTAGTTCCTGTTTGTTATTGATCAATTCCTGTATAATATGTCATTTAGAATTTAACGTGGCACATATGATCTCGTTGGGCTTGTAGTTTATCCATGTTTGATAACTCCTACAAATTTTCAAGATGAGGAAGGAGTGGCAGAAGCTTAGTATGTAGACGATTATTTTTATTAGGGAGCAACATCTAGTTTATTTACTTTTCAAAAAAAAATTTAATAAGCTATAATAAGATTGTGAAGAGAGACTATTAAGAAATGGATAATTATAATAAGTATAGGGTAAGATTTAAACTTTAAATTTAAATTTAAATGTTAACTTTGATATATTTGTTTGGAAGATTAAATAGATAACTCAAATTAGACATGTAAGGAATTGATCATGCATGCAATAAATGAATGTATAAAAATTGATTCATACCTTGTAAATCAAGATCAGAGCCACAATGCTCAAAATATTAAATCTTGAGCCATGACATCATGACGGCTTGACACGTTAAGATTTGATTATTCCTTATCCCTGATGACTCAAAAGTATTCAATAAGGTGGAAAAAACACAAAATTGGGCTAGGCCTAATGTAGTGAGATTTGATTGTGCTAGCTCACGAATGCTTTTACTTTCAAATATTCTTTGCGTGGCTTTATCACTAAAGTGGTATGTCACACGGTAAAAATCTCCTTAATTTGGGGTATTACTAGACTCCCTATCTCAGCCACACCTTCCCTCTAAAGCATGTTTCAGCTCAAACAAATCATGCCACATTATGCCTCCCTATGCTTTCTATCTCACCAAATCCAATGCATCCACGTGGCTTAGGTGGATCCAAGGTTAGTCGATAACTATTTGTGGGGCCTACCTCGTAGTATGTCCCTTGCATTAAACACTATCTATCAGATTCATGAGATCAGTTTATGGTGCGTGCCAAAATTGTAGTAGATCGAAATCTTAAGCAAACCACACGACACGAAACAATGATAATTGAACACCCACCATTAAAAACTTTCTTAAGGCAATCAAAATATTTATTCGCCATCTAACCTAAACAAAAGGATTACACAAATATAAGCTTGATACAAAATTTTTGTACCCCCAGAGGTTAACCACGGTTACCTATGGTGTGGTGCACTTGAGATAGATCGGCTGTATTTTAAAATGATCATGTTGTTGGGGGCCTTGCACAAAACCTTAGGATTTAGCCTCCCGAAACAAACCAAAATTATGGTATAATAAAGCAATGAAATAAATCAAAGCATAAACCACACACCACACGAGATTTTTACGTGAAAAACCTTCAAAGAGGTAAAAACCACGGGACCTCATCCAGATTAACAATCCATTATAAAGTAGAACGTTACAACCTTTTTCACTCATACAGGAGTGGATAAACAATGAGAGAATAAAAGAAAAATGGAAAATCTAACCGATTACAAAGACGTATAAGCGATGAGATATAAATTACACAGTAGATAACCTCAATGAGCATAACCTCCCTTTTACAAGCTTCCTCTCTCTCTTTCTCTATTTCCCTCACACCGTTGATAGCCCTCTTGTGTTTTTCATGTGCTACATATCCTAGAAAAATCCTAGGAACCCCTATTTATAGTTTTAAGAAACTCATTTCCGCATCCCAGTTGCGAAAGGACTCAGATTTTCGCAATCCGCAAATTCGCGGAACGAATCTGTGTAACTACGACCGGTCGAGACGAGGTCACGACCGGTCGAGTGCCACCTATGACCGGTCGAGCACCACCTTCGATCGGTCGAAGAACTCGGAGAAAATAACCCAAAGCCGCTAAACATTGAGTCTAGTTAGGGCTTGACTCCACGACTGGTCGTGCACCAGCCCTCGACCGGTCGAGCGAGGCTCACGACCGATCGAGCACAGGACAAAAAATTCCATCAAATCTCTCCCTTTTGTCCTAGGGGATTCACATTCTTCAAGCCAACTTGGTTCTACAAACCTCGAACTTGCCCTTGAGCAAAGCTTTGGTCATCATGTCTGACCCATTATCGTCCGTGTGGACCTTCTCAAGCTGTAATACCTTCTGTTCCAAAGTATCCCTGATCCAGTGATACCGAATATCTATGTGCTTCGACTTGGAATGCTGACTTGGATTCTTGCTCAAGTGTATCACTCTAACTATCACAATAGACCACGTGCTCCTCCTGCTTCAGACTAAGTTCCTGTAAGAACCTCTTTATCCAAAGCATCTCTTTGCATGCCTTTGTGACTGCAATGTATTCGGCCTCTGTCGTCGACAATGCTACGACCTTTTGTAGCTTGCTCTGCCAAGAAATCGCTCCCCCTGCAAACATGGACATGAACCCCAATGTAGACTTCGTGGAGTCTATGTCACTTGTTATATCTGCATCTGTGTAGCCCTTTAACACAGGTTTACAGTCACAATAGCATAGGCTCAACCTGGATGAGCCTCTTAGATACCGCGGTATCCATTTTACCATTGCCCAATGCTCTTTGCCAGGATTAATAAGATATCAGCTGACAACACCAACCGCATATGCTATGTCTGGGCGTATACACAGCATAATATACATCAAACTTCCTACAGCTGATGCGTAGGGTAACTTCTGCATCTCTTTCACCTCTGTCTTTGTCTTGAGACACTGTTTGTCGCTCAATTTGAAGTGACCATCCAGTGGAGTATTGACCGGTTTCGCTGCATTCATATTGAACTGCTCTAGGACTTTCTCAAGATACCGCTCTTATGACAGCCAAAGCTTTGTGCTGCTTCTGTCACGGGTTATCTTCATTCCTAAGATTTGTTTAGCTGGGCCCAAGTCTTTCATCACAAATGACTTGCCCAACTCCTGTTTCAGCCTGTCGATCTTCTTGATGTCTTTTCCCATGATGAGCATGTCATTAACGTATAACAGCAGAACTAAGAAATCATCATCTGAGAACTTGCGCGTGAACACACAGTGGTCTGACTCCGTTCTATCATACCCATGCTGTAACATGAATGAGTGAAACTTCTTATACCATTATCGTGGAGCTTGTTTCAGCCAATACAAGCTTTTCCTTAGCCTACACACCATATGCTCCTTGCCCTTGACTTCGAACCCCTCTGGTTGGTGCATGTAGATCTCTTCTTCTAGGTCACTATGGAGGAAGATGGTTTTAACATCTAATTGCTCTATCTCCAGATTCATGCTAGCCGCCAACCCAAGCAACACCTGTATGGATGTCATTTTCACTACTGGTGAGAATATCTCCTCAAAGTCTATGCCTTTCCTCTGACCAAACCCTTTCACCACAAGTCTTGCCTTGAATCTCGTCTGTGAATTCTTTTGCTCAATCTTCTTTCTAAACACTCACTTGTTGCTCAAAGCTTTCTTGCCCTTTGGCAATTTCACCATGTCATAGGTGTGGTTCTTATGTAAGGATTCCATCTCATCTTGCATAACTTTCAACCACTTCCCTTTATGCTCGTCGGCTAGGGCCTCAGAATAATCTTCTGGCTCTCCTCCATCAGTCAGCATAATGTACTCATGCGGCAAGTACCTCTTGGACGACTGTCTGTCTCTAAATGACCTTCTCACCTGTGGCTCAACAGGTGGATCAAGCGGGGGTTGCTCCCCTGGTCCATCTTCTGAAGAAACTCCCTCGTCCTCTGCACCTTGCTGTACTCCCCCGTTATCAGGCACCACGGGAGGAATAATCGGATGCATGTCCTATAGCTTACATGAACTAGACTGGTTCTTATCTGGCTTACCAATGTCTTCTATACACCGATCTTCAAAGAAAAACACATCTCTGCTCCTGACGAGCTTCTTCTCGGTCGGATCCCACAATTTATAACTGAACTTTTCATCACCGTACCCCAAGAATATACACTGCCTGATCTTCATATCGAGCTTGGACCTTTCGTCCTTTGGTACGTGAATGGATGCCCTGCATCCAAACACCCTGAGATGACTATACGATGGATCCTGCCGGTCCACACCTTCTCAGGTACTTCTCCATTCAACGGAGCTGATGGAGACCTGTTTATCAAATACACTGCCGTGTGCATTGCTTCTCTCCAGAACGTCTTGGGCAACTTTGTATGGGATAACATGCATCTGATTCTCTCTACAATAGTGCGATTCATTCGCTCAGCTACACCATTATGTTGGGGGTCTTGGGAATTGTCTGTTCATGCTGTATACCCAGGGACTTACAATACTCATGAAAGTCGCCAATGTATTCACCACCATTGTCAGTGCGGATGCACTTCAATGATCTACCTCTCTCTCTCTCTCTCTCTTGACCATAGCATGAAATAATTTAAACACACCAAAGACTTCGTCTTTAGATTTCAAAGCATAAACCCAAACCCTCCTAGATGTATCATCTAAAAAAGTAATAAAATACAATGCCCCACCCAAGGTTTTTGTCCTCATAGGACCACAAACATCAAAATAAACCAAATATAATGCATGCACTTTATTAACATGAGAAACAAATTTAATAAAAGAAACTCTATGTTGTTTCCCTGATAAACAATCAAGACAGGTTTTGAGAGGTGTACTTGTTACGTCTGGAAGGAGCCGCTTCCTCGCTAGTAGCTGAAGCCCTTTTTTCGCTCATGTGGCCTAGACGCCTATGCCACATGTCAATAGCTGAATCTTCCGCTACGTTCAACCCACCCTTGCACACACTGACACTTGCCTTGTAAAGGATGCAACACTTCTTTCCTCTGGCCACGATTAACAAACCCTTGATGAGCTTCTAGCGCCCACCAACAAACCGACTTTCATAGCCATCATCATCCAGCCTTCCTGTCGACATCAAGTTGAGACAAAAGTCTGGGATATGCCTCACATCCCTGAGAACCAATGTGCAGCTCACATCGGTCTTCACACAAATATTACCGACTCTTACGATCTTTGATACGCCAGAATTTTCCATCTTCACGGTCCCATAGTCACCTGACTTGTAGCTTATGAAGAAGTCCCTGCGTGGAGTCGCATGGAAAGAAGGTCCTGAGTCAACCACCCAGTCGGTGTCCTGACTCGTAGTTGTGAGACATATATCGTGATCTGCTGAAAGAATAACTACAACGTCGCTATCTGAAACGACCGTAGTAGAATCTAATTTATCTTCTTTCTCATTTCCTTTTTCTTTATTGTCGTTCTTCTTACCACGACACTAATGCTTGTAGTAGCCATTCTTGCCACAGTTCCAGCATTCAACATCCTTTCTGTTACTCGACTTGCCTCTTGATTTATCTTTGGCTTTCCCACCCTTCATGTTCTTTCTTCTCCCTAGCTCCTGTGTCATAAGGGCCTCTTGATGAGTAGACCCTTAAGACTTCCTCTTTGTCTCCTCATTGAAGAGACAACTAGTAACCTGTTCCATGGATATCTTTCCGTCTGGCGCGGAGTTACTTAGAGACACCATCAATGTCTCCCAACTGTCAGGCAATGAACTAAGCAATAGTAAAGCTTACAATTCATCATCCATACTATCTTTATAGCGGAGAGCTGGTTCACTATATTGCTGACCTCATTCATGTGCTCGGCCACAGAACTTGAGATTCACAAGTCACCTTATCAGAAAAATCTTATTATTATCTGTCTTCCTCTCATACAGCCCTTCCAATTTCAGCTATAAGCTAGCGGCTGAGGTTTCCGTAGACACATGGTGGAATACGGAATTGTCCAACCATTGTCTAATAAACCCCACTGCCTTTCGGTCCATCTTCTTCTAATCATCATCAGACATATCCTTGGATTTTGTTGATATGCCTAAAATTGGAGAATATAGGTCCTTGCAATAAGGCAAGTCTTCCATATGGTCCAGTTAGAACCATTGAAGCTGATCATCCTTGATAAGCCACTTTCCATAATTCAAAATCGATTCTACCCGTTCAATGAACTTAGCTCTGATACCACTTTGTTGGGGGCCTTGCACAAAACCTTAGGATCCAGCCTCCCGAAACAAACCAAAATTATAGAATAATAAAGCAATGAAATAAATCAAAGCATAAACTACACACCACACAAGAGATTTTTAAGTGGAAAACCCTCAAAGAGGTAAAAATCACGGGACCTCGTCCAGATCAATAATCCACTATGAAGTAGAACTTACAACCTTCTTCACTCACGCATGAGTGGATAAACAATGAGAGAATAAAAGAAAAACGGAGAGATCTAACCGATTACAAGGACGTAGAAGCGCTGAGATATAAATTGCACGAGCATAACCTCCATGTGCATAACCTCTCTTTTACAAGCTTCCTCTCTCTCTTTCTCTCACACCTTTGATAACCCTCTTGTATTTTTCATATGCTTCATACCCTTAAAAAAACCTTAGGAACCCCTATTTATAGTTTTAGGAAACTCCTTTCTGTATTCCAGTTGCGAAAGGACTCAGATTTCCGCAATTCGCAAAATCGCAGAACGAATTTGCGTAACTACGACTGGTCGAGACGAGGCCACGACCGGTAGAGCGCCGTCTACGACCGGTCGAGCACTACCTTCGACCGGTCGAGCACCCCGAGAAAATAACCCAAAGTCGATGGACTTTGAGTCGAGTTAGGGTTCGACTTCACGACCAGTCATACACCAGCCCTTGACCGGTCGAGTGAGGCTCACGACCGGTCAAGTATGGGACAAAAAATCCCATCACATGTGAACGATGGATGGCCTGTACGTAAGACACATACATCATGGTTGCTATAGAGTATGGGATGTGTGTGCGTGTGTAAACAAAAAAAAAAAAAAAAAAAAAAAAAAAAAAGAAAAAAGAAAGAGAGTCAGGGATCCACCGACCTTGCTGGATTCGGAGATCATGGAAGCCGCGTCCGTCCATACTTCAAAATGGTGGGCCCCACTTTTGGTCTGAGCATAACGCTGGAATCGCACCCAAAAAGCCATGGGAGACTTTTCATGCGGAGATGGGACTTGCGTTCCTGACCTGGGGTTCATTTTTATGAGATCCACACCGTCCATCGGGTCCGGTACCCTAGGCTGATACAACACTCAGATAGGCTACACCATGTGAAACATTTGTGATGGAAAGCTACACCATTAAAATCATTGCCGGTACTCTGTCAAGTTTACATGCCATCCACTCCGCTGGGATGAATGGATTTATAAATTTAGACATGATTTTACACCGTTTGTTATGGTGTGGCCCACCTGATCTTTTCTTTGATGACATTTAAGATGGTAAAAATGTGATGGGTCACCTGATGTATGGTGTGGATCTGGTGGGAGCCGGTTAGGTGAGACCTTGGATCCAATGAGGTTGGTGAGACCCTTGACTGTGGGGCTCGCTTTAATGCATGTGCCTTGAATCCACACCGTCCAACTGTTCTGAAAGCTCAATTTAGGGCATGATCCAAAAAATGAAGAAGATTCAAATCTTATGTGGACCATGCCACAAGAAACAGTAGTGATTGAATCCCCACCACTTAAACTTCATGGGGCCACTGAAATGTTTATTTTCTATCCAACCTGTTGATAAGGCCACAAAGATCTAGATGAATAGACGACATAGATATCAGCTTGATCCAAAACTTTTGTGACCCATGAGGAAATTTTAATGGTCCATTAGCATTGTTTCCTGTATTACTGTCCACCAAATATCTGGAACGCCTCATTTTTTGAACCATGTCTTAAAATGAGCGTTCAATGTTCAATACAGATGGAAAGCGTGGATGTAGTCAAATACATCACAGTTAAGGATCCTGGGGGCTCACTTAATCCACTCATGCATCGGTGGGAACGAATTAGGGAAGATTCGGCCTTATTTTAGAGCATTATTCAAAAAAAAAAAAAAAGCAGATTCAACCATCATGTGGATCATACCATAAGAAATAGCGGTGATTGAATGCATGTTTCCATGGTATTTATTTACTGTCCAATAAGTTGAATGAAGGGAAAACTATCAGTTTGATCCAAAACTTTTATGACCTGTCAATGATCAATCACTAGTCTCCTATGCTATAGTCCACCTTATAATTGGATATGCACATATTATTTTTTGGAGTATTGCCCTGAAATGATATAGAAAAATGGATGGACAACATGGGTACATAATAAATACATCAAGGTGGGCCCATGGTAAAGGCCTCACCATCTTCCGTTAGTAGGATACAGAGTACCTACCGGCTTAGCTATTTGGTTACCAAATCGATGCCACCAAGTTATGCGGGCCCCGCCATAATATATGTGTTGTATCCACCGTGTCCATCCATTTAGAGAGATCATTTTAGAGCATGAGACGGGTAATATGGCATATCAAAAATTTAAGTAATCCCCAATATAACAATACCGTTAAAAACTTGAATGCCTATAGTTGAAAACTTCATGGGGCACAAAAGCTTTTGATCAAGTTGAAATATGTGTTTTCCCTTCATCCATGAGATTAGATTTCAAATAAACATCATGGTGGTTCTCATGAGAGTTTCGTCGGTCAGGCTTTACTATACCCACTATTTTTTATAACGGGTCTACTTGAGCTTTCGATTTACTTATTTTTGGAATCATGTTGGAAAATGACCTTAGCAAATGGATGAATAATATAGGTATAACACATGGTGGAGCATAAAAAACCTAGTGACATTCCTTCACCACTGAGATATCCTTAGGGAAGTGGATTGAGTGACCCTTAGACTGTGGGAGTGGGACTCACTACTCTGTAGGTGCTTTAAATTCACACTGTCCAACTGCCTTGAAAGCTCATTTTAGTGCTTAATCCAAAAAATGAAATAGATCCTAATCTCATGTGAGCATGAATCCCCACTACTAAACACTTCATGGGGTCCATCTTAATGTTTATTTTCCATCCATATTATGAGTTCACAAAAACTTGACGAAGAGACCACACAAATATCAGTCTGATCCAAAACTTTCATGGCCTACAAAAAGTTTTTAATGGTCGATTACCACTGTTTCCTGTATCATGGTCCACTCGAGATTTGAATCTGCTTCATTTTTTGGATCATGCTTTAAAATGAGCTTTCAATATGGATGGATGGTGTGGATATAGTCACATACATCACAGTAGGCCCCACAATCATAGATCTTACCCACCTCGGTGGATCCTCACCGACCTGTCAGTAGCTAGAGGTATACATGAACTGAGCTAGCTCGGTTAGCTCGCTCGACTTGACCTGAAAAAGCTTGATTCCACTCCGTTCGAACTCAGCTTCAAAACGAGTTGAGCTGATTTTTTGAGCTCAAAAATAAGTTTGAGCTGGCCCCAACTCGACTCAACTCAAATCAAACCAGTTCAATGACTCGGTTACTTTGATATTGATGTTGCTCACCAAGTTTTTGATTAAATGACTCAATGAAATATGGCTGGTGGCAAGGAAAGTATATATATGAAACAAATACCACTTTTTTCTTAATTTTTATGTTGCTTAGAAGATGTTTGATAAAATACCTAAAAAACTGAGGCAAGTTCGACTCGGTTCAACTCAATGTACGCCCCTATCAGTAGCTCATCCGTGTCCGGTGAGTCCGGGTCTCACCTATTCCGCTCCCGGATCTGATGCGGTCTTGTTCGAATATGTTAGCGCAAGTAACGCCCGCTGCGAGTCTACGCAAATTAGGCCGGCACAGTCCTAACCGCCCTCCTTGTATGACGTTGAACTTGGACCTCTGACTATTCGTCTTTCAGCCGTCAAGTTGACGGCTACCATTGATTTGCCCTTGATGGGTCCCGCTCCCATCATGCATCGCCCCTGCTGCCAAAAACATTTCGGATGTGGACGGACGTACACGTCCGTCTGCTTGCAGCCACCGTGAATGGCCCACATGGTGATCGTGGAGATATAACAATGTATTTGGTGGACTTTGACGTACCCAATCCTGCTTCAGCGATATTCAGGATCATGGAAGCTTCCATGAACGGTACCCATCTCCCTACCACTTTGACTCTCACCATCTAGAAACATCCGCCGATGACTGTTTATTGAGCTAACCATGCTATCCTAACATATATATCTTATATATCCCCTCCAGTCATTTCATTATGTCATTAGGGATAAAAAAACTCAAGTGGACCATACTATAGAAAATACCGAGGACAAAACATTTTCAGTTAAAATTCTTAAAATTGAAGCATATCTAAAACTCAAGTGAACCACATTAAAAATCCTTTTGGGGCTGTAAAAGTTTTGGATTAATTTAAATTGGTATATATGTTTTCCCTTCATTTAATTGTGTTACGTTGTCAACAGGTGGATGGATCTTATAAACGTTTTCAATGGTGGATGGTCCACTTAACATTTAGATCTACTTCAATTTTATGACCATAGCATAAGTTTAGTTGAAAAAACTAAAACTAATGGAGAACGTAGATATACAATACATACATCAAGGTAGGCTCCACAATCCGTGCATCACCAGCACCTAATCCGATTCCTTACGTGATCAGATGGTTTATATGACAAGTCTTACTTTGAATGGTGGAAATAAAACAGATAAAAGTTCTTAAGTTGATTGTTTCAACCCTGTCGTAATCTCTCACTTTCAAAACGAACGGTCAACATAACCTTTTGTTTTAATCTTAGAGTTATATTCGAAATCTCCCGTCTAAGTGGGCCCTATCAAATAGACGGTTTATCTCATTGGAAAAGGTTCAACGGCTAGAGTTTGACGTATCTTGTTGCAATAGACCGGGACGTATACGAGCAACCTCAGCCATATAAAAGGCTGGTAAGCTCACCTGATGGCCCACAAGAATATTGATGGTCCATTGCGAAACTTTTCGACCGTTCATTTCTGTAATGCGGCATCCACCTTCCAAGCGGTCACGTGCAGGAAATGAGTACACCAGCTAAAACAGCAATTAGCAAGTACAGTCGAGCAGGTCAAAAAGCGCGCGTAGGCAATAGCCGAAGTGAAAAGCATCGGTGCCTGACAGAGCGTGACGGTCCATCCGCATGCACGCTGCCATTTCAAACGCATCCGATTCAAACCATGGTCCCCACTTAGATGGGACCCACCCCAAAAATCAGAAGGATTGGATGATTCTAACTAACCTCCATTTGCCACACAATTTCAGATTTGGACCGTTGATCTTCATTTTAAGTATCTGTATGATGGCTGCAACTCGGTCAGTTATGGGCCCACCATTTGAACCGTTGAGATTGAGATACGCATGGGGTCAGCATTCACGCTTGTGGATTACTCTGACAGCTGATCCAATAGCTCCCCATGACGCCGCAAAAGCTTCGAGGATTCGCGCGAGGATAGTCTGAGGAGCATATGGCGGCAAATGTCGTATGAGCACGTGATCCCGTGTCTAAGTTCAAGCACATCTAAACATCAGGTGGGCCACACAGATACATTGAAAATCAGACCATCCTGCATTGGTTTCATTTGAGCCGTTACTATACAAGTGTTGATCACCTGATCGGCGTACCAGTATCAACTTTGGATCACCATCACTGGCGAATGGTTCAGATCTCACGCACGTGTGCTTCCATGGCAAGCGTTCCTCGAATCTATCTTTGCGCGAATCGTCCTCTTTTTCTCAGACGAAAATGGGAGACGATCAGTAGAGGATTCCTGGTGCCGACGTGTCCAAAAGGAAAGCTCTACGAAAAAGGAAAAAAAAAGAAAAGAAAAGTGTTTCAGAAAACTCAGTTTCTCCCACTCTCTTTGATCCGACCCTTTTGACCTTGCATTTCATTCTAGGGTTTTTTCCTTCCCTCTCTCCTCGTTGCGATCATCCACATCAAGAACTTTTCAGACAGATTCGCCGGAAAATTCCTTCGCGACGATCGCCGCCCTTGGTTACTCCGGCTTGAAATTTACCTGATTTTTGTGGGATTTTATTGGTTCTCAATATTCGATCATCGCAAAGAAGATATCTGCACCGTTTGTCAGCTCTTATCTTCAATCAGCTCAGGAGGTTGTTTCTGCTGCAGCGATGGTGAATCCTCTAGTCGAGAGAGCAACGAACGACATGCTGATCGGTCCAGATTGGGCCCTGAACATCGAGATCTGCGATATACTAAATCATGATCCTGGGTATGTTATTTTTTGGAAATTTTCAATGTGTTTGACTTCTTTGAATGGTTGGATGCGAGCTCTTCCTATTTATGAAATTATCCTTCCAACAGTGTAGATTTGTTTTAAAGATTCTTGTTTTTCTGTATGAAAGTGAGGAAAGGTTCTGTCTATCAGACACTTCAGCTGTATTAGTTTATTTCAGTCTTGAAACTTCTGGAGAAAAAATAAGAAATCAACCAAGCCTTAGGTCCGTTTGGATGCACTCCAAATTGGAATCAATTTGGTTGTTCAGGTGGAACCGTTCTGCTGTTTGTTTGGGTCGGCTCAGAGAACAGGAATTGCCGTGTATAGTCTCCTAGTTTCATCTAAAGAGAGATAACAACAGGTAGTATGTTTTCATGTCACTTTAGATTTGGGTGGTGGCATTCTGTTCATTGCCAAAGGCGGAAACACGCAAGTGGAGGCCTTATAGAAACAAGGAAATGTCTAGCACTTCGATGCAATCAAAATCACAGCTGAAATCGAGATTCGTGAGGAGGAGGATAAGCGTCTGTTTGCTCAAGCTTCCTAAAGCATCGGCAACTCTGTGCTGTGATTTTTTGCCCCCGAATCAAAAGTAAGGCAAATAGTGGGCTCCACCTCGGCGAACATCAATCACCCGTTGAAATACTGTTCAACAGGTTGAAATACTGTTCCGGATTACTTGCTTGCTGATTTATGCCAGTTTAGACAGGTTGAAATACTGTTCGACAAGTCGATAGATCAGGTCGACAGGTTGAAAATCACAGAATTTTTAGTTTAAATCTCTGGACACTTTTTGGCTGTTTTGACTTCTCGACCCGATAGGCCAACCACAAGTAGATGACGGGTTGACGGGCGGTGGAAATTTTCGTATTTTTTTGAAATTGTTTCTTTATTTGATTAGGACTCCTTGATTACGATTTTAGGGTTTGTTTAGGGTTATTTAAAGGTGTTAAACTCGGCTTATTTTATTTTATTTTATTTTATATGAGGATTCAATTTATCAATTAAAAAAAAAACTTTTTAGAAATTCTATTTATTCTCATGGATTCAAGAGTACCTTGTGGATTCAAGGTATTTATCGATTGAGGAAGACGGTGATCAACCTCATCATGTCCTCTCCTGCATCAGTTGGTATTCGAGCAAGGCTTTCTCCTTGGATCTATGACTTTTAATGAGGGGTCAGACAACATTCCCATGGACGGTACTCCATGTTTTTTTTAAAAAAATAGTGGCGGCTTTTGAAGCAGCGCAACGAGAGAATCGCAAGTTATGCAAGGGCTGCAGGATGCCATCGATCGCATGACGGAGGCCCTAGGGCAGTTCCATGTTCGCGGCGGTGATCCGTCCCCGATAGGCGTTGAAATTCGTAATCGCGCTAATCATAGGGCGATGCTGGCGGTGAATCGTATAATCCCACCTGAGAAGGTGGGATCCAACGACATGATCCTTTAACATCTCGAACGAGGCATTGATCGGATAGATTAGACAGATCGGGAATTCAGAATGAAAGTCGACCTTCCTAGTTTCAACGGCCAACTCCACATTGAGGACATTCTTGATTGCCTGCTTAAAGTCGAACGTTTCTTCGACTACATGGATGTTGTCGAAGAGAAGAAGATTAAGCTTGTGACTTACAAGTTGAAAGACAAATCTTTAATTTGGTGGTAACAACTTCAACTCGAGTGGACGAGACAGATGAAATCGCCAATTGACACATGGCCACGGATGAAGCAGTTATTATGTTCGCGATTCCTCGAGATTACAATTAGGTTTTGTTCTAACTAGAGCTGGGCATGGGACGACTCAACTCGGCAAACTCGACTCGTTCGACTCGTTCAGTTCCGACTCGATCCGAACCGAGTGGGTGAGTCGATCCGAATCGAGTTGATTTCATCTAATTTGAACTCAAACCTAGACGATTTCGAGTCACCTAGTAACTCGACTCGACTTGAAATCCAACTCAGTACTAACTCGACTCAATCCGAAACTCGACTCGTACATATATGTTAAAAAAACTCGGATCTGCCATTTCAGATTTGAGACGCTATGTAGCTGATGGAGAGGCCATCTTGTAAACGAATTTAGCAAACACTGAATCTAGGCTTTGAGTGGTGATTTCAATTGTCCCATGAATACTTAGGTTGCACAACATAAAGAGTTAATTTACCGCTAAGCGAATTTGAGGTTGTGTATGAAATCTTTGAGTTGACCCTAGAATGAGTCGATAAGAATTGTGACGGGTAGCAACTATTCATGCCGGTCGAACTTGGTCCATATTAGTCCAAGTCCGTTGAAGAACTGCCAAACCAAACTCAAGGACAAGTTTTTTCAAGTGGAGGACTCGGATCGAGAGGATCGAGGATCATGCCGGAAAGAAGCACAAGGACTAGAAATAGACTTGTGGTTAACAAGTCAAAATTCCGAAAATCGATTGTTCGAGTTCGGTGATTTCGTCACGCCATGTTTTAAAATCGGATCGAGTAGGGTCGACCCAACATATTACTCGACTCACAAAATTTTCAGACTAAATGCCACTTTTTGGCTAGTTCAAACAATACAAAAATTTGCGTATTTTTCTGGAATTGTTTCCTTATTTGATTAGGACTCATTGATTATGATTTTAGGGTTTGTTTATGGTTATTTAAATGTGTTAAACTCCTTTTTATGAGGATTCAATCTATCAAAAAAAAAAAAACTTCTTAGAAATTCTATTTCTTGTGGATTCAAGGTATTTATCGATCGAGGAAGACGGTGATCAACCTCATCATGTCCTCCCCTGCGTCAACAACCCATCCACACGTGCATGCTCTACTCATGTGCACAAGAAGAGGCCCAGATGGGGACCCACGTAAGCATATACATGGATGTAGTCATGGGTGGGGTCTATTGTTCAAGCCTCACTTTTAGAAAATCTAGTTGTAGTAGATTAGAAATAGCAATATTCAACGAGGACCAATAAATAGGCTCTTATGGTCATACTTAGGAGGGACTTTATGAGAGTTTCTTTTTCAATGAGAATTGCTGAGAGGTTTTTCCTGGTAAAGAGTGGACAGGGTTTGTGTGTGTGATCTATCCAATTCCATACTCCAAATTCTGCACAGCCCTAAAATCTGGATACAAAATGACCACTCGCCACCCATACCAGGCCTCAAGTCTAAACATACAACCCATAAACAGTCCCTGAAGTTCAGCTGTAAAACCTATATAAACCATCCCACAACCTGTCTATAAACTGTCTTGAAAGCTGTCCCACAAACAGTTCCATAACAATGCTATCTCTACACCAAAAACACCTTAACACATTCAGCCTATAGCCAGTCCCTAACCTTTCAATTTTCATTCCATGGTGAACCGAAAACCACCTCTTTAACATTAGTTTGATCTACATGATGAACCATCCCATGCTGAAAGATAAATAATTTATGCCCAAAAAGTGGGCTTTATCCCAAGATGGAAGGTGAGAATCAAAGCGAAGTATGGAGATAATTGTCATGAGAATAAGATGTACACCTTATATGAGGCAAGGAAAAAGTGAGAAAAATACTACCGAACACACTGGGATGGACGAATCACGAAGGTTCCAACTGGGATATCTCCCTTTGCGAGGTTCTGGGGCACCTACAATTCCTTGTTAAGTTCAAGACATTTCATCCCAATTTCAGGATTTGATTCCAAATGAGTTACTTGATGTATTCCAACCCATGCATGACATCCAACATGCCATCGATTTCAGTGCCGTAGCATTTAAGTTAAAGGGTCTGACCTTGAATTGGTGCACTTGTTGTGAGCAGATATTGAATGAATCCACCACCATTACTTTTACGATATGTGCCGTAGGTTTGTCGATATATATATATATATATTATTGAAGGCTTATTAGCAAAAGGCTTTGGACGTGAATTTTTCGTAATGACCGTTATCCCATTACGACCCCATAACATGTAACGGTTGCCACTATTACTTGTACGTAACGGCCTTTACGGCTCCTTAATGGTTACGGCACCATGAAACTTTTGCAGCCTTATTGACATGGAAGAGAGATGGTAGCTAGTCAGAACGACGTTAGGTCCCTCTCCTCCTCTTTCTCTCTCTCTTCATATTTCAAGAGCTATTGGATTTGTATAAAGATAATCTTACCATTAAGGAGCACACCCAGAAGTATTATGGTCTTGTTATGAGGTGTGATTTGGTGGAACCAAAAGTACAACGGGTAGCTTGTTATTCTCGCCATCAATAAAAAAAACACAAGTAGTAACTGTGAAATTCTCATCTCACTATACATTGAGTAGATAATATCTAAACATATTATCTAAACAAGGAATACCCTAAAGGCAATTCTTATCATTGATATTCTCTCCATCAATAAAATAGTAGTGAAGGGCTGTTTTTCTATTCGTTGTTTAGATAATATGTTTGATGCGGACATCAGTGGTGCACCCTTTAGAGTGTACCAGAGGAGGAGGCGTCGCCGACAGAGTACCGGAGCGGAGGAGTTGATGTGGATGGACGCTGGGTCCATCAGACCCATTTTCTGATGCGTTACAAGTGCAGGAGCAGCATGATTGCACCCTGACCATAGATCCATGGGTCGGATTTCACACCCCTACCACATGAGTGTTTTAGTTTTAGGCGTTTTTGTTTTTTTTTCCTTGTTTTAGGGGCTTTATTGCACTTTATTTATTTTTTTGTCCTTTTGTTAATTTTCTTGTTTTTAGGGGATTTTGTGTACTTTTACTTTTTCCATAGCTTATATATACGTTGTGAGAAACCCTATTTTCATTATTATGGAATGAATAGAAATTTGTATCTTTTCTTCCTCATTATTCAAGAGATTAGGGTTTCAGGATTGACCCTTAGGTGCTGAGGATTCCACCTCGATTTCAGGTTTCCTTCTTTCTAGATCTTTGAGGTGCATGAAAAAGGTAAAATCACCCTCCTTTTTTTCTTTTGACGACAAAAGACCCGTACTTTCTTCATCTCGAACCCTTCATTCTTCACCCCTTTCGTTCTTCTCTTGATACCCCCTTTCCAGTTTGAATGAAAAAGAGGGATGGTTAGTCAGTAGAATCAGATCCAAACTTGACCGTGGACTGACTTATGCTAGATATGGAATATCCTCATATCCCTAGGTCCTTCCTTTTTTACTGTTTATGCGATTTTATGTTAAGGGGCATGATCTTGATGGAATAACCTCATCTTTGTGTTGAAATTTACCTAATCCCTTTCTTTGGAAACGGTTTGTTGATTCATGTATTTACTTGAACATTCTTTAACCTGATTATACATGCATTTAGGATTAGGTCATCACATTTTCATGCATCAATGTTGGACATGATGATGAATGCTACGATCTTCTCAAAGATTGATATAAGGAGCGACCATCTTCAGATTGGGATTTGCACAGGTGATGAGTGAATGGTGACATTCAAGACAAAGGATGTGTTGAACGAGTGGTTAATTACGTCTCTTGGGCTAACCAATGCATCGAGTACCTTTTTGCGCATTATTATGACACGAATCCTTTGGTCTTTGATAGGAAAGTTTGTTGTTGTCTATTTTGACGACATTTTTTATTTTATTTTTAAAAATTTTTATGACATCATTGTCTATAGCCATTCGCACAAGGACTATATTAGGTACATCTTCAACAAGTGATGAGGGTTCTACGGAAAGAAAAGCTCTCCTTCAACATGAAGAAATGTACTTTAGTGAGTCTTGATGTGTTTTCATAGGGTTTGTTGTGTCTGTAGATGGAGTTAAGGGCCTTAAGGCCGATTTAGCAAAGATTCAAGCAATAGTTGATTAGCTTCTCCCAATGAATATTCATGAAATTTGAAGCTTCCATGGGTTGGCTATGTTCTGCATGACGTTCATCAAGAACTTCAACTCTATTATGGCACCTATTACATAATGCATGAACTTTCCATTTGAGTGGACCAAAGTGTCAACAAAGGCTTTTCAAGAAATCAAGTGTAAAATGATGGAAGCAGCAATCCTTAGTTTTGTTGATTTCAAGAAGGCATTTGAGGTAGCCTGTGAATGACACTTCCCACACAGGCATTGGAGGTGTCTTCAATTGAGACCAATGTTTACTAAAATACTAAACACCCCACGTTTTCTGTTCCAGTCTAAGCGATCTGGATTACGGGTCATTTGCAATCCGTATTGCTATTTTTAGCAACCCGAAACTATGGCTCTATAATCTTACTATTGAAAGTTAATGCAAATTGACATTTACAATGTAGATATTTAAACTTTTATTTACTTAGTTATAATATAACATTAAGCATGTGGGGGTCTATAATAGTGACATTCATCATTTCATGTATAAATTGCTGTATGAGTTCATATATAAATCTATATTGCATACACAATGTATGTGTTGGGGTGGTGCATGAGATCCTACCCCTAGTGTGCCACATATTGAAGGAAGTAGTGTATTGCGTACCTATTCCCATACCACGTACGAAAGTGACCCATGATCCAAGTAACAGGTTTAAGACGACATCTAGTTGCCTTTTAAGATGAGAAACTTAATGATTCATGAAAGAAGTATTCAACTTACAATGTTGAGTTCCAGCCGTTTTGCAAGCCTTGAAACATTTGCTTCATTACCTCATTTATCGAGAGTTTTCATTACCTCATTTATCGAGAGTTTGTGTTGTATTCCGATCATGAGGCATCGTGATACTTGAGCTCCCAGAAGAAAGGGAGTGTAATTTTATGAAATCCATAAACTCTGTTTGGGACCTTGGGTAGTATGAAAGAAGGAATTCGTTCCCTTTGAACTCGTAATTTTTTTCCCTCAAAATGTGACCATTGGGAGGAATTCATTTCCTTGGACTTTGCAGTTCAGCCTTTGCCTAAGAATCCAAAACCAGTCCTTTTTCTAGAACTGATTTCCATCAGTCAACTGTTTCCGACCTTTTCTAGGGTCCCAAATGCAGGAAACAAGAAAAGGATTCCATTCCTAGACTTGTACTCTTCCAGGTTGCCAAACCATCCCACAAAGACTCCCACTTACACAGTCTCCTGATGTAGAGCCGGTCGCAGAAACTTTCGTGTCCAAGATGGACCAGAGAAGTTCTGATCGGAGGCGGAAGTGATTGGGACCATCAGAACCTTAAAACAGGCGTATCTCGCAAGCCGGAATGAGTTATTCGACGTGCCATATATGATTTTGGGGTAGGAGAAGCTACTTTAGCCACCCAACCCCGCTATGCCGGGTTGCCCACGCCGAATTTGCGAGATTCCATCAGATCGACAGTCGAAAATCCATTTTATTTCCGTTTTTACTATTTATAGTAAGTTTTAGTTCGATCATAACTTTTGATCCATTGAACTTTAGGAGTTGTGTCCAACATGAAAAGTGCTTAGAAAAATTAGGAGAAGTCCAGATTTCTTTCATTTTTCTTTTAGTGTTTAGAAAAGTTAGGAGAAGTCCAGATTTCTTTCCTTTTTCTTTAGAGGAATAATGAAGAGTTTTCTGCATAGCTTGGAGTGGTTTTTGTGGTGTTTCTGCAGGAAATGAAGAAAAAAATGGGAAAAGTCCAGATTTCTTTCCTTTTTCTTTGGTGTTTTTTTAAAAGGTGTTTGAGCAGTTCTTCTCCAAGTCGTAGGTGCGGTTGATCAAGAGCAATCACAAGGAAAACATTACAGTACTCCGTTGGGTATACGATAAACACACACACGTGCACACACACATACATATACTTCCACATCATCTGCAAATTGCAAGTGATTAATCGTTTGAGGAAAATATTGTACTTCAAAGCCCTTGAAAAGCACCACTAATTGCCCTCTGGATAACATCTTGCTGAGAGCTTCGGCTACCTCTACAAAAAGGAAAGGGGGGAGGGGGTCCCCCTTCCTAAGGCCCTGGGAGGCTTGGAAAAAACCAAATGGGGACCCATTAATCAGCACCGAGAAAGCAGCCAAAGATATGCAACGGCGCATTTAGAGTCTCCACTTCTCCCAAAAGCTCATGGTTGATTTCCATATGAACTCCTGTATCTCGACAATTTTGAGGTTCCCTACCATCCTCAATGAAATGCCTTATTTCGCAACAATCACTTTCTTCCACAAATCTATTTCATTGTCAAGGGAATGTGGGCATTTTGACATCCTCCTTCCTTTTCTATTGATATGTTGATGAAATTGTGAATCTTTAATATTGTTAATCTCTTCTTTTCTGTTTAATCAGGCAAGCGAAGGATGTTATAAAAGGCCTTAAGAAACGGATCGGGAGTAAGAATCCGAAAGTTCAACTTCTCACTCTCACGGTATGCACCACTAGAAATTGTATTACTGTTTCTTTTTATGATCACACACACACATATATATTTATATATCACCATCATCATCGTAGCCATGTCCCGAATATTTGGGGTTGGTTTACAAATCATTAAGTGCATGGTTGACATAACATTTGACAATACGATCTTGTATTTATCATTTTTAAGCTATGGTATATATTAGTTGTGCTTACCTTAATTAGGACATGTTACTTATAATTGACCTGTTTAGTCCATTGAACCTAGCCATTGTTTTTTTTTTTTTTTTTTCCTGCTCTTTCTTATTCCTTTTCTTTTGATATGTAGTAGTGAAGATTGAATGCCTGGCCTTATTGTCATGCACTTGGGCTATCACCAGTAGGCCAAAGGCTCCATTTCTAGAGTTTGAAGTTTGCATTTTCTGTATAAAAAAAATTCCATGTATCTGTTGTACCTGGGTCACTTTCTTGCACAACACGGCTCTAGGCCATGTGACCTGGCTTCAAAACATGCCATATGTTTACTCAGTTGTGGGAACCTGACAAAGTACCTTCTTCATACATGCTAAGCTGGATGTGGTCAACAACCAACTAGTTGCCTCAGTGACATTTTTGTCTACAGATTTGGTTTTTACAGCTCAAGAAGCTTTCAAGTTTAGGGTGGAATTATTTTCCGTAGTTAACAAAAATTTAAATCTTCTATGTGTGCTCCCAGCTTCAGCCAGTAGGATTGTGTTGGCCTGGGTCTGATCAGCAGATGCTTGTGGAAATTGGTTGCGAAAGCCAGCCTTTGGTGCTTCTGGTGGGAAAGAAATGGAGTTTTCTGGGGAAAAGTGTCTCTTGTATGTGGGGTTGCAAAGAAGAATTTGAACTTTATTGAAGATTGGGGCATGCTAAAGTCTCCCTTAAGGAACTTCTCCAGATCTTCTTCAGTAAATTCAGTAAATTCAATAAATTCAACATCAGCGGGTGTCTCCCGAAATCCACTTCTGATATGCTTTCTTCGTGGCATGGTCTGAAGCTAGGCAAGAACCGTTCTCGTATTTGGCTTATGGCGCTGCTAGCAATATGGTGGTCTGTGTGGGAGGAAAGGAATGACAGATGTTTTAATGACAATCATTCTTCGGTTCATTCGGTGTGGGTTAGGGCCAAGTCTCTCGTCATAGATTGGGCAGGTTCTATCAATGGTCTTCGTGACGTTGATCTCTTGTTTCTTGGTTTATAAGTCTTTCTTTCTTTTTTCTTTCTTTTTCTTTTTTTCTTTTTCTGCTATCTCAGCAGTCCCCCTGTAGTTCCTCCACCCCCCCTCTTTTTTTAAAAAAATATTTCTCGTTACTTTTCAAAAAAAAAAGAAGAAAAGAAGTCTCCCTTAAGGAACTTCCCTTCCATCCTGCTCTCTTCAAATTGGGAAGAGTCCTTGTTCAGTGGGTGGCTTAATCCTCCTGTTTCTGAGAGTTGGATCCCACCCCTGTTAAGCAGGTTCAAGTTGAACTTTCATGGTTATTTGTTAGGTAATCCTGGCCAGGGGGTATAATTGGAGACAGCAGTGGTTTGTGGGTGCTGGATTTCTCAGGTTCCCTTGGGATATATGACTCTGACTATGCTGAGGCAGCTGCTCTATTGCAAGGTGTTAAAGCTGCTGCTGGTTTCAATGTTATCATGCTAATCATTGAAGGGGATTCAAGCAATGTGATTAAGTGGGCTAGAGTGGGTTCTTTCCCTTGGTGATCCTTCAAAAAACAAAAAAGCTTCTTTCTTTGATGGCTTGACAACCTTCTGGAGGTGGTGACGGATATCTGTTCATCAATCCTGATGCTGTTGCCTCAAGTGCATAGATCCACCAGTGATGAGGCGGACAGTCAGGCAAACAAAGGGGTCTCGAGGGCATAGGTGGTCATAGCAGTTGGCTCCCTTTGGGGTTGATTCTGTTGTATCTGGTTTTTTGGTTTGCTTGTTCTCCTTGGGTTGCTGCCTCTTGTTGTTTTGCATTGTAGTTTTGTTTTTCTTTTCTTGAAATAGAATTTCCATTCATCGAAAAAAAACACCTTATGTCTTCTCATTGCCGACTTGTTTCCTGTTAGCATTATTAACCATCTTATCATTCTTATTTTCATCCTTTTGCCTCAGGCACCATTCTGCCTAGGCTTTTACTCACCCACTCCTCCCTTTAATGGAAGTTCAACATGTCTAAACTTGACAACTCAGTATGACATGAATCATCATCATAGCCTTGCCCAGTCCTTTTGGATTAGATCAATATGAGCCGAATACATCTGCAAAATCAGCTTCAAGCAAATAAATAAAGATTTTTGAGGTGCAAATTCATTTTTGGATTTTTTTTTTTTGGTGAGAAAAGAGTGTTGAGGATGTGATACGTCTTTGTTAAACGGCTATCTTGTGCTAATCTGGAGGGTCTATGAGAAGCTACAATGAGAGGAAGAAGAAAGAAGGAGAAAGATGGGAGAGAGGAACAATGAGAGAGGGGGAAGAGACAGAGCAAGAACGTGAATTTTGTAGTAGTAAAAATGTGAATGGGGCCTATGGGCCTTATTACATGAACTTGGGCCTAATGGGCCTTATTCAGCTATCAACCTTTCAACACTGCCCTCAATCAGAAGCATCCTAATGAGACCCAGCTTGGAACAAGGGCTAACATAATCAAACCTAAGAAAGAAAGAAATTCTTCTCTTACATAATTTAACCTAAGAAAGAAAGAAATTCTTCTTTGACATAATCAAACCTAAGAAAGAAAGAAATTCTTCTTTGACATAATCAAACCTAAGAAAGAAAGAAATTCTTCTTTAACCACCCCCCCCCTTCTTCTTTGACATAATCAAACCTAAGAAAGAAAGAAATTCTTCTTTAACCACCCCCCCCCCCCCTCAAACTCAAGGTGCTCTAAAAAAAGGAACTTGAATTTGGAGGGGCACAAAATATTTCTCGAAAGCAGAAAAATAATGATAATAAAATAAAAAAAGTAGTGCGGTTGCGGAGATAAGTAGCGCTGGTTGTGATAGGATTCGAGTGAGTGGATGAGAAGCGAAGGCAATGAGACGACCAATAACTTCAGGCAAACAGGTGCTTCTGCAACTTTAGTCACGTGAGCCACCAGAACAACCATCCAACACAAATAAGGCTGGATCAACTATCCAACTCAACCAAGTCCGAGCCAACTGGCCAACATAATCATAAGTCCAGACAATTATCCGGAACAAATAAGAATGGACAAACTGTCCAATATAAACAAACGAGTATGGATCAACTATCAGAGTAAACATGCCTAGTACAATCATAAATCTGAGCCAAGGCTAAGATAACCACCCAGTCTAAACAAGCCCGAACTAACTGTCCGGTGTATAAACAGTTCTAGGCCAACTACCTGGTGCATAAATGAGTTGGGGCAACTGCCCTGAATAAATACTGGTCACATCACACATCTTGGCAAGGAGAGCCTGAAATGAATTAGCTGTTAAGTCGTCGAAGGAGGAGGTGGAGAAGAGGCAAGCACACGTCACATAGCAAGAGACAATCCACCAGTCAAATACCCCCAACCAGATAGTGGAAAAAATCAGTAAGGGCTTCAACCATACATCAAATAGGCTTCAAATCCAGCAACACATGAATCAGATCACAAAAAATTTCAGCTGATCAACAAAGGGGCTTCACATCCAACAACACGTAATCTAAATCCTAAAAATTCTAGCTGCAAGCCACCCCCCTCTCACGAATCACAACAAGTCAGTGAGGAAAAGGCCTCGCGACTCTCAAAACAGGGAAAAAAAATTAAAAAGAAGACTGAAGGATGATGGAAAAAGGATTAATAAGAACTTTTGTAGGGAAGGAAAGAAAAAAAGAGGAAAGGAAGAAAAGAAGATTAGGAAGGGATACATCACTTATTGAGAAAGATTAGAAGAATAAAACTCATAGAGTTGAGAGAAAGAAGAAGAAGAAGGAAAGAAAGAAGAAGAAAAAGAAAAAAAAAAAAAAAAAGGAAGGAAAGAGGGAACCATTGAGGATTAGGAAAGGAAACACAAAAAATTCCCAAAAATTTGCTCTAATAGAAAAAATCAGCAAATCCTAGCCAAAGGCAGCCCACAAATCTGCTTCAATAGGAAAATTTCAGCGAACCCTAGCCAAGACAACATAAAAATTTGCTTCAAAATGAAAAATCTAGCAAACCCTAGCCAATCCAACACAAAAGTCTGTTTTAATAGAAAAAAATCCAACGACTCTAGCCAAGACAACATAAAAACAGTTTTCAATAGAAAATATGTAGTAAACTTTGCCAAGGCAACACAAAAACTTGCTTCAACAGGAAAATCCAGCAAAATCGTGTCAATGTAACACAAAAATCACCAAGTCCTTCAAAAAAATCTTTTTAAAAAAAAGAAATTAATAAGAAAAAATGAAAGGAAAATAAGAAAAGAGAAAATAAAAAGAAACCCTAGGAATATTTAGGCTCTAATTTCATGTTAAATGGCTACAACGTGCTAATCTTGAGGGCCTATGAGAAGCTACAATGAGAAGAAGAAGGAGAAGAAAGATGGAAGAGAGATGGAAGAGAGAGAGAATAGAGAGAGAGAGAGAGAGAGAGAGAACGCGAGATGCCTAGGAGCAGTGTTTTAAATATCGACGATTTCTGCTGATATATCCCACGATATATCTTGTATCCCACCTGTGCGATACAAAACGCACAGGTAGTGCCAATATAACCCACCTATTCGATCTAGTGAGTATTTTCAATTTTCGATCCATGTTTTTGTTGTAAATCATGTTAAACCAGTGTCAAATGGTTACAAATCTATGATTCTTCATGTTTTCCATGAAAAATCATGGATTTGGAACTTCGATTTCGAGATTTGAGGTAGATGGGTCAAGTTGCGGAAAATTGAGAGAAAACAAAATTTCTCAATTTCTCACAAATTAGTTGCAATCATTGTATACAAACACAAAATTAAACATGTATGTAACCTGATATAGTTATTCCTCTTTTGCTTTTGAATGTATTGCTTGTGTTTCCATACATGTCTTCTTACGTTTATAAATTATATGAATAGACTTTGAAAATACTTGCATCGGTTCAATTGGAAAGCACATATATTAGGACCCCTACAAAGGAAACCCCTATTATGTGCAATTTATTTTTAGTTTTTTTAGTTTTTTTTTTTAATTTTAATTTTTAGTTTTTAGTTTTTAGTTTTTAGTTTTTTTTATAATGTTTTAATTTCTAACTGTGTATTGATGTTTTTCAACAATCCCTAAAGTTTCATTGAAAAATTCGACCAATTTTCCAATGTTCCCATGTTTTCCAACAACAACGATACATTACTCGTTACAACCAATATATTCCATGAAATAATTGATATTTATCCATATCCCAAGGGTGTGATACATTATGCGATAATGATATTTAAAACATTGTCTAGGAGTACGTAGGCTTTGACACCATATTAAATGGCTACATTGTTCTAATCTTGAAGGCTTATGAGAAGCTACGATGAGAAGAAGAAAGATGGAAGAGAGAAACAATGAAAAAGAAGAGAGAGAGGAGAGAGATAACAAGAGCGTGAGATGCTTCGGGTCTATTGAAACCCCCCCTCTACTCTTATTAATAGTAGTAAAAATGTGAATGGGGCTTATGAGCCTTATTACATGGACTTGGGCTCAATGGGCCTTATTGACGCAGGACAATTAACCACTTGCTCTAAAAGCTCGAACTGTTAGAGTATGGCGAATTAATCTCTTTAGCTCATAGCTCAGGCCCCACATCTCATGGGTTAGGACCTCGGGTCCGCCGAACCCCTCACATGGGCCACCCATCTCGAGTGTGCCCCTGCATCCCACGGGCTACTCCACTCAAGCCCGGTGTGAAATGCGCATTACTCACCCCTGGTAAGGAGTCTCGAACACGAGACCTCCCCCGTGGACCCCAAATCGCATGGGTCACCCACCCCGAGTGTTTCCCTGCATCCAACAGGCGACCCCACTCGAGCCCAGTGTGAAAATGCCCCTGCATTACTTATTCAACTATCAACCTTTTAACACTCTCCCTCAAGTTAGAGCATCCTAATGAGGCCCAGCTTGGAACAAGGGCTAACATAATCAAACCTATGAAAGAAAGAAAATCTTCTCTAACAGTCTTGAAAGTTAGGTGATAATTTACTGATGCACTAAGCCTTTAGTGATGCCACATCACTCACACATGATTTTAATAGAGGTTTGACACGTCAAATCTCGATACCTCTTAAGTAGGTTCTTCAATCTCAAGCCCTGAGACAACTTCAAATCAATACATCAGAAAAATCTAGGTTTAGACATTTGCAAATTGGATCAAAGAAGACAATAATGTTGCAACCATAGAAGGACAGATTGAGCAATTCATGCTAGAAGGCACATGCATCCAAGCAACACATGCAAAAAAGAGAGTATTCTTCAGAAGAAGAGAGGGATCTTTAGAAGAAAGGGAGAGAGGGAGGCTCCTTTCAACCGTAAGCCCCTTCACACATCCAAAGTTAGGCTTTATATAGCCTAAAACAAGACCAAACCCTATTGGTAAGAGGAAATTATGAAGATATCCTTACTTTACATATTGTTCCCTCATTCTAAACAAGGGTGATAATGACATTTTCCCTTTAAAGCAATAAACATAAAGAAATAACTAATGCTTTTTCCTTCCATCATGTGGGGCCCCCGTGTGATCAAGTTGATTCACATGTGGGACCATGGATCCGCTTGCATCAATGTATCTTTCTTTTTTGCCTGTGGAGGTGGCAGATTTTTTTCTATTCAAAATCTCATTGTATTTGTAAGAAAGCGAGGCTATAGTCAAGAGCGATTACTATATCATGCATGGTGCATCTAGATGCAAGTCGTAAGGAAGAGCTTCAGTGTGTTTTATTTTGCGTTCTTACTTGTTGGTTGGATTCAACTATGTTGTTATATTGCAATCTTGTCTTTGCAAGTCCTTCTGTCTTATTTATTTATTTTTTAAACGGTAACCATTTTTCACACCATGGGGCTTGAAACAACAACCAATGTGAAGTCTGAAGAGGCTTGACTCTACCCACTGAACAAGATGGGTGTCTTTGTAGCCATTGTTGACTCATTTAGATGCCACTTATGTGATGATCACGAGCAACTTCTATTTCTTATCTTGTGAATGTATAATAGCAACTCAATTGGTGCAAAGAACATTACCCTTCTAATCTTGACCATTCTCTACTTCTCAGTGGCAGATATTGATATTGAGTTGGAGTGATGAGAGGCATTAGATATTAAGTTGGAGTGATGAGAGGTGGGGGATGTTAAATTTAACTTAGTTCGTAGTTATTTATTCAAACTGGGAATATTACATATAGAGGTGGGCATCAAGTCGAGTCGGACCGAATTAGGTCCAACTCGACTCGATTCGGTTTTTGCAAGTACCTGACCCGAACTCAATCTGATTCGGGACCGAGTCTAGCGGGGCTGACTCGATCCGAACCGATTCCTTGCTAGCCTGACCCGAACCGAGTCGGATCGAGTTGAGTCTGTCCGGTCAATTCGGACTGGGTTGAGTCAAGCCAAGCTGGAGACTTTGGTGCTAGGAAGGAAACATGAGGGAAATCCGGGAGAGAAATGAGGAGAGAAAGGAGGAGAGGAGGGAAATCGGGAGAGAAAGGAGGGAAGGAAAGGAAGTCGGCTCGGGCTGCGGTGCCGCACCACGCCAGGCCGTCCGCCAAACCTGAGTCAGCAACCCAAACTCTCCTCTCACACCGGGTAGGACCTCAAAACCAAGCCAGGCCTTGTTCATTGGTTGTGCTTCAACCAGCAGGACGGGAAGGATAGTATGGTTGCAACTGTTACATGTCACAAAGGTCCATCTGGCGGTGCCGGCTCAGGTAGGGTTAGGGTTTGGGTAGAAGAAGGGTAAAGGTAAAAACGAAGAAGTAAAATCTGACTTTATACTACCCGATTCCAGATCGGATCGGATCGAGTTGCTACATGATCCAAACTCGACTCGGTTTTGCGTCGGATCCGAGTGGGTCTACTCGATCCAACCTGACCCTGGCTTCGGTTCGGGTCAGATCGGATCCGACCGGTTCGGTCGAGTCGGATTTGACAAGTCGGGTTGGATCCTGCCCACCTCTAATTACATAAGAATGTATGTTACCGGAAAACAACATCCTATTTTTTCGGAACTACATTTTTATTTACTGATACCTCAGGACTATCATTGTTTTCTTTTTCCTCTTTGGATGGTGGGTGGGTTGGGGGCTATTTTTCCACTCAACGCCTCATTTTGTGTGTTTCAGGACAAAGTTATTGTCAACTGTTCTTTTGTTTTTCAATACAGCACAGTGATTTGGTACTCATGTTTCCCATATTTCAGCTGTTGGAAACATTGATAAAGAACTGTGGCGACGTTGTTCATATGCATGTTGCAGAGAAAGATATCCTTCATGAGATGGTGAAGATAGTAAAAAAGAAGGTTGTTACATTTACTCAGCATTTATTATTTCTTGAACTTATTTCCTATGGCCACCTTTCATAGTTTTGTTCTCAATTTTCTTGCAGCCTGACTTCCATGTGAAGGAGAAGATACTGATTCTAATAGATACCTGGCAAGAAGCTTTTGGTGGGCCAAGGGCAAGATACCCACAGTACTATGCTGCATACCAGGAGTTGCTGGTAAGCTGTAGCTCCTGGTGTTTGGAAGTTTATCTTTTATCTTTTACCCCCCCTGCAGCACTTCATTAGATACTGCAGTCTGAAGGGGCCTCAATAGGAGTTAGCAAACATGATGGTGTTTAGATTGCGTATTTTATAGTGTATGGACTAAAGTATAGCAGAGAGTTATAGTTTCTGTTTATTCAGGCTTGTTCTTTCCTGGGTGTGAGAATTAGCTGCAACCGACTAGAGAATGGCTTTCATTTTTCTATTTCTAAAGCTTCTTGTAAACAGATTGTATTGTTGAAAATAATTGTAGATTTATAGTACCTTATTTACGCATGCATGTTCTTTCCTGAATGTGAGGATTAGCTGCGACCTGAGAATGGCTTTCATTTTTTCTAATTTTAAAGCTTCATGTCAAAGAATTGTAGTGTTGGAAACAACTGTAGGTTTTTTATTAGATTGGTCTAATACTTGAGTTTTTTTTTTTTGTTTGTTGTGGTACCAGCGTGCTGGAGCAGTCTTTCCTCAAAGAACTGAGACATCTGCACCCATATTTACTCCTCCACAAACACATCCTCTGACATCTTATCCTCCATCCTTGCGTAACCATGATAACCGGCAAGAGGCACCTGAATCTTCCACAGCCTCCGATTTACCAAATTTGAGGTACGACAATCATGCTATTTTTCATGAAATGTTCAGAATAGGCTTAATAGTATCCGATGCGAGTTTGGGCGAGTAACATGTTACTACACGTGTTTCTGCCGTGATTGGCCTACCCACCTTGTACTTAGACCATCAAAATCAGATTCTGCAGAATCCTTTCTTCCTTGGCCACTTGCAATTAGTTAATTTTTGAAACTTCCATCTGTATAATCAATGCAACAGCATGCTAACATGGTATTTAAGTGATTATTTGCAAAAAAAAATGTTCTGGATACAGCGTAATATGAACTTCAAAACTTAGAACCATTCTTTCCTATTGTTCTTTGGAGAACAGCCTTCTTCATGTTTTTAAAAACTTAAGAAGTTTTGAATCAGACATTAGGTGAGTCTTGTCTTGGTGGAAATATGAGCTATCTTGCAAGGTTTTAAGGAATTTTACCATCAGTTCTTGGGTATGGTATTTGTGGAGATGGATTCGTTGAATGCTGTAAAACAGGCAAGTGGTTCTGAGATGTTTCCTTGGAGACTTGTTTATTGGATGGAGGAGATTAGAAATATTGGCAGCCATTCTCAGACCACTTCTTCAAGCCATTAGGTAATGCTGGCCAAAGTCTCTAGCTAGAGAGAGCAGCACTTTCTTATCTGTCATTGATGGTTATGGATTGATTCCCTTTGTCGTAAAACAATTTTTTTTTTTTTTTTAATGTTAGTTTCTTTGGACAACCCTTTGTCAGTCACTGATGATGGATATGAACTGACTATCTAATTTATTGTTTAATCTTAACTCTTTGAAGTATAATGGTCCCACCTTCTAGGATCCAAAATGATAAAAATGGAACTCCATCCCATATTAACATTATCATCCACGAATAATATTAAGTATATAAAGTTTATAAAACAATATATACTTGTCAAAAAAGGTAGATTAAGGGTAATGCCAAAAACAATATGAGAATCCCGTCCATGAACCATCAGTCCCATCTCAGGTTTCAAGTCCCAAGTCACATCACATTTTACTCATTGTTTGGAGGTAAGAAGGCTTCACTATTCTTTCCTTGAGCTTGTTGGAAGTTGTTGGGTTTGTTCTAGCGAAGGTGGAGGATCTTTTCGATGAATTTCCCAATGAAGGTAGGAAGATCATGCACCGAGTATCATAATTCATGCATCATGGCTTAATATGGGGATTATGGTAGGAATTATCTTTCATTTCAACTCATAACTTGTATCCATGCGCTTCTTATTAGCCCGGAGTTCGCTCCCAGCAATATAGCCATCCTTACTCTCACACATAAATCCCACAAACCTCTTATCCATTCTTATTCGATCACGGTGGGGGAGCAAGTCAAAATAGAAAAACAAACATTGGGTATAGGGATAATAAGGCTCGAATTGATGACTTCCACCATGTCAAGGTGACACTCTACCATTGAGTTAAATCCCTTTCCTGTCCCTATTGAGAAATAGAATTGATTAATCCTAAGAACGCCACTGCTTTCGCAAGAATGAAACTCAAAGGAATTGACAGGGGCCCACACAAGCGGTGGAGCACGTGGTTTAATTCTATGCAACCTTAACATGGCTTAACATGCCGTAAATCCTCTTGAAAGAGAGGAGTGAATGCGGGACAATTAACCACTTGCTCTAAAAGCTCGAATTGTTAGAGTATGACAAATTAATCCCTTTATCTCATAGCCCAGGCCCCACATCTCATGGGTTAGGACCTTGGCCGAACCCCCTTCGTGGGCCCCAAATCACATGGGCCGCCCACCTCGAGTATGTCCCTGCATCCCACGGGCTACCCCACTTGAGCCCGGTGTGAAATGCGCATAAATTATCTCTGGTAAGGAGTCTCACACACGAGACCTCCCCCATGGGCCCCAAATTGCATGGTCACCCACCCCGAGTGTGCCCCTGCATCCAACGGGCGACCCCACTCGAGCCCAGTGTGAAAATGCCCCTATATTAATTACCCCCGATGAGGAGTCTCGAACACGAGACCTCTCGCTCTGATACCAATTTGATGCAGGACAATTAACCACTTGATCTAAAAGCTTGAACTGTTAGAGTATGACGAATTAATCCCTTTATCTCATAGCCCAGGCCCCACATCTCATGGGTTAGGACCTCGGCTGAACCCCCTTCGTGGGCCCCAAATCACATGGGCCGCCCACCCCGAGTGTGTCGAACTGTTAGAGTATGGCGAATTAATCCCTTTATCTCATAGCCCAGGCCCCACATCTCATGGGTTAGGACCTCGGCCGAACCCCCTTCGTGGGCCCCAAATCACATGGGCCGCCCACCCGGAGTGTGTCCCCGCATCCCACGGGCTACCCCACTCGAGCCCGGTGTGAAATGCGCATTAATCAACCCTGGTAAAGAGTCTCGAGCACGAGACCTTTCTCGTGGGCCCCAAATCGCATGGGTCACCCACCCCAAGTGTGCCCCTGCATGCAACAGGTGACCCCACTCGAGCCCAGTGTGAAAATGCCCTTGCATTAAGGAGTGTCTTTGGGAACGTGACACAAGTGGTGCCTGGTTATTGTCAACATGATGCTTGATTGAGTTGGCTCAGCATCATGTGTTGATTTATCACCGTTGACTTTGATGTAAAGTCAGGAATTTTAGCCTACTTAATCCATCATCTTTAAAGTCCGGTGCTTTACAGCTTGTGTTGGAAAATCACCTATCTATATTGTTCTCAAGGCTGGTAAGGTCATACCTTTAAGTATGCGTCCTTGATTACTGCTTTTTTTGAAAGATAAACGTCCTTAATTACTGCTGCCATAGCCTCAACTATAATGCACCTACATCAAGTGGCTAACTTTCTTCTGTCAAGCAATCTTCTTGGTACAAGCTCAGTCAAATGTGCTCCAGTTTCCTTGACAAGAAGATGGGCAGTTTGGACTAAAGATGTGACTGCAGAAAGTAGGAGTTTAGATGTTTGAAAGGCCTTTAAGAACTGTGGTTGGAAGGCAGAGGCCATCATAGAAGATCCTGAAAATATGTTATTCACTAATGGACTTCTTTTTCCCACCTATCCCATTGGAAGCATCTTCAGCATCCAATAAACAACTGCATTTTATTTGTATGTTTGCTGCTAATTCTCTTAGTTGAGTATGAGCAAATCGAAGTTAGTCCAGATTCATGACTACTTACCAGGAGCCAATTGTTTCCAGGAAATGTATTCTCATGTTTCTTGTAATGTTTGCTTTAGTTGAGTTCAATCCACAAAAGGCGCAGTGGTACTTTCTCTGCATGTGCTGTAGTCATTCCCTATTTATAACCTGGCTTTGCTTTATTCTTCTGCTCAAAGTTACATATTAAGAGCTCCTTTTTGTTTGTGAGACTTCTAAGAAGCTCATTTCTTCTTACAAGTGCTAATGGTTGCTTTTATTTTGTTATACTTGAGCTACTACTTGTCACACTGATTACTTGATACAACAACTGTTGTCGACTGGGGATTGAATTTTTATTTTTTTTCATGGTCAGCTTGACAGAAATTCAGAATGCTCGTGGTATTATGGATGTCCTCACAGAAATGCTGAATGCCTTAGATCCAGGGAAGAAAGAGGTAATTTTTATACCAAAGTCAATACACATTCCTTCCGTAAATGTCATGGCCAATTTCATGTTTAAGCACTGTTAATGACTGTGGATATTGGCCATACAACTCTATGGCCCATCTGGATGGATGAAACAAGGGGCTGTTCTGTGGTACAGCCTACCTAGTCTTGTGCTTTGTCCATACATCGCTTTATTTAGACTATGAGGTACACTTAAGATACATGTCTTATTGTGAATTATTGAGGGGTATTTTAGGGTAAAGGAGGAGAGGAGGGGTGTGTAGCCCTAGTTCACACACTCTCTATTCTCCTTTTTCCCATCCCTTTCTTTTAACTTTTTTGTTTTTGCTTCTACATAATTCTACATGGCATCATAGTGGATTTCATTCTGATTTATATAATTTTCTTCTCTTTTGTCTCATCTATCTTATAAATTATTTTTCTTATCTTCTTTGCTCTTCATATCTCCCTGGTGTTGAAGTTTCTCTAAACCAAGGTTTTTTTAATTCTTTTTTTAGTCTTTTTGTGTTGGGCGGGCCTTTGTAATGGTTCGCATGTGAGAGGGGTGATTGTTGTGCTCGTGATCATCGCTCCTCTCGTGTTTGGTTGGAACATGGGGGCTGGTTGTTTCATCAAGTGTAGTGTGTACATCTTGTGGAGTGTGTGATTGGAGTGTTCTTATATCGGGAAGAATCAGCCCTCATTCGTGTAAGCACTACAACATCCTCTTTAATTTCTTCTTCTAATGGAGATGGAGGGTTAGCAAAGGTCTAGGTTCCAAAATCCATTTGATTTTCTAGGGGTTTAAATAACCTCTACAAAACTAAATAGAGAAAATTATCTCAAGTGGTCCAAATCAATCAAAGTGTTTTTTTTTTACAGCCGAAGGAAAATTAAAATATCTGACAATGGAGAAACCGGATAAAAGTGATAGCACATTTGAATAATGGATCCAGGAAAATGCTTGGATGATGACGTGGTCGTGCAACAATATGTAAACATCTGTTAGTGGGAATGTGATGTTTCTAAATATTGCGTAGGTGTGGAATGCATAATGAGAGATGTATTCATCCGAAGAAAACATCTCTTGTACATATCAGTTGTTTGAAGAGATTTTGTGTTCTAATGAGGAAATAAGTCCCTTGGCAAGTATTATTCAATACTCAAAAGGAATGTGGAGGAGCTGAATGTGTATCAACCACTTACTAATGATTTGGAGAAACAACATTAGCAACGTGAGGAATTCTGTGTGGTTAGATTTCTATATGGGCTTAAAACCATAATATGAGCTAGCGCGTACTCATATATTGGGTAGCAAGGATATTCCATCACTAAATGAAGTTTATGCTCGCCATCAACATGTATCTCATGGCTTTGCGGATGGGGTTAGTGATAATTCTGATATGGCATTATTTGTTGGGTGAGGCATAGGTGATGGTTGTGGTGGCCAAGGCAATCATGGAGGTGGCAGAGGTAATCAAGGTGGTCATGTTGATGCACGGGGACGTCTTCGACCCAGGAAGTGTACTCACTGTAAGCTTACAAGTCACTATTGACAAATGTTGGGACATCTATGGGAAGCCAGCTTGGGCAAATCAGGCATCTTATTCTGTAGAGAGCAATCGGTCTGGTTTTGCTGGTTCTACCTCTACAACTTAGCAGCCAAATACATTTGGTGACGTAGTCATGCTTATTAAAGATGAGTATTCCCTGTTATTGAAGAATCAACCTATCTCTGTTCCTACTTACACTTCTACAACCACATTCATGAACTCAGGCATGACTTGTTTAGGTCCAAGTCTTATGCTCCGTAGGTTATTGACTCTGGGGTCTCTGACCATATGTTTGGTGAGTTTAATGCAATTTCATCTATTGATAGATTGTTGTCGAGTACATCGGTCACTTTTGCAAATGGTTCCCAATCCAAAGTGCGTGTGGAATGGGTACTAATTATCCAAGTTCCTTTCTTTCATTGTTGTCTGTTTTCTATGTATCTAAATTTCCTTTTAATCTTGTGTCTATGAGTAAACTTTCAAAATCACTTAACTTCTCAGTAACTTTCTATCATTCATATTGTATTTTTGAGGATCTAAAGGCAAAGAAGAAGATTGGTAGATGACATGAACATGGTGGGTTTTGCTATCTTTTTTTAAATGACAACAGGGCATCCCCACCACTTTAAGGCAAGACTATTCCCTACAGATGTAGGCAATCACCTGCCAACCACGTGCATCAAGTAATCCACGGGGAGGGGAATCAAACTTGTGTTTGTGGGGAGTAAACCCACGACTGAAGCCGTTTGCCGAGACCCATGATGGGTTTTACTTGACCGTGAGAGGTTGTCTAGCAAATGGAAAGCCCCCCCCCCCCCCCCCCCCAAAAAAAAAAAAAATAAAAAAAAAAAAATTGGCAATGTCATCTTAGTAACTCATCCTCGAAGATTCTAAAAAATGTTATTCCTTCATTATCGTTTGTGCCTACTTTAGAATGCGAATTGTGTGAGTTAAGTAAGCATCATCGAGTCACTTTTTCCACCACATGTGGAAAGTCACAATCTACTTCCATTCGCTTTGGTTCATTAAGGTGTTTGAGGACCTGTTCGATTCTCTAGTTTGTCAAGGTATAAGTATTTTGTTACTGTTGTTGTTGATTTTCAAGAATGATTTGTGGCTTCCTCCCGAAGATCATTTCCTCTTCCCAGAGTACCTTTATTGCGAGAAGGTGGATTTTAGATTGTGCTTTGGTGGCTCACGAGTGTATTGACTAGTGTCGTCGGGCAGGTTGACCGTCTCTCCTTTCCCAGAATATTAGCTTAGAGATTTTGTGGCTTCCTCCCGAAGATCATTTCCTCTCCCCAGAGTGCATTTATTGTAGGGGGGAAGATTTTAGATTGCGCTTTGGTGGCTCATGTGTGTATTGACTTGTGTCATCAGGCTGGGTCTGGGGGCATCATTTGCAAGCTGGATCTAGAGAAGGTATATGACCATGTCAAGTGGAAATTCCTAGATTATATGCTGGTAAGGATAGGGTGTGTAGCTAGATGGAGGAAATGGATCCAAGTTTGTGTTCTTTCTGCTTGTTTTTCAGTCCTTCTAAATGGCTCTCACTTCGGATATTTTGTAGCTCCTAAAGGTCTCAAGCAAGGTGGCCCTATCTCTTCTTTCCTTTTATTGGTTATATCTAAGGCACCTAGTAGAATGTTTTCCAAGGGCTATGAAATTGGTTTGTTTTAAGGCTTTAGAGTGGAGAATGTTGAATCCCGAGTCTCTTATCTTCAATTTGAGATGATACAATTATTTTCTGCAAAGTGAAGGATCATATGGTTGATAATCTTCGCAAGATCATCACGTGCTTTGAAGCTGCATCCGGCTTAAAGGTAACATCTCCAAATGCAAGCTCTTGGGTATCCATCTCTCCAAAACAGAGGTTCGATGTTTGGATGTTAGGTTGAGTCCTTTCCAACCACTTGGGGCCACCACTATGTGTAGGTAAGCCTCCTAAGTTTCTTTGGGACATAGTGACAGAAATAGAAAGAATGGAGTGGAAGTTGTCCCCATGGAAAAGTGAGCATCTATCCCTCGGAGGAAGGTTGAACCGGATCAAATATCCCCTTTTGAACCTTCCACTATATTACTTCTCTTTGTTTAAGTGTCCCAAGGGAGTGTTGTTGAAGATAGAAAAATTGAAAGAATGGAGTGGAAGTTGTCCCCATGGAAAAGTAGGCGAAGGTTGAACCCATCCTTCCACTATGTTACTTCTCTTTGTTTAAATGTCCCAAGGAAGTGTTGTTGAAGGTTGAACCGGATCAAAGGAAGGTTGAACCGGATCAAATATCCCCTTTTGAACCTTCCACTATACTACTTCTCTTTGTTTAAGGGACTTTCTTTGGAATGGAGCAGCATCCAAAAACATATTTCACTTGCTCGATTGGAATGAAGTATGTTTAAAAGGGGGGAGTAGGTATTAGACGTTTGGATTCTTTGGAAGACATGTATATTACCCTTTTGGGCAAATGGATTTGTGTTTCGGGTGAGAAGAGGTCAGTTTGTAGCGATCCATCATTGCAAGTAAATATGGGACCGATCTATGGTTGGAAATCTAAACACTCCTCTTTATAGGGCTTCATTCCTATGGAAATCAATCATGCAACTGGAGCACAAGGTTTGGGAGGGCATTGATTTTTCTTTGGGCAACGACACTAGAATCCGTTTTTAGGACGATCTCTAGATAGGGGAGAACCCACTAAGATCTGTCTTTCCCAATCTTGCAACTCTTTGCCCCGCGGATAACATTTTCGTGGAGGAATGTTTTGCTGGATTTGGTTCAGAGGGGGTGTGGATCCCGCCTTGTCGGCGTGCTCTGAATGACATTGAGCTGGAGGATTTTTGCCAACTTCTTACCTGTCTTCAAGGTATCATGTTGAGTCCGGGAGAAGCCGATTCATTTTGCTGTCTGAGAGAGAAATTTGGTTTGTTCTTGGTCAGATCGTTGCATAGCTCCATTCGCCGCAGGAGCCTAAGCTTGAACAGGAGCCTTGGTGGTTATGTTTGATCTTTGTGGGCCACAACAAAGTCCTAACCATCGACAATTTGGAAAAGCAAGGGATGATCCTTCCTAATATTTGTATCCTTTGCAAGAAAGATGCAGAATCTGTCGACAACCTCTTCATTTCCTGCCTCATCACCTCCTATTTGTGGTCCCACATCTTAAAGTTCTTCAATATCTTCCAGGCCGTGCCAAGTTCCACAGCAAGCCTTCTCTTGTCTTGGCACGATGGTGTGCATGTGAGTAGTGCCTGGATGCAATGGAGATCAGCATTGCTTGTAGCTTTATGAACCATATGGGAGGAGCGGAAGAACCACTGTTTTAGGAACATTAGCGGTTCTCCCTCTTCAGCAATTTCAAAAGTTCTCTTGCTGATAAGGGAATAGGATCCTCATTAGTGGAAGGTCTTTTGTAATTTTTTGTCTCTCTTTCTGCTTTGTTTTTTCGTAGTTTTATCCTTTGCCTTTTGTCTCTTCATTAATACAGTTCTTCGCCTTTCCTAAAAAAAAAATAATAATAATAAAAAATAATAAAAAAGAAAGAAAAAGAAAAAGAAAAAAAAAAAAAAAAAAAA
Source organism: Magnolia changhungtana (assembly GCA_030180095.1). Lineage (NCBI taxonomy): Eukaryota > Viridiplantae > Streptophyta > Magnoliopsida > Magnoliales > Magnoliaceae > Magnolia > Magnolia changhungtana. Next base: position 679,163 of record JASAUF010000564.1, on the reverse strand, counting down.
GGGAAAAAAGGGAAAGATCTGAATTGTTCTTTATTTTATAGATCTTTTATGTGGAATTACATAATCAATTTAACTCCAAAGGGTGAGTTTCCCTCAGATAATGCCGAGTATTGTCCAATTCTTTTAGCTTGTATTTATTTGAAAATGTCTTTTGCATCAAACATTGTGTGCCCACACTCCATAATGAAATAGTTTCGCATAACAGAAAGACCATCATTTGCTTGAGGTGACGCATGCCTTATTAATTCATATGAATGTTTCAAAAAGTTTTTGGAGTAATGCAGTTTTGACATCATGCTATTTTATCAATTGAATGTCTCTATTATCTTAGTGGGTCAGTTTCCTCATGCAATTTTGTTTCTAAGCGTTCCATTGCTCTTTTTGGCCCCAAAGTTTTTGGGTGCTTTGCTTTGTTCATCAGTTGAGTCAAACCATGGTTAATTAGATCTTAGAATAGTTAAATGCATTTTTCTTGGGTATTCTAGAACGAAAGGGGTACAAGTCTTACAATCCTCGTCTTCAAAGACAATTTATTTGTGCATATGTTACCGTCTTTGAATTCACTCCGTTCTTCTCAAATGACGGTAGACCTCTTGACTTGGAAGCGCTACCATCAGTGCCTATGCCTATTCCAGTTGAAGAAAACACTATCTAATGGTCTCATTCCACTAGTAAGTCCATTCCCACTTTTGTCGCCAACCATAATGTGCTACCCACCATATCTTCTTTCAAGCGTGTTGTGTACTATTAGATTTAGGCCTGATGGCAAATTTGAGCGGTTGAAAGCTTGCTTAGTTGTTAAGGGATATATTCTCACTTTCAACATTGACTATACTGAAACATTCTCTCCAGTTGGCTAGCTCAATTCCATTTGTGTCATTCTTTTTGTTGTTGTTGTTGATAGTGGATGGCCCTTCTTTCAGCTTGATCTTAAAAATGCCTTCTTCATAGTGATCTCACTGAGGAAGTCTTTATGGAGTAACCTCCTGGGTTTGTTGCTCAAGAGGAGTCAAATAAAGTTTTGTAAACTGAAAAAGTCAATTTATGTGTTGAAGCAATCACCATGCGCATGGTTCGATAAATTCAATAAGGTTGGCCCATGGTTTTGTTCGAAATCATGTGGATCATTCTATTTTCATACGAAGAGGTGTGCCTCTGGTCTGATTACATTAGTTGTATGTGTAAATGACATTGTTGTTATAGGAAATGACAGTAAAGGAATTGAGAATTGTAAGAAGTATCATCAACTTAACTTCCTAAAGAAAGATTTGGGTCTTCTTCGATATTTACTTGGGTTAGAAGTTGCTAGATAAAAGGAAATCATTAATCTATTTCAAAAGAAATATGTTTTGGATTTGCCCACAGAAAGAGGCCTTCTTGGTACTAAGCAAGTTGACACACCAATGGATTTAAATCGTAAACTAGTAAGTAATCAAGGAGACGTGGTTGATGACCTAAGAAAGTATAGAAGATTGGTCAAAAAACTTTTCTACCTAACAATCACTAAGCCAAATACATCATATGCGGTAAGTGTGGTAAGTCAGTTTATGAGTTCTCCTAGGGTGCCTCACATGAATGTGATTGTTTGGATTATGCGGTATCCCGAAGGAGCACTAGGCTAGGGAATTTTATATAAAAGGAATAATCTTCTTCAAGTTATAGGGCAGAGTGGAAGCAAGACGCCGGAGGTTTGAGTTGAAGAAGAACCGAGTAAAAAGACTTTACCGAGAACTTTCCAAATTTATCATTAAGCCACACCAACGAATTTCCGACACCCAGGATATGTTGAATCCCCTGCAAGCGAAACAAAAACTAAAGAAGCTCATGCCTCACCAAAGGTGGCGGCCTTTGCTTGGCTCGTTGGCAAAAGTCAAATTCTAACTATATATAATCTCTGCAAGAGAGCAATGGACCAATGGTTCTGTCGAATGCTTGTCTTATGTGCCCGAATGATGCTAAGTCAGTTGACCACCTGTTGCTCCATTGTCCTTTCTCCTCGAATGTGTAGTCTTCGGTCCTATCATTCTTTGGTGTTAGTTGGGTGATGTTGGGCTCTATCGAGGAGCTCTTTATCTCTCGGCATGATGGTTGCAGTGTGAAGATAGGCAGATTCGGTGATGGGTAGCTTTGTTGGTTGTCCTGTGGGCAGTATGGGGCGAGAGAAATGATCAGTGTTTCATTAATGTTTCCTCTTCTATGGGTAGGGTTATAAATAAAGTATTTCTGTATGTAAGGGAGTGGGCTTCATGAGGGTTGGGTCCTCTTTGTTCTTATTTTGTTTTGGGTTTCTATCCAGTTTTAAGGGTGCCTTTTGCCCTGCAGGTTTGTTTCTTTGTTATTTGTTTTTGTTGTTGTATCATTTTGGCCTTTGGCCCTTAATTAAGTGTGTAATCTTCAAAAAAAAATAAAAATAAATCAAGTTACAGGGTATTCTAAAGTAGATCGGGCAAGCAAAAAGATTATGCAATATGGTGTTGAGTATCAGTATCACTATTGGGCCTATATCAGCTTGTATCGGACATATTTCTTTTTTAAGTAAAGAAAAAGAAAAAGAAATTAGACAAATAGGAAAAAACGAGATAATGCAAGAATCAATCCTCTCTTCTTCTTCTTCTTCTTCTTCTTTGTGTTTTGACCCTGTATTCGATGGTGTATTGGACCATTCTTTAGTAAGAATGTTGTATGTCGGGTTGACCTACTGTAAGCTATGATATTTGTTTTTTCAGGTATAAATTGTTAATATATGTAATAAATTGATATCATATATTACAGATTTAATAAACTAATTAATCATTACCCTAGAGAAATTTTGGAATAAATAAATGCTTTAAAATGGCAAAAAAAGGACTGAAAATAGAAAATAATTTAAATCCAGCAGCAAATGATAGATCTATGTTCAGAACAAACATACATTTACCTAAAGATCAATCATTGGATCATTTTCCAAAAATTGTTTTTGGAAAAAATAAAATTTTCAAAAAATTCCCAATAATTAACCCAAAATAGAAAAATAAATTAAAAATTATATTTAATCAATGCATTTATGAAATGCGTAGATCTATAATATTAAAAAGCTATCCATGCATTATTACAACATTTTATTGAAAAAAAAAAAAAGCAATAAATAAATAAATGTGAAATTTTCATAAAATTCCAGCGTAAATAGGAATAAAATAAGAAAATAAAAAAATCCCAAATCAACAAGAAATGTGTAGATCTATAGTATTAAGAAGCTATTCATCCATCATTACAACATTTGATTGAAAAAAGAAAAGAAATCCAAAAAATTCAGAAAATTCCAGCATAAATAGGAAAAAATTAAAAATACAAAAGATCCCAGATCGAGAAGAAATGTGTAGATCTATAGTATTAAGAGGCTATTCATGCATCTTTATGACATTTGATTGAAAAAAAAAAAGAAAAAAGAAATCTGACAATTTCAGAAAATTCTAGCATAAATAAAAGATTCAAAGATCTATAGTATTAAAAGATTACTTGTGCCTCATTACAAGATTTGATTAAAATTTTTGAAAATTTCTAAAATTTACAGCATAAATAGTAATTTTAAAAAAATTAAAAAATCCCCAAATTGAGAAGAAATCAAGCATTATTGCTTTGATTTGGGTTTATATTATATTTTCGACTCGATTTCAACAATAAAAAAAATGGAAAAATAGGTATTTTACCCTTTTTATTTTCCCCAAATCGGGTATTGGCGCTTCAATCCGTAGATTCGATTCCAAAAAAGAAGTTCTGATCTTCAAATGTAGAGTAAATGTGGTCGAAAATGGGCTTCGAACAATCTCTAATGTTAGAAAATTGGAAAGGAGTAGAGAAGAAAGGGAAAAATCTAAAAAGGAGGGTCGATTGTTGGGTTTTACGCCTGTATCGGTCAGACCGGTATGGGTATGTTATATCGGTGCCAATATGGGTTCTTTTTTTGTGTCATGCCGATCTAGGCTCGTGTTGCGTATTGTCTCGTGTCCATGCATATCCGATACGACTGTATCGGCCAATACAATACCAATATTTATACGTCCTCAATTGATAGGCGGTCTACTACTAGGTACTGCACATTTGTGGGAGGAAATTTGGTCATGTGGAAGAGTTAAAAAACATAGCGTTGTAGCCAATCAAGCACTAAAGTAGAATATAGGGCAATGGCTCACACCACTTATGAGCTCATGTGGATCAAGAAACTGTTACAAGAAATGAGTTTTGCAGTGAACCTACTAATGCAACTATTTTGCAATAATTAAGCAGCTTCCCATATTGCAAATAATCTAGTTTATAATGAGAGAACTAAGTATATTGAAGTCAATTGTCATTTCATACATGGGGAGATTGCTAGTGGTAAAAATTTTATGTTGTTCAGTCTCATGATCAACTTGTTGATTTGTTCACCAAAACTCTTGACCGTAGTCAGTCTACACATATTTATTCCAAGCTAGGCATGTATGACATCTATGCTTCAACTTGAAGAAGAGTGTTAATGATTGTGGATGCTGGCCATATGACTGTACAACCCACTTGGATGAATGAAATAATAAGCCGTATAGTGATATGGCCAACTAGTCTTGTATTTTGTCCATGCGTGTTCCTTGGTCTATTTGGTACGCTTAAAATACATGTGTCATTTTGTCAATTAGTAATGGGTATTTTTGGGATATTTGCATTTTTACTTGATATATGAATGAAGAGATGAAGGCCATGTAGCCCTAATTCAGTCTCTCTATTCTCTTTTTTCCCATCTCCTTTTCTCTCTCTTTTCTCTGTCTTTTTTTGCTTCTACATAATTCTACAAGCACCATATGCAAGCGCGCATGTGTGGGTGGGTCAATGCACGTTTATGTGCATTTCTATCTGCTCGTGTACAAGCATATGCATGTGCGTTCCCTTATTTGAAATTGTAGTCGAGTACTTGAGGACAAAAAAACCCGTATACCAGGTACTCAATCAATAATGTGGTTGTGTAAATTGGTGAGGCAGTTCTCCTAAGTGTTTTTTTCCCCTTTTTTAATTATAAATTTAATCAAATACTGGACTGTTTCGAGTTGGTTCTCACTCACCCCATTTTAAGTCCAACTCAACTTTTGAGTCTTTGGAACCTTTTTCTATATTCTATAATTTTCTCTCAATCTATCTTGTGGATATTGTAAGTTCCAAATGCAAGCTATATGCTTGTAAGTGCTAAACCATCTTAATGCTGGTTTCAGGGTCTCAAGCAGGAGGTTATTGTCGACCTTGTTGAACAGTGTCGTACATATAAGCAGAGAGTGGTACATCTCGTGAACACAACTTCGTAAGGCCTCTTAATACTTTTCACCACCATCATACCCACAAATTATGGTGTAAATCATGTTGTATGGGCCCAACACGTTCAGTTTTTCTTGGCACGGTCACTGCACCCAACACAAATACATGTATAGACAAGGCAGAATATGAATATTTTCATTAATAAAAATTTTCCAACTTTAGGTTTGCTTTTGCTTGTATAGACCTGCACTGACACACATATGGGGGAATGATGTGACGATTTTGTGGTGCCCATCACAATTTTACGGTGCCCATTGCATGCATTACCTCCAATCATCAATCTGGTCGTCCATTCTGCCCAACACACTTATGATAGGCCGCTGCCCAATCTAGTGATCCTAAGCATCCTACTGCTGATTTGCAACACTGGCAGTCCAGATCATTTATAGCGAAATGATCCTGCCATCATGGGTCTTACATTGGGTTATTCATGGCTCATTGAAATCATTTTGATTGATCGATCATAACTATTTTGATTGTTGGCCTAAAAACTGAATGGTAATAACAACAAGAGACACTGATGAGAGATGACTAGAGTTATCTGATTGGTATGGTTTGGGCAAGACGGTTGAGAGGAGTAAGCTGGACCAGCAGGACATATCAGTGTTGGATGTGATTAGAATTAGGGTTTAGATTTGGTAAACCCTCTACTCCAGCTGTCTGTGTCCATTATATAGTTGATTGGTCCTAAGGTTGTTCTATTAGCTGGCTTTTTTGCTTAATGGCCCATGAGGAGTGCGGCTGGACCTCATGAACAGTCCAGATCGATTTGATTGGACTGTTCATGTGTCCCCATACAACTAAGAGCTCCATAACTAGTAGTGCACTTCACTTTTGGGGAAATGAACCAGTGTAACTAATTTGTACCATATTTTTCTTGGAGGATACTAAATTGTGTCCTATTATGGTTCAACGAGTTGTATTGGATACATGGCTGGTCCATCACCAATCCGGACCATCCATTCAGGCATCTTTAAGCTGCTAATTTGACTCTGAGCCATGTGTTTGTGTCCTAGCTGTCATTATCAAAGTTTACTACCAGAATAATGCCTCAGACTTTATCCATCTCAATATGGAAACGGCTATGCAACTCTAATATTCTGGCATGCCATGCAGGGATGAGGAATTGCTTTGTCAAGGACTGGCACTCAATGATGACTTGCAGCGTGTACTGACCAAACATGACACTATTGCATCAGGAACAGCTGTCCGAGTGGAAAAAGCGAAACCCGTTGAGTCACTTTTAGACGTTGGTGATGCAAAAGTTCCAACTCAAGATAATAGCTCACAGCCAGATCGAAGGTAATCCAAGTTTTCTCTTAAGGCCATTTGCATTCGTCTAGTCCTTCATAATATATGTATTGTCATAAAATCACGAATCAGTGTTCCGTTTATATCCTTCAAGAAAGTCCTTTGTTGGAGCTGACTAAATCAAAATATATAGTAGATAGCTATGTTTGTACAGATGGATTGGGGTTAGGTTTAGTGCAGGGATGGCAATGGGCTAAGCTTGGGCCTGAATCTAGGCCCTGGCTGGACCAGGGCCAATGATGAGTGGACTGCCCTGGCCTGGCCCAGTCCATTGGTCCAATTCAATCATTAAGTAGGCCACTGTCATAATGGTCTAAAGACACTTGTTAATGGTTCTCCTTCGAAGCACACATGTTGTTTAATTATAATCATTGGGTTCGGGGTCATGTCTCAATGATCGAAACCATTTATATGTAGGATTTATTGTGAACAGAGAATGTCCCCGAAAAAAAAAAAAAAAACTGAAATTGGACCTTTTTAAAACCTTACATCACTTAAATCTTTTCTTTATAATGCTCCTAGCCTGCCTTGGCCGGGCTAGTGCCAGGGCTTAAGGAGTTGGGGCTGGGCTAGGGCCAACCCCTGCCCAACCCTAGCCTGGCCCATTGCTAACCCTAGTTTAGGGAGGAGCAAAGAAGTGATTCTTTTGGGTATTTCAAATAACTGATTATGATTTTTGACCCTACGAAGAAATTATTATGATTCTTGCTGACTGGAAAATGGGTTTCCAAAGTCGTGTTTAAGGGTATGTTTGGTCTTGGCAATTCCAAGGCTGATGTGCAAAACGTAACCCACTTAATGCGGGTCACAATTTCTCGGCCATCCGAAACACGAAGTGGGTTGTTTTATTTCATCTCTTCAACAAGTTGGCAATGAGCCTATTGACTCATTGTTCCGATGGACAGAAGAATCTATGCTTTTCTTTACAGGAAATTCTCCCTGCCTCAAATAAAGCAGAAACAGGAACTTGCATGAGTTCAAAAGTAATAGAAGTAGAAGAGAAAGAAAGGAGACCTATCATGAGCTACTTGGAGTGACCAGAGTAATACATGGCTGATAATGTTCTGGTCTCTCATAAACTTAGTTAATGGAAAGAATCAGCTAGTTAATCATCAGCTTGCCAGCTTTTAACAACTGCCTGTTTTCCAGAAAGCCATTGAATCCCGTTTCCAGTACACATCTCACATTTGTTGGCTCAACCATGTAATCATCCCCATTTTGGGAAGCTTCTTTGTATGATATCCTATTAAACTCCCACAGACCATTCCCCTCCATAGCAAATAATCAATCATAAAATGTGGTGATTTTTGTTTGCAGGTCCACTTCAAATTCAAGTGCAGGAAATCGACCCCCTCTTCAGCAGTTACTGCTCCCTGCTCCTCCAGCATCTAACGGCCCGGTTGCACCTTTGATAAAACTTGATCCCCATATGGACCTTCTCAGTGGTGAAGATTACAATACACCAAAAGCCGAGAATTCACTAGCTCTTGTTCCTGTCAGCCAACCACCTGCCGCTCAGCAGAATATCTTAGCTCTTTCGGACATGTTTTCTTCCCAGAACAATCATACCGCTGATTCCTTCAATTCTCAGCCATTTTATCCAGCAACACAGACACACCCATCAACACCTCAGTTTCAGCAGCAGCCGTTACAGTCTCAACAGCCCACCTTTTATTCAAATGGGAACATGTCAAACACAGGGCAACCTCAATATGAACAGGCACCTTATATGCAAGGCACCCACACAAACCACACAATGAATCCTGCTTGGAATGGTCAGGATGCTCAGAGCTTGAACCTGCAGCAGCAGGCACCGGTTTACGGTAAGAGCCTACCTTGTTCTCTGCAACTGTTCCTCCAAAATCTATTAGCATGGTCTTCCATGGAGGGTGCTGTTCCTATGTCAGAATCTTGCAATACCCAGAGTCTTTCTGGTCTGAAATCCTAATTTCTACTCCCTGTCATTGGTCCCGCTTCCTGCCTTTTCCCGCAACACTTCAGAAAGGCTCTTGGTGTTTTTCAGGAACTGTATTGGCTCCATCAATGACAATAGTTCAGATTCACAATCCTGCAATTTTTATGGACAGCATAAAATGACTGATGGGCAAAAAAAACTGGAAAGGTTCCCATAGCTTTCCATTTGATCTTTTCTAGTCCTTGCTAAATCCTGGTGTGGGAACAGGCTGGTCTTGGTTTTGTATCTGAGGAGCTGTTGGAATACTGTTTCCTTGACTGTAGCCCACCTGTAGTCAAACACAAGCATAAAGTGACCTAGGAATCTGTTTTTTTTTTTTTTTTTTTTAATTTGTTCTCTTGACTGGTGCAGGCGATCAAAGCAGTGGGGCCCTGCCACCACCACCTTGGGAAGCCCAACCAACGCCACAGAGTAACAATCTGGATGGCACACATTCGCTACCAATGCAAAGCAGTGAGCTCACAGGTGCAAATACCCAACAAATGCAGAGCGGCCAGCTGGTGGGCATGCAACTTCAACCAATGCAGGGCGGCATGCATTCTCAACACACACAAACAACCCAGATGGCAGGTATGTACCCTCAAATGATGCAGAGCGGCCAGATGGTTGGCATGTACCCTCAGCCAACACAGAGCAACCAGATGGCAGGAATGTACTCTCAACAGATGCAGGGTGGCCAGCTGGCAGGTATGCATCCTCAGTGGATGCAGGGCGGCCAGATATCGAGCATGTATCCTCAGCTAATGCAAGGAGGCCAGATGATGGCCCACGGTTATGGTCAGCAGCCAGGGACTGGGTACCTTGACCCGAGAATGTATGGGCTTTCCATGCAAGATAACAGCAGGTACATGAACACCTCTTCCTATCAGATGTCTGGTGCTTCTGCATATGTACAGCCAAACAAACCATCCAAGCCTGAGGATAAGCTGTTTGGAGATCTTGTGAACATGGCCAAGACAAAATCAAACAAACCCAATACCGGTAAAGTTGGAAGCTTGTAAAATCAGTGACTGGTTTGCCTTTTATATTTGTTTTTTTCCCCCTCTAGTTTCCTAGTTTTCTGTATCAGTCTATCATCTTTTTCTATTTTTCTTTTAAAAATTTTCCCTATATGTTCTTCTCTTTCGTCTCTCTCTCATAATTGTATGTGCTGCCGATTTGAATGTGTATATTCCTTGTAGAGAAGTAAAAAAGTTTTTTTTTTAAAAATTAAAAAAGAAAAAGAAAAAAGAAAAGACTGTTTGAGACAATTTCTTTGCTTATGTTGATTTTTCAAGCATTACAGGATTGAGATTTTTTTTTAACATTCTCAGGAAGATTTGGGGGGATTTCAGGAGTGCCTTTGGAATGAGGAGCGATTTTGGGATTTTTTTTTATTTTTATTTTTAATTCTTCTTCTTTTTTCATTTTACCAATTTTTATGGATGGCCAGAAGTTCTGGAAAGCTTGATCACCTTTGATTTTTTGTGTGGTGGGAACAACAGCTTGGGCAGTCTGGTTTGATGTGTATGGTCCACCATATATCTGTGGTGGAGCAGAATGTGATTGCTCCATCCATAAACACTCTTTTATTTACCTCACACTAGCCAAGTGATCTTTATCTTTCTTTTGGAAGGTCTTACCTACAGCTAATTGCAAATGGAACTAGTTGGGAGATGTAGCTGACCATCGGGTGCGTATGGCTTCCAGCTAATCGAACACGCCAACACATGATGAAAATCAGATGCCAATAAGATCCAGCCCAGCCAACCCATCAATTAGGCTGCCAGGTAAATTTGGTGGTTGTCCATTATTGTCTGTGTGGCCCACATGGTGATTGGATCTACTTGATTTTTGGGCCATCCCATTTTCACGGTGGGGCAACCCTGTTGGATGCATCGGATGACATACATACACCACGCTGGCCCGGGCACGCAGCTAGTTGCACGTTTTTCTTAAACTAGCTGCGTGTAAGACCTTTCCCAGTTTGAAGAAACAGCCCACTCGACCACTCCCATTGCATATGGACCAGGGTCTATATAAGCTTGATGGCCATCTTTTTTTGATGGGTGTGTTTTTTTAAAGCATTGCTCATCTACGGTGCGTCGCACTGGATGAACAGTCTGGACCATTGGATTTGTATTGGGTTATAAGCAAGGGCTTTTTCGTTAATTCAGGGCAACATTTGGTCATTTAATCCAATCTAGAACCTATAGATATAATCAAATTGCAGTTCTTTGGCTGCCATCGTCTTCGCTGATGGGACCCATCATCCAGTGGAGCCCTGCCTTGATGGATCACCATCATGGCCTGGAAATGCACGGTGTATATCTGAAAAGGCCAAACGCCCATATTCAATGAGCGAAAATGTCAGCAACCGAACGGATGCTGAGGGGGGTGGAAAGATTGGAGCACGCGTCATTACAAACGTGCCAAAGTGGCGCGTGTGGAAATCCAGGGGTTCATCAGAGGACTAGTGTGGACACTGTCTCGCCCAAAAACCACACACGTCCATTCGCAGGGATGATAAGAAAACAACGTTCTATATTTAAAGTACACATCTCGTCCACCAAATAACTGAACCGGCCTGATTTTTGGGCGAGGGCGTGCTAATGGCGGGATCCACCAAATGCACGGCCTGGATCTTTCACACGTGTGCCAGGCAGGCAAATGTTCTGCTGTGAATGTCGCTCTGGTCTATCCTCGCTCCAGTATCTTTGACAACTCTGATTGGCTGGACAGAATTTCTCAATTGGATGGTCGGCGGCCTACTAAAAGTAGTGCTCAATAATTGAAGACTTGGTTTTGCACCCCGTCTCCGGCCTAGGCTCAAGTGCTGTGTGGTCTGATGATCTGAACCGTCCACGTTATACACCCCTTCCATTTTAAAAAATAAATTGAAAGGATGGTTGCCGCACCATCACTATCGGTAGACGAATTTAGAATAATGAAAAGAAAATTTTCAACGGCTTGCATTCTAACTCTTAAAATCAAAGGTTAAGATCATTGCTAACGGATGGTTGTTAAAAAATAACTTATTTATTGGAGTAAAGAAAATATAGAGGGTTCAAATTCATCGGACCATCTCAGTTTCTGGCCCCGGTAGGTGACACACGATACATCCTGCGTGGCGACGGAGTAAAAATGATTTCATGATTAAAAGGAGTTATATGTTACTCCGGCTGCGTATGACGCTTGATACGCAGGTACTGAAAAATTGCATACGTGGCATATATTACTCAAATAAAACCGACTAGATTGTGCATCCCGTTGTCTCCGAATGACGATCGCAAGGTTAGATTGTCTGAACAGTCCTAACCTCTGATTCATGGACGCTTGTTCATAGAAATAGGACCTGTGGACACATTTCATTTTTAGCCGTCCAATAAATGTCCACTAATCCGATATCTAGATAATCGAATAAGCTTAATTTTTACTTCTTATACATCTCAAGCTGGTTAAAATAATTTGGACTGTTTAATTTGACTACGTGTATGTCACGTGTGCATTGTATAAGTGCCTGCGTATCATCCATCACACACTGCGGAGTATTAAAGTTTTTTCTTTTAAAAGAGGTCGCAATTTATGTGGACCGGAAGCCTTTCTCGAATACCATTTCCCATTCTCTTCTTCCTGCTCTCTCCATCTCTCCGCCGCAAAACAAGCAGTGGCAAAACCGTAAATCGATAGATGGCTTCAACGGTTGCAATTCAACCTCCGTCCTTTCTATACCGTGGAAAAAGCACCATTTTCAAAAATCTCTGGAAATCTCCGGTCTTCGCTTTCAGAGGTGAGAAGCTCTTTTTTATTATTATTTTTTTCTTACTAAATCTCGATTTGAATATTTTAAATATATTTTTTATCCTTTTATGCAGTAGAGTTTCTTTTTATTTCTGCATGGTGGCTGATGTCTTTCTATGTTACTCCCAAAATTCCCCTTATTCATGAAGAATTCCTTGCTTTTTTCACTCTAGTAAAATGACTGAAATGCCCCTTTTCTTGTAACCTTTTGGCTGAATGGATTGAAGGCCCTTTTAGCTGGAATGAAGTTGGATTAAATGACGAAGATGGCCATGGAGTTTATCTTGTTCTCATACACTGGCAGGGTCATTTTGGTGAATATCTGTTACGTGTCGATCTTGTCTCTTACCAAACCCCAATAGGATTCCCATGGAATCTTACTTCCTTCGGGGTGTAGGAACTCAGTTTTCAGTAATGAAAAACATCAGGCCCATTTTGGTCAATATCTTTGTGCTTTTCAAAATGACCAAAATGCCCCTTCATTGTCAATTGTTCTTGTAAAGAGGAGCTACAGGGTCATTGTCCCAAGACTTTTGCAAGATGTACTTTGGTTTTCAATTCTGAAGAGGCTTGTCGTTTGGCGATCTTGACCGTCCGTGGATGGACGATGCCCCAAGAATCTCCTTGATTGGACAATTCAAAACTTCCAATTTGTGGCCGACAAATAGATAGTTAAGAAAAGAAATGCAGCAATGATCCACATTCAACTAAAAAAGTCCCAAGATTGGTGGGCATGGTCCATCCATGGTGGGACACAACCTACCAAACTGTACATCACCAAACCATAGTTGAGGAACCTATAATTCTTATGAGTACTGTAGATTGGGTTGATGGATCCTTGAAATTGATAGTATAATTATGTTAAAAAAGCTGTGCTAAGCCCACATGTGTGAACGAATCATCTAATGCACACACCACCACATATGCTAGTGTGGCGAATAGGTGCAATATCCAAGCCATCCATCAGAAGGGTGCCATGATGTAAGGTTCCTTATTCCAAGAATCAGGTCAGTCTGCTAGTCAGGTGGCTCTGTATAAAAATCAGCAGAATTTTTCTAACTCATCAACTTATTTCTAATATCATGGCACACTTGCTGAATGGACCATCTTTTATCTTTGGCTAATAACATCTACATGGTGAGGTCCACCTAAAGGATGGCTTGGATATTTCACCCCGTCTACCATGCTGCCATGTATGGTGGTGTGTTCATTAGCTTGCTTACACGTGTTTGGGCTTACCAAAGCTCATGTTAAAATACTTCCCTAATAATATTACAAGTTGAATTGGTTGCCTAATCAGTAGAGTTCCCCATAAGTTATAAGTAGCTAACAACTCTAGAGTTCAAAATCCCACTAAATTTGGATTTCGATGTCTTGGGAAGCAGTACCCCATATCAGAGTATCTAAGTGTCTAATCCGAGTACTCTTTTTAAGTTTTTTGAGGGATCTAGGTATTGTAGATAAATCCTTCAAGTGCCATCTGGTTCAGACATCCAAGTCTAGACTCATATATGGGCCATGATACTGCGGAGGGAGTTTCCATACAGCATGGAACTCACGTATGCCATAGGTCCAATAATCCATCATCAACTACTGGTGAATTTATATTTAGGGGGATAGGTAATGTTGCCGTTACTTCTTTGACAAGTTCGAAGCTCCAGAGTCTAGATTCCTACGTGCTCCTGCATGCATGTCTAGACTTGTAGAAGGGCCGCAATCACAAAAGGGATTTTATCAATTAATCGCTACCATGACTAGGAGGTCAACTAGTGATGCATGTATTAGACTACGAGCGATTGGTAATATTGTCAGCATTATGTTTGGAAAGAGCTATCATCTCCAACATCCATGTCTTGTTTAGCATGCGGGCCAGTGTCAAGTATTACAAGGATCGGGTTTGGCAGATACTCAAAATCCAAATTCTCAGTATGTGGGTTTAGCAAATTCTGTTGAAATACCTCCCTTACAATATCACCTGTTGAATTTGTTGCCCCGTTGGCACACTTCACTATAAATTATAACTATAGTGTCTGGATACCCGAGTATCTCTCTTGGGCGCTCCAGTTTTGTGAAGACCATGGTATCATAGGATGTATGCCTTGGCACCAATGTTTTAAATATCGTTATCGTCTAATGTATCACACCCTCGGGATACGGATACATATCGGTTATTGCATGGGATGTATCGGTTATATCGCGTAATGTATCGTTGTTGTTGGGAAACAGGGAACATTGGGAAATTGGTCGATTTTTTCAATGAAACTTCAGGGATTTTGTTGAAAAAGACGTCAATACACACTTAGAAATCAAAACATTACCCAAAAAAAAAAGTGCACATAATAGGGGTTTCCTTTATATGAGGTCCTAATATATGCGCTTTTCAACTGAACTGATGCAAGTATATTCAAAGTCTATTCATATAATTTATAAACGTTAGAAGACATGTGAAAAACAAACAATACATGCGAAAGCAAAAGAAGAATCACTAGATCAGGTCACATACATGTTTAATTGTGTTTGGATACAAAGATTGCAACTGATTTGCGAGAAATTGAGAATTTTCGATTTTTCTCAATTTTCTGCAGCTTGACCCATGTCCCCCAAATCTTGAAATTGAAGTTCCAAATCCATGATTTTTCTTGGAAAACATGAAGAATTATAGATTTGTAACCATTTGACACTGGTTTAACGTGATTTACAACAAAAACATGGATCGAAAATCGAAAATGCTCATTGGATCGAATATGCTGGATATATCGGCACTACATGTTCGTTTCATATCACACAGGTGGGATACAAGATATATCGGCTGATGTCGTCGATTTTTAAAACACTGTTTGGCACCATATGGCACTTGATGCGCAGGCACTTAAAATTTTTGTACATATGGCATACATCAACTCAAATTAAACATACAAAATTGTGGAACCCATTGTCGCAAAATCACAGTCTCAAAGTCAGAATGGATGAGCAATCCTACCCTCTGATCCATGGACACTTCTTTGTTGAAGTAGGACCATTTGATATTTTTTTTCATTTTTAACCATCCAATAAGCGCCCACCAATCCAATACTCCGGTAATTAAGCCTCTTTTTTTTTTTGGTTCATGATACTTCTAAACTGGGACGGAAATTTTAATTTTAATTAATTGTGTTGCATATGCAATTTTTAAGTAATTTAAAAGGGACGTGGATTGCCCACAACCTTGGGGTTGCAAAAAGTTGCCACAGTTCTGACATGGCCCAATGAAAAAGCATCATGTGCACCTGTCAAATGCTGGCCCCACAGTGGAAAGGGCCAAAACATTATTTCACTTAGTGAATCTTTGTTTTTCACTATGGGGCCTGCATCTGACAAGCCCACATGGCGCTCTTTATTGAGCTACACATGGGTGTGGCAGCCCCAGGTTGCAGGCAAGCCACATCCATTTCGAAGAACCTACATATCATTTATCACTCTACTAGAGTGTCAAAAACTTTCAGTAAGAAAAATGATAACCTCTTAATTAAATGCATTGGTTTCTTAGTTTGCGTTCTTTTGAGTTGATGGTTTTTTCCCCCCTTGATGCAGAAAGCCGGAGACATACTACAATTATTGCAAAAGCTGTCGGAGAGAACTCCGATTCTTCCACCTCCCTTAGTGTTATCAAAACTGTCCAAAATGCAGTAAGTTTTCATTTCAACTTCAAGGCCTTATATAATTTGTCTTCACTTGATGGAAGCTTTTGTTGTAAAAAAGCTTTTGTTGTAAAAAAAAGTAGATGAGAATTTCCAAAGTCAAAGCCGAGCGTTTTCTCAATGAGTTTTAGAGGAAAACAGTCCTGTGTATAACAGGGAAACATAGGGAACTGAACTCAATTACATGGGTAAAGGTGCTGCCTGTTGTCTTTAGCTTCTAAGCATTATATGATCCTCAAAACGAGGATATGCACATCATCCTTCGGTTGTGCAAGTGGGCTCATGATCAATGATCCGGTCCATTGATCGCATGGTGCCATCATAGCTGGTATGTGCGCCGAAAATCCCAGAACAGAAGATACTAGCCATAAGGTCCTTTGACCTTTTTTCTGTTGAATATGGACTTTTGGTGTATATCTCATGTAGCCATCTTTCTGTGAGCCTCTGGTCAAAAGCTTAGGATTATCTTGTGGAGGACATTTTTTTGGACATGACCATCCACTGCCAAGCCCATAGGGATCAGCATCTGGATCGCTGGTCCAGCGGCCCCAATTGTACAGACTAAGACCTGAGGATGTGATACATATCCTTGTTCTAGGTTATATAACTCCTCTAGGCTTCATCTCTCAGATTGGGAGATATGGCTGGTTTTACTTCTAGAATTGCCTTGTTTCAGCCATTGCTTTTTCTTTATTTCATTATTTCTTTCTCTTTTTCTTTTCTTTTTTTGTCACTTTCTTCCTTCCTTAATTATAGGTTTGCTAAGCGCACATGTGTGTGCAATAAAGCTCGTGTGCATGTCATGCATGGCAGCACGGCACAATAGGTCTGAGATCCAGTCCATTCATCAGAATGGAACTGCTATATCGATGCCCTAGCCCAAGTATCAGGTTGATCCACTTGTCAGGTGGGCCAAAGTTTGCAAAAAAAAAAAATGTACGCCTCTGAGAAACTTGGCTTGAAGTTGTCTAACCGATCCCCCTGTTTACAGTATTGGGGCCCACATGCTGATTGGATCAGATTATTTTTTTTGAGAAAACATGTAGAAGGTCAGACCAACCTGATGGATGGATTAGATCTCTCAAGTATGTACACGAGCTTTATTGCAATTTGCACATGTGTGCGCACCTAGCAAAGCTCTATGTAATAATGATCTCTCTCTCATCTCGTGTATTGCTATGAAACAGTGGGATAAATCCGAAGATCGACTCGCTCTTGCTGGCTTGGGCTTTGCAGCAATTGTAGCGGTGTGGGCATCTGGTAATCTGATTGGGGTGAGTATCCCAACTCCTTGAGTTTTAAAGCAAGTAGTTAGAGCATGAACAAATGCAAATATGAGACGGGCAGCATTGCATGAGTGATTAATTGCTGCTAAGGGTGAAGAGGAAATATATAATGCTCAATCAATTATTCGGTTGGCCCAAAAACTGTGTGGTGGAGCCTGCCTTATGGTCCATGGTGGATGGGAGATACCCAGAATATCTCTCCCACTAGATGAACCCCTGTTGATTGGCCCCCACCAAATGTGGATGGTTGGTTGTGATTGGCTTTTCTCCATTAGATGGCCAAGATTGTTTAGTAGGGAACATACTGGGGCATGGTCTATATACCATAGTAGGGCCCACCAGATATACAAAAAATTGGTGACGAGTGGCAGGTCTTTTTGACCATTGCTTTTGAACGTGTGGCCCACTGGATGAGTTGACCAGCCTGATTTTGGTTGGATAATCTGCATAGATGGGTCCACATTTATTTATTTTTTTATTTTATTTTATTTATTTATTTATTTTTGTTGTTAGCTTGTTAGTACACCCCACTGTCAGTTGACTCTTCACTGTTAGCCACCCCCACTAGGGATCGATACCAAGACCTCAAGTGTTGAAACGAGGTATCTTTCACTCAGTCTACCACTTGAGCTATGGATCAGGGTGTCATAGATGGGTCCACCTGATGCTTGGTTTGGATGTCCCTCCTACATGCCAGATTGGTGTCTGCGTAGCAAATCCCTCGCATTTATTTCACAAAATTCCTACCCTCTATGTAAATCCCCCCATATTTGTTTTCAAAAGACTCAAAACAGACAACTGTTGTGCTCATTGCCAGGTTTAGCCTTTATGCAGTACTGAAACTTTTTTTTCATTTGTAGGCCATAGACAAGCTTCCTCTTATCCCAACTGTCCTTGAGGTTGTTGGAATATTGTTTTCTTGGGTAAGTAGTTCAATTCATCTGTTATTTCTGAAAAGGAAAAGATACATTGCATTAGCTTATGATTTTAGTCTAACTATTTTCATTTCTCTGTTTCTTTCAGTGGTTTATATATCGTTATCTCTTATTCAAACCTGATCGGTAAGAAGCATCAAATCTTGGTTTGATTTCTTCAGTAATCCGTGACATCAGTTTACATTTGAAGTTTTGATGTTTCCAAGCATATGGATGAGATTTCTCTGTTTATTTTAGGGACGCAACTCGAGCAGGTTGGGTCAGGTTGAGGGTCAACCCAAGCCCGACCTGACCTCAAGAGGACACAACCTGCAACCTGGCCTGTCCTGATTCCAACCTGAGGTGCCCAACCCGAATTCCTCTATACTTAACCCAACCTGACCTAACCCGACCTCAATTAGCTCAACCCGACCCGACCCGACCCAATTTAAAATCCAGTTGGCTTTTTCTAACCAGAACCCAACCCAACATGACGCAAACTCGGGTCAGGTCAGCTGGGTTCAGGTTGACCTGAACCCAAGCTGTAGCCCTAGTTTATTAGGATTGCCCATAAAATAGAGCTGCTTCCATCTTCCAACCAAAATTAAACAGGTAGTTATTTGCAGCTTTTGAATCCATTGGCAGCATCTCTGCTGGTTGTTCATGGACATTCCGTTTACCTTGAAAACTGTTTTTATTTATTCTTGGTACTCATCAAACTATACCTTTATTATCAACTTTTAAATTTATAGTTTCTGACTTTTCGGCCTTTTCAATTGGTGGCATTTCCGTCCACCTGACATGGATAGCGCTGAATTCATTTGGCTGTTTGCATCGAGAGTTGCATTGATTATTTTGCAAAATATTCACATGATTTCTGGGTTTACCTGGGTACCCACAAAACAAAACTACCTCCATTTTTGAAGGGGAGCGTAACAGCGATTCCATGGACCTCATTTGCGAAGTACGTGGTGCCAATGAGCTGTGTTGGATGTTTGGTTTTTTAGATGCAGAGAAAAATAATGTGATTTTGGAATTTCTACTCGTGGAAGTTCCAAAATCGGAAAACAGGCCTCTTTGGAGTTGATTGTGAAGAGAGATCGTCCATATCCACATGAGTATTGTTTCATGACTTCTAAGAAGAGTAGAAATTCCAAAAATTGCCGAAGTGTTTTTTTCTTTTTTCTTGTGGACTGGGCTAAATGCAGCCTTTGGATCCAGATTTCATCTGTTTTGCATTGGAATTGAGTGATTATTTCACACAACATGGGATTCTCCCGTCTTTTCCTTTTTCTTTTTCGTTTTTATTTTTTTTATTTTTGCAGGGACCACAAAACAAACCTCCTCCCAGTTGTTAAAATCAAATGAAACATATTTCAATTGGACCTGACCTGATTTCATGTGTTTTTTTTTTCAGGGAAGAGCTTTTGAAAATAATCAGTAATTCAATTTCAGATGTTCTAGGCCAGTGAAAATGTGCAGATAAATAGATTCTTTTCTTCTTTATATTGCAAACTAAGGCATATTAAGCAATATTGGGTTTGTAATGATGATGATGAATTTGAAGAGCTTTTGTCATCAATGATAATGGAGCCATTTGGTAAGGGAAATGTATAATTAAGAAAAGATATTGGGTTTATAGACTAAGTTGATTGCAATTAAGGGTGGCAATGGGACCTAAGACCAGGTAGGCCCGGCCTCGGTCTGGCATGCATGGTCCAATCAATTTTTAGGCTGGGCTTGGGCTCAAGTCATTTTAGCCCAATCGGACTTCATATGTTCATGTCTTAGAGCCTCAAATATGCCATTTGTCCTTGATTAGTCTACCCATGCGTATTGAATGTGGGTTGTTGATTTCTCTTAAATTACTCTTTCTTTGTGCATGTGTGGCCCACTTGTAAACAGATAGATTAGAAATGTTCAAGTGGGAAATAGGGATTTTATCAGTTTTTGGGCTGGGATGGTTATGGCCCAACCAAGTTTTGGGCGTGGGCAACATTTACTAGGCCTATGATGGGCTTGAGCAGGACTCGGTCCTTTGACCTATTAAGTGTCTAGCAGACCCTGGCCTAACCTGGCCCATTGCTATCTCTAATTGTAATGTTTATGTATATAGTGCATCTGTGTGGTAATGTACCTTAGCTTTTCTCCCAGCTCTGAGGTTGGCTTTAAGTTGTAGACTGACGAGTGCAACAACAGGGCTAACCAGATCAACCTTCCTCATTTTACTGGATCCCACGGAACTGGCCATGACAGAGGCTTGCTATGGGTAGCCCGTCTGGCCTGGGCTGTCACGTCTCTGGATCGCGTATGTACATCCCAATCAATTTTCAGGCCAGGCTTGGACTTGGGTGCACGTGTTGTATTTTACAAGTAGGCCATTTATATTACCGGTTAAGCAACACGTGCATCATGCATGTACACCTTGGTTTTCATTTTTCTAAATATGTATTTCCTTTGTCCATGTGCGGCCCACCTAGTCAAGGGTTGAATTAGGAATATCGAAGGTGGGAAACATGGGTTTGATCAGTTATTTGTACCTGGCCCAGCTCAAACCAAGCTCATTATCACCCCTAGCTCTGACATTGATGCCAGCATGGTCTTCTCAGACTGCTGCCCATAACATGACCATGATGAGTGTCCCAGATGTGGCACGTGTGCAGTGTGCCACACTAACACGACCATAAGGCCCTCCATCCATCTCATGCGAGCAGCGCTCTTTGCATTATTCTGATATAAAACGTTTAAGAGTCGTCTACTCTAATTGAGTCATTGTTATCTTCAAATTCAAATGTAAAACGCGTTAGCATTTGTGTTATTCCACCTCATGTTGTAAATTAAAATAACAGCTCATGGACGCCCCTTTGTTGCTATGCATTATCATCATCCCTAAACTGTGTATTTGTAAAGAAAATGAATAAGAAAATAAATGTTAGGCGGTAACATGAGGTAGTTCTTGTTATTTGACTGTAATGGAAGCTGCATTTCTTGAGGATTATTCCATTGGAGCGATCCACGCAATCCATCAGCTACCTTGCCTCATGTTAACCATTCATTGAACCCAAAAATCATGCTGATCCAAAACTCAGGTAAGCGGCAGTATAGGAAACAGTCGGAATAGAATGCCCATCATTAGTTAGTTTTGTGTGGGGCTCACCATGGTATCTATATGCCATCCAATCCATTCATCCGATGTGCCTCGTCAAGATAGAAAGAATTTATGGAAAAATCATACTATCTCAAAACCCAGGCATGGCCCACTTAAGTTCGAGGTTTTTACAATAATTACTTTTCTTTTTTTTTTCTTTTTTTTTTTTTGGGGGGGGGGGGGGGCTGGGGGCATCTAAGCGTTGAATGAGCCTGTTTTATGGGTCCAAGGTCAAACAAGGAGGTGATGTACCTGATGGACTGCATGGATATCGCCCACATCATTTCTTCGGGGTAGAGAAAATAACTGCAGCAGGTACCTAAAGTACGGTACACAAGCATTTTCCTTTCTTGTCCATGTTATTGTATTGGATTCTCCCACAAACAGGCCCTATACCTATATGGGTGTAGAAGGGTTCACACATTACGCTATTGGTTCAAACATCCTATGAAGGAAAAGGTGTTAACACATGCGATTGGTTCACATACCGACTACATGTGAATCACTCAAAGCATGTTCAAGAGCCTTATCACATGTCCACATGCCAGTCAATCAAAGCACATGCATGCTTCGAAGATCGTGGTGATATTTCCCTTGAGGAAGGGCTCTTATTGGATACCAGTTGGAATAATACCCTCCCAATTTCGGATACCAGTTTAGATGTATCACGAACCAAAAAATAAAATTAAGCTTCTATGATTATCTGACAATCAGATTGATGACTCTTATTTCAACAAACAAGCATCAGAAGTTCGGATTCTTCAACCAATTCAATTTTTGAAGGGTAACCCTGCCACAGTGGGTTCCACAATTTAGTGAGTTAATAGTTGCCACGCATAAGATTTCTGAGCGTCTGCATATCAAGTGTCATATGCAGCCGGAGTGTCAAATAACTGCCCTTTTGCTAATCTAAAAATGATATCTTATCCTTGGAGGGAATCAAGCAGGGCTGCAGTTTTTTTTTTTTTTTTTTTTAACAAAATCAGGTAAAATCATCTCTCTGCAGCTTCCATACTGTTTGGCATTGTAATTTTCTTTCCCTTTGTATCATTGGGAATATCTCTAAGATGACATGTCAATACGTATTTCTGGTTCTCTTATCAGTTCTAATAGGGATTGCCTCTAACCACACCTCTGCCACCCCAAAAAAAGGTCAACCTACACATGGGTGACGTATTTCGATCTCAACTAGCCAGATCACACAACTATCGCGTGTGGATCCACAAAGTCACATAGACCGGACTATCTTATCCACCAGATTTCCATGTCGAATTTGGAGTTCTGACCAATTCCATTTTAAAATTCCATTTGATGGCCAATGATCAAATGGTTATTTTAGAGTAGGACAGTGCGATTAGTATTATTTTCGGTGCCCCATCTATACTGGGACCTGCAAGTTGGATATTTTAGACTAGTGTAGTTATGTGTTGGATATAGAGCATCGATCAGCTTCCCAACAATCAATTTCTTCATACACGTCTATCCCAAAAGATGGGCCAACCTCATTTCTTGGCCAATTCCATGCTGATTTCATACACCAAGCATCAGAATTCTTGCATCCAACAAAGGTGTCATGGCCACTCAAAGCATGAGATATGGCCATCATTGGGCCAATAAACCCACCAGCCACAAATGTTCATTACTTTATAGGCGGAAGCAGCTTCCTTCATTGAAATTAAAACTGCTGCAGTACTTCAGTTCGGTGGGAACCTACCTGAAGACAGTCTTTGGAACTTGCACATGCACCATGATGGCACAAGCAAGCATCAAAATTTATTAGCGAATCTTTACTCAAGTCAAGAATTGCATGGTCAAAGATAGAAGTTAAATAGCACTGATGAACAGTTAAGCATCAAGAGAGGACTTTGGAAATAAACAAACGGATCAAAGTCCTTGAAACAGCACTCAAGTGATGGATTCCAGAGCTATTCATTTCTGAGGTTTCCTATTAGCAAAATTGACAAAGAGAGGTCGTGTCGAGCATGTGTCCCTTACCTAACAGATCAATCCATCCGGTACGAAGCAGCCATGGATCAAATACTGCTATAAAGGCATTGAAAGGCCTAAGACATGGACAAGAACTGGATTTAGAAAATATAAAAAACACATAATAAAAGAACATGAATACCCACAAACAAACAATGGAGAATATCGGACCCAAAAGGAGAAAGGAAAAGCAGATAAAAAGGGTCTCAACATAATGCTCTTGTGAATGCATGCATCTATCTCAAAGCAACAACAGCAGGATCAAACCAGAAGAAAAAGTCACTGGAACAATACAAATACAAACATGTGTAAGGAGCATGTATAGCAAAACAGTGTTGTGAAGTCTAAAACTCAAAAGTGGATGCTGCCTAATAAGGGCCTGAGTTCAACTTGACTCAAGACTCGACTGGCAACTTGACTCGAGAGTCGAGACTCAATTAGTGAGTCACCCATGCCTCCAGCATTTTGAGTTTTGACTCAAAATATCCATCGCAATGTAGCTCCATTCATATGGGAGGAGAGACTTGCAAGATAGTATACTGCATTCTCATTCTTGCCTGAATCACCATGTTGTCCCAGGACTACCCCTATTGCTGAACCAGTAGCTTCTAGATAAAAGATGAGGGGTGGTCTTCTTTTTACAGGTGGAACAGGAATAAACTTTATACTTTCAAATGCATCTTGACATTTTTGGTTCCACTCAAAATTTCATGAAGGATAAACTAGATAATCATAATTCCTGTGTCTAACAAAGCCATGAAGTCATCATAAGAATCTGAAATAAAAATTGCAACAAAATCTGTGACAAGCATAACTAGTAAATTATAGTTAAAAAAATCAGAATGCCGTGCAACAAATGGAGAACGCATGCCATGCCACAAGGACAATCATACGGCCACAAATTTATATTAGAAAAAAGCTCAGGATATGAGCACTGAATCCCCACAACAGAGAAAGGTAAATTTAAAAAAATATAAAAAAAAAAAAAAAAAAAAAAAAGAAGGCTCGAAACAAAAGAAAGCAATGAATGGTGGGTAATCCGCGATGGAGAAAGGTCACTCTTGAATCTATCCATGATACTGTAATTTAGCTTCTCATCTCAGATGGTCAAATCAGGAAGACTCATAAGGTCATCTAGTTCCAGAATTTCATAAAAGAAAAAAGAAAAGAAAAGAGTAATGGAACATGATTCCCTATTTCAATCACACTGCACTAAGAACCTTGAACCCAATATCAATTATTAGAAATATTTCAACTTTCATGCACTCATGCAATGAAGACATCCACAATACTCTAAACATTGGGGCCCTAGATATATCATGCTGCTATCATAGAATTATCACATGGTGATAAATTCACACATACAATTGGTTTTATGGGTTTCTCCCAATACAAGTAAGTAAAATACGAACAGATGGCACAAAAACCACAGAAAATTAAAGGGGCAAAAAGGTGTTATCACACAACAACCAGAAGTTTGCATTAACATAAACATTGCAAATATTGGAAGCATAAACTTGTTTAATAAATTCTTGAGTATTTTCAGCTTATAAAATAAAAGCTTGAACTCATACGCCTTGGATCAGACATCACTTCATCCATCAGAATTACAATATGAAGCCAAGAAGCAATTCTTTAAATTAAAAAAATAGATAGCGAGGATTCCACCATGATATTTATTCTATAAGAAAATCTTCTACATTTTCTTGTCTCGGTCAAGAACATTGTTGCTTCACCATTCGAAAAAAAAATTAAAAAATTTTGAAAAAAAAAAGGAGAAAGGAAATGGAGAAGATTGAAAAAGAAAGAAAGAAACGGAGAAGAACAGTAGAAAAGAATTACTTTGAATCACCAAATTAACATAAATCTATCCTAATATCAATGGGACACCCTGAGGGAGAGTTTGGCAATCATGGTTCATAAAAATTCCAAATGGACTAGAGACTTCAGTGCACAAAAATGATAATGAGTATGATCTGCTATCAGCACATTCTCATCTAGGGCTTCTTTTTTTCTTTTCTTTTATTTTATTTTGTAGGCGGGGATGTTTAGTGCAATCCCATCTGTATTTTGCAGGATGCGCCAAACAGCATCTCTGCAAAAAGCATATGGTTTGGGTCACATTAAATTAATTCTTGCTCTTTAGTAGATCCGAATGGGTTCACAACCTACCAGAAGCAGTGCAAAATGTGCATACAAAATCTAGAAAACGAGTACATGAAGAACCCATCAAAACGCTGTTTATTTTAAAGGAAACAATTTCCACCCTGTTAGTTGAAGGGACTCTTTAAGCGAATGGCTTAAACCAAGACCAGACTGGACCAAGTAGCAAAGATGGATCAGGTTGCTATTCTACCCACTTTGGGCAGGAAACTGGTTTTTAGAGCCTTTAGACGCTTAATTGGTCCAAGTGTCAGACTATCCAGATTGATCAGTTTTAGGTGAACTGTCTGGTTTGTTTTCTATACTTTTAAGTTATAAAAAAGTAATTATTTTTTAATGGTTAGAAAGAGGGGGGAAATCAAAAGTCATTTGCAGAAGGGCGAATCAACCTTAAGGCTTGTTTCCACTTCTCTATGAGGGCTGCAACATTGGGTGCCACTTCTGGCATTGATTGGCATTTGATCTATAGCTATGGTGTTTGTTCCTCGTGTTTTTTTTTTTTTTTTCCAAAAATTCTCATCTTTCAATTTCTCTTCTTCTTGTACTGGCATCTTCGGTATCAACTCTCTAGCCATGGCAACTTGGCTTTGTCGATTTTGGCACAAAGTGTGTGAGTTGTAAACATTGATACTGACTTGAACGTGGAGAATGCTGCGATTTGGAGAATTTCAGTGATTACAGCATTTTTTTAGCATAGATTTTATTTTTCTTTCTTCTTTTTCTTTTTTTTTTTTTTTTTTTTTTTTTTTGCTGCAAGTTGCATGCATAAATTTCTATAAAATACTTTTCCTGTTTTCCTATTATCTTTTGGTTCCTTGACTTTCTTATTCTTGTTGTTCTGCTGAAGTATTTATATTGTACGCCAGATCTGTAAAAGGAAGCATTGGGCTGTAGTCACTGAATGGGCTTTTTCTTTCTTTCTTTTTTCTTGTTTTTTTCTGCAGAAGTATTTATATTGTACACCAGATCTGTAGAAGGGACCATTGGGCTGTAGTCACTGAATGGTCTTTTTCTTTTCTTTTCTTTTCTTTTTTTTTCAATCTGTTCCCCCATCTACTTAAGAACCATTCTTTTGATCGAAAGATAGACACAAATACCTTTCTTGTACCTGTTGGTAAGGTAAACATTCATTCGATGTTGAACACACGCACGCACATGCAAGCATGCGCACGCACACCCCCACAAAAAGGAGAAAAAGAAAAAACAGGAATAGAAAATGTCCATAATCATGGATTCATGATCCATCATGGAACTACTTAAGAATTACAACCTGGAAACGAGCTAAAATGGTCCATGTTTGATACTTCTGAAGCCATCCGTTGGGCCACCAATTAGATCCCCTGGCCAAAATCAGGTCAGTCCACTCAAGAGGTGGGCCACGGTGTATGAAACAAGTGGGCAGTTGAAAAAACATACCTAAGTTATTTAGTTGGGTAACCTGTTTCATAGTTTGTGCGCCACCAAATGAGTGGTTTGGCTGCCTTTTGGACCAGGAAATCATCACGGTGAGGCCGAGATGACTAGGATTTTGCAAACACAGGGGGTGATGGATTATACATGGGTGTCCAAGCAAACCTCTTAATATGCTTACATATACTTATTCTCACATTTGCTGCTTTTAGTCAAGAGGAGTATTGATTCTACACTGAAATCAAGGAAAGATGTCGCTCGCACCTTCGTAATAACATCCATTTCTCCCAAATCAAAAGAAATTTCAGAAATTCAAATTTCAGATTAACATAAATTTCTCCCATTTCAAAGCAACGAGAAATCAAAGCACCATCATTTCAACAAAGGAAAACAAAAACATACACGCACAATATCATTATAAATTCCGAGTGAAAGAGATTAGGAGAGAGAGAGAGAGAGAGAGAGAGAGAGAGAGAGAGAGAGAGAGAGAGAGATTCAATACCTTGGGGAATCCAGCCCCAGCTCTGAGACTCCGCAGAAAGGTTCGATTTCAAGCGAGAGGAAGCGATCGCGCTGTGCAGAGGCATCATCGATCCCAAACACCTCAGCTCTGGCGCTAATCTAAACGACATGAACGGCACAAAAATCCACATTTTTATGAAAGAAATAAAGAAATCTTCATCTGGAATTGATGGAATTGAAAAGGGGAGAAGAAAAAAAAAAGAGAGGGAGAGGGAAAAATAGGGAAATGGAATTTCTATCCATGGCATTGAAGCTGTGACCTGGAAATGCGAGATATTCGCGAAACAGAATCAGACGACTGGGACGGAGAGATTCCAGCATGGTTGGGGGTTTTGTTGCGGAGTCTGACGAGAAAACGAGATCGAGCAGCTGCAGAAACCCTAGACAGGAGAGTAGGAGCAGGCATGGTGACGGGCTACTGACACTTTGAGCGGGTTTTCGCTTTTGGAGGGGTTTTGCGCGGATTGTCTGTGGCCCCGGCCAACACGAAGTTCCTGTAGGCGGAACCTATGTGGGGTCCACCTAGTTGTCTGTTATAAATCCACTCCATCCATCACTTTCAGGAGATAAAGATAAGATATGAGCCTAAAAATGAAGGATATTCATACTCGGATGGGCCACGAAACCGTAAACAAACATGAACCGTTGAAACTTTCCGGACCCATCGTAATCCTTATGCCTCATCTATACCCAGGACGACCCAAACCGTCGTAATTCGGACGAAAGCCGATTGGCTGGTGTACCACACATCAGCCATCTAGATGATGTATTGACGTCAGCAAGTTCTGTGGGTCCCATCATGAGTTATGTGTTATATCCAAACCGTCCATCCATTTGGCGAGATAGTCGTGAGGCTTGAACCGAAAAATAAGACAGATCTAAATATCAAGTGGAGCACACTTCAAAACGCAGTGGGAGATTGAACGTCTACCATTGAAACCCTTTTGGGGGTCACCGAAGTTTTGGAGATGTTTGTTTTAACTCTTCATCCAGGTCTTTTTGACCTTATGAACAGATTGGATGGAAAATAAACGTTATGTGGGCCGGACGAATGTTTTAACGGTGAAAATCATTAATTCCCCAGCTATTTCTGGTGTGGTCCATTTGAGCTTTGGATATGATTCATTTTTTGCATAATGCTCTAAAATGATCTCTAAAAATGGATGAACGGTGTGGATATAATAAATACATTATTTTAAGCCCATTTAACTTTGATATCCTTTGAACCGTTGGTATAACTGATCTAGAAGAGAGTCAGCGCTCGTACTCGCACGACACGATCCCACACCAGCTATATCGCTGGTGTAAGGTGCACCAGTCCATCCGCTTCCAATTCGGACACCGATTGACAGTTGCAGTCAAAAAAAAATAGGCAGATCCAAATCTCAGATGGACCACACAATATGAAAAACGTGGCAATTGACATCCAACCTAGATGAAGAAAATACGCAAATATCAGCTTTATCCATAGCTTCTGAAGCCCCTCATAAGTTTTTAACGATGGCATTAAATCATCGCTGTATCATGTGATGTGGTCCAACTGAAATTTGGATCGGCCTCATTTTTTAGCAGCTGATAAAATGGATAGATGGCATGGATAAAACACGCACATCATGGAGGGTCCAAATCACCGTCCAGTAGCAGTGCCAGCCAGTAGACAATCCGTGTCCAAGGTTATTCACATGGGAGTGGATTAGGTGTGGCCCCGCCTCACCTAAGACCGTGCGGCCCTTACCGTGGGGGCCACCTTGATGCATGTATAATGTATTATATGGACGCGGATTGCGTCCTACCCCTGCCCTGTTGTAAGTGTTTTATCCACGCCGTTCATCGTTATCCTCTGATAATTTTAGGATATTATCCCAAAAAAAATGAAGTAGGTCCAAGGCTCAAGTGAACCACAAAGTGAGGATTTAACATCCACCGTTAAAAACTCATCGGGAGCTGGAGAAGTTCCGGATCAAGCTGATATTTGTGTTTTCCCTTCATCCAAGTGTATGTCACCTTATAAATAGATTGTATGGTAAAAAAAAAAAAATTTACAATGGCCCTTAGAAAGGTTTCAACAGTGGGTGTCATTATCACTACAACTTCCTTTAGTGTGATCCACTAGAGATGTGGACCTGCCTCATTTATAGGTTCGAACCTTAAAATGATATGAGAAAAGCGATGAACGTCGTGGATAAAACACTTGCATCACGGTAGGCCCCACATAGCCCTTCCCGGACGGATTACCGTCCGAGCAGGTTTAGGAAGCAATCCACGTTCGTATTATAGATCCATGTCCATTCATGTTGCCAGATCTAGAACTGGGCATCAAGTCAAGTCGGACCGAGTTAGGGCTGACTCGACTCGATCCAGTTTTGAAATAAGCCTGACCCGAATTCGATCCGACTCAATACCGAGTCTAGCATGCCTGACTCGATCCAAGTTCAGTCTGGCCTGGACTGATCCGGACCAAGTCCGATCCGATTAGAGGTACCGAGTCGGGTCAGGTTGGCACCAAGTTAAATTGAGAGATGAGGGAGGGAGGGAGTGGAGAGGAGAGAGGAGGAGGAAGAGGATGAGGGTGATGGTGGTGGGTGGTTGCCGAGCTTGGAAGAGGAGGAGGATGAGGGAGGGAGAGAGAGGTTAGGATCGGATGGGGATAGGGTTAGAGAGTCGGGTCGAGTCAAGTTTCGGATCAAGTCAAGTCTAACTTGATCGAGTTTCAGGTTGAGTTACAGGGTAACTCGAACTCAACTTGGTTTGAGTTCAGATTAGGCGAAGCTTACTCGATTTGGACAGACCCACCCATTCGGTTTCGGTCGAATCAGATTGGACCAAGTTAGATGAGTCGAGTTAGCCAGATTGGGTCGTCTCGTGCTCACCTCTAGCTAGATCCATCTAGGGCATGAACCTAAAAATGAAGCAAATCCGAATTCAGGCGGAAGAAATAATGGTGATTGAACCTCCCACCATTAAAACTTCCCAGGGCCTATTGTTTCCTTGATACTTGTTTGTCGCCCAATCTGTTGATGAAATCAGATTAAGTCCATTAATGTATGCGGTTTATCCATGTCGTCCATCTATTTTTCCAACTCATTTTAGGGGTTGAGCCAAAAATCGAAACATATCGAAGCATATCCAAAGCTGAGTGGACCATACCACAGGAAACAGTGGGAATACTAATTTCCACCCTTAAAACCTTACTAACCCACACAGTGATGTTTATTTGTCATCCAACCTTTTTCATTTCATTCAAAAAACATAGACAAGGCGAAAACACAAATATAAGGTTAATCCAAAACTTTTACGACCCTAAGAATTTTCCAACAGTAGACATTTAATTCACGATATTTCTTGTCGTGCAGTCTATTTGAGCTTTGATATGCTTCCATTTTGGGTTCAAGACCTAATATTATTTGGTAAAATGGACGGAAAAAATGGATAAAATACATAAATCATGGTGGTCCCCACTAAGTTACTCAATACGCAATCCACTTACCTTGTTGATATGGTCAAAACATCCTCGATGAAAGGGAAAACCAAATATCAACTTGATCGCATGTAGCTTGTGAAAAGTTTTTAAAGGTTAATCGCCATTATCCTACAACGTGGTCCATTTAAAATGGACTGTATGTTGGGTTATTAGTATATAAACATAGTAGAATATAGTATAATATAATTAGATCATTAGATCCATCCCAAAAAACTCTATAATAATATCAAATTTCTATAATATAACAACATATATAAACAATTACAACTATACATGCCTGCGATGTGCACGATGGAAATGTTTGCTATGTCGATCTCATAGACTAAGGAGCCTCTCCTTAATCTATCACAGTACCGAATAATCAAGATAGCCCAGCGTCTAATTCTCTTATATGTACCAAGGAAGACATACATCATCATCCACAAGAGTAGACTACGCATGAGGATGATAAGAGATGGTGGAATGGATCTCCGTTATTTCCTAAATTAATTCTCTCTTTTTTCCTCACACTCACATGTCCCATAGGGTGGGGATGTCTAGGGCTAGCTTTACTTATTGTGATCATATAAATAAAGAATGCTTAGGGTTTTAAGGATGCTCCCGGTATGGTGCTTCGCCAACCTATGGACTTCAGTATAACCTACTGTAAAATAAATATGTCAACTCACCTTATCCATGCATATACTCATGGTTCAATCATCATGCTGCCATGTGTATTCACTAATGATCATATTTCATGGCAATAAAAGAAGTGGACTATCAGATATGAGTCATCAAGTTATTATCAAGTGCGATCAAGGCAATTTTAATTGTTAAAACGAAACTTAACACTTAAAGCCTTTTAAAACTAATAAAAACACTCAAAGTGTTAGGCTCAATGGAAAAAATTACTTGACGAATTCCTAATCTATCCAAATCAAAGTTATAAACATGT
This sequence comes from Magnolia changhungtana, assembly GCA_030180095.1. Taxonomy (NCBI): domain Eukaryota; kingdom Viridiplantae; phylum Streptophyta; class Magnoliopsida; order Magnoliales; family Magnoliaceae; genus Magnolia; species Magnolia changhungtana. The sequence goes on along the minus strand of JASAUF010000564.1, from coordinate 647,260 downwards.
TCTCAAACAAACCAGTGAATCCATGTTGGTTCGTGTAAAAATTAATGACTCCCAATGGAAGTGCCCAACTACATCCACCTTATTAGCCTTAGTATTGACTTTGTAGGAAGAGTCAAAGCAAAATAGTCAAGGTCGTGACCCACCGGGTCTAAAGATCAGACCATTTTTATGCATCATCAACTCTCAATCACACGATCTTTGTTATGCATTTTTAACATGATTGTCGTTGATCTTAGTTTAAGGATCTCCATTGCGCATTTTCGACAGGATCACTGTTGAGCTTGGTCCAAGGATTTTCGTTATGCATTTTATACTAGATCACCATTGAGCTTAGTTCAAGGATCTTTATTGTGCACTTTTTACAGGATCACCATTGAGCTTAATTCAAGGATCTCCATTGTGCATCGAAAGATGGGTCCAAACAACATCTTAGCTCTAAAGTCACTTGAAAGTTCATGAAATTATCCTTCCAACGAGTATAAGATTACTCCAATCGGACTTGTAATGAGAGAGTTATGATCGTTTTCGTTGAAAGTGTCACATGTGCAAACCATAGATCCCAAGTGCAATTCTAGCATCCTATGTATGATCCAAATAACCCAACACTCTAAAACCTAGCACTTGAGCATTTGTACTCAAATCATGAATTCAGGGTGTTAACTAAATAATAAATACATTTGCATGGTATGCATCAAACCAAAAGCAAGATAAACCGAACTTTGAAGCGTAAGTTCCAATTGTCACGTTAATTCGTGAGTTTGTCCACTTAGTTGGGGACTTATTATAAACAAACCGTTCATGAAATTTTAACAATCCTACTGAAAAGGTAATACAAAACTATATATTGATTAAGCTTGAAGATCCCCATTGTAGCTCATATATGACGCCTCCTCCAGGGGATCCTCGCTCAACTCCTTAGGTAAGTCGTCGAACTCTTCTAAACCAACGCACAATGACCCCATATCACAAGTGACTTACATAAGAACCATCTAATAAAGCTCAAAAAGTGTTATGAATGTATGATTAACTAATCATTTATTAGTCCAATTTACAAACAACCAATTATGGAAAGTCATTTTCACTTAGTAGCCTTTTAAATTAGAATGCCATGACTAATTTAATAATAATTGTAATCACAAGCCACACATGGACACAAAACCAAGGGTTCATCGCCCATACCATTTTGAGCACCAAGACATGCACAAATGGATACAAAATCATAAGACATCACGATATAAAGTTTATAAATAATATAGGCCAACTAAGTTTCAAGATATAGTCCAAAGAGATATATTTACAACAACTCAACACAGTTCTTTCACAAATAATGTTTTCATACACCTCCCTTACATGGACCGTGTCTCAAATTAAGTTCTTGATGTAGGTAATCCAAACCACACACCCAAAGGTATATAGATCAATTCATAAACTACATTAACTCATTCCTTATCATGGATTATTCCTATTTCCCATCACAAAAGCAAATATCTATACATGGATGGTTACTGTTGGGGACAAAAATACTAAGTCCAGTGACTCGGATCTGGTTCCTCGGCTTGGGAAGCACTACGTCGGATCCGAGGCGAGGCACGTCGGATCCGAGACGGGATTGAGAGCTCTATAAACCGAGACGAAAGTTAACTCGCCTCGGACGAAGGACCAGAAATCCGAGGCAGCATCGATCGGAGCCCTCGTAACGGAACCGGCCCGGAGGACGGCGCGACATCGATTTCGTTCCAAACATTTTGGGATAAGATCCACGATCCAAGTCCGCGGATCGGACGAAGATCGCGGACGGGCGCCACCCGATGTCCGTGATCCTAGAAGAGAATCCTCTTCCGATTACATGATATCAGGAGAAGAATCCTCCTACGATTAAACGCTTAAACAATTATAAAAAAGGAGGCTTTCATCACCTAAAAGGTACGCACAAATTTCTCATCGAAGCTCCCTCAATACTGTAAGACCCAGATTCCTAGCCTGACTTTGGCATCGGAGGGTCCCCTGCTCTAGCCGGGTCTCCTTTGTCTTCTTCTTGTGCAGGTGATTGAAGGTCTACAGAGGATCAACCAGATTTTTGCATCAACAGTTTGGCGCCGTCTGTGGGAACCGTACAAGAAAGCCATCCCATATTCCTTTGTTGCATCCCATGGTGATGACTAGAAGGACGGTCCCAGAAGAAGATCTAAATGAGATCGCGACTACGGGCCAACAGTCCAGTCGCGGTCCCCGCAATCCAAAACCTACACCATCGGCCGCCAACGAGAGCGACTGGAACAAGCAACAATCGGTGAGGTCGGAACGATGGGCGGTTGGATCGGGAGGTCCAAGAAATCCGATCGATATGAATATGATGAAGCGGATGTTAGAGCAGAATGTATCGGCGGCAAATGCACCCCTCGAGGAGAAACGGCACACGTGCCGACGGCACGGTGATCCTCAACTTTCGCACCACGCAGTCTTTTCGGCCGAGCCAACACCAAGGCGTCCCACTGAACCGGCTTAGCCAACTCCGCGGCGCGGATCGGCTAACGCATCTCTGCCCCAACCGACCTTCGGCACGAAATAGAACGAAGAAGGCGCATCAGACCTCCCAGAAGAAGGCACGGCGGAAAACCAAGTGAACCGTGGAAAGCCGATATTCAAAACTTTAAAAGAGAAGTGCGGGAAGAAATGGCGAAAAAATGGCGGATATGAAGCATAGTCGAAATATGCATCCAACCGGATACGAGGCAAAGGCGTCCCCCTTTGTGGACTCGGTAATGGCGGCTCGGTTGCCGAGAGGTTTCGGTTACCTCAAATCACTCCCTTCATAGGCAAAACCGACCCAACGGAGCATATCGAATGCTTCGGAACATATATGGAGCTCCATGACGCCTCGGATGCGATGATGTGTCGGGCCTTTTCTCTTACATTGGCCCGATGTAGCCGGACCGTGGTTCAAACAAAAGCCAAAGTCCATTAGTTCATTCGGCGAGGTGAGCGACGCCTTCCTTACGAACTTCATCGGCGGAAAAAAGAAATTGAAGCCTCCCGCACATCCAACAACATAGTTCGAAGCGGGAGAGAGCTCAAAGATTACATAAAGCGCTTCAATTTCGAATCCCTTCAGGTTCGGAAACATTCGGAAGAAACGGCTCTTAATGCGCTCATGCAAGGAGTTAAAGATAAGCCATTCTGGCATCTTTAGACAAAACTCCGCCCGACACTCTGGCAGAGTTTATGGCACGGTCGGACAAGTATGCCAACGCCGAAGAAACGCGAATCCTGCGTGAAACTAAAACCTCGGTCAAAGAGTTGGTCAAAAGGAAGCCGACTCGACCGGGAAAGAAACGCAAGGATGATCAAGCGCATAATGAGCGAAGATCAGGAAAACGACCAGATCGCAGTTTTTCCACATATACCCCCCTGAACAAAACTCAGGAGCAGGTATTGATGGAAATCAAAAGCGAAGGTTTCGTTCAATGGCCCAATAAGCTCAAAGGCAATCCTGTCGGCGGGACAAGGATAAATCATTGTCACTATCATCGTGATCATGGGCATAACACGAGTGATTGCCGTCATCTAAAGAAGAAATCGAGCGACTCATAAAGGACGGCCGACTCAAAGAACATGTGGTTAAAGTCTGCTGGAAGCGAGGGACGCCCGAAGAATCGGCCGATGGAAGAAATCCGGACAATTATCGGTGGTCCGCGAGGTGGGGCGACTCAAACAACGCCAGAAAGAACCATGCAAGAAAACTTAGTCAGCCAGATACCGAGCTTATGGTTATAGGGCGTCAAAGAGAAGAAAAGGGAAAAATATTGTCTTTCGTTCACAGAGGAAGACGCCCAGAGGTATCTATCACCCCCACGATGACGCACTGATTATCACTCGACTATCGCCAATCGGAAAGTGTTAGGATACTCGTTGATACGGGGTCATCTGTGACGTGTTGTTTACTCGGGCGTTCGATAAAATGGGAATCGAACGATCTAAGTTACGTCCGATTCGGACCCGCTAATCGGATTTTCCTGGGGGGACATTATTGCACAGAAGGAAACGTCTCATTTGCCACTCACTTGGCGGTGCCTCGCATCGAAGACGATGATGGTGGATTTCTTGGTCGTCGATCAACCTTCGGTATACAACGCCATACTCGGCCGACCCTCTCTAAGTCTCCTTCGGTAGTGGTATCCACATATCATCTCTCACTAAAATTCCCACCAGAGTCGGGAGTAGGAGTGTCAAATGGAGATCGGCCAAGATGCGAGGCGTTGTTACATGATAGCGTGAAAGGATCGGCCAACAAAAATCCAATCGACGTCTCAACGATTGAATCGTTGGACCCTCGGCGAGAGTCATGAACGAGGACACCCCTGGGTTGAAGACCTCATCCCGGTCCCCTTGGTCGAGACGGATGCATCGAAAGACGATGTACGAATTGGCTCGTCTCTACGGTCCCCCTTGAAAGATAAGGCGATAGCCCTACTCGTAGGTACAGCCGACGTATTCGCACAGGTGCCATGACGATATGCATGGGATTGACCCATCGGTGATGACCCACCGGCTCAACGTCGACCGTCATTCGACCGTCCGATGAAGCGACGCCAGCTCGGCCCGAACGATATGCCATCATTGAAGAAGAAGTCGAGAAACTCCGTCGAGGCCAATTTCATAGAAGAAATACACTATCCAGAATGGGTGGCGAATGTCGTGCTGGTAAAAAAGTCCAACGGGAAGTGGCGAGTCTGTATCGACTATACTGACCTAAATAAAGCCTGCCCAAAGGATAGCTTTCCGCTTCCGAGGATAGATCAGCTAGTAGATAGTACGGCCGGACATGAGCTTCTGAGCTTCATGGATGCGTATTCGGGATATAATCAAATTGTAATGCACCAAAATGATAAATCAAAAACTACCTTTGTCACCGACAAAGGTCTTTATTGTTAGAGTGATGCCATTTGGCTTGAAGAATCTGGTCTATGCAACTTATCAAAGATTAGTTAACAAAATCTTTGCTGGCTTATAGGTCGAACCATGGAAGTATACATCGACGACATGCTTGTCAAAAGTATACACGCGACGGATCATGTAAATGATCCGGAAGAAATGTTTCTCATCCTACGGAAGTATCGGATGAAGTTAAATCAGAATAAATGCGCTTTCTAATGAGCTCCGGAAAGTTCCTCGGCTTCTTGGTTAGTCAACGAGGAATAGAAGCAAACCACGAGAAGATAAAGGCTTTGGTCGAAATGGAATCCCCGAAAACCATTAAGGACATCCAAAGGTGACGGAAGGGTCGCGGCACTTAATCGGTTCCTATCCGAGCCACGGATAAGTGTCTCCCTTTCTTCAAGCAGTTGAAAGGACAACAAACAATAAGATGGACGGAAGAATGCGAAGAGGCGTTTCAACAATTAAAATCATATCTCGGTTCCCCGCCTCTCTTATCAAAACCAGAGTCGCGAATCCACCGCTCTGTATCTAGATGTCAAGAATCCAGACGATTAGCTCGGCTTTGATATGAGAATCCGAAGGAAAGCACGGTACTTAGGTATATTACGTTAGCAAAGCATTATTGCCGTGAACAAGATACCCAAACTTGGAAAAAGTAGCCTTGGCACTAATAACTTCCTCTCGCCGACTCGGTAGTATTTCCATGCCCATACTATAATCGTGATGACCGATCTACCTCTTCGCCAAGTTTTGCGAAATCGAAGCTTAGGTGACTCACGAAATGGGCTATCGAGTGAGTGAGTTCGATATTCGATCTGGCCGAAGGCGCAATCAAAGGGCAGCATTTGTTGATTTCATTGTCGATGGAACCCCACCAAATGATCTCCCGGTCGATGATATGCCGACGGATGTTATCGCCAGCAACGGCCATCCATTCTGTGTCCCCCCTGCCCGATTCCTGAAACTATTTGTCGACGGCTCTTCCAACTCGAAGGCAAGTGGGCCGGGATTGTACTAAAACCCCGATCATACTTACATACAATATGCCTTGCGACTTGGATTCCAAGCCTCGAACAACACAAATGGAATATGAAGCATTGTTGCTCGGTCTCAGGCTTCACGGCTAGCATGGGAGTCACGCATCTAAGTGTATTCGGCGATTCTCAATTGGTCGTTAATCAAGTGACGGGAGTATATCGGACACGGAAAGACCGGTTAAAAGCGTACATGGAGAAAGCGACAGAACTTATCAATGGATTTCAACTTTGTCGGGTCACCGGATCCCTCGTGCGGAGAACGGCAAAGCCGACCTATTAAGAAGCTCGCCTCTGCCGATGAAGATGACATACCCAGTCCGTCCCCGTCGAATACGTCGATAAACCAAGCATTAATGAAGGGATTACCAAGGCCGTCAATGCCATCGACTCGGAACCATCTGGATGGATCCAATCCGCCAATACACGACAAGGGGGAATCGCAAGATCGTCTTTTCAAGTTCCGAGCTTCCCGTTACACCATACTCAACGATACCCTCTATAAGAAAGGATACTACGCTCCGTTGCTTCGGTGCCTCACACCGGTGAGGCGAATTACGTCTTACGAGAAGTCCATGAAGGAATCTGCGGAAACCACTGCGGAGGAAGGTCTCTCGCCCACAAGGTTTTACGACGGGATACTGCGGCCCACTATTCAACACGACGCTCGCACGCTCGTCCGAAAATGCGACAAATGTCAACGATTAGCTGCAATCCCGAGACGAGCCCCAGGCGCTAACACCATGACGGTCCCGACCCTTTGCACAATGGGGTATTGACATCATCGGTCCACTCCCGATGGGAAAAGGTCAAACCAAGTTCGCCGTGGTAGCAGTGGATTACTTTACGAAATGGGCCGAGGCCGAGCCATTAGCCAAAATAACCGAGCAGAAGATCACCGAGTTCGTCTGGAAAAACATTATCTGTCGGTTCGGAGTACCCCATACCATTATTACGGATAATGGAAAACAATTCGACAACAGGAGTTTTCGCGAGATGTGCCACAACCTCAGAATCAGAAACGTCTATTCCTCACCTCATCACCCTCAAACTAATGGGCAAGTCGAGGCGGTTAATAAGATTGTCAAGCGAAAGCATCTTCGACAAAGCTTGACCGAGCAAAGGAGCGTGGGCGGAGGAGCTCCCGAAAATTCTTTGGGCCTACCGAACCACAGCCCGAACCGCCACAGGAGAAACCCCCTTTTCACTCGCTTACGGTTCGGAAGCCGTCACTCCCGTTGAAATCGGCCTGCCTTCGGCCCGAATCACTTCATTCGACGAGGATGAAAACGAAGAACTCCTCGCACTCGGACTCGATCTCCTGGACGAGCGAAGGGAATTAGCACGACTGCGTACAGAAGCCCGACAACGACAAGTGGCACGGTTTTACAATGCCCGAGTTAAGATCAGACGATTTCGGATGGGAGATATGGTTCTCCGAAAAGTATTTCTGAATACTAAGGACATTGGGTCGGGCACATTAGGACCAAACTGGGAAGGACCTTATATTGTCTCGGGTACCATCCGGCCAGGAACATACCAATTGGAAGATCTAAACGGGCAATCGCTGCCTCATCCGTGGAACGCTGAACATCTCAAGATTTACTATCCTTAAACTCAATGTAAAATCTCTGAATGAAGCAAGATCAATGCCGAGTCAAATAAGACAAAAAAGTGTTTTCTATTCATTCATCTACCACATCCGAGTACAAAAAAAAAAAAAAAAAAAAAAAAAAAAAAAAACTTATAAGGGGCCCTGCATTTTCTTTCATGGAGTCGGAGCGGTCCCTGAAGCATTCTCACAAATGCCGACCTCTTCCCCACCAAAGTGAGTTCGGCGGTGGCATCCAGCTCCGATTCCAAGGCTCCACCCTCAATTTCCGAGATCAAGGTCGGGAAAAGATTTCTTTATCTCCTTAATGCATTCAAGAAATCAAAACTGAAACAAGCGATCCCTCTCATCCTCGAACTCCTCGGATTCAAGAAATGCTTGGACGGCTTGATCCCTCGCTTTCTCGGCCTCTTGAGTCTTCTCGTTGGCCTGCTGGATAAGCCCCGCCGCCTCATGCTTGGCTCGAGCCAAGTCGTCCGCGCAAGCAGCGTGGACTGTGAGAACTCGTCGGGTTTCCTCTTCAGCCCTGGAAAGAAGAACCGATACCAGGCCAACTTCGGCTTGCGTTTCTTCAAGGGCTCTCTGGAGAAAGCCTGCCTTCGTCCTCGGCCCAAGACTTTTCGGGCGAGGGCCTCCCCATCATCAAAATACCTGGCCCGAGTTTCGGCCTCTTCACGACGCCCTTCAATGACTTAGACAAAGGGTGCGGTACCGATGGGTCGAAGACAATTCCTTGCTGGCCTTGACTAAGCAAGGAGCGAGTTCAAAAAGCACCCGTGCCGCATGACCAACGGTTTGCGACGAAGGGCGTTGTAGAGGCCGATGAACTCTTTCTCGCTCCCATGGGCTAAGGCCCGAGGAACCATCCCCGATACCACCTTCGCACACGGACGGCCCCTCTTGACTCGTCTCCTCCCCTCTCGAGGATGCGGTCCTCGCCTCTTCCTCCCCCCCCGGAAGATGCGGCCCGACTTCTTCCTCTCCTCGGGACCTCCGTCGAAATGTGTTCCGAGTCGGGTGCCGCCCGAGGTTCCGAGGCCGTGGTCACCGTCACTTCTACCCTTTCTTCCGGTCGAAATTACGACAACGGGGGAGCGGAGAAGAACCCACGTGTTCTTTTTCCTTCCGTACCATTCTCTGTCTCTTCGGTGGCCGAGGCTCGACAGGAGAACGGTCGTGGAGGAGCCTTCAACTTTGAAATCATCCTAGGAGGAGGACGAGCCCCGGTCATCTTTGAAGGGATCGGTTCGGAGGGGGTTGGCTCGGAAGGGGCTGCCTCAGAGGGGGCTGACTCGGGAACAATCCGCAAATGAGGACGAGCTTCAGGCAAATCTAAAATAAAAGAAAAAGAAAGGATTTCAAGTCGGGAAAAGTCGAAGATACACAAAGGCACATTCTCAATTACTCAGTGTAAGTCTAGACTGCGAGGTGAAGACGCTCCATTTGTAGAAGCACTTTCCAGGGACCTATCTGGATCAAGCTTCCTCAACTCTTTGATCCGGCCGAAGCACCGCACCGAGCTTTTGCCGCTTCTTGGGGATGTCTGTCAGACACAAACTCGTCAGACTCAGTATAGTATAAAAAAAAAATAGAAGGGCAAGAAGGGAGAGCCAGGTCACCTACTCTTTGAAATGACCGAGGGACACGAGCCTCGTAGGACCCGGACTCGGCCGACTCCCAACGGCCACAGCCCAAAACCAACGCTCTCTCCAGTGTTTGTTAGAAGTGGGAGGGTCGGTTATTGAGGAGCCGCCTCGCCCCGCCAAGCAAATGAAGACGTAAAAGCCGGATAGTTTGGATTCACGCGCACTTGGTATAAATGAAGGAATTCGTCGGCCGATAACGGCGGCCATTCCATCCATCTCATGATGACTAAGTTCCTCCACCCATTCGAACTATTTGCCCCGTATGCCATCCGAATTCGGGATAAAACTCCACGGACAATGGGTTGAAGGGCGAGGCATGAAGCCACATTGCATCGAGACTTGGTAAATCGCGACCGCCCCGGAGGAGGATGATCCTACGGTGGCTCGGACGAGGGAGATAAGTGATAACTGATTCGGGGATATGATACCCGATTCGGATTCTGTCTAAATCCGCCTCAGTTAGAACCGAAGGAACCGGTCCGCTCAGGTCATCCCCCGATCCTTCTCCCTCAGACTCGGCACGCGCCGACTTATCAGCAGGAGCCGACTTAGAGGTTCCCTCGGCAATCACTGCCTCTTCTTCTTCCTCCTCTTCTTCCTCTTCTTCCTCCATGCCCCTTGAGACAGTTGGGCCTTCCCGGACGGGTTATCAAAGAAGATCCACCCAGAAGGGTTGACGGAGAGGGGCGCTCTGCCGGACCTTCGGTGACCGCTCGAGAGAGAAATGCGGCGTTAGCATCAACGCCATCTCCGTTAATAAAGAAGGCGATTCCGAACGTTCCAAAAACGCCGCGCTTCGCCTTCGTTCTCAAACTCCTTCTGGGGACTTTGAGAACCCTAGTCGCCATTATCACTAAGTAAAGAGGAAGGAGAGACTCACCGGAAGGAGGGAGAAAACGGAAATGGCGAAGAGTGCCGTGACAACGAAAGAGGAAGGGAAGGAAAGGAAAGACCGAAGACCGGAAAAGCTTCAAGAAAAATGAAAAGCGGAACGGCAATAATAATTTGAAATGCGGGGCCCTTACCCTTTTATAAGATTGCCGTCGCCGGAAGTAATTAATGAGGAAATGATTCGACGCTTTGCATCGACTCCCGGCTCGACACGTGGCGCACGTCGACCGACGACAAAACGCCCTAGCTACGTGTCCAACCCTTATTGGCGGGATGAGCGACTTGACGGTTCTTGCGGCGCATGCGTTGTCGGCCCAAATCGTCTCCTATCAAAGACAAAGACACGGGATGCATTAAATGTACTTAGTGCCTCGGACCGGTCATGAACAGACTCACAACTCGTTACTCCCGAGGTGTCACGTGAGACACACGGAGTAAGGGGGCTTCTTGTTGGGGACAAAAATACTAAGTCCAGTGACTCGGATCTGGTTCCTCGGCTTGGGAAGCACTACGTCGGATCCGAGGCGAGGCACGTCGGATCCGAGACGGGATTGAGAGCTCTATAAACCGAGACGAAAGTTAACTCGCCTCGGACGAAGGACCGAATCCGAGCGACATCGGTAGACCCTCGTAACAAACCACCAGGAGGGACAACGCGACATCAGATTTCGTTCCAAACATTTTGGGATAAGATCCCTGATCCCGAAGTCCGCGGGATCGGACGAAGATCGCGGACGGGCGCCACCCGATGTCCGTGATCCTAGGAAGAGAATCCTCTTCCGATTACATGATATCAGGAGAAGAATCCTCCTACGATTAAACGCTTAAACAATTATAAAAAAGGAGGCTTTCATCACCTAAAAGGTACGCACAAATTTCTCATCGAAGCTCCCTCAATACTGTAAGACCCAGATTCCTAGCCTGACTTTGGCATCGGAGGGTCCCCTGCTCTAGCCAGGGTCTCCTTTGTCTTCTTCTTGTGCAGGTGATTGAAGGTCTACAGAGGATCAACCAGATTTTTGCATCAACAGTTACTAATGCAATATTTCAAATTAAAGTAATTCTAATTTCACACACAATGAGACTAAGTATGCTAGAGTTCACATCAACATGTAGATCATGTATACTAAGGAATCTAAACACATAACATGAGATTTTCAAGTAAGCATGATAAATTCAACAAACTATCACTAAATTATGAAATCCGACAAAAAGTTTGAAGGGAATTCCTCACCTTTCGAGTCAGATGGCCTTCAAATGTCACAAAAATCATATGATCATACCTTGGGGTTAAACTCTACCCTAGATTATAAAATTTACTTGGCTAGGTCAAATCACTACGCACTTTGTTTGCATTAATTTAAAGATAAGGTTTAATCTACAATCTAAAACTAGATTTACTTAAAACTTGTATAGTGGTCAATGAAAAATGAAAATTCATACGTAGAGAATGATGAGGGACCTACCTCTCGGATTGGATTTGAGTGGGATTGACTCAGATCACCTCGATTTTGCACAAACCCGACTCAAGCACAACACGATGGATATTTGGCTTTCTTCCTAACCCAACGATTTGCCCCACCACGTTCCCCCATGTTGGCTAGCTGGAATTGACCTCAAACAGGTCCCTCTCAGTGCTAGACTAAATGAATTTCACCAAGTCAACTCAGCAGTGACTTGGTGCAATCCTATCAAACTCGAGCTCAACTCTGCAGAATGTTGACTCAAATTGGCTTTGTTCTCGGGCTAGCTAGATAATGCAGCTTCCCAACAAGGCTTTTGGTGTGTGTTAGATTGAACTCGCCCTGAAAAAGGCCCAACTTAGCCCAAGACTCGAAGGTTTTTGATGAGTTGACTCGGTAGCGCCCCGACAAAGAACCAATGGCTCCATGACTCGTGAAACAAAGACTTTCATTCAAAGCTGAGCTTCGCACGCATTTCCTAGGTTGATTGCATATGCAATTTGAATGTCAGATCACGTGGCGTCCACTGTGATGCTTGGAAGGATGATCCATTCAGTCCATCAGGTGTAACTTGGTCAGGTTAGATAAGACCTAAAAAATGAAGTGGATTTGATAGTTGGGTGGACCGCGTTCATCACGAATTTGTTAGGGATCCTCACCGTTGAAACTTTCCTAGAACTGGTTTGATGGAGAGTTCCTATCATCATTTTGATGATGGTGGCCCTAACGTAAACAACGGTTATGGCTTTGCCATTTATTTGAAACAGGTGAGGGAAGGAGACTCCTCACATTCGTTTGGGTTAGCAGGGGCTAGTTATTATTATTATAATAAATTTTTAATGATGTGGGGTTCGCTCGTGACATTTGTATGATGATTGGATCGACCATCAGATCGGTCAAATCCCATGGAGTTATGGTTTAACAATAATGGAAAAGGTTTGTCGCGCCCAACTTTTTTACAAAAATTGTGGCAGTTATGGGATTGAGGGAACAAAATTTGTGGCTAAAATGCAATTTGCGACGGATTTGGACCGTCACAAATAAACTCAGATTTTGCGACGGATTTTGGTCTGTTGCAAAGTACGTATTTTTTACTTTTGCGACGGATAAGTCCGTCGTAAATTGTCTTTTGCCCTGACCCTGTGTATTTGCTTTTGCGACGGACAAGGGTCCACCGTAAATTAAAATTTGCACCTGTTTTTTTTTTTTTTTTTTTTTATAATATATATATATATATATTTATAATAGAATATGGTGGTAAATTATTTTATTATAATATAAGAAGTGTTTTTAATAGAATTTCAGTGCATTAATTGTATTTATTTGCATTTAAGATTATTTTTGTATCAATTAATTGAATGCTACGAATTTTTTGTTTTGTTTTTCATATCAAACGAGTGGAAACTATAATTATTATTATTATTATTTTGCTTTAAAACGGATATTTAAATGCTTTAGAATATCACTCAAAAAATCCCACCATTCATCGTTTGTATTTTAGGAAATGAAGTTTGAAAAATATTTTGATTAAAAAGAATCGATATTTGGACATATAATTGACATTTTGAAAAAGAAAATCGAGAGGTTTAAAAAAATCTATGATTTTGAAAAAAAAAATCATTGAGAAATTTATAAAAAAACAATTATTAATGTTTGAGAAAATTTGAGATTTTGAAAAAAAAAACAAAACTATGATTTAATTAAAAATCAAGATTTTGAAAAAAAAAATTGAGTAAATTTGATAATTTTGAATAAAAATAGATATTGAAAAAATGATAATTTGAAAAATAAAATTGAAACGATTAAAATATTTGTGAAAATTTTGATGAGTTTCAGAAATATATATATATTGAAATTTTTTTTTGAAAAGTTCGGGAAAAAAATATTTTAAAAGAAAATGGAGAAGCTTCAAAAATTGAAATTTTGAAGAAAAAAAATTCGAGATTTTGACAAAAAACTGATATTTGAAAAGGAAAATTGAGAATTTCAAAAAAAAAAAAAAGAATTTGAAAAGAATTTAAAAATGTTTGAGAAAAAATGACATCGAAAAAAGAAAGTGATTCGAAAAGCACCGAGATTTTGAAGAAAAAATTATTGTTTTAAAAAATAAAATTGAAAAGTTGAAAATAAAATGGGAAGTTTAAATAAATTGTTAAGTTTCAAAAAAAAAAAAAAGATTTAGAGAAAATTTGAGATTTTGAAAATAAAAATTTAGAATTTGTATTTTGAAAATAAAATTGAAAAGTTTGATAACAAAAATGAGATTTTGTTAAAAGTTTTGAAAAATAAATAAAGATTAAAAAAATGGACATTTTGAAAAAAAAATGAGATTTTTAAAAAGAAATTGATATTTATAGGTGAAAAAATTAATATTTTTTTTATTAAATTAATAGGGACATCCACTAATTGAACCTCTAACTGTGTATGTACAAAAGCATTCACTCGTGAAGAAATGATAGCCCGGGTATAATGAAGTGTGATTGCAAGAAGAACTTACAATATTAATGATGAGATTGATCGGCCATCTTAAGGTTCATATGAACGGTCAAATACGTTCAGAACATACAAGTGAGGATAGAGAAAAAAAAATAAGCTCAATGTAACCTAAAACAAATTAGATCCGTTGAACAACTCTTTAAATGGGCATGATCAATTTATCTGGATGTAGACTAATTTTGGACAATCTAATCGTCTATATTAAAGATTAAATATAACTTCAGATGTTTAGATTACATTTTACTCAAATCTGATCGTTGAATCGCAATATATCGTATTGTTGATAAATCTTATCTACCTAATATCTTTCTCATATGAAACCTAATTTGGCGAGTAACTAGTCAAATCGAAGCTCTTGATTAGTAAAATAGAGTGAATGGATCAAATTTCTAAATTAGGCTAAATATTTAGATAAAAATCATGCCACAATTTATTGGCCTGGTGAAAACTTTATTGACGTTACTAAGTTTTGTGAGCCCCACCATGATGTATGTGTTGTATCCACACCATTCATCCATTTGAAGAGATCATTTTATGTGGTGGGGTCCACTTGAGCTATGGATTTATCTTATTCTTTGGCTCATGCCCTAAAATGATATCTCCAGATAGATGGACGGTGTGGATACAACACAAACATCATGGTGGGTTCAATCGAACTTGGACACATCACTTCGGTAGGGAATCCACATCTCCACTTGTTATAAAAACTCACTATTTTAGTAGTGTTTATATGCAATCCAACTTGTTGATAATGTAAAGAAGATCGAGATGAAGGGAAATTACAAAATCAAATTGATCCAAAACTTTTGTGACCTACAAAGGGTTTTTAATAGTTATTCATCACTGTTTTGATTGGTATAGGTGACATGAGATTTGGATCTTCATGTGATTTACAATAACATCCTAAAATATGATAGAAAAATATATGGACGGTGTGGATATATAGAAATAATATAAAGGTGGGAGACCTAGATCCATAGCTCAAGTGTTAGACTGAGTGAAAGATACCAGGTTTCAATAGTCTTGGTATCGATTCCATGTAGGGGGTGGCTAGAAGTGTGAATTGACGGTGAGTGTATTAACAAGCTAACAAAAAAAACTAAGGGTGTGTTTGGCCAGACCAATCCCATGGTATTAGGAGGGATAGAATGGATTTTAAGGTAATGATGGTGGTGTCAGTGTTTGTCCCTTGATCCCATGGGTTTGGGATAGCTCATGGGATATACAGCAGCCTGTCCCAAATGGATGAGTTTGCATCTACACTACTTCTTGTGGTGTGCCCCACTCATTATTTTATATTTACCTTAAAACAGATTTATGGCTAAATGTAGGTAAGCGAAAATGATGGACGGAGTGGATATCTCATTGATATCTTGGTGGGCCTTACATAGAGGTGAAAATTTACATTCTGGGATTGACAGAATCCATGTTAGCTAAGGACGGTGTTTACGAGGGCGAGATATATCCCACCATCCCAAACGGGGGATGGGATGAGATAACGTAAGATAGCCCTCCTAATATCGTCTAATGCCATATCCATCGCCCGGCCAAACACGCCCTAAATAGGAATATGATACCATGAGGTCAAGCTCATGGTGAGCCTGGTGGGCCCAATACATGATTATGAATGTTTTAATGGGAGGGCAGCCCTCTCAGCTATAGTATATGGTGTGGCCCACCCAAATATTGGATTGACTTTAATTTTAAGTTCATTGCCCACCATGGAATAATTCATATGACTGATGGGCAGATCCAAAGTTCAAGCGGACGCCACCATAGAAAAGAGTGGGACAGTGATAAAAAATTCTATGGCCCATAGAAGTTTTTAACGGTAGGTGTTTAATCCCTACTGTTTACTATGGCGGGGTCCACTCGAACTTTCGATCTTCCTCATATTTTGACTCGTGCTCTAAAATTAGTATAATAAAATGAATGGATGGAGTGGATAAACTCCCAGCATTCATAGTAGACCTCACAGAGTTGACCTAGTACGCACGCTATGCGTACTTGGAGGCTTGGTTCGCAAGGCAAATGCTCAAATCGGGGAAGCGAATGGCCTGGTAACCCACTATACTTATGAGACTGAGTAAACTCTGTGAGGTCCACCATAATTTTATGTATTTTATCCGCTCCGTCCATTAATTTTACCAGATAATTTTAGTACTTGAGCCCAAAAATGAAGCATATATAATGTTCAAATGGACCACACCACAGGTAACAGCTGAATTGAGCGTTTACTGTTGAAAATTTATTGGAGGCCACAGAAGTTTTGGATCAAGCTTACTTTTGTGTTTTCCCTTCATCCATTTCTATATGATCTTATGAACAGGTTGGATGACAAATAAACATCAATGTGGAGCCTAGCAAAGTTGCAAGGGTGGAAATCATCATCCCCACTGTTTCTGTGGTATGATCCACTTAATCATTAGATATGCTTCGATTTTGGGATCAACCCTTAAATTAGATGGAAAAACGTATGGACGGCATGGATAGACCACATACATTCAAAGTGGGCCCAACTGAGTTTACTCGATCGTACTGGGTAACTCAGTATGTAATCTTCCTAAGAAGTACTGAGTTACTGATTTCCGGACGCGGATTTCCCGGGAAGCCTTCTTGCCTGGAATGCTAGGTGGGGTCCGCTGTGATGTTTATGAGATATCCATACCGTCCATCCGTTTTGAGAGATAATTTTAGGTAATTCGAAAAAAATGAGGCGGATCCAAGATTTAAGTGGGCCATACGAGAGGGAAAACCGTGGAAAGAGTTTCTTATCGTTGAAATCTTCCTAGGATCCACCTTGATGTTTATATGCCATCCGAACCGTTTATAAGGTCATTCCAACTGGGATGAAGTGAAAACACCAAAAACCTAGCCTGATATAAAACATTATGGCCATACGAATGTTTCAAACGGTGGTCACTGAATATCCACTGTTTCCTCCCGTGCGGCTTACGTGAGTTTTGGATCCACCTCATTTTTGGTTGCATGTCCTGGAATGATCTCTCAAAACGGACGCACGGTGTGGATTTCTCATAAACATTACGGCGGCCCCACTTAGCGTACCAGCGCATGAACTTCCTGCGCAAGTCTTTCGCAGGAAATCCGCTCTCTTTCCTCTGTCTCTTTCTCGTACCTACTACCTACGCACCAGATCCGTCTCTCGGCCCTCTCCCCTCTCTCCACTCTCCTCTTTCTCTTCCTCTCGATCTCTCCCTCCTCTCTCTCTTCCTGTCGATCTCTCTTCTTGCTCTCTCTCTCTCTCTCTCTCTCTCTCTCTCTCTCTCTCCACCCACGTTCTTGTTGCCGAAGCCCTACCCACGCACGCCCCCCCTCTCTCTCTCTCTCTGAAGCTCGGTTGAGGTATCTCTCTCTCTCTTTCTCTCTCTCTCCCTCTCCCTCTCTCTCTCAATCTCTCTGATTTAGGGATTTGGGGATTTTGAAATTTTTGTTGGAGTTTTAGTGGGGATTGATCAGAAGTTCAAGGTATTCTAATTGCTGGAAAATTTGGACCAGCATTTATTCAACGGTCCATTGATGCTGTGTCCCATCTCCCAACAGATCAACGGCACAAGGATGATCTCCAACTTGCAATAGGTACGCCCACACATCCCATCTCCCACAGATCAACGGCCTGGTTGAATGTGGTCCAATGTGTCCATGGCTTGGATATGCAGACTAGAGTGTCCATTCACCTAAGCCCGAGTCTCCTAACATATCCAATGGTCCGGATCACCAAACTGATGTGTCCAAGATATGCAATGGCATGGACTAACATTTGTAACATCCAGTTGTGGTCCATGTCAGGCCAGGTGACGTCAAAAAAGTCCAAAGAAGTATCAATCAGTTCCAAATAAGCAACCCACATGCATCTTCCCAGTGTGGGGTCTTAAAAAATGCACGACAATGCATGTGGGGTCTTTAACACAGCTAAGAACTCAAATTGGGTCAACGGAGCCCCATGTAATGATCATCCAACCATAATGAAACTGGGGTTGGGGCCTTAGCTCTCCTCCTCCTCTGATAAACTCGTGTAGGTGCTCAGATGCTCTCATCAACTCCCCTTGGCTGAGAAGAGTTTGCCTTTGCCAAAATAAAACTATGATAACGCTCTAGAAGATTCGGGTCTAGTCTCTGATGCTCGTTGTCGGTGATCCAAGTGCTACTTGACTCTGGCCGGTTTTTCTACTTAACAAGATACTTTTGAAAACCTCCATGTTTGGTGGAAACCACATGTTCATCCAAGATACCTTATATCTCTTCTCTTTTGGTAGGCATGGATGGTAAATGAGGTAAAAAAAATGAGTAGGCTGGTTTGGCAAGAGCCACGGGTCATGAAATGGATCGGGAGCACCACTATCTAGATCAATGTGAGGGTCGGGGGAAGGGCTAGTGGGTGAAAGTGTTGGACCTTTAAATGACACAAGATGTTTCACATTGAATGTAGAACCAATGCCCATACTAGGTGGAAGATACACAACATATGCATTAGAACCCAATCTTTTCAGTATCTTATAAGGCTCAATAGTACGGGCTTGTAATTTCTTTACTGCCACTTGCAGAAACCGTTTTGTCCTTATTCGAACCATCATATAATCTCCTATGAATTCCTTATACTTGTGATGAGAATCAACAAATATTTTATACTTTTCATTGCTCATGGTAATCTATTTCTTAATTTCATTATGCAAATCATGAATATGCCATTCAAATGTATCTGTAGACTTTGATGGCCCATGGGAGACTGACATGAGAATTAGATCTACAGGCTTCCTAAGCATGTAACCATGAACTACTTCAAAAGGACTTATGCCTATCGGCCTATTGATTGAACTGTTATAAGCAAACTCCGCAACTGGTAAAACCAAATCCTAAGTCCTAATACGACCACCCACAAGACATCACAATAGGTTACCTAACTTTGATTGACCACTTTCGTTTGATCCTCAGTTTGTTGGTGGTATGCTATCAAGAATTGGAGTCTTGTACCCATCATATGCGAAAGTGTCTTCTAAAAATAACTCATGAACCTCACATCTTTATTAGATATGATGGTCTTCGGCAAACCATGCAAGTGAACCACCTCTCCAAAGAAAAGCCTGGCAATTTTGGAGGCATCTGATGTTTTGGAAAATGGAAGAAAATGAGTCATTTTTGAAAAATGGTCTACCACCACAAAAATGGAATTGTGATTTTTGTTCATCTTGGAGTGTGTGGAACTGGCAAAGGCGTATATAACCCGATATTTTGCTTTTTCTGCTTTGCCAGCTGACAAGTCCTATATTGCCTAATAAATTTGGCAACGTCTCGCTTGAGACCGGGCCAATAAAATTTATCCTCAACAAGAGCAATAGTCTTGTCTCTACCAAAAGAACCGGCTACTCCAACATGAAGCTCCCAAACTAGAAAATCCCGTAGGGAGGTGCGGGGAATGCTGAGTCTGTCACCTTTGAATAAGAACTCATCAATTAGGACAAAGCCATTGTCGCTCCTCGATTGGTCACCCAAAAGTGATGTGTACACCTTCCCAAAATCTAGGCACAGAATATTCTTCTTTCAAATGATTGAACCCAGTGACTTCCACGCTCATGGATTGAATTAACACCGCTCTACGGCTAAGGGAATTAGCATGTTTGTTCTCGACCACGGGCTTGTGTTTTAAAACAAAAGCATACTCTTGGAGAAACTCAACCCACTTGGCATGCCTTAGGTTTAATTTCTTTTGGAAGTTGAGGTATTGCAATGCCTCATGGTCAGAAAACAGGGGGAACTCTTGTGGTAGTAGGTAATGTTGCCAATGTTGCAAGGATAGCACTACTGTGTAGAATTCCTTGTTATAGGTGGAGTATCGTTGTTTTGCCTCGTTGAACTTCTCACTAAAATAGGCAACATGATGCCCTTTTTGACTAAGTACTCCACCTATACCTATACCAGATGCGTCACACGAAACCTCGAATATTTTAGAAAAGTCAGGAAGACACATAACAAGAGCTTCAATCATTTTAGCTTTAATCTCTCCTTGAATACTTTGAAGGTAGCATTAGTCCATTTGAACTCTCCATTTTTAATGCAATCCGTGATAGGAGCTATAACGGAACTAGAGCCTCAAATGAACCGCTTATAAAAAGTAGCCAAGTCGTGGAAGCTACGCATCTCATGAATGTTTTGTAGTTTGCAGTTTGGGCCAACTTACTCTAGCCTTGATTTTCTCGGGTTCCGTAGACATGCCCTCAGATGAAACAATGAACCCTAAGAAGATAACTTTATCAGACATGAAATAATACTTCTTCAGGTTGGCATATAGCTTCTTATTTTGAAGGACACTACAAACTTGCCTCAAATGGTGGTGTTGTTCCTTGGAGGTACTATAAATGAGGATATCGTCAAAATATACCACTAGCAACTTACCCATAAAGGGCCTCAACATCTGGGTCATCACTCTCATAAACGTACTCGGAGTGTTAGTCAAGTTAAAAGGCATGGCCAACCACTCGGATAAGCCCATCCTTTGTCTTGAAGGCTGTCTTGCATTCATTTCATGTGCGAATATGCATATGATGAAACTCACTTTTGAGGTTAATTTTAAAGAAGATCATGGCACTGGCCATCATATCCAACATGTCGTTAAGATGCGGTATAAGAAATCGATACTTGACTGTGATCTTGTTGATTGCCCGACTGTCCACCCACGTGTGCTACATGCCATCTTTTTTAGGCATGAGGAGGGCTGGCATGTCACATAGACTCAAACTTTCTTGAATGAACCATTTCCGAAGAAGCTCATCAACTTCTTCAATTCCGCATGCTCCGTGAGGTTCATTCGGTAGTGGGGGAGGTTTGGTAGAGTCGACCCGGGGACTACATTGATAGCATGCTGAATGTCTCGCATGGGTGGAAGCTCATTCCGTAGATCCTCTGGGAAACATCGTGAAACTCCTCCAATACCGTAATCACCTTTGGTGGCAACTCTACGTTAACCTAAGAGATAACCTCTCTCGCCACAAGGGCGTACACCACCGAATAAACTCTAGCCTCTCTTTCAAACTCTTTGGCGTTTATTATGTGAAAAGACTCTCTTTCAAACTCTTTGGCGTTTATTATGTGAAAAGACTTAGGTTGAGGCTTCTTTAAATCTTTTGAGTCACCATTCTTTTTAGGGGTGCTTTTGGTCTGGAGAGGATTTAACCTGATCCTCTTACCTTTGTAAATAAAAGTAACACGTATTCGAACGACCAAATAGTGTCATATCACGATCATACAACCAAGGTCTGCCTAAAATGATATGGCCTACATCTATAAATAGGCAAAACATCACACCACAATGTGTCTTTACAGGAAGAAAACTGAATGGGAACAAGGCACCGCTAAGAAACTAGTATCGAGGATGCATCAACCTTTGAAACTCGATAGGGCTGAGGATTAGGGACGGGCTTCAAACCCAAACAAGATATAGTGCTAGTGGAGACCACATTGGTACAACTGCCACTATCAAGTATTACTCTACAGTTTTTGTTGCCACACTTGGTGTAAGCATGGAAAATTGAATTCCTGTGGCCATCATCACTTTCTTTGGCTTGGGCCAAGGCGCATCTTACAACCGTAAGTGGCGTGGCCTCAACTTCTTCAGCTTTTTCATCACTAACATCAACTTTGGGCTCATAGACTTCTTCTTCTTAATCGCCCTGGTCATTCCCACCCAACTCGCAAATCACGAGGGCCTTATTTCGCTCTTTTATAGGGCTTTTTTATGCAAAATGGCTGTATCCTTGGCAGTCGTAACACCGCGCTTGCTCACCTCCCCTCGAGCTAGTAATAGCTAAACTTTTACCCTTCACATCCCAGTTGTTGGACGAAGTGCCGGTAGGGGCATTAGGATGACTCACAAAATTAGGCTTAATTCCTTGGGGAGTGGCCTTGACATTGGAATCGTGTGAGCCGAATCACCTCATGAATTGCAGTTTCAGATACCGCTCGTGTTCTTGCACCACTTGATACGCATGCTCTAAGGTGTTGATGTCATGAGGAATGAGCTCCCATTCTAAAGCAAGAAAGGGTCACTAACGGGTCTTCCTTGATGTTACATCGCATCATATACTAATCAAATTTTGCGATGTAATCAACCATGGGCATAGATCCCTGATGGAGGGACTACCTCTGATCCACAAGCCTCTAGCGGTAAGTGAGGGGAATATATTTTTCCTTTAAGATCTCTTTCATCTTAGTTCACCGTGAGATTGGATCTTCACTAGACCTCTCAATCTTTTGCTCAACATTTGTCCAAAACAGCGTGGCTTAACCCACCAACTTCATCTTGGTGAACATTACCTGACGGCTATCAGGCATGTAGTACCACTCAAAATAATATCCATGTTTGCATGCCAGTCAAGGAATGCCTTTGGGTCCAAACGACTATTATAACTCGGGGCTTCAATCTTTTCGCTCTTCATCACTCGCTCATCGGGATCGGGGTGGGTTTGGTACTCTCTAAGGGACGATTAGGTACACCCCCCACCACAGCCAACACCTCGGCCACACCCTCTCTCACGTATCCACCTTGACCTCTCGCCCGGGGGTTGGTCATATTCCAAAATTTCACGGTCTGCGTGGAGGCATGTTTCCAACTCGATCATTCGAGTATTGGTCTTATTCCGGAGGGCTGCCAATTGGTTACCAGTGGTTCTACTTTGGTCCTCAGTGGCCATGATGCGGTTATTGATTACATTGATAGCCTTGGCAAGCTGTTCCGAATTTATTATGGTGTGCAGACCAAAACCACGCCCGCTATGAGTGAGCATAAACTTGGTACGCTAATCGGGAATGACTGACAACTAAATTCCCTAAATGCAATGTGATGAAGATGGAAAAAATTGCTAACTGCAAACGTGACAACATCCTAGGCTCTGATACCAAAATTTGATGCAAGATGGATGGCCTAAACTAGGATGATGCAAATAAATTAATTAACAGATTAACAGAGTAAATCAAAACATAAAATAAAGCCAATCTACCACAAATTTAGAGAAATCAAATATTCAATTAAGATCAAGTTCATGACTACATCACAATCCCGCTATTTGATCATAAATGGCCCAATGTAAGGTAGAAGTTTCATTTAGCATAAGATTCGTTTTAGATTCGAGGATTTAATTACTCTTTACTAGGGTTTTATAAAATAGAGAAGAAGAGAAATGATCAATGAGAGGGATGCCGTTTGGCTATACGGACATTGTATGGATAGGTCCATGTAGTGTATAAGCACGTCCGTACAGTCAAACGGACGATGTGGTGGGGCTGGTTCGGTTTGGTCGATGATGAGTTGGGTCGATGATAATGGAGTTGGGGTTTGAGAAAGAAGAGAAAATATTCAATGATAAAAGATGGTTTGAGAGAGAGAGAGAAGAAAGAAATACCTTGATAGGAATAAGAAAGATAACTTGGAATCACTCCATGGCTTCACACCAAATTCCATTCACGTGAAGTTTTCTTGCTCAAAAGAAAGCAATGTAGAAAAATTCATTTAATATGTCCATCATCTCAAGTCTTGAGTCTCAAACAAGTATATATAGGAAAACCTAAGCAAACCCTAAGTCTAGAACTATTCTTGACCATTCGAATCTATCAACGGTCAAGATCAAAACATAAATCTCTAATAACTTAAAATAAAATTGAAAAATAAAGCAGAAATAAAGATGTGCCACACGACATAAGGATGATCACCAGCATGCAATAGGTACGTCCACACGTGATCAACGGCTTGGTTGAATGTGGTTCAACGTATCCATGGCTCAGATGTGCAGACTAGAGTGTCTGTACACTTAAACCTGAGTCTCCTATCATATCCAATAGTCTGGATAATCAAATTGATGTGTCTAAGATATGCAACGATATGGTCTAACCTTTGTAACATCTAGATGTGGTCCAGGTTAGGCAAGGTGACGTCCAAAAAGTCCAAAGATGTATCAATTAGTTTCAAATAAGCAACCCACAATCCACATGCATCTTCCTAGTGTGAGGTCTTTAAAAAATGCACAACCATGCATGTGGGGTCTTTAACGCGGCTAAGAACTCGAATTGGGTCGACTGGGCCCCATCTAATGATCATCCAACCATAATGAAATTGGGGTTGGGGCCTTAGCTCTCCTCCTCCTCTGATAAACTTGTGTAAGTGCTCGGATGCCCTCATCAGTAAGCCACAATCCTAGTTGGGTGTTAGCAAGGGCGATTGGCTTTGTTGCTAAATGGGACTCCGTGTAAGGGTGGGGAGAGTGTTGATTATATTTTGTTGTTATTTGTGGGGTTTTTTTTTTTTTGGTGTTTTGTTTCCTTTGTATAGTTTTGGTGATTTCTTGGCACTCTTCTAATAAAATTGTTGTTACCTTTCACGACACACACACACACACACACTTTTTAAAATAAAATATTTTATAATTTAAATTAATTTTTCTTATAAAAACATATTAATACACAAGCCTGTGGCTCACCTAATTAGCTAGCCATCCTATTTCAGGCCAAGAACATAGGCAATGAGTCTTGCATGATGAATGGTTTGGATCTTGCATGTGTGCCATGGGGCACTTGCGCCCACGAGTAGGGATCACAATTGGTTGTGTCGGCCTGCAGTTGAAATGGCCCAATCTGATTTTGAGGCAGGTTTGGGGAAAGCTAAATAGGTAGTGGTTGTGGTCGGGCTTGGGCTATAAATTGTGGCCCACTTGGTCTCTTCCGTAACTCAGGTAGGTATGTGGGTGGGGTAACTTTCACTAACCAAGTATCATGTCTGGGCATAACAAAAAAATTGCGGTGAGAAGATGATATCAACCATATGATTTTGCCTTTACATTGGACCTCTCACTTTTACTTTTAACCATCCATTTGGTAGTCGCTAACTATATGGTTCGGATTGATTGTTCCATGAGATTTTAAATATATGCTCCATCCATAATGGGACCCACCATTTGGATGGTCTGGATAACTGTATGTCGGTGCTACATGTGAGGAGGATGAATTATTGCTATTTTCTTAATGGTGCAAAACTAACACAAGAGTCTTGCCCTTGTGGATAAAGTTGTTCCTGCATGCGGTGTTTGATTAGTGCAAGTCACACCCCTCCCAAGTGTACCTATATGAGTCAGGCTCTTGTTGAACCCTACCTGATCTGCCCTGCTGATATAGGTTATTAATGGGGGCCAGATGA
The DNA here is from genome assembly GCA_030180095.1 of Magnolia changhungtana. NCBI lineage: Eukaryota > Viridiplantae > Streptophyta > Magnoliopsida > Magnoliales > Magnoliaceae > Magnolia > Magnolia changhungtana. The sequence continues at coordinate 621,986 of JASAUF010000564.1, read as the reverse complement.
CCCTTCCCAACCCAAAATAAAATTATAGAAGATAAGTACAGATACATACATGTCTATGTGACTCCTAATTGGACCACGTTGGGCATACCTTTAGCTCCATTTTCCATTCTTTAAACCGAGTTTGGTTTCTTTTGAGTCGGGTCATTCAACTAGATTATGAGTAAATGGGTCGGGCTTGGGCTTGATAAATTTTAACTTGGTTGGGTCATGCCATAGGGTAATTGGTTGCCGGTCAGGTTAGGATGGAAGTCTTGGTCCATTTAGTAAACGTGCCAGGTTAGGATGGAAGTCTTGGTCCATTTAGTCAAAATTCAATGTGTGATTCTTCAACGAACAGGCCTCGATTGTGGTCCACAAAGAGGTGGGTTTGCGAAGCTCCACACGAGGAATGCTGTATTTGTTCTGGGCCTACAGCGTAGGCACTTGTTTGCAGGCCCCGTTGGCCCAACATCAATGGATCAAAACACCTGGAAATTCCTGGTGAGAGTTGCCAAGCAAGTGGATCACGTCACCACATCAGATCATGCATCAAGTGTATCAGAGCTTTTGTGGGGCAGCTTTGTCTGGCAGGAGAAGGATTTCTGTCAGCCAGTGATCACTTGGGACCTATCACTGGGTGGCAGAAATCCAATTTCCACCGGCCAGTCATGCCATCTCTGGATGCGGGAAATCCATTTCTGCCAACAAGTGTAATCACAGTTTTGCCCCGATTTTCTTCGCTTTGGTCATTTGTTTAAGTTCAGGGATAATTTGTTGTGCTTACTTTGATTTATTGTTTGTATGTCTAGGATTAGAAGTTAGGTTGTTGATTCAATGTCTTATGTTGATTAGTTTAGATTTTAGTAGAAATACATCTTGTATCATCTGAGGGACTTTTACTATTGAAATGAATTTTCTCTTTGGGGAGAAGGAAGAAGAAGAAGATGGTGGATTCCCTTCATCTTGTTCTTCAATCTTGAAGTTGGTTTGGATTGTCACTTGAGTCTCTTGCTGATCCCATCTTCTGAGGTTTTTATTCTTCGTCCTCGAGTTACTCGCTGGATTCAGAATCCTTGACCGGCAGGTTGTGCTGTGGATTCAGCTCGTCCTTTGCTGTGCTACCCCCCTCTTCTATTTTAGGTTGAAATATAGACCTTAATTTTGAGTTGTATATAATTTAGAAATGGAGATTTTTATTTAGACACAGTATATCTCTAGCATTTTTTTTTGTGTGGAAATTATATCTATTTTCAAGTGCTGCTTTTGTTGTTCAAACTGTAATTATGATACTTTTTTTAAATTTTTTTTTAAAATTGCACTTCTAAGTTTCAATCAGCCTACTACGCTTTATAAATGGAGATCGGTACTTTATATTGGTCACACTTTTTGTTATTTTGTGAAAATTATGGCAAGCATGTGGTCTGACTTGGGATCAGTGTATTGAATGTGTATTTTAAAAGTGAAAGATCCAATATCCACATATGGAAATATTCGGTACCTCCAAAATTTGCTGTTTTCGGTTGTTTGGTTGGTAAGAAGAAAATTCTCACGGTCGATAACTTGAGAAAAAGGGGGATGATTATAGTCAATGTTTGCCTATGCTGTATGAAGGAAGAAGAATCGGTCGATCACCTCCTCGTTCACTGCCCTTTTATCACCTGTATATGGTAAGATTTCTTCTATCGATTCAATATTAATTGATGTTTTTCTGGTTCGGCAGGCCATCTTCTAAAAGCATGGCATGGGGTTAGCATAGGCAAGCAAAGGGCTCGGCTTTGGAGAATGGCTATTCTTGCAATTTGGTGGTCTGTTTGGGAAGAGAGGAATGGTAGATGCTTTAGGGACATTTCTAATTCTGCAGAGGCTATAGCTAGTAAGGCTAAGCGTCTATTGATAGAATGAGTGGTTCATGTACACCATCTTTAGGAGTGTGATTTTATTTTTCTTGGAGCTTAGTAGAGTCTGCCTTTTCAACGGACTCTCTCTCCTTTCTTTTGTATTTTTTTCCCTCTTTAGTTCAAATCTTGTGATCTTTCAAAAAAAAAAAAAAAATCCTTTTTTTTTTTCTTTGCCATTGACTATGAAATGCCTTTTTTTTTTTTTTTTTTTTTTTGTATTCATAAATTTATTGGAAGTTGTTGGTAATTTTCAAGTTCATGTTTTGTTTTTCTCAATGTACTTGGGAGTTTTGATTGAAGAAAAAATGAAGAGGATTTATAGGGTCATGATGCATCACTGTACATTTTCCTCACATGCGCAGTCTGTTCAGATGAGGCCCATGGTTTGGTGATGCGGGCCTATGATCTGACGAATCTGCCACCATGAATGGGGATACCCTGAAGATCGTCCAGAAATCCCCTAGGGTCTTTCACTTTTTCTGTAGGCCAATGATTGAAGGGTTAGGGTCTTCCAATATGGGAGATTTGTGGGACTCTCCCCCCATCCATTGCAGACCATCATATCAACGGTGTGGATCACTGAAGCATGGCCCCTCGATTACAAACGGGTGCTTGTGGACACTTCTCATCCTAATGTGTGAGGACCCAACCATCATCATCCTCACCATCGTAGCCTTTTAGCTATTTGGGGACAGCTTTAATGATTGTTCTTGACAAAGATTTAATGACTGCCTTCCTACCTGACATCAATCCTCCTTGACCCAGGCATGGAATTGGCTAGCATGTTGCTTACCAGGAGTACTAGTTCCTCAAAATAAACCATCCGTTGTTTTACATTTTTTTTTAATGGGTCACTGTAATGGTGACGTCTCCATCTATAGTTTCCTTCTAGCGTTTCCTAGATCAGTTTTCTTTTCCCTATTGTCCCTATTTTTCTTCTTTCCTGCCTTTTACTTCACTATTGTTTGTCTTGTATTTGGTTGAGTATTGGCAACACTGTTAATTTGTGCTTCAGTGGTGAATTGCATTACTACTTCCTACAAACTGATATTCCTATATTTATTTTTCACGGGGTATGCTGTTTCAACTGGCCCATATCCAGCAATTTGAAAGCAGTACTTCATTTCTTTGCAGTTTGAAGGCCAGGCTTTTTATTTGAACTTAAGTAAGAGGAACTACCAGCTGCAATCATTATGCAGGTCAGTAAATATGTCGTTTTAGATGCTTTTATTGTATGCATATTTCTACTTTGTGTTGAATTTTAAAATCGTAGTCCAATCAACCTCCAAGTTTGTGAAGCTATACACTCTCTCAACCTCTCTTGGATTTGGACACATTTTTTTTTATTTATATAGGTAAAATCAATATTACGAACCTAATGGAATCAACCGGTACATGAAATTTGCAATACCATGATTGCAGGGCTGAGTGATGAAAGCACTAGCACAGTATCTTTATTGATATGTGGAACATGTTTTCTCTGAGGTCTGCTAATTCCATGTGCCTGAGATTGCGGCCCCTCCACATACAGCCACGTGTTCCAAAATGACATGCACGTAAGAGATTCAAGCCACCAGGGCATCTATGCATTGGTCTCCTCCTGGACAGCTTGGGTGTTCCACACGCATGCATGTGTGGCAGCATGTGGAGAGGCTGGGATCTAAGCCTGAGGAATCATCAAACCCTTTTAAAAAAAAAAACCTCCGAAGATGAATCTGTAAACATATGTTTTCTCTTATGCCTGATTGAACATCGAAATCCTTAATTGTTTAGCAAATACTGTGTAATGTATGTGTTTATAGTTGCGTATCTTTTTTATTAACATCACCCCGGAAAATAGAAAGAACAAGCTCTCTGTACAATCAGCATTCCATCCTGGAATCCTGCTCTTTTATTCACCGACCTTGGTTTTGAGCTACTCAGTAACGGGGTAGTTTTTTTTTTTTTTTTCTTCCGGAGATGACCATGATGCATGATGGGTGCAGATTTGACAAAATAGAAGTGTAATATATTGGTTATTCAAGATACTGAAATCATTCTGAGGTATCCATGCATGCTATATGTTCATGATTGAGTTTGGGCACTTCTCCACTTTTCTTTCTAGTTTGGAAAGGCACGATCACCGTGTTTGTGGTTTTCTGTGTTTCATGATGTGATTCAGCTAGCCCAATTTTTTGTTTTAGAACAGGCAGGAGAGTATGCATGCTTCTTGGAATATTTGTTTTTTTTAATAATTAGTGAATATTATTTAAAAGGGAAGGGAGATGGGAATGCAAGAGTTACAAATGTACATAAAAAGCCTCACTTGGGCTGAAATGGTTCACTGGAACATTCCAAAATAGGAAAGAGAGAGAACCATGTGAAATGTCTGCTGGGGCCCTAATCACACTAATCCTGCATCCAAGATCCAAAAGGACCCTCGAGATAGACCTTCCTTGGACAATGTATTGGGCTATCAGCCCTCTAACTAACAGAGTGGCTTGCATGAGCAAATGAGAAAATCAGCCGCTCGTTGATATCCTTTGCTTCTTCTGGGATATTGGCCATCTGCCAGGTAAATCTTAATCCAAATGATTACAATTTTTGAATCCCCTTTGACTATAACTGTACTGAGATTGTGACTTTCTGCAATTCTCAAGCCATGGAGTAGTGCAGCTGCTTCTGTGAAGGATGAATCCCTGAAGCCCGTCACCCCCCAAAACTCCATAATGCCTCTCCTATGCTGTTCCTGATAATGCCGCTAACACACTTAGGCCACAGGTTGCCAAGGGAGCACCCATCAAATTCAACTTGTATGAAGCAGAGCGTTCCAATCTTCTAAGCTCTTCTCAGGGAGCCAACCAGATCTGATAATTTCCTCGCAATTTGATGTTGACAGGACTCTCAGAGTGCCCACCATTACCTTCTTCTGTCTGTTCCAACTCATGGCTAATGACAGGGTATCCCGGAGCACCGCTGCCTCTGATTTTTTTAACCCTTGGAAGATCCTCTCATTTGTTTCATCCCAAACACACCACAGCAGAGCTTTCATTGATGATTTCCGCAATATTTTCCCAATCAGATCCCGAGTACCCACTTTCCAACTCGTGATGAAATCACTCACTGTGAGAGACATCATCCATTGGACTCTGAACTTCGCAATAATTGCACCCCGTAATATTTGAGAGAAAGAACAGTGAATGAACAAAATATGCATTGTCTTCCTTTATTGCTTTGCACATGATGCACCAGTTCAGGATCATCATCCCTCTATGTTGAAGATGATGAATGGTCAGAACCTTATCGAGGCATTTCTACCAACATGAAGCATTAACCTCCATTGGTGCAATCCCATCCCGGAATATTTGTATTGAACCGCGATCACCTTAAACATGCATCATTCTGTTCTATTCCATCTAAAATCATCCCCAAATTCTTCAACAAGTTGGGTTTTTTGTCCGCATTTGAACAAGTGGTTGAGGTGCTCTCATTATGATTTGAATCAACTTCGCCTTTTAAAGAGAATCGATCTATGTAGTTCCTTTCCAAGGCAATCTAAATCTGAGGCACATTCAGAAGATTCTCTAAAATGATGCAATATTCTCATCATGATAGCTTAATTATATGAGGCCATTGATCAGTGCATCTCCTGTACAGGCATCAAGGGCAAGGCTTTTCAAGGAGTACAAAGAAGTGCAGCGAGAGAAAGCGGTGGATTCAGATATTCAGCTCGTGTGTGATGATTCTAATATATTTAAGTGGACTGCTCTTATCAAGGTAGGCCTTTTTATGCTGGGGAGCAATCTGAGTCATGGTGTTGATGTGGTGTTTACTGGCTTGCCTTTTTCTTCAGGGACCTTCAGAAACTCCTTATGAGGGTGGCGTGTTTCAGCTAGCATTTGCCATTCCAGAGCAGTATCCTTTGCTACCCCCTCAAGTGCGGTTCTTGACGAAAATCTTCCATCCAAATGTGCATTTTAAGGTGCGGGTGCCCACATTTTGTGTTTCCTTTCTTATATGCTTCACTAGCTCTGAATTCCTTCATGCATCATGCTCTTGTGACCATGATTAGGAGGGAGGATGATTGAAAAGGGTATATTGATTGAATTAGTTTATGAGCTTATCCAAGCCCACACGCATGTAAAAGGCAACTCATGTACACACCAGCATGGCTGACAGGTGCAATATCCAAGCCATCCATCAGTTAGTTATGGATGTGTATGATGTTCTTGCCCAAGAATAAATCTGGTATGTTCTTGTGGGCCACAATGTTTGCATGGTTGGACAGGTGAGAAAACTGCAGATATTTTTTTCCATACCTATGTTTGTTTTGTCAACTGTGGCCACCTGGGGAGTGGACTGATCTGATTCTGGGGCGAGAGCATCTACATAATGTTAGGGCCCTTGATGAATGGATTGGATCTTGTACCAAAGTGCCATGCTGGCACATGTATCGTATGGCATGTACATGAGGTACCTTTTACACACGTGTGGGCTTAGCAAAGTCTTAGTTTATAGTAAAGAGTGTATTTATGTGAATTGCACATGCAGTAGAAGTTTTGGCATAAGTTAGTGACAGAAATCTCAGATATAGGTGTACATTAAATAATTGAATATGGGCATTTTGGCCTTTTAGGTTATTGATTTTTCTGAATGTGTATGTAAATTGCAAATGCGGTGGACATTTTGCCATAAGAAATAGTTGGAAAATCACATTTTCAAAAAAAAGAAAAGTTGGTAAATCAAGCAGGCTCAAGAGGGATACATCCAAGTAGGTTCAAAGCAGTGGTGGCCAACATAATCAGTTTGTCGTCAATAGAAGGGTTGAGCATCAGGGAGCGTTTGCACTAGTGATGGGAAGAAGAGCGGTGGAGAGCCAGTGGTTAGATTTCATCCGGCTGTCATTGAAAGAGACATGCAGGGGTGCTAGTCATGATGGTGGTTTGGACACAAGGTGGAGATGTTTGGAGCTCTGAACCTATCATTAGACCACAATGTGGAGGCTCGGATGTTCGAACCTTAGGCTTGGGTGAGATGTCTTTATTACCGCTTGTCATCAGTTGCTCTCTGGAGTACACGTGGTGTTGTATGCTGCCTAGCGATGGGCTCGACTATCCTCTCTACCTTCGGGTTTGCATGTGCAATCTGTGGCATGTGTGGCTTTAGGCCGACTGGAGCACATACTATCTCTGCTTTTAGTTGGCACACGTGTGAGGGACTTTTTAACACCTTGTTGAGAGATCTCGCCATAGGTACCGAAAATCAGCTCCATCTGTGGATCAGAGGGACTATAGGATTGGAAATAATGTACAAAAAAAATCTCACCCTCCAAACTGTTTCCCTTGGTGGCACCCACTTGAATCTTTTATGGGCCTTATTTTTGTGTCCCACTCCTAGCTTTTTCTGTCGCATCTAATGGTTGGAGTGGATTTTACATATTCATCAAGGTGGGCCCTGTACAAATCAAGGGTGGACGTCTCTCTAAACTGTTCTATTGGTGTGGCCCACCTGAATCATAAGTCAGGCTGATTTTATTTTTTTATTTTTCCTTTTATTTTCGCTCTGGGCCTATAATGAGATTACACATCTGATAGTTGTAGTGGATCTCATACACATCTCATGATGGGCCCTTTCAAAAATCAAGTTTCAGGTTGATCTCCCAACTGTTCTGTTCCGAGAAAAGGGTATATTCCCAAGAAAGAAGGGAGTGGATTAGGTGCAGCAGTGCCTCACCCAGCATAGTGTGGCCCTGACCGTGGGGCCCACCTTTACGTATGTATTTCATATTATTTAACATTATTTACAAAAAAAAAAAAAAGGATCAAAAATTGAAAATGCTCATCGGATTGAACATGTGGGATATATCCCACTACTAGTGTGTTTCGCATCTTGCGGGTGGGATACAAGATATATCGTGGGATATGTCGGCTGATGTCATTGGTACTTGACACAATGTTCACCACTTCATGCGTACAATATCTGTAACATAATGGAGCTGACACAACTCTATCCCCCACTATGGAAAAGCACCAAGCCACCGGCATCTCCTTCTACTTCTTCTCTTTCTTCCTCCTCATAAACCCTAATTCTTTTTCTTCAATTGTTTTCAACTTAGGACTTTCAATGTTACAAATCTGGATATACATTTTCTTTTCTTTTTTCCATCCGTTATTTCACATGCTTGGCCCTATTAGAGATAACTGCAGCCATGATATTTCTAGTGTTTTTGTTTTTGCTAGTTTTCAAGTTGGTTTCCTATCGTATGTTCTGTAATTATAATGATTCTTAAACTTGGAACCCAAGTTCTTGCATTTACCTGCTAATATGATATGTTTAGTTTCAAATGAGAACTAGGAAATGGATTTTCTTTTATGGTACAGTTGGTGTGTCAATGTGTCAAAATCATGCTTACATAAGCATGATAGTACCAGCATGTTGAAAGTCACTAGCCTGTGGAACTCCAAACTCCTAGTACAAACTGTAGTAGATGTGGTAGTGTGCATGCATTTGGTTATTGGTGTAAGTGTGGAGTATTTTTATTTTTTTTTAAATTTTATGGGTGTGTTATATTTGGTGCTGCTTTATAATAATATGTTAGGGGTGTGAGAAACTATTATTCCACTTGCAACCCTCCTCTCAAAAACTCTCTTTTTGTTCATGTGATCAATTACATGGTATCATAGTGGGTGGTTAGATCTACAATCGAAAAGACTAAGTCCTTATCCTTTCCTTTTTCTCTTCCTCTTCCTCTTCTTTTCTTTTCTTATTTTTTCTTCCTTATTTCATATTACCAGCCAGCCTGCCTCTATCTTTCATAGCACATGGCTGAACCATCGTAATTGGATCTCTACCATTGTCTCTCCATTGGGGCTACTGTTAGGCTGCTTTGGACGCCCTCGTTCTTGATTCTCTCGCTTTGTCTTTCCTGTACAAGCACACTAAACAATCGGATAAGCAGCACCTGTCTTCTTATTCTCCATGGCACAATGACCTCTTGCTTCTCTTTGTTTCCTCCATGTTCTAGCTCTTCATATGGAGTTTATACAGAAGTAGTTCTCTCTTCTGGGCTTGATCCATAGACTCAACAAGATTAAACACAAATGCACAGTTGTTGTCATTGATTTAATTATCAAAGGCTGCATTTGGATGCACATTGCAAATAGTAGTGTAAGTGAGAAGAAACGATAAATCTTTAATGATATTTCAAAGTATTCATAACTGGCAGTTAGCCTCCAAATGCCACCGTTGTTTCTTTCATACCCAACTTGAGGATAACGAAATTGCAGTCTGGAGACCAAACTCTCCATAAGTATGCTAAGGAAATTACAATTTGGTTATTTCCATTTTATTAGACTAACACTTGCAGTTCAATTTGATAACGCATCCAAACACAACCAAAAGTTGCAGGAACTGGGGCAGTGTCCTCCCAATAAAATAAATAAAATACGATTTCTACCAAAAAGATAGAAGAAGATATTAGGACCCAAGGCACCTAGAAAATTTATGCAACCGTAATCACCAATTCTTGAAACATGTTGGAGGCATCTTCAGCTTTGGAAAAATGCCCCAACTTCCTAGAGGAAGCTTCATTTAAGACCCAAAGCTTCTCGAAATCTGAGTTGAAGTGGGATTCGCACTCTTTAGTAGAGGATGAATGTAGCTTTATGCAGGCTTTATTTTGTGTTTGACCTCAAAGGTCTCCTTTATACTGCTTTCTTTTTATTTTTGCATATATATATATATATATATATATATATTTGATAGTATGCATGTAAGAAGAATTTCACATAACCTCATGTCCAACCCAGCTCCTACATGTGTTTGATCTGACTGATGTGGAAATACCAGGTGATCTTCATGATCTTATGCACCTTATTCACAGATCGGGTGCCCTGCATGTGGCACGCTGGTTCAAGCTGAATGGACATGAAGTGCACATCCAATCGGTTAAATAAGAACTTGGCTAAAGCTACTTTTGGCATTGATTTAACTACCTTCCCAACTTCTCTTTTGTTATGCAGACAGGAGAGATTTGCCTAGACATCTTGAAGAACGCTTGGAGCCCTGCATGGACACTCCAATCTGTCTGCAGGGCCATAATTGCTTTGATGGCCCACCCTGAACCCGATAGCCCTCTCAACTGTGATTCAGGTTTTGTTTTGTTTTATGCTTACTCATTTTTTAGTGAATTAGTCAGAGTTAACAGCATCGCCAAACATTCTGCAAATTAGAAGAATTCCTAGCCATCAATGTGTTTGTTCCTTTTCTTGGTTGAATGTGGACCGTTGCTATATTGCTGTCTTACCTGTCTCTTTGCTGGTCCACCAATCAAATGGTTAAAGGCCTTCCCATCTTCGAGCGTCCCTACTCATGCCTCAGTGGCAGACTCACAAGAGTTTCAAAACAAGGTCATGGGTTCGAGTAACCATTTTGGTGAAAATCCCGTGTGGTGTGAGTGCATCGGTGTGGTGGGGTGTGTGTGTGTTAAAAAAAAAAAACTTCAAGAATTTTGGGCATGGGTCACAGTGTGGTCCATAATATCAACATCTTGAATCACCGGATCATGGGTCCCACTTGTACAAGTTCAAAATCCGGGCATGTTGTACAGATTCTGGGCCTAACCATTGTATAATATACCTCAAAAGCTATATAACATGAGCAGCGATGGGAAATTTCTCCATGCATTTAGTTTCTGGAGTCCTAAACTTTGGAGTTTCAAATGACATGGGAAGTGGCTTGAACTAAAGGTAAGGGCATTTAGGTAACTTGGAGGTGTCCGGCTGCTTAGCAACCAATGTTTGAGATTTTACCCACTCATCTCCCTCATTGGTGTGCATTTTACCCACACTGTAGGGGCAATTTTGTCACTTTCAAATGTCGATGGCCTGCATGAATTAACTGCATGCTGACTGCACCCACTCAAAATCTAGGTTTTCTAGAATGCATCCTGACATGTTGTGATAGGGGACGTCGGGACTTTAGCCTTTGGATTTGGGGTTGTCTTCTAATGATCCAAACTGTTTTTATGATGGGTCGCACTCACACCATAGATGAACAATATCCAAAAAATAAAATCTCTTAGATTGGGATATTTTATCCCTTTTCCTTGGAATTTGGACTCGTCTGCCATAACGTTTGAATATTCAGAAGGTTGAAATATTTCAATCTGAGAGTTATTTTGGGTAACGCCCATTCACAGTAGGCCCATCATATAGCTGGTTTTGGTCATGAAAAGACCCAGATTCAACAGCTGATGCCCCAATGTGTCCCAGGATGTGTTGTACTGTGAGTATCAAATAGCTCCCCTCTTACAATCACTCCACCCCTCTATCCATGTCTTGCAAACTGTCTTGCAAACTGCTTCCTCTCCACATCTGTTGCAGGTGCCACACCCACTAGTACAAGCAACAAGATTGATAACAAGGCAATGAAGAGATGCTTGATACATTTAAATGAATTCTTTTATAAGGCCAGAGAAACATTATGACATTTTCTTTCCTCATGTTTTTGGAAATTTCTCTTTCCACAGGCAATCTTCTGCGATCAGGCGATCTCAGGGGATACAGATCAATGGCTATGATGTACACAAGGCTTGCTGCCATGCCGAAGAAAGGGTGAGTTCATAGAGGGGAATGAGTTATTTCTCAAACCATGTCATTGTCCAGGAACCCTTATGTTTGTTGGATCTGTTGTGATATAATCTACAAATTCAAGCGTCAAATGCTTGTGGTTTAAACTGGAAGTCAATATTAAAATTTTCATCTGCGATTGATCTCTTCCTTGAAAAAGGGCTTTCGGAGCATAAATCGCAAGCTTTTGAATTTTCACCACCACCAGCAGTATGTATGGTCCGCATGGATGCCAATCCACAGTCCGAATTGCTGGCCATTGTGGGTGGAGCATGGACTGAAGATTGTGGATTGGACGATCGTAACCATACCACTGATTCCGTCAAATGTGCATGTAGACCATGGTTCAGGAACCCATGCCATTGATATGATGGCATATTCATGGATGGTGCATGCACCCAAAAACCTTCAGACTAAGATCCTAGTCATTGTTTCTCAATGATAATGCTCTAGCCAGGAGTTTGTACAGTGTGTTAGGTCTTTAGGGCTTTGATCTGTACAAGTGGGGCCCATTGCTTGGTGATCCGAACCTTTGATACAATGGGTTTATGCTAGATGGCCCCCAATTTCCACAGATTGGAAGATCCTAGCTACAGACTATTTCACCTTTCTGGTGGAATGCGCGAGCTGTTGCCATTTTCTTTCTTAACTACCTGTTTGGTCGGCCACATATTGAAGGGCTAGGGTCCTCTTTGTATCAACGGTTTTGGATTAGCAAATCTCGGGTCCCATTTGTACACTACTGAAAGCTCTAGAGGCTTGCTGTACAGACCATCAGCCCAAGCATTTGCATGATACCTCTTTCTTCAATATTCAATAAGATTTGTGGATTTGTATATCTGATTCCAAGTACCTGAACTAACCTGCAATTTATCTTGATAGTCTGTCTGCAGTCTGCTAATTGAAGGGTTAAGATCTTCTATTTTTGGGGCTTTGGTTCATCTCTTATAAGGGGTAGCAATGGGCTTAAGGCCGGGCCACCGATGAATGGCCTGGTTCAATAATCCAGTGGGCCACCACTATACAGAAAAGAACATATAGATTTTAACTTTGGAGTCACAGTTGGACTCGGGGTCATCCACAACTGTAGGACTCAACCTAGTGTTGTGGCCCACCTGATGTGTGGATGCGACTGATCATGGCAGGTAACCTTCAACCATTGAGCACAGTGCCTGGATGCAAGAATTTCAGTGTACAGTGTCTGATGTCAGAGCATGGCAACAAAACTACGCGGATCAGGTGGTGTTGTCCACGCCACCCCAGCGGCAGTGTGTTCATGTGTGGGGCCCAACATGATGTATGTGATTTACATCCGTTTTTCCAGCTCATTTTAGGACAGGAACCCAAAAGGAAGCAGATCGGAAGCTCTAGGGGACCACACGACAGGAATCAGTGGGGATAATGGCACCTGATCGCTGAAACCTTTCTAAGGCCCACCATAATGTTTATTTGTCATCCACAACCTGTTGATAAGGTCACTCAGCTTGATCCAAAACTTTTGTGGGCCCCAAGAAGTTTTTAATGGCGAGTATTCAATCACCACCGTTTCCTGTGGTGTGGTCCACTTGAACTTCGGCTCTGCTTCATTTTTTGTTTCATGCCCTAAAAGGAAGGGGGTAAAATGGATGGACCCCATAATGTCCAATAGCATGGGTGTTGGGAGAGTTTTAAGAGGTTGTATTAACATAATTAAAATTATGTATAAGAGAGCAATAACAAATATGAAGATCACTAATGGAGAGACAAGTTCCTAATTACTATAGGCTTGCATCAGGAGTTCATTGAGCTTGTATCTTTTCACACTAGTTATAGACGGGTTCATGAGGCATTTATCAGAAAAGATCCCATGGTGTATGTTGTTTGCGGATGATCTAATTTTAATTGACAAGACAAGGGAGGGTATAAATACAAGGCTAAATTTGTAAAAAGGTGTTTTAGAATTTAAAGATTAAAAAATTGTTGAGCATATGAAGCACAAGTTTATAATAAGAGTAGGAATGCAAAATTAGTAAAAGTGGTTGACCAAAAAGTTTCCCAAATTGATTACTTTCAATAGCTTGGGTTGACAATTCTTTAGAGTTGAGAGGTTGAAAGGAATGTTGCCCATAAGTTCTAGTGGGGTGGAAGAAGTGGAATTATATAATCGTGTACTACTCAAATCGAAAGGGAGATTTATAAAATTGTTATGAGACCAATCATACTTTACAGGATAGTAATATGTTGGGCGGTTAAGGAATAATATATCCATAGGATGAGCGTGGTTGAAATGGATAAATAGTAGTACAAAAAAGGTATAATAAAAAATAAATGCATTCAACGCAATTTAGGAGCAACACCAATAGATAACAAAATAAAGTAGGCTTAGATAGTTTGGTTACTTGCAAAAGGGACTTAGAATTATATTGTTTAGAAGAAGTGGGTTTGTATAAGTCGACTGAGAGTCTATCACCCGAGCAAGAGTAAAGACCCTCACCTCTTCTCCTTTTCTTTCCTATCTAGTATTTAATTTTAATTTCACATTTTTCCTCTTATAAGGGACCACTAAGAAGGTGGTTTTTGGGGTCTACAACCACAAAAAAAAAAAGTAGACTTAAACAAATGACACAGTGGCCGACAAAATTCAAGTACTCAAACGCATCCAAAAAGGCAAACGAGTACATAAATTAGCGTTAGAGCTAACTGCAGTCGCCAAACCTAGAGGGTGCTGCTGCACGTACCAACAATAGCACACGTGTAGAAAATAAGGTCTGTTCAGCTGATGTGGCCACATTACTTACGTGTGCTGCCCGAAAAACAAGGCCCGTTTTCTTATCGAATTGCAACATCCGTGCATTGAGTGTCGTCTGGTGCTTATTTTTATACAACCATGTCATTGTAAACGTGTGATCACATCTAACGAGCAAATTGGCTAATTTTTGGGCCAAGGCGTGAAGATCTGATGAACGACCGTGATGTGTCGCACATGTGACGTTGGCAGGGGCGTATAGGTTCGGCGACTGAAGATGCACGTCTGCCACGGACGGGCAGTTCTGTGGGCGGGCCACCGTGATGTATCTGTACATCCAAGCCGTCAATCCCTTTTCTTAGATTATTTTAAGGCATAAGCACAAACATGAGGCAGATCCAACGCTCAATGGACCACACCAAATAATAAGCTTGGTTGCATTAAAATGTACAAAGCATTAAATGTCAGTTGCATTAAATGCAAGAGTCATCTGTGGTGTGGTCCATTTGACCGTTGGATCTGCGTCATTTTTATTTTAACCCCTAAAATAATCTGAGAAATTGGATAAACGGCTTGGATGTACAGATACATCACGGTGGGCCCACCCACAGAACTGCCCGTTCGGAGCAAGGGACGGGCGGCGGTAGTACGCAATCCCCGTCCGCCTGCCACTCTTCCTCGCGCAAGAAGCACGGAAGAATACGAGATATTTGCTGCGTGGGTACATTCCCACGCATTGTAATTGGGGGCTGCATCTGTTGAATCTAGATCATGTTGAAATGATCTAAACCGTTACGGCGCATCTCACCTTGGATGGGGATTACCAGGACAAAAAAAAAAAATTCTCTCAGATTTGAATATTTCAACCCCTTATCATTTAGTTGTTGGACAGTCTTCTCTAACCATTGACAGGTTTTCCAATCTTATATGCCAGGCTCACCGTATAAAGGGTTCGGATAAATTTTTTTAATAACTTAAAATGATATATCAAAATAGATAGACGGAGTGGATAAAACATATAGATCATGGTGAGCCGTACAGAGCTCTTAACATTACCGTCTGTCTCTATCTAAGTCCCGTTGTAGTACACAATCCACGTCCGACGTCGGGATGTATTGTCCGGAAAGGGACGCGTTGTAGCAAAATATTGATTTTAATATAAATATTTTAATAATAAAATAATATATAATATATAAAAGTTGTTTTGAAAAACACCTTTTTGCGGGTTTTTGGGAATAGTCCCACATGGGAAAGGGAAGAGAAGGAAAATTGGTTTAAATGAAAACAGTGGAGTATTATAATATTTACCCTCGTAGTCCGTGGACTATGGACCTTGCGTGTTCCAGTGCGAAGCACTGGAACACCCGCGCTCGGGCACGGGCTCGGTCTCGGACTCGGGCTCGGGCTCGGGCTCGGTGCGAGGGCGTGAGCATGTGAGGCAGTGTGGCTGTAGAGGCGCTAGTGGCGCACTTTGCACTAAGTGGCTTAGGCGGGTGGCTGGTTGGCAGAGAGACTAGAGAATTGAGAGAGAGATCTCAACAGTCAGAAAACGGCTAGCTGCTGTCTCACAACAGTCAGCATGCAGAAGATTAATGGTCCATGCACAACAGTCAGAAAATGGCCATAAAACGGCTAGTTTTCCAACAGCCAGAAATGACTTAATGGAATTTAAGTCTCTGGACCATAACCCCCTAGCCACCATAGCCTATAAAAAGAGGGCCTGGATGGGTTTCCAAACCATCTCAACTCACTCCAGCAAACTCATACGAACTGAGACAACCATTCCCTCTCAACTAAAATACTCTAGTGTTTCCAGCAACATAGCAAGGCTTGAACCTTAGCTTGAAGAACAGACCAGCGGTGTGGTCTAGGACGGTTCAACTGAACCAAAAGTTGAAGATTTGAACTGACTAGAGCAGTGGTTGAAACCATTTTTCTCTTTCTTTTTCTTTCTTTGGGATTTTCTCTATATTGTAATACTGTCAGAAATTGTGTAATTGAGTTCCAATAGGTGGGCCTTCGTGTTTGCTGAACGCAGACCCACACCAGGCTCGTCGTATCCTGAAGCTATTTGCACCGTAACCTATCGCCTACTCAATTTAATTGAGTAGGGGCAATAACGCTTTAAGACGGCGTTTTCGGGCGTGCTTTTTAGCTTTGTCCTTAATTTTTATTATCGTGATTTTTCGGTTTCCATATTATACAGAATTTACATCAATCTGTATAAAATTCTCAACAATCTTAAAGCGTTATTTGATAATGGAAGCCAACAGTGTTTCATCCATCAAGTTAATGAATCAGGACTTGATACGTCTTGATCGGTTCGATGAAACCAATTTTACGAGATGGCAAGACAAGTTGAAGTTTCTCCTAACGGCGCTAAAGATCTACTATATATTAGATCCAAATTTGCAAGCGCTACCTGAAATAACCGGCGACGACACACCTGAACAGGTGGCCGCCCATACCAAACGAGCCGAAGATGAACTCTTGTGTCGAGGACACATTCTGAATGTACTCTCCGACCGTCTCTATGATCTGTACCAACAGAAGTCATCAGCAAAGGAGATCTGGGCTGCTCTGGAGTTCAAATACAAGGCTGAAGGAGAAGGTACCAACAAGTTTCTCATCGCCAGGTATTTTGACTTCAACATGGTAGATAACAAACCGCTGCTACCCCAAATCCAAGAATTGCAGCTAATAGTAAACAAAATCAAAGCGATAAAGATAGATCTTTCTGAATCATTCCAAGTCGGGGCTATAATCGCCAAATTGCCACCGATGTGGAAAGACTATAGAAATAAGTTGCTGCATAAAACTGAGGACTACACATTGGAATAAATCCAGAAACACCTTAGAATTGAGGAAGAATCCCGTAACCATGATAAAAAGAATGATAACGGGAATAACTCGTCCAAGGTACATGCAGTAGAGAACTCTAATAACAAACATTCCGAGAAGGACAATTCTCTGAAACCCAATAAAGGGAAATTCAAGAAAAACACCCAAAAGAAGAACGGAAAGTTTAAAGGCCAATGCCATGTCTGTGGGAAAACCGGGCACTATGCTCGAGTATGCCGATATCGCAAGTCTAAACAAGAGGCAAGTGCAGTAGAAGAAGGCGATATAGTGGCCATGATCACTGAGGTGAATGCCATCCAAGGCAAAGTTCCAGGTTGGTGGTATGATACTGCTGCTATCTGTACATGTGTCTAATGACAAATCTGCGCCTTCAAAACCTATGAGGAATTGACCGATGGTCAAGAAGTCCAAATGGGTAATGAAGTCCGATCGAAGGTCGTCGGCAAAGGAACTGTCGAACTGATATTCACCTCTGGGAAGAAAGTGATTCTGACTAATGTACTGCACGTCCCAGACATGAAGCGAAACTTAGTTTCTGGGGATCTTCTGGGAAAACCAGAAATAAGGGTGGTGTACTGAGTCGTAACCGATTCTATCTAAGAATGAGAATTTTGTCGAAAATGGATATACTTGTAACGGGATGGTCAAGTTTTCTCTAAATGAAAGTAGCACTTCTGCGTATATGGTTGAATCCGCTGGACTGTGGCATGATAGACTAGCCCATATAGGGTATAGTACCTTGAAGTTCATGGCTAAGAATGGTTTAATCTCATACACAGATAATAAAACCGAAAAATGTGAAGTGTGCATACGATCCAAAATGACAAAGAAACATTTTCCAAGTGTTGAAAGATCGTCCCAAGTGTTGGATCTTGTGCACAGTGATATCTGTGATTTAACGGTATTCTTACTCGTGGAGGTAAACGGTACTTCATAACCTTTATAGATGATTGCTCTAGATATGTGTATGTGTACCTATTAAAGAGTAAAGATGAAGCATTGAACATGTTTAAAGTATATAAAGCAGAAGTGGAGAATCAACTAAATAAGAAGATAAAAATCCTCCGTAGCGATAGAGGAGGAGAATACTTCTCAAATGAATTCGATAACTTCTATGAACAACATGGACTGATACATCAATGTACTGCTCCATACACACCTCAACAAAACGGATTAGCTGAAAGGAAGAATATGACATTAGTATAAATGGTCAACTCAATGCTAATAAGAGCAAAGTTACCACTAAGTCTATGGGGTGAGGCACTGCTTGCAGCATGCCATATTCTAAATAGAATACCGTCTAAAAAGTATAAAATATCTCCATATGAAACATGGAGAGGTAGAAAACCTAACCTAGATATCTAAAGTGTGGGGTGTCTTGCATCTTTGCAGAACCCCGACCAAAAAAGAACTAAGTTAGGACCAAGAGCTATTAAGTGCGCCTTCGTAGGGTATGCACAAAATAGTAAAGCTTATAGACTTCTAGACATGGAGTCTAATACAATAATAGAATCAAGAGACGTTGAGTTCTTTGAGAACTCACTATCCTTGGAGACTAAGGATAATGAAATCCAAACTCCTAATAGAGAACCAGATAGTACAGCTCCACATATAGTGGAAGCTCCTATTTAACCTTGTAGGAGTCAAAGAACAAGAATAGAGAAGAGTTTAGGAGATGACTACATAAACTCACAACGCATCATTTTCCATCTTGTAGAAGCAGATAGAGAAAATGTTATAAGACAAATACCTATAATGATGAATATAGAAGATGATCCTAAATCATATAAAGAGGCTATATCATCTAGAGACTCAGCTTTCTGGAAAGAAGCTATAAACGATGAAATGGAATCCATAATGTCAAATCAAACATGGGAACTAGTTAACTTACCTCCAGGTTCTAGACCCATAGGATGTAAGTGGGTATTTAGGAAGAAATATCACACTGATGGAACTATCTAAACCTTTAAAGTTCGACTAGTAGCTAAGGGTTTTAAACAAAAAGAAGGGATAGATTATTTTGACATATACTCTCCTGTAGCTAGGATAACATCCATTAGGATATTATTTGCACTAGCTTCCATACATCATCTTCACATCCATCAAATGGACGTAAAGACCGCTTTCCTGAATGGTGACCTCAATGAGAAGGTATATATCGAACAACCTGAAGGATTCGTTCTACCAGGAAATGAAAACAAAGTATGTAGATTAGTCAAATCATTGTATGGATTAAAACAAGCACCAAAACAATGGTATGGGAAGTTTGATTCCAAAATACTATCTCATGGTTTCATGCATAATGTAGCTGACAAATGCATATATTCTAAAGTAGATGGTAGTTGTATCGTTATTATTTGTTTGTATGTTGATGACATGTTAATAATAAGTAATAAAATGGAAAGTGTAACTGAAACAAAGAGGTTTCTATCTTCAGTATTTAAAATGAAAGATCTTGGACAAGTTGATACAATCTGTGTATCAAAGTTAAAAAACATTGTGGGGGTTATGCTTTGTGTCAATCTCATTATATTGAGAAGATACTAAACAAGTTTAACCATCTAAATATAAAAGAAGCAAAGACCCCATTTGATCCAAGTATCAAGCTAAAAGAAAATACTGGAAGAACCATTACACAATTAGAATATGCGAGTGCTATAGGGAGTCTTATGTATGCTATGCAATGCACTAGACCAGATATCGCATATGTTGTGAGTAAACTTAGTAGGTTTACTAGTAACCCCAGTAATGAACACTGGAATGCAATTAGTAGAGTCCTTAGTTACTTAAAAGCAACCAAAGACTTAGGACTATTTTATTCAGAGTTTCCGGCCGTATTGGAAGGATATACCGATGCGAGTTGGATATGATGCAGGGGACAACAAGTCTACTACAGGGTGGGTATTCACCAGAGGTGCAAACAGATCTTGGGATCCAAGAAACAGACCGCATAATGCATTCAACTATGAAGTCCGAATTCATAGCCACATTCAATGTGCAAAGAGGTCGAGTGGTTAAGGGATCTTCATTAGAAATTCCTTTCTGTGTAAAGCCTATATCTACCGTGTCACTACATTGTGATAGTGAAGCCACATTAGCTGTAGAGCTATAGCGGCACTTATAATGGTAAGTCTATACATATTAGTCTTCGACATGATTATGTCAGACAGTTGAGTCGAGATGGAATCATTGCTATTTCCTATGTAAAATCAAGCAACAACCTGACAGATCCTTTCACTAAACCTCTACCGAGAGAGGTAGTAAAGGCTACATCTAGAGGGATGGGGTTGAAACTCTTCAACCAAAGTTCCGCCAGTGATAGTAACCCAACCTGAAGTTAGAAAATCTCTAAATTTGGGTTTGATGGGTAAAAACAAGTCACTGATATGTGGAAAGTTTTTCAGCACTAAATTATAAAACCTCATCCATAATAGATAAGTGCTGAGCGTTACGTAAGAGGGTTGAGTCTGAGAACTCTTAATGAAATCCAACATGGGACAGTGTCTTATAGTAATGGAGACACTGGAAGGATTTCACCTATATGAACGTAGAGATGGTGCCGTCTCTCATGAGAGTTAGGAGTTTTCTCTCGGGATCGTTCACGAATTAGGATAAGCACATGGCCATTAAATGTGCTGAGCAAGATTGTGGGAACTCTAACAAACACATAGCGAATATGTGTGTAGTTTCTCCAACTTTGTTATCTGGAATAAGTGGTTCAAAGCTACAAGGCTACCAGTCATTTCGACAGAGTTTTGAGATACTTACACTAAGGGAAGATTAAAATTGAAAGATATCTTTCTTTATGCATATAAGCTGATTATTCTGGCAGTATTGTTTAACCGATAAAATATTTTTATAAAATCAAGTGGGGGATTGTTGCAAAATATTGATTTTAATATAAATATTTTAATAATAAAATAATATATAATATATAAAAGTTGTTTTGAAAAACACATTTTTGCGGGTTTTTTGGGAATAGTCCCACATGGGAAAGGGAAGAGAAGGAAAATTAGTTTAAATGAAAACAGTGGAGTATTATAATATTTACCCTCGTAGTCCGTAGACTATGGACCTTGCGTGTTCCAGTGCGAAGCACTGGAACACCCGCGCGCGGGCTCGCGCTCGGGCTCGGGCACGGGCACGGGCTCGGTCTTGGACTCGGACTCGGTCTTGGTTTCGGGCTCGGTGCGAGGGCGTGAGCATGTGAGGCAATGTGGCTGTAGAGGCGCTAGTGGCGCACTTTGTATTTCGCACGTCCGCATCATGTCGCAGAGGGTTGCTCCTTCGCGACCTTGAGCGAACCGGAGCGAGACGTGTGCGAGTCACGGTGCGACTAAGTGGCTTAGGCGGGTGGCTGGTTGGCAGAGAGACTAGAGAACTGAGAGAGAGATCTCTCAATATATATAGACTGACTATTTTAATAATAAAATAATATATAATATATAAAAGTTGTTTTGAAAAACACCTTTTTGCGGGTTTTTTGGGAATAGTCCCACATGAGAAAGGGAAGAGAAGGAAAATTGGTTTAAATGAAAACAGTGGAGTATTATAATATTTACCCTCGTAGTCCGTGGACTATGGACCTTGCGTGTTCCAGTGCGAAGCACTGGAACACCCACGCGCGCGCTCAGGCTCGGGCTCGGGCACGGGCACGGGCTCGGGCTCGGTCTCGGACTCGGACTCGGTCTCGGTCTCGGTCTCGGTCTCGGTTTGAGTCTTGGTCTCGGGCTCAGTGCGAGGGCGTAGGCATGTGAGGCAGTGTGGCTGTAGAGGCGCTAGTGGCGCACTTTGCACTTCCCACCATTTTTCTCTTTCTTTTTCTTTCTTTTGGATTTTCTCTATATTGTAATACTGCCAGAAATTGTGTAATTGAGTTCAATAGGTGGGCCTTCGAGTTTGCTGAACGCAGACCCACACCAGGCTCGTCGTATCCTAGAAGCTATTTGCCTGTAACCTACCAGCTTACTCAATTTAATTGAGTAGGGGCAAATAACGCTTTAAGGACAGCGTTTTCAGACGTGCTTCAGCCTGTCCTTAATTTTTATTATCGTGATTTTTCGGTTTCCATATTATACAGAATTTACATCAATCTGTATAAAATTCTCAACACGCGTGTTTCCTGCGAAAGCCTTTCGCAGAAAGTTCCTGCGCAAGGATGTTGGGTGGGCCACCTCGTTTTTTGTCGCACGCCCTGAAATGAGATCTCAAAACGGATAGACGGAATGAATTTCTCACATACATTGTAGTGGCCTCACCCAGCATCCTTGCGCAGGAAGTTCCTGCGAAAGGTTTTCGTAAGAAATCCGTAAAAAAAGGACGTTTGGTAACTCGCAAGGGTACGCGGGTTAGATACTTACACGTTGAGTAGCGAGAATCGCTACTGAAGTGATGTCACCAAGTTCTGTGGGACCTACCATGATGTATGTATTGCATCTACACCATTCATCCATTTGGAGAGATCATTTCAGGGCATGAGAGAAAGAATAAGTTATATCCAAATCTGAAGTGGACCCGACCACAGAAAACAGTGGGAAGAGTGATGCCCACCGTTGAAACATTCCTAAGGTCCACTGTGATGTTTATATGAGATCCAACGTGTTCATAAGTTAAGACAGAAGGGAAAACACAAATTTAAGCTTGAACGAAAACTTTCATGGCCCTTAGAAATTTTAAATGGTGGGCGTCACTCTATCCACTGTTTTCTATGGTGGGGTCCATTCGAGCTTTGGATCTGACTCATCCTCTGGATCATGCACTAAATTGATATCTCCAAATGGATGGACAGTGTAGATACAATACAAACATCATGGTCGGTCCCACATAACTTGGTGACGTCACTTCAGTAGCGAGTCTCGCTACTCAACCTGTCAGTAGCTAATCCGCGTCCTGGTAAGGACCTCCTCATCGGTACAGAAATACTGCGACTCGCAAGGATTGGAAACGTGAATCGCGGCGGGCTTGCCCACTCCGCTCGTCCACTCATCTGTGGCCCTTACTTCAGCATCCCATGTCTCAAAAACTAGCCTGGTCCACGTATCAGGTGGGCCTCACTTCTAATGTTGAATATACACGTTGGCGATTTTCTTTCTTAGGGTCCATTTCTCCTAAAACGGGTGGATTCAGCTTATTTACAGACCAGTGTATGTTCATGACCTGTTCCACTTAATGAAGGGCTCCGATCTTACAACACGTGTGCCAGGTTTTCAATTGCACCACTGCTTAACTGTCCAGTCTCTCCACCACGTGAATCGCGGTCCCAGTCCTGACCAATTTGGGTTGACCAGCGTAGGTTCTTCTTCGAAAAAAACGTAAAGAGAAGTGTGTTACACGTTACCTGTCTCAGGCCAGTGCCTGTTCATGATCTATCCCACTTAATGAATGGCTCTGATCTTACAACACGTGTGCCAGGTTTTCAATTGCACCACTGCTTAACCCTCCCAGTCTCTCCGCCACGGGAACTGCGGTCGCAGTCTTGACCGTTTTGGCTTGACCAGCTACAAGTGTACGTTCCTTCTTCGGAAAACGGAAAGTGGATTGCGTCCTCTCTCCGCCTGGATGGATTACTGTCCAGCAGATCTGTGTAGGGTCTCAACGTGACGTATCTGTTTATCCACGCTGTGCATCCCTTTTCTAGGATAATTTTAAGCCATAATTCCAATAATGAGACAGATCCAACATTCAAATCGACCACACAACAGATGACTTATGCATTTAATGCAACCCAAGTTCCCAATTTGGTGTAATCCAGTGAGCATTGGTCTGCCTCATTCCTAATACCATACTTAAAATGATCCGAGAAAAGGTATGGACGGCGTGGATAAAAAGATACATCACGGTGGGCCCCTCCACAGATCTGCCTGGACGGTAATCTGTCCAGCGGGGGCAGGACGCAATCCGCGTTCCGAAAAATGGTAAAGAGAAGTGTGTTAAACGTGACACGAGCAGACCCCGCTCGTGTATTGCGTGCGATCGCCTACAAAAGTAATCTAGTCGATCTCAGTACGCGAGAAACACATGACGCGGGTGGCCAGATCGGGGTCGTTCCTCTCGTTTCTCCTCATGTACGGACGAGTCAAATAATAGTCCGATCCGATCACTGGGTGGGCCACCCATGACTTGAAAAACAGACTTCTGAAGAGTTGCACAATAGTCGATATTTGCTCCACACGAGTGGCCCACCGAATGATCCGACAGCTACTTACAAATTTTAGCGAGAACTGATCATATCACCTGCACATGGTGTGTGTTTTTTTCAGGGATTTATACCAAAATGCAGTGTATAGCCGCATTGCAAAGAATAGCCTCCTTTTTATTTTATTTTTCTTTAAGCCTAGTCGCTATTATGTTTTTTTTTTTAAAAGCTTTTTTATGACCAAATTGTCCTCGCTTTCAAGAGTTACGTCCGTATTTGCTTTTGAGAGCTACGTGTCCGTATTTGCTTTTGCTTGTCAAACAAGGTTAAAGCTCCGTTCCCACGCGTAAGGTGGTAATCACGTTGGTGATTGGGCCCACTTGAAGTCGAATTCCATATGTTCATCGTTCACTATTTCTATTTCAGTGGGTGTATAACAACTTTAACTTAACGAGGGCCAGTCACTTTAAATTATTTTTTTACGGTGCAGTCCACTTGATCTTTGAACATGGCTCATTCTTTAGCCCACGGCCTTTTATGAAATGCGATTCCAATGAATGAAGTGGTTTTGGCACATATCCAACAGTGGCCCATATATGGTGTCCAAAAACCCATAAGGTAAGACTCAAGACTATTTAAGGATTCATTTGAGTTGTTTATTTCATGGAGCTCCTCCTTCCTTAACCTTCGTGAGAACCATCATCCTTCAAGGGAGTTCTTTTTCCGGCATATAGCTATAAGCATTAATTATGTTCTCTGACATAGAGCATTCCTATTCGCTTCGGCTTTAAAAAATGGTCATTTAGTGCATGACAATGACAATCACAGTCCTTGAGACCCACTACCATGCTCATATGCTCTATTCTCCATCGAACCAGTCACTTATGTTCCATTCTCTGGTATAGGAATTGAGTCAAGTGCACTTTCTTCCCCATCGGCAAAAAATTGGGTTGGATGCCCATTCCTCCCCTTAATACATGGCAACCAAGACTCTTAACACATGACAAGCAAGACCCTTATTACAGAAGGGTTAAGGTTATCACGTAGCATAACCACGACCCTTGACACATTGCAACCATTAAATGTCCATAAAAAAATAAAATAAAATTTAATGACTCATTTAACTCTAAAAATCAAGAAAGCAACATACTTGGTCCTTCAAGTGGATTGTGATGGGGTTTTCCACCTCAGTTCAGAGGAGAAGTAACACAGTTTCTTATTTGACTCTAATTCCTCCGCTTATACGCAGTTTCCTTATTTGACTCTAATTCCTCCGCTTATGCGCAGTTTCCTTATTTGAGTTTAATTTCTCCGATTCTCTATTTAAAGGGTTCCAAAATGGGATTAGGGTATTCTATTTTAAGAGGTTCTCACGTCCAAGGTGACAAAGAGAGAAAAAGAGGAAGAGAGAAAGAGAAAAGAGAGAGGAGAAGCTTGCAGAAGGGAGGTTATGCTCGTAGAGGTGATCTACTGTGCACTCGACATCTCAGCGCTTCTACGTCCTCGTGATCAGTGAGATCTCTCCGTTTTTCTTTTATTCTCTTATTGTTTATCCAATCCAGCGTGAGTGAAGAAGGTTGTAACGTTCTACTTCATAGTGGATTGTTGATCTGGACGAGGTCCCGTGGTTTTTACCTCTTTAAGGATTTTCCACGTAAAAATCTCTTGTGTGGTGTGGTTTATACTTTGATTTATTTTATTGTTTTATTATCCCATAATTTTGGTTTGTTTTGGGAGGCTAGATCTCAAGGTTTTGTGCAAGGCCCCCAACAAAGTGGTATCAGAGCTATTAGTTCATTGAACGAAGTGAGATCGATTTGAATTATGGAAGGTGGCTCATCAAGGATGATCAACGTCAATGGTTCTAACTGGACCATATAGAAGGCTAAGATGGAGGACTTCTTTATTGTAAGGACTTGTATGTTTCAATCCTTGGCATATCAGTGAATACATGATATGATAGATAATGATTAGAAGAAGTTGGACCGGAAGGCGGTGGGGTTTATTAGACAATGGTTGGACGATTTCATATTCCACCATGTGTCTACGGAGACCTCAGCCGCTAGCCTATGGATGAAATTACAAGGGCTGTATGAGAGGAAGACAGCCGGTAATAAGATTTTTCTGATAATGAGACTTTTGAATATCAAATTCAAAGATGGTGGTTCTATGGCTGAGCACATAAATGAAGTCAGTAATATATTGAACCAACTCTCTGCTATGAAGATGGTCCTGGATGATGAATTACAGTCTTTGCTATTGCTTAGCTTATTGCCTGATAGTTGGGAGACATTGGTGATGTCTCTAAGTAACTCCACGTCAGACGGAAAGGTATCCATGGAACAGGTAACTAGCTGTCTCTTTAATGAGGAGACAAGGAGGAAGTCTCAGGGGTCTACTCAGCAAGAGGCCCTCGTGACATAGGAACATGGGAGATAAAAGAACAGGAAGGGCGGGAAGGCCCGAGATAAGTCAAGAGGCAAGTCGAGTACCAGGAAGGATGTTAAATGCTAAAATTGTGGCAAGAAGGGCCACTATAAGCATGAATGTTGTAAGACTAAGAACGACAAGAAAGGAAAATGAAAGGAGAAGGAAGATGAATTAGACTCCACTGCGGTCGCTTTAGATGGCGACGTTGTAGTTATTCTTTCAGCGGATCACAATATATGTCTTAGGTTACGAGTCAGGACATCGACTGGGTGATTGACTCGGGAGCCTCTTTTCATGTGACTCCACGTAGGGACTTCTTCACAAGCTACAAGTCGGGTGACTTTGGGACCGTGAAGATGGTGAATTCTGGTGTATCAAAGATCGTAGGGGTCGGTGATATTTGTGTGAAGACCGATGTGGGCTGCACATTGGTTCTCAAGGATGTGAGGCACATTTCAGACCTTTGCCTCAGCTTGATGTCGAAGGAAAGGTTGGATGATGATGGCTATGAAAATCGATTTGTTGGTGGGCGCTGGAAGCTCATCAATGGTTCATTGATCGTGGCCAGAGGAAAGAAGTGTTGCACCCTTTACAAGGCAAGTGTCAGTATGTGCAAGGGTGGGTTGAACACAACGGAAGATTCAACTATTGACATGTGGCACAGGCATATAGGCCAAATGAGTGAAAAAGGGCTTCAGGTACTAGCGATGAAGCGGCTCCTTCCAGATGTGACAGGTATACCTCTCAAAACTTGTATTGATTATTTATCAGGGAAACAACATAGAGTTTCATTCGTTAAAGCTGCTTCTCATGTTAATAAAATGCATGCATTAGATTTGGTTTATTTTGATGTTTGTGGTCCTATGAGGACAAAAACATTGGGTGAGGCATTGTATTTTGTCACTTTTATAGATGATGCATCTAGGAGGTTTTGGTTTATGCTTTGAAATTCAAGGACGAGGTCTTTGGTGTGTTTAAATTGTTTCATGCTATGGTCGCGAGAGAGAGACAGGTAGATCATTAAAGTGCATCTGCACTGACAATGGTGGTGAATACATTGGTGACTTTCATCAGTATTGCAAGTCCCTGGGTATACGACATGAATAGACGGTTCCTAAGACCCCCCAGCATAATGGTGTGACTGAGCGAATGAATCGCACCATTATAGAGAGAATCAGATGCATGTTATTCCATGCGAAATTGCCCAAGACGTTCTGGGGAGAAGCAATGCACACAACAGTGTATCTGATAAATAGGTCTCCATTAGCCCCATTGAATGAAGAAGTATCTGAGAAGGTGTGAACTGGACAGGATCCATCGTACAGTCATCTCAGGGTGTTTGGATGCAGGGCATCCATTTACATACCAAAGGACGAGAGATCCAAGCTCGATATGAAGATCAGACAGTTTGTGTTTTTAGGGTACGATAGGGCTGTTCATGAGTCGAGCTAGCTCGAAAAACTCGCTCGACTCGGCTCGAGTCAGTTCATATTGACTCGGCTTGAATGGCCGATTCGGGCATATTCAAGCTAATTATTTGAAGCTTGAGTTGAGTTCAAGCCAAGTTCGACCAGGGGGCATTTCAACTTGACTCGACTTGACTCGAACTCGACTCTACTCGAAGCTCGAACTCGAGCTCGACTTGGCTCGATTAATAAATATATTAAAGTTGTGGGGAATGCGGAGAAAGTTGAAGTGAGATCTCTTTGCTTTCACCCCAGCAGCGAAGAGTTCGATGTTGGTGTTGATGATCTCTTGAATCCAAAATGGTATATTGCATGGAGCACTCACATGAATAGACATATCCTTCCTGAATATGTTATGAGCTACAAGTCCTTAGATCATCTACAAGGTAACGGAAACTACGCTTTTCTCTGAGCAACAACAATACAGGTGGGTCCCACTTTTCTGTGGTCCTAAGTTTGTTCAAAATCATATCCATTGAAAAGTATGGCTTTGATGATGGGTAATTCATAACATATAATTGAGGATGCTTTTGGCCCCATGGTTCTTCTATCATAGGGCCCACACAGATGAATTTTTTGGACTGCTAAAAGATGGACTACACCCTATTTCGGTTGCCGGGCCAAACCAAAAATGAATTTCGCTTGGTGGAGCGTCATGTAAAATGCCTCTTTTAATTTTTTTTATTTAGCTTCTCTTTTAAATTAATGGAGGAGGATCAAGAACAAAATCCATTACTTTCTCACCCAACAAGCTCGAGCTTGACTTGAGGTAAATTCGACTCGACTCGAACCACTAGCTTGACTTGACAACTTTAACAAACAAGCCAAGCTTCAATGTTGAGCTCGAGTACATCATGGACAAGCCAAGCTGAGTTTAGCCCACCTCGACTCGACTCGGCTCGATGCCCACCCCTAGGGTACGGTGATGAAAAGTTTGGTTACAGATTATAGGATCCGACCGAGAAGAAGCTCATCAGGAGCAGAGATGTGGTATTCTTTGAAGATCAGTATATGGAAGACATTGGTAAACCAGATAAGAACCAGCCTATTCAGGTGAGTTAGAGGACATGGATCCGGTTATTCCTCCCGTGGTGCCTGATGACAGGGGAGTACAGCAAGGTGCAGAGGACGAGGGACTTCCTTCAGAAGATGGACCAAGGGAGCAGCCCCCACTTGATCCACCTGTTGAGCTACAGGTGAGGAGGTCATCTAGGGACAGACATCCATCCAAGAGGTATTCGTTGCATGAGTACATTATGCTCACTGATGGGGGAGAACCAGAAGATTATTCTGAGGCCCTAGCCGACGAGCATAAGGGAGAGTAGTTGAAAACTATGCAAGAGGAGATGAAATCCTTGTATAAGAACCACACTTATAACACAGTGAAACTGCCTAAGGACAAGAAAGCTCTGAGCAACAGGGTGTTCAGAAAGAAGGTTGAACAAAAGAATTCACAAACGAGGTTCAAGGCCAGCCTTGTGGTGAAATGGTTTGGTCAGAGAATAGGCATAGATTTTGAGGAGATACTCTCACCAGTGGTGAAGATGACATTCATACGGGTGTTGCTTGGTTGGTGGCTAGCATGGATCTATACATAAAGCAGTTAGATGTTAAAATTGTCTTCCTCCATGGTGACTTGGAAGAAGAGATCTACATGCACCAACTAAAGGGGTTCGAAGTGAAGGGCAATGAGTATATGATGTGTAGGTTGACGAAGAGCTCGTATGGGCTGAAAAAAGCTCCACGGCAATGGTACAAGAAGTTCGACTCATTTATGTTGAAGTATGGATATAACAGATCAGAGTTGGACCACTGTGTATTCACGCGAAAGTTCTCAGATGGTGATTTCTTAGTTCAGCTGTTATACGTTGATGACATGCTCATCATGGAAAAAGACATGAAGAAGATCGACAGGCTGAAACAAGAGTTGGGTAAGTTGTTTGTAATGAAAGACTTGGGCCTAGTTAAACAGATCTTAGGAATGGAGATAACCCGTGACAGAAGCGGCATGAAGCTTTGGCTGTCACAAGAGCGGTATATTGAGAAAGTCCTGGAGCAGTTCAATATGAATGCAGCGAAGCAGGTTAGTACTCCACTGGATGGTCACTTTAGATTGAGCGACATGCAATGTCCCAAGACGAAGACATATGTAGATGAGATGCAGAAGATACCCTATGCATCAGCGGTAGGAAGTTTGATGTATGTTATGGTTTGTACACGCCTAGACATAGCATATGCGGTTGGTATTATTAACCGGTATCTTACCAATCCTGGCAAAGAGCATTGGGCAACGGTGAAATATATATTGTGGTATCTAAGAGGCTCATCCAGGTTGAGCCTATACTATGGTGACGGAAAGTCTATGTTAAAGGGCTACACAGATGCAGATATGGCATGTGACATAGACTCTAGGAAGTTTACATCAAGGTTCATGTTCACGTTTGCAGGGGGAGCGGTCTCTTGGCAGAGCAAGTTACCAAAGGTCGTAGCGTTGTCGACAACAGAGGCCGAGTACATTGCAGTACATAAGCATATAAAGAGATGCTTTGGATGAAGAGGTTCTTATAAGAACTTAGCCTGAAGCAGGAGGAGCACGTGGTCTATTGCGATAGTTAAAGTGTTATACATTTGAGCAAGAATTTAAGTCAGCATTCCAAGTCAAAGCACATAAAGATTCGGTATCACTGGATCAGGGATACTTTGGAACAGAATGTGTTACAGCTTGAGAAGGTCCACACGGACGATAATGGGTTAGACATGATGACCAAGGCATTACTCAAGGGCAAGTTCGAGGTTTGTAGAAACCTGACTGACTTGAAGAAGACGAACTCCTCCTGAGTTGAAAAGGGGGAGATTTGATGGGGTTTTCCTCCTTAGTTCAGAGGAGAGGTAGCGTAGTTTCCTTATTTGACTATAATTCCTCCGCTTATGCACAGTTTCCTTATTTGACTCGAATTCCTCCGCTTATGCGCAGTTTCCTTATTTGAGTCTAATTCCTTATGTTCTCTATTTAAGGGGTTCTAAAATGGGATTATGATATTCTATTTTAAGGGGTTCTCACGTGCAAGGTGACAAAGAGAGAAAAAGAGGAAAAGAGAAAGAGAAAAGAGAGAGGGGAAGCTTGTGGAAGGGAGGTTATGCTCGTAGAGGTGATCTATTATACACTCGACATCTCAGCGCTTCTACATCCTTGTGATCGGTGAGATCTCTCCGTTTTTCTTTTATTCTCGTAATGTTTATCCACTCCTGCGTGAGTGATGAAGGTTGTAACGTTCTATTTCATAGTGGATTGTTGATCTGGATGAGGTCTAGTGGTTTTTACCTCTTTGAGGGTTTTCCACGTAAAAATCTCTTGTTTGGTGTGGTTTATGCATTGATTTATTTCATTGCTTTATTATCCCATAATTCTGGCTTGTTTTGGGAGGCTAGATCCTAAGGTTTTGTGCAAGGCCCCCAACAGATTGCATCTTGCCCCCTCCTCGAGGATAATTAATCTAATATGGGCTTGTAAGGCCCATCGTGATGTATGCGTTTTATCCATGACGTCCTTTCATTTTTTTCAAATCATTTTTGGGTATTAACTCCCAGATGAGGTAGATCCAAGGCTCAAGTGGACCACGTAGTGGAGAAGAAGCCACTGAATTTTCTTTATTCGTTTTAGGATTTCTACAATCCTTCTTCATGTGTTTAGACAACCCACAATTCCAACATTTTAATTTTCCTTTGCCCTTGCCCTTGGATTTGGATCTAGGTCTCAAAGACCCTGTACCTCGCTTAGAATCTTTGCCTCTCGTAATCAGTGCATCGGAAGATGTCCCCATGTTGCCGTTTAGCTTTTTCATAGCCGTCCCTTAAAGGGCTGAGATAACGGTGTCAACGTTTAGGGTTTTATTTGCGGTGCATATCATATCCCTGAAAGACTCATATGATGCAAGAAGAGAATTCAACGATATACATGCTTGTTCCTTATCTTTGACCACTTCCTCCATATCTAGCAATTTGCACATCAATTTATTAAAGTTACTGATATGGGCTTCTAGATCTCCACCGTCTGCCATCTTGAAGGTATAACACTGTAGCTTCAAGTGTATGCAATTTTCAGAGGACTTCTTTGCATAGATGTTCTCTAACTTCGCCCACAAACTAGCTGCAGTTTTCTCCCTTTAAACATTATAGAGAACCTCATCCGTGAGACATAAACGGATAGAGGCTAAAGCATTACTATCAAGGTTTTCCTATTCATCATATTTCATGGTAGATTTTTGCTCCTCAAGAGCCTTAATCTTGCCTTACTTGGTTAACAGGCTAATCATCTTAACCTTCCATAACTCAAAATTATTTTTTCCTGAGTACTTCTCAATATCAAACTTGTTGTTTCCCATTATTACTAATCCCGCAGATTTAGATCTGTGCCCCAACGATTACTCTGATACCACTTGTTGGGGATTTATGTTGCGGAATCACACAGATCTAGATCTAGGATAGCAATCCAATAACGACAAGCAATCACAAGAGAACACAAAGATTTAACGTGGAAAACCCTTGCGGGAAAAAACCACGACACAAAGAGACAGAAATCCACTATGAAATAGAAAGTATAAGAGAGAGAACTTACCCGATTCGAACAACATTGAATCACACCCTTGCTACACCCCTTGATAACCTTAAAACCCCTTTAGGAACCTTTAGAAAAATTTTAGAAAGCTTTAGTATACCTTAGAATAGCCCTAGGAACCCTTATTTATAGTTTAGGAAACTCCACTTACGCACCTAGTCCAGAAAAGTTCGGAAACTGCCTCAAATTTACGCAGTCCGCGCAGGATTTGCGTAACCTCAATTGGTCGCGGAACTCCTTTGACCGGTCGAGCCATCCCCTCGACTGGTCTAGTGGCCCGGACACCAAAAATAATAGCACACTGGACTTTGAGTCGAGCAACTCACTCGACTGGTCGAGGCAGACGCTTAACCGCTCGAGAGACCCAAAAAAGGACAGATTTAAGGCATCTGTCAACACATCTAAGTCTATATAACCTTATGAACAAGTTGGATGGAAAATAAATGCCACCATGACCCCTATAAAGGTTTCAACATGTCATTATCATTGATGCTTTCTTTGATGTGGTCCACTTGAGCGTTGGATTTGCTTTATTTTTTGGCTAGCACTTTAAAATGATATGTAAAAATAGATGGACAGCATGGATAAAACCCATACATCATCGTGAGCCCCATAGAGCCCTTGCCTGAACGGATGAATGGGGTAGGATGTAATCTGTCACACCCCAAACTCGGAAACCGGGCTCACAAAATTCTCGATCGCCAAATCCGGCCTCGACAACCTCCGTAGTACCCCATTCTCGGCTTCCAGCACCCATATACCAGGTTCCGATCCTGGGATCACAAGGAGGATTTTCAATATGAATTTGATTTGTAATAAGCATAACTATAAGCATGACTCACGAACAATAACGAGAACACCATCACAAAAATCCACTATGATCAAAACTTGAGTACAATGGGCATAAAGGGAAATACAATGATAACAATGACAACTCCAAAAGCTCGGCGGTACGCTGCTGCTCCTGTTCAACTACTACCTAGTGTCACCTGCACGCAACGGTCGTGCATAAGCTTATAGAAAGCTTAGAGGGTGGTGAAAGTGTGTGCGCACGGTAGAAATATAAGTATACAATATCAGAGTAATATGAAAATGCTGGTAAGTCCATGAATGCCATCAGCCGTAACAAGGCTATGCGATGTAAGACATGAATGCTATCGGTTATGCCAAGGCCATGCGATGCGAGGCATGAATGATATCGGCCATCCAAGGCTATGCGATACAAGGCCTACGGGGCTAATGTCATATGCGAGGTGTAACTCAAGCGTACCAAATCTCATATGAATCCTCATATCAATGCAGTTTATCTTTGAAATATATATCACCATGGTCTAGTACACTATACACCATATCGCTGCCCACTGGACGCGCAACCATGCAAGTGGAAGAGACCTCACTATCCGCCTACCAATATCGGCTCGACCCGTCGATAGCGGACCCATTTACGAGCTGGTCAGACTCAGCCTAGCATTACCCCCTACCCTCTGGCGGATAAGGCCACACCCTCTTCCAACTGACCACGACACAGTGAGAGATGCGATCTACTGGTATACGGCCCTCGTGCGCTCATGTATCCACTCGGTCTCGATGTTGGAGTCATCATTTGGTACTATCGGGTTTAAAGATTTTCACCTAGAGACATCTATGGCGCCCCGATGCTAGTAATAGTATTTTCAATGTCCAATCCTGTCATCCACGATATGCTTGTGGAGGTTATGGCCCTGATGTCGCTAGGGTGTACAGAAATCATATCACACAAATGCGAGATGCATGAATCATACTATCCAGTTATGCAGCAATCCTGCGCGTACCGCGCGCTCATGTAGGCAACTCCTCCTATCAAGGAGTCCCATAATAATTTGCCCAATGACATGTGTTATGATCAATCACTCCTCATATCAAACATACATATGATGCGCATGAACATGGATCGTGAAGCCATACTAAGCATGTTATATGATGATGATAAACTCTCTTCATAATAGGAATGAGCCTAGACGGCCTACTCATAACAAGTATGGGCCTAACAATTATGGGGGCCCAACGATTTGGGTTAACCCACTAAGGGAAGATGAGAATGGGCCTAACAATGGGCCTTAGAGAGGGTTACAATGCGGACACTTCACCATCATTGCTCTTACAATGTGGACATCAAACTATCATTACTCCTAAGGCATGGCCCATCATAAACATCATTACATACATCATGGTGGAATCGCATATCACATCGGTTCACATATACATCGCTTTGGGCCTCACACAGGGCCTCACATACATCGCATTGGGCCTCACTCATGGGCCTCACATGCATTACATTGGGCCTCATATACATCACATTGGGCCACAACCCATGGGCCTCAAATACATCACAATGGGCCACAACTCGTGGGCCTCAAACACATCTCAATGGGCCTCATATATGAGCCTCAAATACATCACAATGGGCCACAATCCATGGGCCTCAAATACATCACAATGGGCCACAACCCATGGGCCTCAAACACATCATAATGGGCCTCATACCTGGGCCCAATATACATCACATTAAGGTGGGACCCACACGTGTGGGTAAAACACTTTCATTTTATTATATCTACACCATTCATATATTTTTAGAGATCTTCTGGACCATACCACAAATAACAGTGGAGATAATGATTTTCACTGTTAACAATTCACGGGGGCCACCTTAACGTTTATTTTCCATCTAATCTGTTCATAAGGTCACAAAGACCTGGTTTAAAAGGAAAAATGAATCTCATATTGATCCAGAACTTATGTGACCCCCAAACGGTTTCAATGGTCGACGTTCAATCCTCCACTGATTCTTGCAGTGTGGTCCACCTGATAGACAGATCCGTTTTATTTCTCGTCTCAAGCATAAGATGAGCTCGTAGGGTGGATGGACGGTTTGGATCTAACACATACC
Source organism: Magnolia changhungtana (assembly GCA_030180095.1). Classification (NCBI taxonomy): domain Eukaryota; kingdom Viridiplantae; phylum Streptophyta; class Magnoliopsida; order Magnoliales; family Magnoliaceae; genus Magnolia; species Magnolia changhungtana. The sequence goes on along the minus strand of JASAUF010000564.1, from coordinate 586,339 downwards.
TCCTGATCAAACCCATAGAACTTGCTGACGTTAACCCAGCAGGCTGTTGGCCCACCGTCCATCAGACGGACAGTTTGAATATAACACAAACCTCATGATCAGGGCCGCAGAACTTGCTGCTTTAAACAACAGCTATATACTGCGGCTGCTGGTGGATGATTGAGATATAACTCATACCCATGATCAAGCCCACAGAACTTGTTGACGCCAGTCCAGTAGTTATATGGCTGGTGGAACCCACAGTTAGACGGTATAGATAAAACAAATATATCATGTGGGTCCCACATCACATTGGCCACACACAGATGGATAGCATTGATAAAATGCATTCATCATGGTGCAACCCAATCTGGACGGTGGAGATGAAACACATAAATCATGGTGTGGTCCACGGTCCAGATGGACGAATGGTGTGGATGAAATCCATACATCAGGTGGGTCCCACCGTCCTTTGCTGGACAGCATGGACATCACACATGCAGGTAGGCCCCACGTCCAGATGGACGGTGAGGGTATCACACATACATCAAGGTGGGTCCACTGTTCACTCCCCAAGTATAGGGTTGTGATGTAGTAATAAACTCGGTGAGACCGAGGTCGAATCCACAGGGACTGAAACCTGTACGTAATCTGAAAATAACTAGAACTAGAACTAGAATGAGATGAAATCTAAACCGAATGGATATGAGGGAATAATGATGAAATATTACTCTAAAACTTGTGGAAATCAGAGGTAGGGAACTAGGGTGCCAAGGATCCACTTGTAGAGATTAGGGAGAACTACACTTGATTCATGAAAATCAACTGAACGTCCTTTGATATAGTTTTCAAGGTATGAAAGATATATGAATTAGAATCGATTCCATCACCAAACCATGCCCAGGAGACAAAGTAAACAACATAATTAAACTAATTACCAACCAATCAACATGCTATGAAGGTTAGGAAAGGTACCGACATCCAACCATGCTCAGGAGACGATGGTGAACAACAGGGCTTCCTGACATCATAAACATAAAAAGGAAAAGAACATGCTAAAAGCCATCACAGACCCATTGTAATTTTAGTCACAACAGACCATTAATAACTAAAAAATTCCCTTAATTAAACTAAAATCAACATCAATTCAGTGTAAACAAAAAGCATAAGCAAAGTCTCCCCATCACGCTACAAGCTTCACCTCTTAGCCCTAGCTAAGAGGTTTAGCCCAACATGATCGGACTAGATCTCGTAAAAAAAACAAATAAGAAACACAGTAATAAATAAATAAAAAAAGACAAAAACTCTAGAATACTCTTCTTTATGCCTCCACGGCTGCTCCACACCGAGCTCCCCAGATCTCTCTCCTTTCTTTATTTCTTATAGTCGCTGGAGTTACGGTGGAGTCTATTGTGTCATGTTTAGAAACTGCCTACGAAGGCCTTTACGCAGCCAGCACATCGTATGCATAAGAGCTTACGCATAAACAGCTTGCACAGAAACAAAACCTCTTTCGGGCGAAGATCTCGTCCGTCTCTAAGTTTGTTTCTACGTTCAACCAGTCAGGTCTAGGACAGTTTTGTTCAGGCTTCCTGATGGACAGTGTGGATCGAAGAGATGGCATGTGATGGTGGCCCCACAGCCGTTCGCAAATACGGACAGTTTCCGGTTTCCGCGAACAGAGCCGTAAGAAACGAAAATCTCCGTTATTGTGACAGAGGTCGGTGGGATCCAATTAGCAACTTCACACTTCATCAGAGCCATCCATTCGCTCTGTGGGATTGATTTAGCTCATCATTCTAGTTTTGAAGAGAATCTAAACTTTTGGTGGGCCACAGCGTGAATCGACGTCCGGCGAAAACTCCATCACTAGCGATATTATCTGTACGCATGGTTGCAAGGACGGTAGAGGTTTTGGTCAGAATCCTTGTCTGGACACAATGGACAGTCCAGATTGGCCGGCCGACCATGATTGAGAATGCCGTATGGCCCACGACGGTCGGTCCTTTGTTACGCACATACGTGCGTATGGATTTACGCTGGAAAGCTTGGATAGCCCCTAGTCATCTCTAGAGAAGAGATCCACTCCGTCCAATGGATCGGCGTCAAAAAACCATCTGGGTGGGACCATTTTGGCTCGAATTTTATTGGCCCATTGGTTGTTTGTCTCGCTGCCGTTTATCTTCCGTTTAGACGATCGGAAACCATTCTTTGCTATCTTCTAAAATTCTGTCACCTAGAAAATGGTTGCAGGGCCCTTTGGAGTCTACTGGACGGTCCAGATCGGACTAATTCAAACAGACGGTGGCACGCTTCAAGATCTCAGCTACCCGTTTTCAAAATAGAGCCTTCTCTTCTCTGTTGCGGGTGGGAACTTGCGGTCAAACGTAGTTTGACTTCATGTCTTGGTTCAGTGCACCGTGTGTGCACAATCGGTGGTGCACTCTGACATGCAAAGTGGTCCTTATATTGATGTATATGTGAAATCCACACCGTCCATCTTGTTCAAATTCTCATATAAGGGTTTGAGACCAAAATTGAAACATATCCAAAGGTCAGGCGGGCCCCAAATCAGGATTTAAGGGGCTGATCTATCCGTTGGGCCACTTCCACAAGGATTCAATAGCTGAAATTTTACGTGTACGGTTAATTTGTGGTCCTCAGGCCATATATGAAGTTTTGAGCTGAACGGATGGTTGGAACCCTGTGATCTTGCATTCTGTACCAATTTCAGGCCACTTGAGCTTCAGTTTGTCGATTTCCTCGGGTCTCTGGCGTGTAGATTTGTCGATCTTGGTCCCCTGGGGTCCGTCCCTTGCCTTGGTGCATTCTGAGCATTAATTCCATGCTTTTAACACCCAATTTCAATCCAAGCTTGTAAATATACCTTGCAGCACAAATAGGATTAAATCGGACCGTTAAACAACACAATGTTCGTAAATCTAGGCAATAATTGGGGTCTGATATGTAATATTTGACCCTCAACATCCACACATGTGGACCCACCAACATGCTGGAATGTATTTTGCCACCGTCCAAACCCATTGTCTGGACGGTCTGGATGCAACACGTACATCTAGTGGGTCCACGTGGTGGCCCACCAATCAAGCCAATGTTTGTATTTGCCTCTCATCTAGGCTCATCCAGGAAGGACGGTGTGGATGATACATTATGGAGGGATTTTCACCGTCCACAATATGGATAGCGTGGATATAACACTTACGTCGCAGTGGATTCCCACCATCAATGGTTGGACGGTGTGGATCTAATCCATTTATCAAGGTGGGCCATCAAACAGGGGGAGAGAGAGAGAGAGAGAGAGAGAGAGAGAGAGAGAGAGAGAGACGGCGTAGTGGAGGGACCCTGCTACTATGGGCCCCTCTTTGTTTACAACACATACATCAAAATGGGTCCCATCACAAGTGGGCCCTTAAATAAAAATTAACGGTGGATATCTTAAAATCACCCATCGATTGCACTCATTCTTGGTTCCTTAGCTCCTTGGCTTTGATTTTGATGGAGGATGATGACGTATGGATGGCTGGGATGGGAGATGAGAGGGGGGGGGGGTAGAAAGTGGGCCTTGATCTTTTCTCTCCTTAGGGTTTTCTCTTTTGGAAGCTTGGGAAATGGTGGAGAGAATGAGAGAGGAGAGGGTGTTGTAAGAAGGATGGGATGAGAGGGATGAATGTTGTAAGAAGAATGACATGGAGGGTATGGGCTTGGTTGAATTTTGGATGAGAGAGGGATGGGTGGAGAGAGAGAGATGACTTTGGGGATGACTGGTGTAAGAGAGGGATGGGTTGTGTACTTGATTTATGATTAATTGATTGTTGTGATGGATGATAGAGATTCTCTTGGGATTTGCAACGCGCGCCGTTTTTCTCGAAATATACGCGGGCCCACAACTCCTGGCCTGGGTATCGCATCTGCGCGCGAGACGTGACATTGGAACCGCGGCGACGGCGCAGTCGGTAGGGTACAAGTTTCGAGTCGATCGACTCAGATATACGGGATACAACTTAGGGTCGCGTGTAAATGCCGATTATGGTTGAGGGTTGCCGAAATTCAACAGAGAGGATCGTGGAAGCCTACGGAACGGTACGGACTAGGATACGGGTCTTACATAATCCACTTCTTAAGGGCGCTTTGCGCATGACATTAAATGGGATTAGGTGGGATAGAATTGCATTTGGTCCTGTGCAAATTTCATCCAGCATTTGGGAAGGATGGGAAAGGGTGGGATAATGTGTGATGGAATTGCATTTGGTCCCATGAGGGGTTTTCATGAATTTTGAAATCCACTACACATGTGGGCCCTACATTGATGCATGTGTTTATCCATGTCGTCCATCCATATATACCATTTACATGTGACATTCTGGTTATATATGTGTACAAGTGACTGACATCAGTTGTGAATTTGGTTTGTTGATTACAATACCATGGCCACCAAACAAGATTTTGCTTAATCCATTTCCTTGTAGCAAGAATTTTATCTCAAATATGGGATTGGATGGGCATAATACCATGACATTTTTAGACATGCAATCATTGCGCAGTGATGGTGTTAATCCCATCTAATATAATTCAATACTATTTAATTCCATGGGCCAAACACACCCTAAGTCTGGAAGATCAACTCTAAAAATCAAGTGAGAGAGAAAGAAAGAGTGATCTGGTTCTCCAACTCTAATATTGTATTGAGTTGGAAAAAAAACTAGGATAGAAGATACTCATTGGGCTTTTAGTTGCCTATCGGCACATTGTGGGGAGTAGGACATGACATGCATGCAATTGAAGACGTTTCTTATCCTTATTGTTGATGCGAAAATAGCCTTCCCCAAACCTTTGAGTACCCGCACAAAGAACGGACAAAGGAGACTTGACTTCCGCAGGGGACCTTTCAATGCCTAAGTCAGGTAGGAAATTTAGGTCTAGTCGTAAACAAGATTTTAGGCTTAAGATTGTGCGTATCTTTAACTATCACGGATGCTCCTATTTATAGGTGAGGAAAGGCAGTGACATAGATGAATATTCCCTCATTAGTAAGAGTGTATTATAGTGGGATTCGGATCCCGATAGGGATTTGTTTCCAAGGATACTATGGAGATCCATGTTGTAGTCGACTTCAAAAATCCTCAGTTGGGATGTAGGATAGAGTTGGTCGAGGTTAGGTCAAAACTAATGGAGATGTGTGATAGGAAGCTGAGGTGGCCTATATGGTTGTTTTGGAGATTGGTTCTCCAACCTGGATTATTTGGTGTTAAGTGGATGGCCGATTTGCCGACTTGACCTAAGCCATTGAAATTAAGCTGCTTTCCTGCTCAGGTTGAGGATGGGGCCGAGGTTTTTACCATAGCTAAGCTCAGCTCGGGCTGGGGTCTTCATCATAACCGTCGTTGAGTGATTTTACTGTGTGCACAAATGTCCCACCTGAAGTTATCTCATTTGCCAGTCCATTTTTACCCGCAAACACTTATCGATCCTGAGAATTTATATGTAGGCGAATGCCTCAATCCGCGGTTGGACTCAGCAGACCAATGGCATGAATTTCCGAAACATGGCTCACACCACTGAGAACTGAAAACCTGCTATACCGTGCAAAGATGCTTGCCACTCTACACGCAGGGATCGGAATCCCTATCGGGTGGCACTGCACAGGCGGCGCCTGGGAGTGGGGACAACCGCGAATGTGGCGTGGGAGTGGGGACAACTGCGAATGTGGCGTGGGATTCTAGTATTATTATTTGTCTCTACACGCAGTGGATAAATACACACAATGGCCATGTAATATCACAATCCATACCGCTCATCTGTGGGTCCTATCATGCATGGGCCAACTCCCCAAAGGGGGGTCCTTACTCTTACTCCAGTGGTAGACTTTCAGGAGTTTCAACACCTGGTTGAGGGTTCGAGTACTCATACGCAATGAAATCCCACCATTACGTGAGTGTGTGGTGGTGTGTTAAAAACAAAACAAAAAAAAAAAAAAACTCCCCGAAAGGGGCTCATTGTTTAGGCTTTATATTATCCTCAGCTCGGCAAATGAAGCTAGCGATAAACTCGCATTCCCGTTTAACATGCACGGTTGGGTTTTTTCCAAGCCTTTTAGTCATACACGCATCTTTACAGGCATATAAACATGTCACGTGACAGCCAGTGAAATGTCCAAATTTCTCATCATGTGGGCCCCAACTTGTAGACGGCAGGGCCTGTAGATGGTCCACTTATCGGGTAGGCGCCTGTACAAAAGTAGTTAACATGGGACAAAAATCAGTTGCCACGTATCTATGCTCTACGTGGACAATAGACGGTTGGCTCTAATTAGTCTTCCCACATATATCCGTATCCTTGGTATATCTCTTACAAAGTATGGCCCGATGTATGTGTTTTGTCTATACTGTCCTTCCATTGTATAAGCTTATTTTAGGTCACGAGTAAGGTAAAAAATTAGGTAGATCCAAAGCTCATGTAAACTACACTACAAGAAACGGTGAGATTAAATGCATACCGTACAAAGCTTATTTATGGCCCATTTGATTTTCCAAATTCAATGTCCTGAAAACAGCAAATTATTACAATATCACCTGTTTGAAAATACGATGGTATTCTTGCTTCAAAAAACGGTCCAAAATAATTGGCATAAATTTGTGGCCCCACTGTCATGTATATGATATATCCACATCGTCCATCCATTTCACCACTACAATTTGAGCATGAGCCGAAAAATGATGAAAATCTAACATTCAAGTGGCCCACACCAAAATAAACAGTGGCCCCATGAAGTTTTTAACAGTGAGTGTTCGATTCCATTTTTACTGTAGTGTGGTCCACTTGAACTTTGAATCTACCTCATTTTTTGGTTCATGCCCCAAATTCAGTTGGCATGACGTATAGACGGTGTGGATAATCCACATACATCATGGTGGGCCCTATATATATTTGGCAGCATCTTCGTCTTAGTGTAAGTAAGAGTCAAATCAACCAGAACGGTGTGGCAATTACCAGGGAAATGATTATTGCCTATTCCAAATACATTTACCTTTATTCTAAAAAATCAAACATGCCCGTAATAACATCGAGTTTCAGATCAAGTGAATGTTTGATAATAAGTATCGGTTTCAACGGTGGACGTCACTCTCCTTGCCGTTTCCTGTAGTGTGGTCCATTGAACTTTGGGTCTCTTCATAGTTGTGCTCATGCCTTAAAATGGATGGACGGTGTGGATGAAACTTATACATCATGTGGGCCCCACAGATCTTTGACACAAGCTAGCTGCATGGTGGTGGGGTCACTAGCCAAACCGCGTCATCCGCGTAGGTGTCATCAGCTTTTACTAACCAACACGCGTCATCTTGCCACGTGTTTTGAGGTGGGAATGCGTCTGGTATTATCCAAACAGGTATTTGTATTTTTCGAAGTGTTACTATCAAGGTCTGAATCTGATCACTGGACGCGTGCCTTTATTTGAAAAAAGTTCATGCCATTTTGTAAGGGAGCGGATTAGGTGTTACCCGGGTAACACTTGAGTGAATGTTACTCTTACCGTGTAGGGTCTACCTTGATAAATTTCCTGTATATCTATACTATCCATCCGTTTTTAAAACTCATTTTAGGACGTTATTCAAAAAATTAAGTAGATCAGAATATAGGGTCGACCACACCACTAGAAAAAGTAGTGAAATACCATTAAAAACTATTTTGTAGGCTATGAAAATTTTGGATCAAGATGATCTTGGTATTTTCCCTTCACAAGGTCTGGTTGACCTTATAAAAGGGTAGGATGGTAAATAAACATTACGAATATAGTTACGGTGAGCCCTCGGAAGTTTTTAACTGCAGGCATTTAATCACCACCGTTTCTAATGGTGTGGTCCACCTGAGATTTGAATCTTCTTAATTTTTGGGACCACGTTCTAAATTGGACTGAAATAACGGATGGAGAGCGTGGATATACAACAGATCATCAACCTGGCCCCACTATAACGGTAACACTTAATCCACTACCATTTTAAAATGGTGGTGGTTTGTCAACAGTACGCACTGGTATCCAGACTGTCCAAGTCGATGCAGCGTAACAGAATAGGAAAATAATAAAAATAAAAACGAAAAAGGTGATAGCAGCCATGTGATTTTGATCTTGTAATTAGGGCCAGTCTCTGTTGAAATTTGAACCATACATTTGATATTGGATGGTAAGGATTTTTATCACCGAGCCATGAGTAATTATCAGCACTTAGTTCATAGATATGCTCCATCCACAATTGTCCCATAATTCGGATGGTTTGGATAACGCGATATGAATGCGCGTTGTGAGGATGATGAGTACGTCCAGGAGATTCTTTTGGCGGGCGTGTTTAGGGTACTACTCCCCATCGGGACCCATCTAGAGACGGACGGTCCTTGCATGGTTCTGTGGGCCCACCATCATGTACCGTTAATCCATTTTGACAAATCATTTTCGGGCATAAACCCAGGTGGAGTATACGAGGCTGCCCTGAAGCCGGAGGATCCGAGGCTCAAGTGGACGAACCACGAGAAGCAGTGGTAACAATGATACCTGCTGCTGTTGAAACGTTTCTCGGGATATATAGTGACGTTTAGTTGCCATGAAACTTGTTATTTACTCTTGATAACTTAATAAGGTTAGACATTAAAAAACAGGAAAACATAAATATCAGCTTGGTCCAAAACTTATGTAGCCCCAAAAGATTTTCCCTTATAACTGTTTAATTTGCTGTTTTTTTACTATGGTATGGTCTACTTAATATTTAGATTTTTCTTATTTTTTAGTTCACACCCTATAATATTTGATCAGAATGAATAAACTAGATATATAACACATATATTAAGGCGGGCCACAGATCCCTTGATAGGGTCGGCCGTCTCTGATTAGCCGTTTGGGGGTGGAGTATCCTAGCTGATGTGTTGATGCCATTAAGTTCCGCAAGTCCCATTATAAGGTATGTGTTATATCCAAAGTATTCATTTGGTGAGTTCTTTGCCAGGCTTGAATAGAAGATAGATAGAGATCTGAAGATCAAGTGGACCACACTAAAAAAAAGTGAAGATCAAATGTCTACCATTAAAATCCTTTTAGGTCACGGTTGTTTTGGATCAACATGATATTTGCTTTTACTCTTCATTTAGGTTCTTGTGACATTATGAATAGATTGAATGGAAAATAATTGTCATGGTGGGCCTAAGAATATTTTAACAATAAAAATCATTATTTCATTGTTATTTATAGTGTGTGGTGGGCCCTATGAATATTTTAACAATAAAAATCATTGTTTCCTTGCTATTTATAATGTGGTTCACTTAAGCTTTAAATATGACTAATTTTGATATCCTCTGAACTGTTCTAGCTAGAAAAAGAGCGTCATTGCTCGTATTCATACGACATGTACCACACCAGTTAGGTCGGTGGTTTTGTGGTACACCAGGCTAGAGGTGGGCATTGAGCCGAGTCGAGTCAAGGTGGGCCAAGCTTGGCTTGGCTTGTCCATGATGTACTCGAGTTCGAGCTTGGCCTCGAGCTTAATATTGAAGCTTGGCTTGTTTGCCAAAGCTGTCGAGTCGAGTTTGAGCCGAGCTAGTAGTTCGAGTCGAGTCGAGCTCGAGCTTGTTGGGTGAGAGAGTAATGGATTCTGTTCTTGATCCTCCTCCATTGATGAAAAATTCAAAAATCTTACGAGAATCAAAACAAAACTCGATGAAAAAATCAAACAAAGTTTCGAATCAGTTGAGAAAACCTGTAAGAACTGATCTGTTCTTGATCTTCTTCCACCAGCATAAATCCAAGTATTAGAAAAGAAACAAAACAGAACACATATCAGAAATCCAAGTAAAGAGCTCTGGCCAATCAAATCATTGGATTTCCTTGAAGCTCTAACAAATCTGAGAAGAACCCATCTCGAATTTCTTTAGTTTCTCGCCTAAGAAGTAAATCTCAAGAGATTGAAATCATACTGTCGTGGAGCTGAAATGAAAACTGGTGGTGGTGGTCAAGCGTAGCGTTGGGCAAGGCAGAGAAAGAGAAGAAAGGGAAAGGGAAGGGGGTGCGTGAGGTCGAGTAGAAATTCTAGGGTTTATTTTTTATTTTTTATTTTTATTTTTAAGTTTAAATTTAAAACTTATATATATATATATATATAATATATAATATATTTATTAATCGAGTCGAGTCGAGCTTGAGTTTGAGCTTCGAGTCGAGTCGAGTTGAAATGCCCCTGGTCAAACTTGGCTTGAACTTGACTTGGGCTTCAAATAATTAGCTTGGCTCGGCTTGAATCGGCCATTCAAGCCGAGTCAATCCGAGCTGACTCGAGTCGAGTTGAGCGAGCTTTTCGAGCTAGCTTGACTCATGAACAGCCCTACACCAGGCAATCTGCTTCCTCCCTTTCTGCCCCTGACAACAATAAACTTGGACTCAGGTCGGGTAGGGCCACTGCCATGTTTGTGGAATCTATTCGATTCATTCATTTTTTAGACATCATTTTAGGATGTGACTAAAAATTAGGTGAATAAAAATCTTATGTAGGCCACATAAGATGAAAAATTGGGAAAAGAAATACATGTTTGCATGCCATCCAAACTGTTTATATTTTTTTCATATTTTTAGCTTGAAAATATAAAAATTTAGCTCCAAAAAAAAGGTTTTATGGCCACAAGAATGTTTCAATGGTTCTCACTGAATCCCCATTATTTCCTCTTGTGTGGCCCACTTTAGTTTTGGATCCATCTCAATTATGTCCGAATGTCCTTAAAATGAGTTCTTAAAAAGTATGAACGGGGTAGATTTTCCACAAACAAGACGGTGGGCCCCACCCAGCATCCTTGCGCACGAACTTCCAGGCCTTACCAGGAAATCCGCGTCCCAATGAACCTTTTTCCAAGGTTTGCTAGTCTCACTCGTACCCTCCGTATGCGTGCATCAGATGAGGCGACCCATTTAGATGATCTGACCAAAAGATTAGGTTGGCCGGTAAAATAACTGACGATAAAAAAATTCTTGTAATGCGGCCTACATGATAACGAAACTAGTTTATTTTTCTGTCAGATAATCTCCGCAGTGGGTCCCACCTCATCACAGTTTGGATTTTCAGCGCACGTATGAGGCTGTCCTGTGTGTGATTGTGTAGAGGTGCGTGTGGAAGTTTGCGCGTGGGGCTAGTAAACTTCTCATTTTAAGAGAAACTTTATTGACTCGAACCCTGCTTACTTGGTTATCTGGATGTCAGATTCGTGAACATGTATCGGACGGTTGAAAATAAAACAATTCAATAGTCCTGTTTCAACAAACAAGTGTCCATGAATCACGTTAAAATGTTTAAAACAATCTAATTTTTAGACTTTGACTTAGGGACAGTATTTTACACAATTTAATTCGTTCAATTTGCATTAATCATATGCGACGTGTACAATTTATAAGTGCCTGCGTATGAAGCTTCATACGCTGCAAGAGTATCATATAACTCTCCTCCATCGGGATCTTGAGGCGTGTAGACCCAACCTACTACCCACCGATTTCATTTGCCCAACAAAAAAAACCTTAATTATGGAACTAGACGTCAGGTTGTACTGATGAATCAAAAAGACTAAAATACCCCTAATTTTCTTTTCAGCTGTGTACCACAATAAATAGGAGTATTTTGATCAAAATACCAGCATCTGAATCCTAAAATGCCACTTTTCGTGAAATAAATTTTCAGGCAAAGAAAATAAGTTTTTAAGGTGTATAGACCTTGGGGATCACCCACTAATTTCATTTACCCAAAAGAAACTTTAATTGCAAAAGTAGACTTAAGGTCACATGGATGAACCTAAAAAAACCAAAATACCTTTACTTTTTTTAATTACTTACCCAGATACGCAAAGGTATTTTAGTCCAAATATCACCATCTGAATTCTAAAAGGCCACTTCTTGCTTATTAAGTTTTCAGGCAGAGAAAATGAAAAAGGCATCATACGGACTCACCTATAGCTCTAACCATTTCGGAGAAAATAAAAAAAGGCACCATACGGACTCGTCTAGAGTTCCATTATTTCCTACTCCATTCAGCTAGAAATGCTCCCATCTAACCGGTTGGACAAGAAGTTACCGTCCAATCAGTCTATAACTTCAAAATTTTCATCTTTCCAATAAAATCCAACCCATCCAATGTTTTGTTCTCATCATAAAGATCTCCTAGCGAAAAAATCAGTCCATTCTAATAATGAAAAGGTTAATATAAAACAAACAATTTACAACCGTTGGTATAGTAAGTATTTTAATGGCCCATATAATAGTTAAAGGAGGCTAATTACTCAATGGATAATATTAGTGGTATATAGAACCTTTTTGACGGTTTGGATGTGTCATAAACATCTGGAAAATATCCGTTGATTGAACTGAAAAATTAAAAGTCGAACCGGTTGGATGTGCTTCATTTTTAATAAAATCTCGGTCGGCCATAGGGGCTCCGCTCTTGTGCTCCATTTTCTGGTATAAATATAGAAGCCAATCTCATCAAGACTAGAAATCTCTCTCTCTCTCTCTCTCTCTCTCTCTCTCTCTCGGTAGAATTCCATTTCAGAAACCCTATCTCCAGGGCTTTGAACCTGCTCCGATGTCAGGCATGCGAGTCACGATCGATGTGGGAACCGACGGAGTTGCAGTCATCACGATCTGCAATCCTCCCGTCAACGCGTTGGCTCCTCAGAGTAATATCAACCGTCCCCTTTGTTTTCTCCCCTTGAATTTTCTTTGGTTCTATGGATTTTGATGAAATAGCCGTAGATTTTCATGTCTAGAGTCGGGATTTATGATCGTGGTGTTTCAGGTTGCGTTTGGTTCTGTTTGTTATAGGATTTCGTTGCTTGATTGGTCTTTAGTCGCTGCAGCGAATTCATCAATTTCCTTTTGGAATTTGATTTGCTCTGGAACTGAGATTTGATTGCTTTGAGTGTAGTTATTGCGGGATTGAAGGAGAAATACACTGAAGCATTGCGGAGAGATGACGTTAAAGCGATCGTTTTAACTGGTAAGATTTACTAACCGAGCTTTCGGATTTTGTGTGCCTATGTTGTTTGATGCCTTTGGTGCTTTGGAAATGATGCTGTTTTTTTTTTTTTTTTTTTTTTTTTCCTTCAATATTTTACTTCTGTAGTGATTTGGTAGATTTATATTAGCTTAGAGTGCTATTTGAAATTAGAAAAATATAATGGATTTAGGCAGAAAAGAAATTTCACACTCGATGAATGAAAAGAAAAACACGAGAAAGAGAGGATACTGGAGTGACTTCAAAGTTTCAGTGATTTGCGTTATATTGTTACGAGGAAACTAGAATTGGATTATGTCTTTGGCTGCGGATATTTAGAACTTTTTTGTTTGTTTTTGTTTTATGCATTCCATTGAGTCCTTATCACCTAGGGTAGCCAAAAGTTATGAAACCATATACAGCAAGGATGCTACTTAGATATGGTTATGGTTTGAATATGACTACAACACTTAAAATTTGGAAGTATATGACACGGACATGTTAGCTGTTCTCAATGATCCACATATCAAAGGCAAATAGACGTGCAGTACTCCCAGTTTTGTCTATTATGGATGTTCTTATTCCCATATATTTCAGTGAAGGATTCAACCATAAAAAGATAACTGAATTACTCAATTCTGAAATAACGATTTAAATTTTTTTTTTTTTTTTTTCTTTCCGAGTTCTCAACTTTTGCCAGTTTTTCTTTTCTCTAATAATAATTTTGGCTCTTTCTTTCTTAAAAGGCGAGGGTGGGAAATTTTCTGGTGGCTTCGATATCAACGTTTTCCAGATCATCCACAAGACCGGTATGGCCTCATACATTTTAGTGCACATGCATGAACTAAGCCAACTTAACATTTTCTTCTATTTCTTACAATCGGTGCCTTATCAGTTTTTTCTTTTGCCTTCGCAGGAGATATTTCAATTTTACCAGATGTATCTGTTGAACTTCTTATCGACATAGTTGAAGGTCTTTACCTGAATGAGTATTTGGGTCTTTTGCAGCTTCATATTATCATAAATATAGAATGTTTGCTTGGCAGTAGATTTCTTTTGTTGCTTACCAACCTAGTAACTATCATAGTCAAAATGATACTTTTATTATCTATATGCTTGTGTTCTCAATATGGATTTGATATCTCCAGATGCCAAAAAGCCTTCTGTTGCTGCTGTTCAAGGACTCGCACTCGGTGGTGGCTTAGAAATGACAATGGTTTGTGGTTACTGCTACGTCGTAGGTCGTATTCTTACATCGATTAATTCTCATCGTGTTTAACTTCCTACAGGGATGTCATGCGCGAATTGCTACTCCAGAAACTCAACTTGGCCTGCCAGAACTGTCACTGGGAGTTATTCCTGGATTTGGAGGTATTGCTGCTTTCTTTTACATTCGATGAGGTCTCTTGAGTTTACATTATTCTAGGTGTGTCACATGCAACATAAATCTTAATGATATATTCATTTTTTCTTCAAAGGTACCCAACGCCTCCCAAGACTGGTAGGGGTGTCAAAGGCTGTCCAGATGATGCTGGTAAGTCTTATCTTCATTATTTCACTGGTAACCACAGACATTAGAGACTAATTTTTGGTGTCGAGAAACACAACTGATTGGCAGATAAATACAGAGTGATCCTTGAATCTAGGTTCCAAACAGATGTCATTTTCTTATTAAGAAGTGTTTAATTCATTTTGCTGATAAAAGCAAAAAAAAAAAAAAAAAAACTATTTCCAGCAAAAGAAAATCATGGTGTTTATTTTATTTTATTTTATTTTAATGTTCTTGGTCATCTGGCCTCTAGATATGATCCAGTGTTCAGAGTACGTGTTCGGTTGGGCCTCATATGCATTCTTGAAAGTTGTAAGCTGTTTTGCTATTGGAAATGAGCTGGCACTATGTTACCGTGGTCATTACTTATACATTGGTTTCATTTATTAAATTAGCTTTGAGTGTGATATTTTGATGCGATAAGAATCTAAAGAAACTAATTGCACTTCGGAAGAGTCATGTACCAGATTTGATGCTTGAACTCACCCAACAATCCAAGAAAAACTGGACACGGGAAGATTCAAATAAATATAGAGGCATCGAGGGCTGATCCGTGCAATACTCCTCTAGCCTTGAGCTAGAGATTACAGTAACTCTTGCCAATATCCCTACCATATAGAGAAACTTTCAATTTTTTGGAAAGCATTCAAAATTTTCATATTTGTTGCATTGTGTATGGCTGATTGCCATATTCATAAGCTCTTGTATGTGGTTTTTCTCTTGAGTTCTGCTACTATTACCTGTTTGCATACAATGTGGGCTTAAGGGAATTTAAAGGAAAGACTCAATACCAATGTCTAAAATCCCAGACTGGAGGTGGACCCCCTTTTTGTGGGTTTTGCAGTCCAAACAGGTCTGACTGCCAGTCCAATCGGGTCATCCCATGGCAATACCATGATGTTAAGGTTAAATTAGTTAAAGTTACTTACAAGTAAAAAACTAAAGGATGATGGTTCCAGTCCAAACTGCCCAAGTCGAACTGTTCTAAGGTTGAACGGGAAACCTGCATGAACATCCCAAGACTGGAGGCAATCCCTTTTTTGTGGGCGTTGAGTCCAAACTGGTCTGACCTCCAGTCCAACCGGGTCATCCGATGGCATTACCATGATGTTATGATTAAATTAGTTAAAGTTACTTTTAAAGTTTTTTTTTTAAAAAAAAACTAAATGATGATGGTTCTAGTCCAAATCGCCCAGGTCGAACAGTTCTAAGTTTGAACTGGAAAACCTGTATGAACAGGGTGGTCCAAATCCAAAACCGGTTCCTATTGCTACCTGGCCTGAAAAGGACACTGGTCTACGTCCAAACTGGTTCAAGTCCAACTATCAGGTCCACTCTGGTTTTAAAACAAACTGTTCAATCTTCAATGCTTCTAAAACTACTTAACTAAGCACGTGCCTGGTTTGTAGGGCTATATGAACAGGCATATGCTCGTGTATGCACTTACATTTTGTGTGTAGAGGTTGCCTTATAACATATGCATGTATAAACTGATCAGAAAGATGGTTCCTTGCGATTGTGATCAAGTGGGAATCCAATCTGGTCTTATTCTTGTGCACACGTGGTATGGGCGCGTTGGGATTGTGTGTGATTTCATGATAAATGATAGCATACTTTCTGTTGCTTTGCTTATACCTGCTTAGACAGTCAATTGCAGATTTGATCCTTCAAACACTGCATCATGAGGTTACTGCTTCAAAGCACTTTCACTGCACATGTATATAGTTCATGTCTTTGGCTCTTTATAAATTATAGTTTTCATGTTGCCTTTCAAAGTCTAAACACATTTGAGTGAGTAATGCTTATAATGTCCCTATTAATTGTTCCACGCAGTCATCCAAGCCAATAAAGGCCAAGGAAGCAAAGGAGCTAGGTCTTATTGATGCTATTGTATCCTCTGAAGAGTTGCTGAGAGTATCGCGACTTTGGGCCTTAGACATTGCTGAGAGGCGTAAGCCTTGGATATCTTCTCTTTGTAGAACTGATAAACTTGGTTCCTTTTCGGAAGCACGTGAGGTATTGAAAGCTGCAAGGCAACGAGCAAGACAAACTGCTCCAAACATGCCTCAGCATCAGGTGTGCCTTGATGTGATTGAGGAGGGCATTGTTAAGGGAGGATATGCTGGTGTTTTGAAAGTATGTTTGCTTCTCTTCTGTACAACTCTTATCATATGAGCAATTTATCAGAATGTAAAGAGAAATGATGATCTTGCTCCAATCTCTAACTCCACTATGACTAAAGGAAAGATTCTTTCACTCTAGGAAGCAGAAGCATTCAAAGAGTTGGTTCTAGCAAGCACTTCGAAAGGTCTTGTTCATGTCTTCTTTGCTCAACGTGCAACATCAAAGGTATTTCTCTTGATTGAATGGTCTCATGCAACCAGCTTTCAACAACTTATCGTTTAGGCACGCGTTTTGTTTTCTTCTTGAGCAGCTTCTCTTTTGGAACTCCTATACATTTGGCCACATTTTGGTGGAAGATTTTTCTGATTATTTGTTAGTGGAAGCTGTTCTCCTATACATTTGTCAACATTTGGGTGGAGGAATTCTATGCTCGGAATGTGTTTTGTTAGCGGAAGCTGTTCCTCTTATTTCATGTTTGATTTTTAGGTGAATTGCATTGGTATTGCCAATTATTTGCTCGTTGTGATTTGCTTTGTAGCTTTGTTGTAATGAGTTGTGACAGTTGACTTTTTTTTTTTTGAAAGTTAGTATTTTATTATTAGCATGATTCACTTATATCATGTCTTGGCTGAAAAGGTAGTAGATCTGTTCTCTATGGCATTTTGCTTGGTCAGGAAGGAAGAATTGTGATTCTCTTTGTAACTCTGTCATAAGGAGTTGGGATGGTTTGCCTTATTTATTTATTTATGGATCTTTTTTTTTTTTTTTTTTTTTTTGCTCGGTTGGGAAGGAAGAAAAAAGCTGATTTGGCACCTTTTCCTTACAGCCATTCTATGGGAGTGGTTTGAACACAACAATAGGTTGTTTAAAAACAAATCGATGAATCCGGAGCAAGTGTTCTTCAAGGCTAGGTGGTCAGTTTTGGAATTGGCTAGTGCTTCCAATGTATTTATGGGAAGCCTGTTGGAGCTTCTTTTTTTTCGCCCTTTCAAAAAAAAAAAAAATGTCTTGGCTTAAGCACAAGGGTTATAACATTACTATATGCAATGCTGAAAGATAGTCAGGGAGGATGAAGGAAGCATACTATCATGGAAATAAAAGCATGTATTTTCCATGCAACTCAAATAAATCATAGAAGTGATACAACAGTCCCACTCCATCTTATGAATGAAGAACCCTTTTCTTTATTTTTGGGAGAATGAGGAAACCATATTTTCTAATAGAATCCAACAATATATGCCATTTCTTGCTATCATTACCTGTTACATCTATTTCGATGCATGTACATATCTTAAAGTACTCTCTCTCTCTCTCTCTCTCTCTCTCTCTCTCTCTTTTGTGAGATGTGCTAACCTCACGCAGACCCCTACATGCAGGCACACATTCAACCTGGTACATGTCTCATTTGAGCCATATGTCAGGTGGGAGTGGGATCCACCATGCAGATCATCTAGACAGAAACCTGGTCCAGGAAACTATCAAATAGGCTAAACATAAATGAAAAAAATAGATGGTTCAAAAAAAAAAAACCTTAATTGTTTTCTTTCATATTACCCATATCTGGTAGTTTCCCAGCCTGAAATTTTCGTCCAGTTTACTGCATGGTGGGTCGTACATGTGTGTGTGTGTGTGTGTGTGTATATATATATATGGGTTTAGGTACTATGCGCTCGAGCTCACAATAAGCTCCCGTGAGGTTAAGCTGTGTGGGCCCCACCGTGATGCGTGTCGACCATCAACACCATGCATTTGATGGGTCCCCTTTAAATTATGGGATATCCCAAAAATCAGCCGTATATGGAACTCAGGTGGGCCATACCATCTAAAATTATGTGAAGACACCGTTAAAACATATAAAAGCACTTGGTGGGGCCCACCTGAGTTTTGCATGCGCCTGAAACTTGGTCTGAACCCTCATTCAAGTGGGACACACATAATGGATGGATTGGATTTGCAAACCACATCTCGGTGGGCCCTCAAAAATGGTTATGAATGTTTTAATGGTGCACAGCCCCTCTCCACTTTTGTATGTGGTGTGGCCCACACAAGTCACAGATTGACTTGATTTTTGAGACCTAGGCCCACGATGGAATGGTGCATCTGATTGATGGGGTTGATGTTCGAAATGCATCACGGTGGGGTCCACACAGCTCGACCTCATGGGATGGGCTCGTGAGGTCGAGCGCATAGTACCTTTTTCCTATATATATATATATATATATATGGGAAAAATTACTATGCGCTCGAGCGTAAAGCGGTCGTCCGTGAGGTCGAGCTGGTGTGGGCCCCACCGTGATGCCGTTCAACAATCCACACCGTCCACCAGATGCACAATTCCAGAGGAGGCCCACACGGCTGAAAATCAAGTCAATCCGTGACTTTTATGGGCCACACCATGTACAGAAGTTGAGAGGGGCCGTGCACCATTGAAATATTCAAAACCATTTTTGGGGACCTTTCGAGACGTTTTTTGATGATCAACACCGTCCATCATGTGTGTCCCACTTGAATGTAATTTTAGACCAAGTTTCAGGTGATATCCACAACTCAGGTGGGGCCCACCAAGTGCATTTACATGTTTTTGCGTGTATACTTATGTTTGCCGATGGTATGGCCCACCTGAGTTACATGAACGGCTGATTTTGGGCCGTGTGGGCCCACCCTGGGCTCGCTCATCTGGTGGACGGTGCTGATGTTCGAAAGGCATCACGGTGGGGCCCACATAGCTCGACCTCACGAACGACCGCTTTACGCTCGAGCGCACAGTACCTTTTCCCTATATATATATATATATATATATATATATATATATATATATGCCAGCTTGGTAAATGTATCCACGTGTAGAGGGGTGTGTGGGCCAGCATGGCATGTGTATCCATGTGTAGGGGTGCGTGTGGGTCAGCAAAATTCTTTTTGCAAGTTTGTTCTGTGTTGGTTAACCTGATAAAAAATGATTCTATTAAAGAGAGAGGTTACAAGAAATAAAAGCCTCAATGGTGAATGAAATTGGTCCATGTCATAAGTCGTTATTCGTGGTGAATCTTTACTATTTTCTTTACAGTAGGCTGATATATCTGCATCCACATTAATCCTGTCAGGTCTTAAAATGTGGCACTTATATTGAGATCATGTACTACAGTTGTAAGCCTTAAAACTTCGATTGATTTGTGTCATTTGTATTGTTAGGGATTTCAAAAAATTGTTATCCGGTCTTCTTCTCGTATATGCAATTGATTCAGCAACTGTCTTCTTCATCCATGAAATTTCTCCATTTATGTTTTGTGCAGGTACCGAATGTAACTGATATTGGACTCAAACCACGGCGTATACAGAAAGTTGCTGTAATTGGTGGGGGTCTGATGGGTTCTGGCATAGCTACAGCTCTTATCCTAAGCAATATACATGTCGTTCTCAAGGAAGTAAATCCGGATTACCTGCAGAAGGGAGTGAAAATGATTGCAGGTTTGTATTTGAAACGGTAAAGCTCCTTATCAACAATGGATTTCCATTAGTAACATCCATCCAGTTATTATGCTAAGGACAACCATACTCACATAAGTGATGAGTGCTTTGGGACCTGTTTGAATACATACATGACTAGTTAAAATTTTAACCAGTTATCAAAAAATTAACTGTGTTTGGTGAATGTAAAGGAGGTGGAAAAAGTTTTTAACCAGGTCAAAACAGGGGGTGTTCTTTTACTATTTAACTGGCCGTTTCATTCACCCTTCTTCCTCCCTTCCGTTGACCCTAACAGCACAATCATTGTTTCAAGAGGGATGGGCAATCAAACTTGGGCCTCACATGATGGGCTATCCACATCAATGACTAGAGCTTCTATGTTATAATCAATGTGGATCATCTAGTTTACTGGCCAATGATCAGATGACTAGGATCATCCTATCAAAATGATTTTGTAAGAGATTGGTGATTAAAGGGGAGCCCCACATGATCCTGATAAATAATTAGAGCTTCTCTCTGTATTCAATATGGACCGTCCAGGTTTCTAGCCACCAATCGGATGGTTAAGATCATTATACCAAAGAGTCTTCTGAGAGGGATGCACAATCAAAGGTGGGTCGCATACGATGGACAATGCAGATCATTGATAGAACATTCTTTATTTTGATAAATATGAACCATCCAGTTTTTTTAGCCACTGGTTAGATGGTTAGGATCATCAGATCAAGTGTCTTTTAGGAGAGGTGGACCATCATAGATGGGCGTCACATGATGGATAGTCTTGATCAGTGGTTGGACCTCTAGTTTAACATGGATTTCCCAATTCCATAGCCACTAATTGGATGCCTGGGACTATCATATGAAAAGTGTGTGTGTGTGTGTTTTTTTTTAATCAGCCATCAAAGTGTCTATTAAGGGGAATGGACAAACAAAGGTGGCCTGACAATGATGGACTGTCCAGACCACTTATTAAACCTTCTTTATTGTAATCAATGTGAGTTGCCTATTTGGCTATTTCATGGCCATAGAGAGATGGTTAGGATCATTTGATCAAAGGGATTTTTTTAAAGGAAGTGGCAATCAAAGTTGGGTCCTAAATGATGGATGGTTCGCATCATTGATCTAACCTTTCTATATTATAATCACAACCATCAATTTTCCCAACATTTATAAAATGGTTAGGACCATCACATCAAAGTAATATTTATGAGGTATGGGCAACCAAAGGTGGGTCCCACTTAGATGGATCATAAACGAACAAATAAAGTGAAAATATATCTCACATGAGAGGTCTATGAACATCTGATGGTTGGTGCACCCGCTACAACCCACACAGAAAAACTACTAAGCAATTCTTTGCCCTTCTAACCCCTATTAGGATTTGCAATATGATAATGATTTTGACAACATTGCTCATGGGTTACCAAAAACTTTTGAGGAAGCTAGCCCAAACCTCACGAGCAAACAGGTAGTGGAGGAACAAATGATCCACCAACTCAAAGCAAATGGTCAGTGTTTTAGATTAACACACAATGTTTGCCAAACTAAGTCGAAATTTTGTATAGAACAAAACTATTATTTTTTGTTCCAGTCTTTTTTTAAAACCAGTTCCTAAATTGTTCCTGTATCCAAACAACCCCTTGGTATATCCATGGTTGCCTCGTGTATAGGAAGGGAGATCTTTGAAAAAGAAAACTGTGATTTCTTTTTTATTGGTTCATACTTCCACACAAAACATGTAGTGTAACAAATAGAAACCGTCAAACCAAACATCACAAGACGACCACGTAGATACTTTCGAGCTAGGTAGCTACAACCTATGTGATGTATCTTTGTCTGCTTCCCTAGGAAATAGCCTAGGCAGCTAGGCAAAAATGCTTTGACCATATTGTATGAGAGAAACATTTTTGTACAAAGAGGAGACGGAGAAACTTCTCTAGGATTCCCTAGAAACAACTGCAACTTCACATAAAATAGTTGACAGTTCAATTGTTGAGATTCTGGTCTCTTACCAACTGGCTCTTTTTTTTTTTTTTTTTTTTTTAAAAAAAAAAAAACTATTATTTAATGTTACTATTAATTATATCATTTTTGAGAGACTCCTGGGCTGTTTTTACCAGCAAACCTGCGAGGCCAAGTTACCAAAGGAGTGATGACACAGGACAAGGCAGACAAGGCCATGTCACTTCTTAAAGGTGTATTGGACTACTCCGAGTTTAAACATGTGGATATGGTCATAGAGGTTAGCCCCTCTGCTTGTTTTCTATATTCCTTTTTTTAAAATTTTTATTTATAAATTTAAATCTTGTGTGGTTAAAAACTTATGATCCACTATACTAATATTACATTCTATTCTAATGTCTCTTGATTGTTCTCTTTTCCGGAAAGTTAACAAACCTTTCTGATGAAGCTTTGCTCTCTCTTTCTGTAGGCTGTTATTGAAAATGTTCCTCTTAAACAATCAATATTTAGCGACCTCGAAAAGGTCTGCTCTCCTCGCTGCATTTTGGCGACAAACACGTCCACTATTGATCTCAATTTAGTTGGAGAAAAGACCTCTTCTCAAGATCGTATCTTGGGAGCACACTTTTTCAGGTATGTGTGTGTTGAACATGTTGATTTATAGAGAAGCATGATTCATGGTGGGAATGCACACAGTTTATAGTAGCAAACCATGAAGCTACCGGTGTTTTTGTGTAAATAGTTGCTAAGAAATGACCAAAATTTAGAAGCAAAAGTATCCCTGAGCTTTATAATTGGAAAAATTGGTTCGACCTTATTTTATTTTATTTTATTATGGCATAAAACCAGCTGCTTGGAGACCCCTATGGATAATAGTTGGTCTACTCCGGGACGTCCCTGGATGGTAGTTTTTGGTCTACTCCTGGACCTCCAGGTGTTATACAGTTTTGATTGTTGATAATCTCTGCAGTAGACAGAATCATCACAAACTGCTGCATCATGTTTCTGAGAGACATGCTGACTGTTGACCATCTGTTTCTGTACTTTGTACTGTCTTTTGTGGCGTGATTGTGGACAGGCTTCCTCAACTTGTTCAAGGTTGTGTGGTTGATACTGAAGTGGATTGTGACTCATACAAGTTGGATTTAGATCTCGTAGATGCTGAATTCTCCAGAAGATCTCTCCAGATGACAATCCTTGTGGTCTATTTGAAAGAAAGAAGTGGCAGATTTTTCCAAAATAAAGTGGTGTCTACAGGAGGAATTTTGGAAGGGTGGAGAACGATATTGTAATTCCTGGCCTTGATTCTCAAGGAATTCACAGGGCATCAGAAGTGATGACCTTGAAAGCAGGTGGTTGGAAGGGGTGAAACACTTTGGTACGACAGAGGAGAAACATGTTGTAGAAGTCACCTCTAATGGGAATGATGAAATTTAACTTTGATGGTGACATGTGGAGAAACGTCTGCTCAACTGGGATGAGGAGTATCATATGGGATGAAATGGGAGGTGTTCGCAACTTGTGCTGATCACTGACTGTGACGTGAATGAAACAGAAATTAGAGGGCTGTCTGGACTGACGTGAATGAAATGGAAATTAGAGGGCTGTCTGGACCGGTTTTAAAGAGCTTAACAAGACTCTTATGGCCTTATTTCTGTAGCCTGGAACTCAGTGTATACAGTTCGCCGGTGATACCTGATAGATAGCGAATCAGATTGCTACAATCAAATGTTTTCAAGTTGACATCCCATATTAAACATTATAAGAGAACAAGCATCAGAAACTGTAAACACATACCTGACATTGCGGTTGAGAATAGGCAGATGCTCGAGTGATGTAATGAAACAACTAGCACGGAGACTTTAGATTCACAATAGAAAACTGGAATGGTATCACTTTCAATGAATTAGGGAGCTGTGGGATCTCTCAATCTCTCTACTGATAGGTAAACTCTAACAATTCAGGGTTTTTGTGGTGCATCTCATATGAATGCCTTTTGGCATATATAGAAGGGGAACCCCAAGAGACCAACTCGGTTTGGAGCCCAACTCCCAACATCCTTATTGGATTTGAATTTTGAGAGACCAAAAACATATAATTGATAGCCTTACTAGAACAAAGTTTCCATCTTTAGATAAGAGAGTCCCACTGAGCATGTGTTGAGTGTAACCAATAAGTGCTAGCAAAGTGGCCAGGTTCCTAATATTCCCATTTTTATTAGGTCATCCTGCCCCCATTGTTAGTGCACTTGAAACAAAATCAACACCATCCACCATCTATCTGACTATCCCACTTAATGATCCAATAGTACAATTATGCATTTTTGAGACACCAAAAATGTGTAATTAATAGCCCTTGCCAGAACCACGTTTCCGTCTTTAGATGAAGAGTCCCACTGGGCATGTGTTGAGAGTGCAACCAACAAGTGCTAGCAAAGCGGCCAGGTTCCTAATATTCCCATTATTATTAAGGTCATCATGCCCCCATTGTTAGTGCACTTGAAACAAAATCAACACCATCCACCATTTATCACACATACAATGATCCAATAGTAGGTCATCATGGCCACTCACACAAATCTAAACCATCAATCAAATGGACCATGCAATGCTCGGAATTAAACTAATTTAAAGTAACAATCCATATGATGGGCTACTTCTTACTATAATAATCAGGGCCTTATCCCTATAAATTGGCAGTTTGCATTCGAAATGATATAATCAACACCATCCACCATCTATCACACATCCAACGATCCAATAGTAAGTTATCACAGCCACTGTCACTAGTCTAAACCATTAATCAAATGGACCACACAATGCTCACAATTAAACTAATTTAAAGTAACAATCCATCCGATGGGCTACTTCCTACTATAATCATCAGGGCCTTATACCTATAAATTGGCAGATTCACATTAAAAAAAAAAACCAAGAAAATGGTATTTTCATAGGTGTGTTCGTTATTTGATTTTAGTAAATTAGCTTTAGCTATCATCAGATTGTGTGATCATTATATGTAACAGGACCTTGAATTACGTATTTCTGTAGAGCAATATTATTTTGGTGACTTATATAGATTTGGAGAATTCATTTATTATGGCCTATACAGATATCTCAGCATTTTACATCTCTTTATACATTACATATGCCTATTCAACAGGCGTTAATCTTAGGACACACTTCAGTGCTGATATGCTCTTTAATGAACAGCCCTGCTCATGTGATGCCTCTCCTGGAAATCGTGCGAACAGCGAATACCTCGCCACAAGTGATTCTTGATCTCATGACTGTTGGGAAGACCATAAGGAAAGTTCCTGTTGTAGTCGGAAACTGCACCGGCTTTGCTGTTAACCGCACCTTCTTCCCATACACTCAAGGAGCACATATATTGGCAAATCTAGGAGTGGATGTATTCAGAATTGACAGAGCAATCAGCAGTTTTGGCATGCCGATGGGCCCTTTCCAGTAATCTTTCTTGCTCTCAGTATTGCATGAGTTGATGAATGCATATGTGCTTACATGTGAATCTATTTGGATCATTTCTTGGCAAATAAGTATGTGGTAACATTGTTTAGTGGCATGAGGTCCAGGGTTCCTGCTGGCAGTAGGCTGCTGATAACACTTCCATTCGGCGTGTCCATCCCCACTTGCCCTTGGTATATCATGATCAGCTTAAACACCGTGTCTGTGTAGAAGATAAATCTTCCAAAAATTGGATTGGCCTTCAAAGCACCCTTGCCTCGTTGGACCTTAAGCCAAAAGAGATGCTGACCAGAGAACGTCATAGGACAGGGTCTCAACTCCTCCACCTTGGTCCTCTCCCAAGGGGCCCACATACTGCACTATTGCCCTTGTCCCAGATTGTTTAACACTTCTCCTGGCCCAACTTGTAATGGACCGTCTTGGTTAGTCATGAGTTTTGTTCATTTGTATGTGTTGTATGGATCTCCTTCCTTTTCCTTTCATATCTCTTTCTAGAATTCCCCTGGTTCTGTTGGAATCAACATTAATTGTTCTTCATCCGTTCTTTCCCTTCTCCCAATATTTTTGAGTTTTCCGTTTTTTCGAAAGATAACATTTTTGAGTCTTTATGTGATTTCACTTCTGTATTGGTGATGGTAGCACTAGATGCAATGACATTGTGCCACATCCCATAGGGGTACCTTCAAGATTTCCTTTTGGGTTATTTATGTATTTATTTATTTTTTCCAGCTTTGGAAGGAAACAAAAAAAGTGTATGGCTGGAAACCTGACACTTCATCACTTATTTGAACCCACCAGCCTTCCTATGCATCGATGCTATGCAGATGTGATGCAATGGGGATTTGGTTGTCTGCAGTCCTTGCATGCCGTTTGTGTATAGTTGCATGTGCACACGTTTGGGTGGTTTCTAGCTAAGCTGAAGTGTTGCACTTTTACACTTAACAGGCTTCAGGACTTGGCTGGATATGGAGTGGCATTGGCGGTGGGGAAAGAGTTCGCTTCTGCCTTCCCAGATCGCACTTTCCCGACTACGCTTGTTGATCTACTGGTGAAAAGTGGAAGAAACGGTACTAAATGGAATTTTAATTTACACACATCAGTGATCTTAATGCCTATCACTGCTGGTAACACTGTTGTCGTGCCATTTGGGTTTTTCATGAAATGCTCGCTGTTGCAGGGAAAAACAATGGAAAGGGATACTATATATATGAAAAGGGAAGCAAGCCAAAACCTGATCCTAGTGTTCAAGCAATTATTGAGGAGTCTATACGGATTTGTAACATCATGCCCGGCGGAAAGGTTCATCCATTTCTCTTTATGCTGTTATTAATGTTTTTAGCAAGTTCAAATTCGGGATTAATTCAGCAAAGAAATAATTCACTGTTCAGGCTCACCTGTCTATGTTTGTTTTGTGTAAACAAGCCTAACATTTTTTGGTGATATGCAATTGATAGCCTATATCTGTGAGTGACCAAGAAATTGTGGAAATGGTTCTCTTTCCTGTCGTGAATGAGGCGTGCCGAGTACTGGATGAAGGAGTTGTTGTTCGAGCATCAGACCTTGACATTGCATCTGTTCTTGGAATGAGTTTTCCCACTTATCGGTGAGCAACTATTTTCCAGTTTAGCTGGATTTTGAATGTGGATCTCTCTCTCTCTCTCTATTATGGTTATGGTTCTTAATATCAATTAATGAGTCAACACAGTTCTATATTCTCTCTTTTTGTTGGGGTTGCCATTCTATTTTGCATGATATTGCCATCTTCATTTTGGGACATGTGACTCACTTAGTATTTCTTTTTTCTAGGGGCGGTATTGTATTCTGGGGAGACTCAGTTGGATCTGGGTATATATATGAAAAACTCAGGAAGTGGGAACAAGCATATGGTGAATTTTTTAAACCATCCCAATTTTTGGAGGAAAGAGCAAAGAAAGGCATGGCTTTGGTATGAACGCATTCTTTTTCCCTATTCTCTCTCTCTCTCTCTCTCTCTCTCTCTCTCGGCTTTGGTATGAACGCTCTCTTTTTCCCTACTCTCTCTCTCTCTCTCTCTCTAGGAGAGAGGTGGAAGAATTTCCTTTTTGGCTAGGTTGCTGGCAATGTTTTGAGAGTCCAGCGATGATAAAATTTCCTGACTAAAGAGAGACTCCAATCATGCCCATGAAACCAAATTTTGAGAGTTTGCCGTAAAAAAATAAATGCCTAGAGAGAGAAGATCTGCAGACTCCCAAGGCTTTTGTTGCCAATTCGTTTTAACCCATTGTGCTGATAGGTCCACAGAATGCCGCACCATATAACCTTTGGCATCTCTCAGCACCCTCGTAATTGGGCTTCCACTGGAGGATGGATTATCTGTTTACACCTTTGCTTTCCCACTGACATTCTCAATCACCACATGCCAATCTCTTGTCAAATCAGAAAGGCTTGAAATTCTTTTTATGGGCTCTTGGGTGTTGCAAATCAGCCACTCCAACCTCATGGTATCCATGGATCAGTTGCTTATGGCGTGGTTAACTCTTTTTGCTAATAAGTTCTTTCTATGGGGTAGCTTAAAACTTTCTTACTAGTAAAATACAGAATGCTGATTGCTGCAGTTTTCTTTATAATAATAATATTTATATATATTGTGCTAAAATGTTCGCCTTTCTACAGAGCGCACCTTCTCCATCTTCTCAAGGATCAAGGGCACGCTTGTAATGAAAGCTTCCATCATAGGTATGCCGGAGAACCCTCAACACACCAGATGTGGGAAAATAAGGTGTTTTTTTTTTTTTTTTCTTCTGACTGAGGCTTTGAGAAATCCCGCAAGGAATAAAGATGCACTTAAAATGTTCTGTATATCAATGTCCACTTCCTCTTTCTTTCTTTCATTTGTGTATGTCCACTCACCGCTATGAAAAAAAGAATCCCCTGATCGCAATCGCATGATCATCAGCATCTAATAATTTGGTCTTTCCATCAGTGGAATATGGAAGATTGATGTATTTGTTTTCGTAACCATTTAATTGCAGGGCACCCAATGAAGGTTAGGATTGCTCCATCATGAGGAGATGTTGGGGCATGGCCTATAGGATTAATGATCTGGATAACTGAACGAAACACCACTCTACACACACACGCACACACACATAACTGGAGATTTCTAGATTCCATGCAGAATGCTTGTACATTTCCGGGCTTTCAGTTAGCACAAGTGGGGCCCTATGGTTCAGTTATCTGAATCATTGATACGATGGGCCCACTCTGGATAACCAATGCAAATATCCTCTAGAGGGAAAAAAAAAAATCTCAACACTGCTAGTGGCCTTGGTGAATGATATGATTAGGAAAGAAAATACAACATCAGTTGACATTGAACTTCAGAAGGCCAAATAAATTATTCCAAGTGTCTTCCGATGTTGGGGACTTCTTGTGCAGGCTCCGTCAGAGTGAGGCCCATCAACATCAGCAGTTTGGATTACTGAATCATGGCGTCCACTTGTACAAGCTAAAAGTTTGACCTACTGCATTGTATGATTCCTCAGAGATTGCATGTATATCCTTCTAAGGGAATTCAGAGTGGTCAGTAGATGTTTTATTGGGCTCTAGGTATTCACAAGAAGATAGCAGAGATGCATATAAACCAATGGTTTTAGTGGTTTTGTGGTTGGAATGGTATAAGAGTATCCAAATTTCCAAACAAATCATCCACGGTGGCCTTCATGGGATGAACAGTCTGGACTGGTTCACCTGTCCATCGCTCAATGTGAAATGGGTTGGGTTGGTCTGCAGCTCAACTGGTCCGGACCTCTGGATGACAGTTTGGGGACAGTGAGTTGACCAAGTCATTCTAGATGTAACCGAAGGCAAGGAGGGAAGATTTCGTGAGTTGGTAAAGCATAGCATGTTGAAACCAATGCTCTTCATGTGCAGATGGCTCAGGGTCAGGAAGCTAGAAGGGAAGCAAGCTGAGTTGGTAAATCAGTCGTGGGTTGTGTTTTTGTTAGAAAACATGGCTTGTTCAAGTAAAAATGGATCAGGCTGAGGTTGAACCCTACCCAACCAGAGCCACCCAAATAGCTCATTAATGCTTCTCAGGTTGAACCCTACTCAATCTTACCTGCTCAAATAGCTTATCAATGGTGCTCGTGTCAAACTCTACCTAACCCAACCCACCCAAATAGCTTACCAATGGCACTGACACCGGGCATACGACCTGACCTGACCTGATCCAGCCTAACCACAAATGCATTCGCATGATGCATGTATATTTGTATATATTTACCAATTGGCCAGGGCTGGGAGTGCCTTTCAACCCCTCATTTGTCAATATTAAACTTGAATCGGGTCATGCAAGGTCTAAGCTTGGTTTGAAATAGTTGATCATGTTGAGCACACAGGGTAACGAGTCATGGGTAGGGTTTGGATCAGAATTCTTGGCTTGTTTAGTAGATGGGTTGGGCTTGGGGGTCGATCAACCAAATCTGCACATTGCCAACTGATATGGCAGGGTATCACCCATCTGCTCGGTAGATCACCTGACATCTCGATTTGCTTCTGCTTTCTTGATTTAGTTGATAAGTGGCCATAGGGTTGGCTGATGTGGTAGTGTATCATTAGCCCTTGATTTAGTTGAAAGTGGCCATAGAGAACTCAGTAGTAGACAACAGCAGGTCTTCTCACATGCAGCGTTTGAAGTATTGGTACCACTACAAGTTTCACTGACCGGGGTATATGGAAACAATATTGATATTGCCAATAATATCACTGATAAGGTAAAGGGGAAACATTGGAGAAACATGGTGAAAATGGTGGAATTTTTCAATGAAACTTCAAGAGATGCGACAATACACATATTTTCATATTTAAGAAGAGGAATGCTCACTTGCGTTCCTTATTACGTGCTTACCTGCGCACACCTTTGCACACATGTCATGGGCACATAATCTGAACGGTCCATGTGATGCGGCACTCCTTGAAACCCTATGGCCCAACTTTCAGCCCAATATGTTCAGATTATGTGCCCATGACATGTGTGCAAAGGTGCGCAGGTGAGCATTCCTCTATTTAAGAATACAAAAATTGCAAAAAGAATGATTACATGACAAGTTTCCATTTAACAGGGGGCTTAAAAGCATGTGCTTTCGTCAAAAACTAGCCCAACTACCCCATCCATCCAAACATCCATAGATATTTCATAATATCGACAACACTATTTCACAAAGAAATCGTTAAAACAAAACTATGAACTTGATATCACTCATTTTGTAATAACAATAATATCGCAATATGATTGATATTATTGTTGACAATTTGAACAGTGCATACAACCATTGGCCCATAAAAAAAATTTTTGAAATGAAAATTTTTTAACAAACAAATGTTTGGCGAAATCAATACATAGGCGATATTATCGAAATACCACGGATTCACTAGTGCTATAAGCGACACCTAGAATTTACATAGTTGGTATATTAACAATATCAATACATTGGTGATACTTGGCAATACATCGCCGATACTTGGAATTTCTAAGACTACCAGTGTTATCGGCATCGCCGACCTGGAGATACAGATGATATCGGGGATACTCCAAACAATGCTCACATGAAGAGGATATATTACAAGCTCTCTCGCCTCTTTAAATAAATAGGAGTAGAGATGCATCCTGTAGGTCTTTATTGATACAAACTGATAGCTTACAGAGGGAAAGGATCCAAATGCTAAACACTACTATATTAGCTAATTATCAACCACTCAAATTTCTGTCCGCACAGGCAAGATCAAGACAGTTCGGCTGTTGGTACCTACCTTGGATGGGCCATTACCATAAATTACACCAGTCAGATGACCATGGAGTATTTCTGCTCATTGAATGCTTTGGCTGGACTTTTCTTCAAATGGCATCCAGTCAGTGGGTATGATCACCTGGCTAATTGAGGGCTCAAGAAATGGAAGTCTGGATCTTGTACAGGCTTGACATACATACAGAGATTGAGTGCTTCTTAACTTAGGCGGTAGTGCTCACCACCAAATAATCTCTTTAAAACATCACAATAGATAATTAGGGTACTCAGGGATAATAAATCTCAGAGAGAGGCTGCGTAGCAAGGCTAGGAGCAGCAACAGACAATTATACCCTGATGAGGCTTATCCCCTCTTGAGGAACTTGTCAAACCAGTCACTTGCTTCTTTCACCATCGATGGCATCATTTGATGCCCAATACCAGGTTCCGCTATCAACTGGGAGAAAGGTAAGGCAAATCAACATTTTAATAAACTGAGTGACAGGAATCCAAGAAAAAGGACTTCGGCAATTGATCATTCCTAATAAAGCTTGACAGCCAAAACAGTCCAGCCTTAGTGGTATGGACTGTATGGTCTGATTAACAGCAATGCACAGTAACTCGGCCTGATCTTATTCAAGTGAAGTTGACAACGGTAAGTTCAGCTTCTTGATGTTGAGTGCAGTTAGGTTTGTTTGGTTGGGTATTCTATAGCGGCAATAACCTTCCCCAGCTAAGGTTGGTGTGTTCCAGTTCTTCTAGAATCCAGGCCTGCCTTACTTTGTAAAACAAAGATGTTTGTATATGAGAAGTCTTCACAACTTTGTGCATTAGATAGTAATAAATAGTCCATACCTTGAAATTTTCAGGACAGTTGGCCTCTTTATAAGCCTCCATTGCTCTTGATACTGGCAGTTTTAAACCAGCTTGAGGGCAACGAGGATCTTCAGCTCCTGCATGTTTGAAGGCAATGCATGACAGTGAAAGAGAGAAGAAAAGAAAACAATCCAGATTTAGAAAACCTATGGAAAACTATCCACCCATGAAAGAAAGATGTTGAATTCGGGGGCCTGCTTGTTTTGGTCGAAAATACTTTCCAAGAAAACATTTTCTACCGATTGGAGTTCACTTTTTATTTATTTATTTATTTGTGGAAAAACAATTTCTGAGCCCCCTGTTCTTTTGTTTTCTACACAAATGCTTTCTTGGAAAATAACTTTGAAAGAAAATGTCACTTCTCTACTTTTATTTTCCAAGCTCTCAAACAGGCACTAAAGAGACATGGTTGAAAGTTAAAAAGAAGAAGACAAAAATGAGAAAAAAAAAAGAAGAAAACATGGAAAATTTTGATAATTAGGTGTTTTTACTTATTTTATGATTAAAAAAAAAACTAATTCCCAAAATATAGCTTTTAGTGACTGAAGTATTGGAACAATGTCGTTGAATCGCATGTGCGATCACACACACACACACATATATATTTATATATATAAAAATTAAGGGAAACTTTCTTAAGTTAATAGATAACTAATTCTACATATTTAAAATATATTTGAGAGAAATAAAATCAATTAAACAGAGAGAGAGAGAGAGAGAGAGAGAGAGAGAGAGAGAGAGAGAGAGAGAGAGAGAGAGAGAGAGAGAGAGAGAGAGAGCACTTGGAATTAAGAAATGTAACAAAAGAAGAGAGTAAGAGAGTTTTGGAGTGACAATATTGCAAATGTAACAGAAGAAGAGAGTAAGAGAGTTTTGGAGTGACAATATTGCAAATGGGGAAGGTTTGGAAGCCTTTTTTTAGGCAAAAAGTTGTTTTCTTTTTTAATATATACAAAAAATACAATAATGTGCCAATTGTTGGCCTATATGCGATCGCATATGCTGTATGCGTTCACATACATCGCATATGCACGTATGCGATCGCACATGACGACAATGTACTGGAAACAAACATACCATTTACAATGAGCAGAGGCCGTGGGGCAATGATGGGAATGGTGTAAGGTGAATCGAACTGGGAGGCTAGCCCAGGAGCAATCCTATCCCAGACCTGTTTGGACAAGAAATAGCATAAGATGGTAAGCCAGCTCATTAGATTTTCTGTGGAAATAAGCAATAGGCAGAAGAGGTTAGTGGCATAGAGATTAGTAGAATGCCAGTTAGCAGCGGATCCAGAATATCTGTAGAATAAAATAAAACAGAACTGATGTGTTTGGATCCACTATCAGATTGGGCTGCAGCAACTAGTCTAATAATGGGGATAACCAGATTGTTACGTCCTCCTTTAGATTCCATATCGTGGGCCTGCATTACTTACAAGTTGGACCTGAACACATGGTTTGCAAATTGGTTTTACGTAAAGAACCTTTCGCAACCAATACAGGGTTTTATTGCCATGTACTGGGAGTTATCAGGCTGATACAGGCTGATACAGCTGTATCATTCATGGACGATACCTATACGCATCAGGCAATACATACTGGTATCAGATGATGTGTCAAATATTGCTTGACCATAATCTAAATGCCGCATTCACTTGTGCATCCAAACATGGCCTCATGAAACTACTTAAGACTTCCCTTGCAAGATATAGGCTCATCTAATAACAGATACTAAAGCAATGATACTGACCTTTTCCACTACTTCTCTATCAATTGTGCTCTTGCCCAAGTCAGTCCGTGCTTCTGCAACCAAAAGAAATACCTATTTGTATTTAAAATGCAGCATGTGAGTCCATATGTATTTATTAATTAATGCACACAGACGCATCAGCATGCTAGGTTTGTCGGCGTCATCAGGACACCAAGTGCACAGCCTGAATCCTGACAATGGCATGGCCAAGTCAGGTTACTTGCTACAAATGCAGCATATCAAACAGGAAGCCTTTTTAAGAGCATGAGAGAGTTTGGTGCAGCCATACACAAGGTTGTGCTAGATAGTTGTGCAGGTAGGATTAGTAAAAAGGACTGACATCTGTAATCTCACCTTCAAACACGGGTTTTATACTGTCAACCCTAGCTTGCCATTTATCATTATCTAAGGCCCATCTAAATCCCTGCAAACAATATAGATGCAACTTTTCCAATTCATGTGTTCGGTACATCACGAGAAATCAAAAGAAATCATTTATCTTGGCCCACCTGAATGCCGATTATGGGGACAACCACCGCATAACGGGTATCGATAGCAGCAGCAAACCATGCATGCATGCCTGCATAAAGGAAATTGTAAATGAGATCCATATCTTTCAAGTTTCAATTGTAATTTGTAAGTGTTACAAATTCAAGTTGCCCTCAATATAACTTAAGTGAATATTTATCTAACCTCCAAGAGATTCACCAGTAATCCCTATTCTAGAAGAATCAATGTCCTCCCTCTGTGTAAGATAGTCTGCCAATTTTATCAGGTCCCATACCTGTCACAGTGATTTTATCATCCTACTCATTTAAAATCCCGTGGAAGATTTGTTCATGGCTAAAACTGAATGTAACTTGGTTTAAAAAAAAAAAAAGAAAAAAGAAAAGAAGAAGAAGCACATATGATCCGCTAGAAAACAAAAGGTCATTGTATTACTGTATCAAATATGAAAGGCATTGTATCGCCATTCTTCCAAGAAGATACAAGAGCCTGCATTAAAATTCCAGAAACCAATCAGCAACTGAAACTGACTATTTTATTAAGACATGATACTTACCAAACAACTGTTTATTCAAATTTCCAACTGCCTTGAATGGAAGCACGAAAGGAAGTAACACCACATGGTACTGATTATTCATTTATTTTATCAGATTGTGACTGCATGAAAAAAATCTCCTTATTCAACTAGCACATAATAGCTGCAGATGATTACATACATCTCTGTATGTGGTTGTATTTCTGGCCCGTTCACCATGGTAGCGGGAATCAATGGCAACAGCTATATATCCTCGTGAAGCATACGCCTGAGGAAATGAAATTAGGCAGTTAAGAGGCCATGCTGTTGTGAATTCTGTATAATGACAAAGGGATGAGAAAATCTAGTTTTACCTCGAGTAATGGCCGCAACCATTCCTTGGTTTTGTAAGAGCTATGCAGAAATACAATAGCCGGCCTGTTTTTCTGTTTGCTTTCCTTCATGCTCAAGATCAGCACAGGCAGGCGTCCTTGCTCACTGGCCTACAAATGGCAATAAACAAACAAATAGCTGATGAAAGGGGAAAAAAGGATATGGGCGTGACAGAATTCAGAAAAAAAAAAATCCAGTTAAATGATACTGAAAGCTGCTATAATGACAAGAAAATCACTATGTTGGACAAATTATGTGAATTTAAGATATTTTATCAAATCCAGGGATTCACTTCTTGTCGTCTACCACACTAATGGAAGTCAAACCATTAGTTTTATAAACCCCTCGGGAAGTATCCAAATTTCAATTCTCGTGAGCAGAAAAAATTAGGTCTACCCTAATAAAATTTTTTTTTTTTTTTTCTTTAGCCGTTGCCATTGATTCCCGCTACCATGGTGAACGGGCTAGAAATACAACCACATACAGAGATGTATGTAATCATCTGCAGCTATTTTGTGTTAGTTGAATAAGGAGATTTTTGGGTCCTTATTCTTACTCCAGTGGTAGACTCTTAGGAGTTTCAACACCTGGTTGAGGGTTCGAGTACCCATAGGTGGTGAAATCCCACCATGGCGTGAGTGTGTGGTGGTGTGTGTGCGTGTGTTAAAAAAAAAAAAAAAAAAGTCTAGCCATTCAAGAAGTAGATAAGTAAATTAAGTCTAATTTCCATTCCATGATAAAGAGCTGACCTAAAGTTTCATCATTCGCTCATACCTCCATTTGAGTGTGAGCTGTTGCTCAGTTTTTCAGAGTCCTTTTTAACCATCTATTTGCAAACTGATGCACATATGTGACACTTATTTTGACGCATGCGGTATAAGCTAGTTAGACACTATGAGAGTCATATTGGTCCGTTAACATAATGGTCCACTAAACAATACAATCATGAATCACTGCACACAAATGCCACATGTTCGGTGTAGATGTTTTGGGCAGCAAGTCATGGAACTCCCAAAGGAAAAAATCAATAACAGTATTCAAATATCACTACAGAAAAACCAAATCAGCAACTTACCTCAGTAATCAAGTAAAGGTTTTCTTCTTGCAACACATCCTCAAAATTTGTAACATTCTCCTTAAGGCAAGACTCCATCGCCTGCACAAAAAAAAAAAAAGAAAAAAAAAAAGAGCACACACACAAATACACAGGTGTGAATGCGGAAAAAAAATCAATGATAAGATGCAGGATGGACAAAAATCTACAAAAGAATTCAAAGGAAATCCTGACCTCACGTGAACATGGACCTCCCTGATACAAGGGATCTGTAACAGGACTTGCAAGCTCCACAGATAGAGGAACTGTGAAAGAAAAAGTGGATGAATCAAACCTCTAACATAACCAAACTCCATTTTCAGATAAGAGTTTGGGAAGAGATGGGGAAATATTCTAGGCTATTTATCAAACTCAAATAAAGACATCCTATAGTTTCAGATCGGGCTAGCGTGCAGTGCGTTTGCTACACCATAAAGATGTCCTGGCAATGTATCACTGTATATGCAGCATCATGTATACAATCCAGACAGTACAAAATTGTGGACCATACAATGCATGTAGGAGGCCCAACATTACACTAATCAAACAATCCAAACCATCCAATTGTCGGCCATCAAACAGATAGTTATGAGGGAAACGGTCAACAGTTGCAAATTCAACACTCGTCCAATCTGTGTGAATTTCAGGTGATGCTCCATCCATGAAAAGGCCCACAAAATGGAAGGTCTGTATAGGCATACGTGTGCGCCCCATTTACTGCTTATACATTACTAATTCTCTGGTATGGTGTGGCATACCCACATGGTCCAGCCCTTCCATTTTAGAATTAGTAAAGGAGCTAAAGATCCTCAGCCCAGCAAATGCATAGATCGCCAAGACAGAGAATTCAGCACAAATGGGGCTGTGGGGCCCATGGTTCAGTGGCCACACCATTGATCTGAGATCTGGATGAGCCACCGAAAACTCCCTTTGTTGAAGAACGCTTAGATCGTTCACCTTTTCACGTCGAATGTCGACAGGTGCTGCATCTCTTTTTTTTTTTTTTTTTTTCTTAACCGTCTATTTACAAGTCACTAATCGAAATGTTAGGATCATCGAATCATAATGATTTTTCAGACCTGGTCCATCCACAGCAGAGAGAATCAGATCAACGGTCCGGATCACTGAGCTACGGGCCCCACATGTACACATTCCAGTGTGTAATCAAACCGTGCATTTTCTGAGGTACGCCGTAATTCAACACTAGAAAGGAAGAGACAGCGTCACAGCAGAGATATCTAGGGTTTTCGGAATCGATATTTACCTTCTTCCGATCGCCTGCTGCGAAGAACTTGGATGAAATCCGAGCGGAGCTTCGACGCATCGACCGCATCTCCCATTTCAGCTTCCTGCAGATCGCTTCTGCTGCTGCTGCTGGTGTGTCGGAAGGGGTATTTATATGCGGGAATGTTCGAGCGTGGCTTTGGCACGTGATAAGATGGTCGGGAGCACGTGAGCCGGACGAGCGAGAGCGGGACAGGGAGAATCATGGGATGCCGAGAATCGAGGTTTTAAACATCATCTGTTGCTAGGACGTCTGGTTCGCGTGGACGGTAATATGTGATAATCATTCACTGCCGTACACGTGGACGGTAATCTATCAACGTGGACCGTCCATCAAGTGGTAACCGTAACAGATTTCCTGAAAGCATACCTGTTGTGAATCCCAGTCATCACTTTTCTTAACTTTACCATCGCTGTTTAAATTTTCTACCGTGGTTTTGAAGTCCACTGAACAGTTGAACCGGATTCTCCAATATCACTGATTAAACCTCAAGTCCAACCGGCTGAAAGCTCAACTAACTTAAGGATTAGGGGTTAATTAATATTAATAAATATAGCCTGGTAGTGTCATTCCACCTCACTTTGGAAATGGATGGCAGTTTGGCTGGGCTCACCTTGGTTTGATGTGAAATTCACCCTGACATTAGATAAGTTACCCCATTTAGGCCCAAGCCCAAAAATGGGACTCATTAGTGATTCAATTGGACCATATAATTAGAGCATTGTACAATGCAATGCTCACCTTTCAAATTACTTCCTTACTATGCGGCCCACTTGAATCATTAATAGACTTGATTTTGGACCTAAGCTGAAGTTTGAGCATGGTTTCTAATGGTGTGAGTTCAATATAATCATTATAATGGGCTTTGTAAAAATCAAAGGCGGATATCTAAGCATGCCCTTATTTCCCACTTCAATCACAACTAACCTTCTTTTTTTTAAAAGAAAAAAAAATTAATTAATTTTTAATTTTAATTTTTTTGGATTGATAGCGAAATGCTACATATTTAATGGTCGAAGTACAACTTATTGAACTATAAGTTAAGTTCCAACTAGAGATAACTTCTAACCTTTTATATGTATATAACATCCAATTCTTTTAATAGGTTAGCCCTATTATGATCACACGATGTTTTGCTATTTACCAATGTTTAGATATTGTTTTATATGGTGTGATCTAATTAATGTGTAGATAGAAATGACCGTTAGGATCCTTACTCTTGCTCAGGTGGTAGACTCTCAAGAGTTTCAACACCCAGTCAGGGGTTTGAGTATCCATAGGTGGTGAAATTCCACCATGGTGTGAGTGTGCGGGGGTGTGTGCGTGTGTTAAAAAAAAGAAAATAAAAAAAAGATGGAAATAACCATCACACTAGGTGATTCTCATTGTGGGGCCAACATATTGAAACGTCTGGAGTTCATATGCGCTTAAAACTTTTGAGTTTATGATACGGGTGAACTATAGCTTATGGTATAACAAGTTTGGACCTAGGAACTCTGCTATTTCTTCGTATGAGCACCGCACAAGGTCCACTGTGGTGTGTACGTGAGATCCATTTTGAGCATTAAATGCTTAGTCTTGTGGGTAGGCTTAGATCCAAAAAATTAAGTTGATTTATAAATTAGGTGGGCAAGCCACAACAATGAAAACAGATGAAAGATATATATCCATCCTTGATTTTTGTAGGGCCCACCATGATTTTTTTATTTTTATTTTTAACATAGGCACACACCCCACACACGCCAGTGGAATTTCATCACCGATAGGGCCCACCATGATTATTGCATTGAATCCAACCCAATTAAATGCCATGCTAAAACTTAATCTTATGGCCCAAAGATAAGCTCCATTCGTGATTGATATTAGTCACATAAAGTAAACAGTTTGGAAGGTAAGCTTTGTCTTGTACATTGCTTCTAATCTTGTAATTCACCTCAATCATGGATGAAGCTGATTTTTTTAGTCTTGCGTGTAACATGGGTTGATGCACATATACGCCATGCTATGGTCCACCCGAGCTAGCAATCCATTTTCCATTCTTCACTCATGATATTTATTAACATTAATTAACAGGCGTTGCACCTTAGAGTTTTTCTTTAAAAAATTTGACATTCACGACGGGAGAATCGGATCAGATCAGATGTTACTCGAGTAACATGTTGGGTGGAGTTGCCCTGACTATGGGGCCCACGTTGATGTATTTATCATATATTTATATTATCCATAAGTTTTCCCAGCTAATTTTAGGTCAGGATTCCAAAAAAATGAATTAATTTCAAATATCAAGTGGACCACATAGTAGGAATTGAATGCCCACCATTAAAAACTACCAGGGGATCAAAATAGTCTTGGATGAAGCTAATATTTATATTTTTCCTTCATGTAAGTGTGTGCCCTTATCAACAGGTTGTACGGCAAATAAACGTTGCGTATAAATAAGCTAGGGTGGACATTCAAAAATCAAAATCTTGATGTCTATCACAGTAATTTATTTGTGGGCCATATGCAAAGTCTCACCAGATGGACGATCCCGATCTTTCAATTTGAGATTTGTTCAATGCTTGGGCCATCCATAACTCAGGTGGGCCCACCAAAGGGCTATAGAAATTCCAGATGGACCATGTTGTTTATAGTACATCCAGCCAGTCATCCTCCCTGTGGTGTGTTCCGCCTGAGTTTTGGATAGGAACGATGCATGAGATGAACGGCGGAAATGAGGAGCCCGATAAATTTCACGGTTTGGATTCAATATAAAGTTCATGGATAGGTTCCACATAGCTCGAAACACGGTAATTACCAGAAAGAACTGTCTACGTGAGTTTGACTGAGCCCACACGTACCTCTTCATGCACTCGTTACACGCAACCACGAGTACAAGTTAGCACGTTTTATTACTTAAGTGGTTGTTTCATTGACCTTTTTCCTACGTTCCGTTGACCCTAACACCATAATCATTGTTTCAAGAGGGATGGGCAATCAAACATGGGCCACACATGATGGGCGATCCACATCAAATTAATGACTAGAGCTTCTATGTTATAATCAATGTATATCATCTAGTTTACTAGCCAATGATCAGATGGCTAGGATCATCCTATCAAAGTGATTTTTTAAAGAGATCGGTGGTAAAGGGAGCCCACATGATCCTGATAAATAATTAGAACTTCTCTCTATAATTAATATGGACCGTCCAGGTTTCTAGCCACCAATCGGATGGTTAAGATCATTATACCAAAGAGTCTTCTGAGAGGGATGCGCAATCAAAGGTGGGTCGCATATGATGGACAATCCAGATCATTGATAGAACATTCTTTATTTTGGTAAATATGGACCATCCAATTTTTTTAGCCACTGGTTAGATGGTTAGGATCATTAGATCAAGTGTCTTTCAGGAGAGGTGGACCATCATAGATGGGCCGGCGTCACGTGATCGACAGTCCAGATCACTTATTAAACCTTCTTTATTGTAATCAATGTGAGTTGCCTATTTAGCTATTTCATGGCTATAGAGAGAACGGTGTTGTCAAAATCCTACGACTTACGGTTTGTGACGAATCTTAAGCAAGACGATTTTAATCCCACCTTTGATTCCATTTTTATATGAATACTACATTTTTCTAATTTTAATCCAACGATTTATGATTCAAGTCTTACTTGTTTTCTTCTATTTTAACCTACATAAAGTGTTGGGGGCTTTAAGAATCATTTAGAAGAGATTAAATGATATATATTCCCTTCAACGTTAAATTTTAAAGCTTTTTTTTTTTTCTCTCTTTTTTATAATTCTTTGCTTCTTAAGTGGTAAAAACATCAAATTGATGTATGACTTATCTTGAATGTTGTTATGGATGGTTACAATCATGTTGACTTACTGTATTGTGGAATGATGGTTAGAAATCAAAATATCTCCTTTTTTTTTAAATTTTTTTTTTTTTTTTGGGTCTACAAAA
This sequence comes from Magnolia changhungtana, assembly GCA_030180095.1. Taxonomy (NCBI): domain Eukaryota; kingdom Viridiplantae; phylum Streptophyta; class Magnoliopsida; order Magnoliales; family Magnoliaceae; genus Magnolia; species Magnolia changhungtana. Next base: position 544,615 of record JASAUF010000564.1, on the reverse strand, counting down.
TAAAATGCCACTTTTCCAATGTGATTCTACATTTAAAAAAAGGTAACAAGAATATATAAATTATTAAAGAATCTTTGTAAGTTTTTGAAGGAAATTTTTTTGAAAGACAAAAATGATAATCCTTTAACGGTATCATGACAGGGTATTAGTTGGTGCATATTGATGACAAAAATAACAGCTTGGATGGTTCATTGGACCATCACCAACCAATTGAGGCACTCTCTCATACAAACCAACTAGTAACAATTCAAGTCTTCTCTAATCAGCCAGCGAGGTCCAATATAAACCTTAGCCATTAGCCAACTTCTTAAGAAATTGATGTAGAGCGGGTTGCGGACAATTACATGGCAAAGATGGATTAGAAAAGGCCCGGTCGGCGACAGAAGTGATCTGGACCATCAGATCTTCAATCAGGCGTATCTCGCAATCCGGGATGAGTTAACCGACGTAAAATATATGATTTTGGGGTAGAACGAGCTACTTTAGCCAACCAACCTTGCTATGCCGGGTTGCGATGCTCGGAATTGCAAGAAACCCCTGATTCGAAGGTCATTTCCCTGTTTCAATTTCGTTTTTACTATAAATAGTAAGTTTTAGTTTAACTATAACTCTTCATCCGTCGGGCTTTAGGAGTTGCGCCCAACGTGAAAAGAGCTTAGAATAATTAGGGGAACGGTTTGGTGAAGCCAAATAGGACACTTACTATTTTTGGCCGAAAACCTTGCGCACTAGTAGACATCACGACCGTCTATAAATAGTAAGTTTACTATTTAAGTAAGTCGCGGATTCTAGGAGTTTTAGTTATATTTTGATTATGATTTCTTTCCCATTGCTTAGTACCCTTATTTAAAGGGTTGTGAACTCGTTTTTATGCATTCATTAATCTATTTTCAAATTTATTAGAATTTATTTCTATTTTCTACTCTCTTTTCTCGTGGATTCGAGAAAGTCGCTGTGAGGAGTCCAGAGAAGTTCCATGGATTCGGAATAGTTATCCTCTTGAGGAAGACGGTGCTCGACCTCACGTCCTCCCCTGTGTCAGTTTGGTATCAGAGCGAAGTTTCTCCTCGGATCGATGACTTCTAACAACGGGTTGGGCAACAATCCCATAGCGGTGCTCAGTGAATTTGTCTTTAACGGCAAAGAACTTTCCAAGCAAAGGCAAAGAAGAGAATCTAAGCAAGCCATGCAAAGGCTACAGGCTTCCATGGATCACATAGCGAATCTCTTGGCGGAAACCCTAGGGCAACTCTATGTTCCTGGTGGTAATCCTCCACCGCCAATTGCTGAGACTCATAATCGGCATGATCGCAGGATAATATCGGCAGTGCATCCAAGGGTCATGCCTGAGGACGGGGGCTCTAGTGAGGAGGAGATCGAACACCCCATACCAGGCGGCGATCGAGTAGATCGAGAGTTCAAGATACGGGTTGATATTCCTAACTTCAATGGCCAACTACACATTGAGGATTTCCTCGATTAGCTTTCTGAAGTTGAGCGATCTTTTTACTATATGGACATCCCTGAAGAAAAGAAGGTCAAGCTGGTGGCCTACAAGTTGAAAGGAGGAGCGTCAACTTGGTGGGAACAACTGTAACTCGCACGAACCAGGCAGATGAAAGCACCAATCCGCACATGGCAGCAGATGAAGCAGCTACTACGCGCCCGATTCTTCCCTAGCGATTACGATCAGGTATTATTCCAACAATACCAAATTGTCGATGTGGGTAGTCATCGGTTAGAAATACGCAGAAGAATTTTACTACCATGGAGCGTAACGATTTGGTCGAGACCGAATCACAAAGTCGCCCGATTCAACGGTGATTGCGTATGGCGATTCAGGATCGGGTCCAGATGCAGTCCATCTGGACGATGAATGATGCGATCAAGTTGGCTACTCGGGCAGAAGCGTAACTTAAACGTCCTAACACACGGACCTATCCTATTGTAAGGATTACTGCGGCAGGTCCACCTCAAGGAGCTCCACAGCCTGAGGGGAAGGAGCTCGTAGGAGTACACACTCAACCTCCTACGTCTGAGAACCGAGATCAGGGAGGCGAGCAAGCTAGAACCCAAAGGGGCATCCTGACTGCTGCTGGTCCAAGTAGAATTCCAAACCCTTATGCTCGGCCAAGGCCCGACAGCTGCTATCGTTGTGGCCAGCCCGGCCACTTGTCAAATACTTGTTTCCAGCGAAAAGTGGCAAACCTCGCCATTAATGATGGTAGTGCTGATAACGCTTATGAAGATCTAGATATTGAAGAACAGGAGCATACCGCTGAGGACGAGGTAGATGATTCAAATTGGGTTAAACAAAATCACGGCGAGTCGCTCGTCGTGAGGCGGCTATTATATGCGCCAAGAAAAGAAGTGCATCCACAACGGCATAACATCTTCCACACTAGGTGTACGGTGAATCGAAGGGTTTACGACGTGATCATTGACAGTGGAAGCAGCGAGAACATCGTCTCCAGGGGCATGGTGGAAAAATTACAATTGAAAACAGAGCAGCATCCCTCTCCATATACAATCAGTTGGATCAAGAAGGTCAGTGAAACAAAGGTAAATGAACGGTGCACCATATCCTTTTCAATTGACAAACATTATAAGGATGAAGTAGTATGCGATGTGGTTGATATAGAAGCATGTCACATACTACTCGGTTGACCCTGGCAAACTGACTGTGACGCTACTTATAAAGGGCAAGATAACATATACATCTTCGTCAAGGACGGCCGGAAGACCATATTGGCCCCTATGGATCCAGAAGGACCACCTGAAACTTCTAAAGTGGATGGTTGTTTTCTCTTAACCATTCGGGACTTCGTGGAAGAATCCAAAGAAACAGGACAGACTTATGCATTAATTGTGAAAGGGGAAGAACTTGAGCCTACCGTCATCCCTGAAAGACTAAGGCTCTTGTTACATGAATTTCAAGAAATCTGGCCTGATGACCTTTCCAATGGATTACCCCCTATGCGAGATATCCAACACCATATCGACTTTGTCCCTGGGTCCAGTTTACCTAATCATCCTCATTATCGAATGAGCCCGAATGAGTGCGAGATTCTGCAGGGACAAGTGGAGGAACTGATCCGTAAGGGTCTTATTCGATAAAGCACGAGCCCATGTGCTATACCAGCTCTGCTAACTCCAAAGAAAGATGGGAGTTGGCACATGTGTCTCGACAGCCGGGCCATCAACAAGATCACCGTAAAATAAAGGTTTCCTATACCACGGTTGGATGATATGTTGGATATGCTAGAGGGCGCAAAAATATTCTCTAAATTGAACTTAAGGAGCGGCTACCATCAGATTCGAATACGGCCGGGTGGTGAGTAAAAAATAGCCTTTAAGACCAAGGAAGGATTGTACGAATGGATGGTCATGCCTTTCGGTCTTTCTAATGCGCCTAGCACATTCATGAGGTTGATAAACCAAGTTCTGAAACCTTTCATTGGACGGTTCGTTGTGGTTTATTTTGATGATACTTTGATATACAGTTAAGATGAAACCACCCATATGGAGCACCTCAAGAAAGTCCTTCAAGCGCTCATTGAAAATAAATTGTACCTCAATTTAAAAAAGATTAGCTTCATGACTGATAGCCTATTATTTCTGGGTTTTGTGGTTACATCCACGGGCATTCGAGTGGATGAGGAAAAGGTGAAGATAATCAGAGAATGGCCGGTTCCTAAAAATATTCACGAAGTGCGAAGTTTCCATGGACTAGCGACATTCTATCATCGGTTCGTGAAAAATTTCAGTACCATTGTGTCATCGATAACAGATTGTATGAAGAAAGGGCAATTTCAGTGGACTGACGAAGCCGACGGGAGTTTTACAGAAATCAAGCGCAGATTATCCACGACCCCGGTTCTTGTACTTCCCAACTTCGACAAACTGTTTGAAGTTGAATGTGATGCCTTATATATCGGGATTGGGAGAGTTTTGTCTCAAGAAGGTAGGCCGGTAGCCTTCTACGATGAGAAACTTAGTGATGCACGCAAGAAGTGATCTACATATGAGATCGAGTTGTACGCGGTGGTCCAGGCACTGCGACACTGGCGACGTTATTTGATTCAAAGGAAATTCATACTTTACACGGACCATCAAGCCCTCAAATTTATTAATAGTCAAGCTAACATTAACCGTGTGCATGCTAGATAGATCTCGTTTTTGCAGGAATTCACATTCGTGCTAAAGCATAAGTCAGGGCAACAGAACAAAGTAGCTGATACGCTGAGTCACCGTGCAACTTTGTTAGTCACTATGAGCAATGACGTTGTCGGGTTCGATCGCCTCAAAGACATATATGCCGACGACGACGACTTCAAGGACGCATGGGTTAAATGTTAGGAAGGTCACCCCGGTGGCTTACATATACAAGACGAGTTCCTTTTCAAGGAAAATCGACTATGTATACCAAAGAGTTCGTTAAGGAAACAGATAATCCAAGAGCTACATGGAGGTAGCCTCAGTGGACACCTTTGGCAAGACAAGACACGAGCTCTTGTGGAAGAACGGTATTACTAGCCGCAATTGGTACGTGATGTGAAAAAGGCAGTCCAACGCTGTTATATTTGTCAGACTTCCAAGGGGCAATCTCATAATACGAGCCTCTACACCCTGTTACCTATGCCCGACGGCCCCTGGAAGAATTTATCTATGGACTTTGTGCTTGGTCTCCCATAAACACAACGCGGCATGGATTTGGTGTTCGTGGTAGTAGATCGTTTTTTCAAGATGGCGCACTTTATTCCATGCAAAAAGACTCTCGATGCAACACACGTGGCGAATCTATTCTTCAGAGAAATTGTGCGACTACACGGGGTTCCCAAGACTATTACTTCCGACTGTGACACGAAGTTCATAAGCCACTTTTGACAGACTTTGTGGACTCAATTCGATATACACCTTCAGTTCAGCAGCGCGTACCACCTACAAACTGACGGTCAAACTGAGGTTGTGAATCGCACGTTGGGAAACCTCCTTCGATGTATTTCAGGAGAAAAATCGAAGCAGTGAGATTTAGTCTTGTCTCAAGCAGAGTTTGCATTCAACAACATGGTGAACCGCTCAATAGGGAAATCCCCGTTCCAGGTTATTTACGGACGAGTACCTCACCACACACTAGACTTGGTCCCTCTGCCCAAGCTCCCAGGCATGAGAATTACAACAGAACATATGGCAGACAAAATCATGGGCATTCACGTGGAGGTACAGAACAAGTTACATGCTTCGAACGAAAAGTACAAGGAGCAAGCGGACAAGCATCAGCGACAACAAGTGTTCGAGGTGGGCGACCAAGTAATGGTCCATCTGCGCAAAGAAAGATTTCCGACCGGAACGTACAATAAGTTGAAGAATTAAAAGATTGGACCAGTACTAATCATCCGAAAGATCAATGACAACGCTTATGTTGTTGATCTTCCAGATGATATGGCGATCTCATGGACTTTCAATGTTGCGGACCTGACCGAGTATCATGAACCAGGGCATAATGATAACTCGAGGATGAGTTCTTTTGAAGTGGAGGAGACTGATGTAGAGCGGGTCGAGGACAATTACATGGCAAAGATGGATCAGAAAAGGCCCGGTCGCCGATAGAAGTGATCTGGACCATCAGACCTTCAATCAGGCGTATCTCGCAATTAGGGATGAGTTAGCCGACGTAAAATCTATGATTTTGGGGTAGAATGAGCTACTTTAGCCAACCAACCCCGCTACGCCGGGTTGCGATGACACTTTCACGTAGAAACCCCGATTCGAAGGTTGTTTCCCTGTTTCAATTTCGTTTTTACTATAAATAGTAAGTTTTAGTTTGACTATAACTCTTCATCCGTCGAGCTTTAGGAGTTGCGCCCAACGTGAAAAGAGCTTAGAATAATTAGGGGAACGGTTTGGTGAAGCCAAATAGGACACTTACTATTTTTGGCCGAAAACCTTGTGCACTAGTAGACATCACGACCGTCTATAAATAGTAAGTTTACTATTTATAGTAAGTCGCGGATTCTAGGAGTTTTAGTTGTATTTTGATTATGATTTCTTTCCCATTGCTTAGTACCCTTATTTAAAGGGTTGTGAACTCGTTTTTATGTATTCATTAATCTATTTTCAAATTTATTAGAATTTATTTCTATATTCTACTCTCTTTTCTCATGGATTCGAGAAAGTCTCTGTGAGGAGTCCAGAGAAGTTCCGTGGATTTGGAATAGTTATCCTCTTGAGGAAGACGGTGCTCGACCTCACGTCCTCCCCTGCGTCAGAAATAGACTAGCTAGTGTAGTGGTATAAGCCAATTCTTTTCTGACTTACTCTCTGATTTGGATTTTTTCTTAAGGTTTTATCTACCAGCAAACTGTATACACAGAGTTCCATCAGCAAACTGTATACACAGAGTTCCATTAGTTATTTCTTTGCGTTTGCTGAACGCAAAACCACATATAAACTCGTTGTATCCTATATGCTATTTTCCTGCAACTTGTCAGCAGTCCCAATTATTTTGAGAAGGGGTGAATAATGCTTTAAGGGCATCATGATCACAGGTGCTACAACCTGTCCTTAATATTTTTGATTTCTTTTATTATTTTACAAAAATTACATTTAAAAATATTAGGTTTGATAACATGCCTTTCATGTGCAAATGGCTTAGGCTAGGAAAGCTAGAGGAGAAGAAAGCTTTGATTTGGTAAATCCATCGTGGGTTATGTTTTTGTTAGAAAATGTGGCTCGTTCAAGTAAATGGATGAGGCTGAGGTTGAACTCCACCAAACCCAACCACCCAAATAGCTTATTAATGGTGCTCAGGTTAAACCCTCCTCAATGTTTTTTTTTTTTTTTTTTTTTTTTTTTTTTTTTTTTTAAACAAAATTTTATTAAAATAAACGGATAGATATACAACCTTTCGGGTTGGCTCCCACAAAAAAAAGGAGCCCCACCTATCATATACCGACTCCCCCACAAGACCAGACAAAAACAAAGACCGGGGGGGCTATACAAAAAGACCGAAAGAAAGAAGACCAAAGCCACACCAAGGGCTACACTCGGAGATTTCCCAGACCGGCCTTATCTAGGACCAAAAGACCTCTTATCTTCCTCGGTAAATCTGATAAGGAACGATAAAAGGAATTGGGGTTGCCTTCAGACGCCAGTCTGGCTAACGCGTCAGCCACCAAATTTTCTTCCCGGTAAATGTGCCTTAAAGACAGGCTTAGGTTGCAGCGGAGACGCCGGATGGCTCCCGGCCATACCGATGCTCCAAGGGCAATGAAGCGCGGATCACCGGCGTTCCCACCACGACCTTCGAGTCGGATTCCACGATGATACGGGAGAAACCCAATTTACTACATAAAGTAAGGCCATCCAGCATTGCCTGGGCCTCCGCACTTGTGTTTGTGGACAGACCGTAATACCTATTAAATGCGAAAATGACCCTGCCTTGGGAGTCCCTAAGCACCCCACCACCACCACTCTCCCCCGGATTCCCACGGGAGGAGCCATCGATATTAAGCTTAACCCAGCCATGAATCGGCTTATGCCACCTGACGATCTGAGGAGCTACTTCAATGGGACTCCTACCACCGTCCAAATGCAACACCTGCAAGGAAACGGAGTCCTTAAAGGACCAAGGTTTGCTGGGTGGCAGGAGGTTGCCGATTTCCCGCATCCATCTTTGCACTCGGACAATCACCGCACCGCTAGACATGATGACCCCTTCAAACCGTGAAGCGTTGCGACCTAGCCATAACTCCCAGACGATAAGCGCTGGAGCCAGGCCCAAGAGATACTTGAGACGAGAGGAAGAAGAAGCCCGAGAGGCCCAAAGGTTGATCTTCTGCTGAATTGACTGATTGCGGATTAAAGGGACATCAAAGAGCCTATGGAAGTGAGCCCAGACCTTGGAAGCGATGATCCCATCACAGAAAATATGGTCCAAGCTCTCGACTGCGGGAGTGGAAGGGGAGACGAGGATCTGCTGGGCATCTGTTGGCGAGTGAACGGTGGGCTGATTGGTCAACCTTGGCCTAATAGGCGCATCAGTAGCGACATTGACTGGAGAAAAGAGGAGGTCCCTGCTCGGCACCCCCGCCTCGATAGACAGAGGAATAGAGGGGCCATCAACGTGTCTGATCCGGGCATCAAAAATGAGGGCAGGCTGGGAACAGTGCAGTCCATCAGAACTGGGGATAGCCGAGCTTCCTGGTCTGACTGAAGGCTGTTGGCTGGAGCGCAGAGGATTGGAAGTGTGGATCCCTGGAGAATTACCATTGACATACTGACCGCTGACGTTCACAGGCTCATCCACCCCTGAGCAACATTCACACCTCGACACAAGATTAACTCCAGAGTTCTCGCATGCTATCAGATCAACAGAATGCCTACATACATTATCTTCCATAGAAAAATACCAATTTTTGGGGGAAGCATGTCATTCCAAGCCCACCGCGTCCAGAGGAGCTTCTGTCGTTGGTGCCGAATGCCATTCCAAGCGGACTTTAACGTGAATCTGCCTGACGCAGTCAAGTCCCAAGCCAACATGTCTTCCCTGTCAGACAACGGAGCCGGATTATCCCATATCGTCTGAATTGTGGAGTCAGGGAGAATATCCTGAATTAGATGCCAAATGGGGCTGCCAGCAAGAGCGAAAATGTCACTGAGCAAAATATCCTGGAGCTGAGGAGGAATAGAGCCTGTCACTGAAGAAGCAAGAAAACCATCACCCAACCAAAAGTTAATTCTCCCTTTACCAATAAGCCATTTGGAGTGGGTAATTACAAATGGGAGAGAGTTGGAAATGTCCTTCCAGACGGTGGAATTAACAGCTGAGTTCCTTCCAGATGAATGAATGAGCTTGTTGGAATGTTTTGCCATCATTAGTCTTGCCCAAAGGGACCTCCCTTCTAAGAAGCTTCTTCCCATTTTAATTCTGCAGGCTTCCATCATGTCGATCATGCTTCTTGTACCAAGCCCACCCTCTGAGATGGGGTAGCGTATCTTCTCCCGAAACCCAATGCTTCTTCTTTTTCCTTCTGCACTTCCCCAAAAAAAATTGGCAAAACCTGATTCAAGAATTCTGCAAGTAGCTTTAGGGATATTAACTGTAGACATTGTATGTATTGGAATGGTAGATAAAACATGCTTAATAAGGGTCAGTCTAGCTGCTGGATTAAGAAATCTTGATTTCCAACCCTCAATCTTGCCTAGGACCTTCTGAACTAGTGGAACCAACAGAGGAGCCCTAACTTTACCCTTGGTGAGAGGAATCCCGAGGTAGGAGCAAGGGAGATTAGCCTGATTGAATCCAGTGATATCTTTGATTTTTCGGGCTTTACTTGGCGGCACATTGTTGGGAAGAATAAAGGATGTTTTGCTTGCATTCACCTTCTGGCCAGACGCGTCTTCATAGTCCCTGATGAAGGAAAGCAGGGAGCGAACTGTCGGTAGCCTGGCATTAGAGAACAAAATCGCATCATCTGCAAAAAATAAATGGGTTAGCATAAGACAGTTTTTTGGAAGTTTGAATAGATGGCAGGCTCCTGATAGGAACAAGTTGCGGATTCCCCGGCTGAAAACATCAGCTGCCAGGATGAACAAGGAGGGAGACAGCGGGTCCCCTTGACGTAAGCCTCTGGAAGAAGGGAAGAAGCCAAAGGCCCTTCCATTAATAATAACCGAAAACCAGGTACCCATCCAACAGCGCTGGACTTGGTGAATCCACCTGTGATGAAAACCGAATCTTTGGAGCACTTGGGTTAGAAAAGGCCATTCCACCCGATCGTAAGCTTTTTCCATGTCCAATTTAAGGATCATGTTTCCTCCAAACACTTTGCGATCCAGCTCATGGGTCATCTCCCTCGCGATCGAAATGTTCTCTGCTATGTCTCTACCCTTGACAAAAGCCCCTTGTTCTTCTGAGATGATGGAGGGAAGGATAAGGGCTAAACGAGACGCTACGGTCTTGGAGAAGATCTTCATAATAACGTTGCACAGGCTAATGGGACGATAGTCCCCAATGGATTTAGGGTTTAACTTCTTAGGAATAAGGCAGATGTTAGTGCATTGGAATGCTCTTGGCATGGGGCCTCCTGCAAAAAAATCCTTCGCCGCTTCGAAAATATCTTTTTCAACAATGTCCCAACATGCGGAGAAGAAAGCACCTCCAAAACCATCCGGCCCAGGGGCACTATCGACTGGAATGGCTAACGCTGCTGCCTTCACTTCTTCAATCGTGATTGGGCTCATCAGATCCGAGTTCATTTGCTCCGTTACTATCTTCGGGATAGATGATAAAACAGCCCCATTCGCTGCCCTGTCTTGAGAGGAGAAAAGGACCTTAAAATAATCCTCAGCTGCCCTTCCTATGTCCTCGCTTCTTACAAAGGTCTCACCCGTAGAGGAGATGATTTTGTCGATCACCTGTTTTCTACGCTTCCCCAAAACCGACTCATGAAAGAATTTTGAGTTCCTGTCCCCTTCTTGCAGCCACGTTATTCTGGACTTTTGTTTCCAAAATATCTCTTGTTGTAGTTCAGCCAGTTTGTGATTTTGATGGGCTACATTCAGCTTTTCCAGGTTGGCAGCAGAGTTGCATTGAATAAGGCTTAATTCGGCTCTGGCTATCTCATCCTCAGCCTTTTTCACATTGTTGTGGACGTCTCCAAAAACTGTCTTATTCCAATCTTTAAGAGCCCTTTTTAAGTGCTTCAGCTTTATGAACACTTTGAACATTGGAGCGGCTGCCACTTCAACATCCCAGACTTCCTTTACTACCCTTTTAAAGTCGTCGTGGGTGGTCCACATTCGTTGGAAGCAGAAAGGGCGAGGAAAGTCTACACTGTCGTCCTTAAAGGTCAAAAGAATCGGAGAATGGTCCGAGAAGGATCTTGAGAGGTGATCAATTTTGAACATCGGTAGAGAACTCATCCAAGGAGCATTAACAAGCATCCTATCTAGCCTGGCCCATCTGCGACCCCCGCCAGTCCTGTTGTTGCACCAGGTAAATGTGGATCCGTTAAATCTAGCATCAATCAGACATGAGTCATTTATGGCTTCAATGAAGTCACGCATCGACTCCGAGAGAGAGGATTCACCCCCCAACCTCTCTTCTATATGAACCGTGGTGTTAAAATCCCCACAAACCAGCCAAGGACCTGGCACTATGGAAGAAATCCTCCTTAATTCATCCCAAAGGACCTTCCTTCTATCCTTATTGCAACTAGCATAAACCACTGAAAGCATCACAGGAGGGAGATTGTCGATTGTTACCAAACAGGAAACACATTGCCTGGTAGCTGACACGGATTGAATTTGGATGCCTTGGGCTGCCAAAATCCAAATGCGGCCCTCTGTCGCTTCCTCCATTAAATGAAACTGAAACCCCAGCTTTGCTGCCACTGCCTCCCTCTTAGAAGCTCGAATCATAGGTTCTTGAAGCAGGAGGATCGAAACCTTATTCCTCTTAATAAGCTGCCTCAGGTGGCGGGTAGTTTGAGCATTACCTACCCCTCTCACGTTCCAGGATAGAATACTAAACATCAGACACCCATCCCTTTCCCTCGGCCCTTCTGTGGATGCCTCGAATTTTTTGGCTTTGCCTTTTGAATAGAGAGCCTGTCATCCTACCTTTTCTCCTAACATACACTGTTGGAGTGGAAGCGGTCCTTGCAGCCTTGCTACCCGAATCAGAAATGTCTGACTCCGTATTTCCCTCCGCTGTGGCAATATCTACCCATAATGCTAAACCATTTTCGTCATGAACAGTCGCTTGGTGAACCAACCTTTCTGCAATGAGAGGATTGCTGACACTATTATCTTGAGGTCGCCTAATAGAATTTCCCTCTTGGGTTGCTCTGGTTTCATCTCTATCTGGCAGCATTACCCTGTCTTCCAGGGGAGGTAAATCAGACATTCTGGTTACTGCAGTTGCTAACATGTCCTCTGTGCGGTTGTCCCTAGATATAATGATTTGAGCCTCCTCATAGTTTGGCTCTGGGGTATCTGGGACTGCTCTCTTTGAGAGTTGTTGTCTTTGCATCCCTGGCCCTTCTTTGAACAAAAGAGGAACTCCGGAGAGCCATCCTTCCCAATCCTCCTGAACATTACTGTCAATGGGGAATCTGGAAACGTGAAAAGAAGGGAGCCGACTTGGAGGGGTGGTAGGCTGAGGGGAGGGAAGGAAAGGATTTGTTGAGTTGGGGAATTGGGAAGGTTCGGGTAGGGGTTCAGACATCTCAGTTGAGCGGGGGAAAGGGTTGGGGTTTGGGTTGGGGTTGGGGTTGGGCAGGTCGGTTTGAATGGCTTGAGGGTGTTAGGACGAAATGGGGACCTCACGCTGCAGGTTAGACGACTGATGTAGACATGGCCAGTTGCTGAGAGATGCAGGCAAAAGAGTGACAGTGGGAGAGGTTGTAAGTGTTGCAGATTGTCTCTCTCTCCCTTCCAGAACGTTTAATTGACTGAGGGCATTCGGTTGTGGTTCCTTCTCCATATTCATTGTCCCATGTAACAGCCCATATCCATGTTCATTGTCACAAGCAGGTGCTGGTTCCAACTCCGTATACGTTTCCAGCTGCAACTGCCCGTTCTGATTGTGCTGATTCAGTTGACTTGTCTGTGAGGCAATTGGTCGAACACTCAAGGCCTGCAAGTGCCCGTTCTGATTGTACTGATTCTGTTGAGAAGTCTGTGAGGCAATTGGTCGAAAGCTCGCCGGGCATTCCTCCCTTTGGTCTTCCTGGCTCTGAACCTTGCGATGGACCCTATCTCTTTCTGCCGTTTCCTTCTCAAGATGATTCCCAAACGATCTCATTACCCACTGCTTCGTCCCTTCTTGTCTGCTGCAATTTTCGATTGCGCTATTCACCAACGCAGTTGCTTCAATTCGCGCCACTATCTGGAATGGTCTACCTTCCACTATGAGGTTTAGCAGGTTGCAGTGATTGAAATCTTGCCGAGGAGAAATTCGGGCTCTGGCGTACCATCTATTCTTACCCTTCATGGACGATTGATCTATCTCCAAAACATCCCCCACTTGCTCCGCAATCTGGCCTATTGTCTGTTCACACCAAGCATGCATCGGAATTCCTTCGATCTGAATCCAAACTCCTCTTGCCGGGGCAGACAGTGCGGGCCCCCACAGTCGGACATTATGCAAGCCAAGTTTGTTGTGGAGGAGTTTGTCACGAGAAAAGGAAAGAACAGCTTCCCTGGAGGAAAACTGTAAGGAAAATACAGATTCAGATAAAATGAAAACCTCTACCTGATTCAATCTGAAATTTGACGCAAGGATGCCTTCTCGCAAGGACTGGATCGTGATTTCTGGGCCGGATGCCTCGCCCACGACCGTGTGGGCCAGATCTGCCCTGCCCTTGTCCGAAATCCACTTGGGCACAATGATGCTATGGAGGATAGGGACCGGGGGAGGAGGGAGGGCGATTGCTTCAGCAAATGATCTCCCCTGCCTTCCGTTCCAGCTTCCTCTGTTTTTTGCCGATTTGGTTGTTTCCATCTGATCTCTGGGTTGAATGGGACGGATAGGGTTTGGCATTTGATTAGCCGTATGCTGATCCGGGCGCCTGGCCTTCGGATTAGCCCCCTGGTCATGGTGGGTGCCGTTGTGTTGGCGTTGATGAGCAATGCTGACCTGCATCCGTCTACGACCCAAAAATCTACCGTTGAGAAGCTCCAAAGCCTGCATCGCATCCCCTTGCTTTTTGAATGAGACAAAGCCAAATCCCTTGCTTCTTCCTGTCTTTGAAAATGAGGGGATGTAGACATCAGCTAAAGGGCCAAACTGTTCAAATCGAGCTTTCAAGTCTTCTTTGGATGCGGCGAATGCAAGATTTGCGATGAAGAGTCTGCCCGCATCTTTTGAGGCTTTCTTTCGCCTCACCTCCTGCCAGTCGTTTGCAGGTCCGGCAATGTCGGACCTGACGCGTCGATCCCCCATCGGGATTTAGGGCATCACTCCTCGTGGAAGATGAAGATTGGGAGCCTGTTTTCTCCTTTTCCTTTCCAATGTTGCCTGCCCAAAAAGCTTATTAACGGTGCTTGTGTTGAACTCTTACCAGACCCAACCCACCCAAATATCTTACCAATGGCACTAACGCTGGGCCTATGACATGACCTGATCCAGCCTAAAAGCAGAGATAAATTAATAGATGGACAATAAACACAAATGGATATGCATCATGCATGTATATTTGTATGTATCTTCCAATTGGCTAGGCCCCAGGGTAATTAATTGTGGTGGGTTTGGGCCAGAATTCTTTGCTTGTTTAGTAGATGGGTTGGAGTTGGGGTTGACCAACCAATCCCGCCCATTGGCAACCTGTGGGCAGGCTGGGAAGCATAGTAAACTCCTACAATGCCTTACTAGTAGCTTTCCTTGCAACGTAATGCTCAGGCTGTTCTTTTGATGCCAATGTGCACTTGCAAAATAATAATAATAATAATAATAATAATAATAATAATAATAATAATAATAATACAAACATAACAAGTTTTCATTTAATAGGAGCCTTAAATGCATGTGCTGTTATAAGAAATTGATCCAACAATCTTGTCAATCCGATCTATCCATCCAACCTTCATCTAAATATCCATTGATATTTCAGAATATTAACAACATAAATTTCACCAAGAAATTGTTGATAAAAGGAAATGAAAATTGCCTATGTTATCGTCAACAATTTGAACACTGCGTATAACCATGTCTCTATAAAAAAATTGAAATGAATTAAAAAATAAAAAGCCTAAAATGTACAAAGTTGAAAATATTGGCAATACATTGGCAACATTGGTACGTTTACAATACAAGCATCTAAAATTTAGGTAGTCAAAAATATTAACAATACATTACTGATATCTGAAATTTATGATACTATTGGTATAGCCGAGTTAGGATATACAGATACTATTGGAGATATTCCGATAATGTTGGGATACTCTTGAACAATGCAGCATTTATCCATGCATGATAAATAAGCATCACCTATTCTATTCAATCTCCCCTAGCTCGAATGGATTCTCAGCTCCAATCGCTCCAGAGAAAACCAACAGTCGTGATGATAGGTCCTCATAGGCAAGACAACTGCCTAAGCATATCTTGGATGACAGACACTCAGTTTTCTGAGAATCCTGAAAGGCCATGTGCTCAGATCAAGGTCATAAATTTCTGCAGTGAAAACTTACTAAAGCTACTGTGGACGCTACAATCCCATGATGTCTACATGAAATTGAGATCTAGTAAATTTGTCTGGTGGGCCACACCATGTATGATAGTGCAAAACCAGATGATCTTCGCGTGTATAGGAAAATGTGCCGAATGGTCCATGTTGCATGACCTACCTGACAATCAGAGGTCTATTTTCATTGTTGCATGACCTACTTGACAATTGAGGATTTGACACTGCATGCAACCATAGGCCCATAAAAATTTGAAATGAAAAGTTTTTAATAAACAGATTTTTGGTGATATTGATATATCGATATTATCAAAATATCGCCTACACATTGGCGATACAAGTGACACCTAAAATTTACAGAGTCGGAAATAGTAATTAACGATATCAATACATTAGTAGTATTTAGCAATATATCGCCGATACTTGAAATTTCTGAGACTACCAAAGTTATTGGTATTGCCGAGCTGGAAATACAGATACTATCGGGAATACTCCAAACAATACTCACATGAAGAGGAGATATTACAAGCTCTCTCGAGCTCTTTAAACAAATAGGAGTAGAGATACATCCTGATGGTCTTTATTGATACAAACTGAAAACTTACAGTGAGAAAAGATCCAAATGCTAAACACCACTATCTTAGTTAATTATCAAGCACTCAAATTTCTGTCCGCACATGCAAGATCAAGACAGTTCAGCTGTTGCTACCCACCTTGGATGGGCCATTGCCATAGATAACACCAGTCAGATGACCATAGAGTATTTCTGCTCATTGAATGCGTTGGCTAGGTATCTCTTCAAATGGCATCCAGTTAGTGGGTATGTTCACCTGGCTAATTGAGGGCCCAAGAGATGAAAGTCTGGATCTTGCATATGCATGACATGCATACAGAGATTGAGTGCTTCTTAACACAAAGGCAGTAGTGCTCACCACCAGATAATCTCTCTTTAAAACATCAGGTACACGAGATAATAAATCTCAGAGAGAGGCTGTGTAGCAAGGCTAGGAGCAGCACCGGAGAAGAATACCATGAGGAGGTTTATCCCCTCTTAAGGAACTTGTCAAACCAGTCACTTGCTTCTTTCACCATCAACGCCGTCATTTGATGCCCAATACCAGGTTCCGCTATCAACTGGGAGAAAGGTAAGGCAAATCAACATTTTAACAAACTCAGCAACAAGAATCCAATAAAAAGGACTTTGGCAATTGATCATTCGTAATAAAGCTTGCCAGGCAAAACAGTCCAGCCTTTTGAGTGTGGTCTGATTAACTGAGATATGCAGTAACTCGGCCTGATCTTATTCAAGTGAAGTTTTTTTTTTTTTTTTTTTTTTTTTTTTTTTTTTTTTTTTTTTTTTTTTTTTTTTTTTTTTTTTTTTTTTTTTTTTGAATCTTGAATATTCATTTCAAATCTGGACAAAATTACATATTTCGGGTCTTGTTAGGAAAAAAGGACCTAAAGAAGACCTATCGTAAAAGGCCGGGACATCCGGGCTAAAAAAAGACTAAAACCCAAAAGAGAAAGGGGGCAGGTAATGTGAGGCAGGCCTTAATTCCTCCTCTCTCGAATCGCACCAAGGCCAACCTTGTCCAGGAAGAGAAAACCCCTCACCTGCTGAGGCAAATCCGCCCTGTTGGAAAAAAACGACACGAGCTTGGGACGCACTTGCTTTATGGGCGAGCGCATCTGCCGACGTGTTTCCTTCTCTGAAGACGTGGCTGAACTCCACGGAGGCAAGATCCCGCAGTCTATTCGTTTTGATTCTCCAGCCATTCCATTTCCAACCGATGTTTGCTTCCTCATTGAAGACCTTAATCACCAGATCCGAATCTGATTCCACCACAATTTTGGAAAATCCTTTTTCCAAACACAGAAGAAGCCCATCATGAGCCGCACGGACCTCAGCTCCTATACTCGACATGACACCATAGCCGAAGGTGAAACCAAACATGAACTCTCCCTTGTCATTTCTACAAACGCCACCACCCCCTGCGAAGCCCGGATTTCCCCTAGAGGATCCGTCAACATTAACTTTCACCCAACCGGCTGGGGGTTTCTGCCATAAGACCACGGCCTGCTGCGGTGAATGAAGCAGCACATTCCTTCTTTTGATTTCCTCAGTGTTGATGGTGTTCAGCCACCAAGAGACGTTGGCAATAACCGATTGATACGTCATATCTTTGCCATCAAAAAAGGCCCCGTTCCTATTCAAGTGAAGTTGACCACGGGTAAGTTCAGCTTCTTGATGTTGAGTGTGGTTAGGTTTGCTTTGTTGGGTATTCTGTAGTGGCAATCACCATCCCTGGCTAAGGTTGGTGTGTTCCAGTTCTTCTGGAATCCGGGCTTTCCTATACTTATTAGTTTGTAAAACAAAGATGTTTGTATATGAGAAGTCTTCAGAACTTTGTGCATTGGATAGTGATAAATAGTCTATACCTTGAAAATTTCAGGACAGTCCGCTTCTTTATAAGCCTCCATTGCTCTCGATACGGGCAGTTTCAAACCATCTAGAGGGCAACGAGGATCTTCAGCTCCTACATGTTTGAAGGCAATGCATCGACAGGGAAAGAGAGAAAAAAAAAAACCCAGATTAAGAAAACCTATGGAAGACTATCCACCAATATGAAAGAAAGATGTTGAATGTGGGCTTGCTTGTTTTGGTTGAAAATACTTTCCAAGAAAACGACATTTTTGACGGATTGGAGTTCATTTTTTGGTGGAAAAACATTTTCCATGAATGCATTTTCATAGAAAAAAAAAAAGTCCTCGACAACTTTCCCAGCCCTCCTGTTATTTTGTTTTCCCCACAAATGGCTTCTTGAGTTTGAAAGAAAATCTGATCACTTCTCTACTTTTATTTTCCAAGCTCCCAAACAGGCCTTAAAGATACATGGTCGAAAGTGAAAATAGATGAGATAGAAAATTTTGATAATTAGGTGTTTTGTTTATTTCATGATAAAACCAATACCAATTCCCAAAATCTAGCTTTTGGTGACTGAAGTACTGGAAGCAAGGTATTCCGTAACGGTAGCAGTGGTAGTAATGGCCACCATTGTTACCTTTATGGCACGGGCTATAATGGCCCCATAAAGGCCTTTCTGGTCCCTTTATATATATATATATATATATATATATATATATATATATATATATATATATATATATATATATATATATATATATATAAAATTGAGAAAAAAAACTGAAAAACCTGTATCGGCACTGTAATGGACTGTTACGGAGATGTTAAGGCCTTTATAGGGATGTAACGGGCTGTTACAGGGGTTGTAATGGCCTTTATGGCTCATTTTTTCCATAATGGCTGTTATAGCCTTCATGACCCCCGTAACGTGCAACGGTTGCTGCCATCACCTTTACGTAATAGCTTTTACGGCCCCATAACGGCCCTTTCGGCACCTTTCGGCACACCATGACTAGAAGCAAACGTACCATTTAAAATTAGCAGAGGGCGTGGGGCAATGACCGGAACGGTGTAAGGAGAATCGAATTGGGAGTCGAGACCAGGCGCGATCCTATCCCAGACCTGTTTGGACAACAAATAACATAAGATGGTAAGCCAGCTCATGAGATTTTCTGCGGAAATAAGCGATAGGCAGAGAAGAGGTTAGTGGCATGGAGATTAATAGAATGCCAGTTAGCAGGGGATCCAGAATATCTGTAAAATAAAATAAAACAGAACTGATGTGTTTGGATCCACTACCGTATTGGGTTGCAGTAACTAGTCTAATAAACGGGATAACCAGATTGTGATCTCCTCCATTAGACTCCATATTGTGAGCCTGCATTACTTACAAGTTGGACTTGAACACATGGTTTGCAAATCGGTTTTTGTGTATCAAACCATTCACAACGAATATGGGGTTGTATTGCCCCATATTGCCATGTACGAGGATGTATCAGGCTGATACAGCCGTATCATGTATCAGCCGTATGTACCGGTAACGGATGATATGTCAAACATTGCTTGAACATAATCTAAATGCCGCATTCACTTGTGCATCCAAACATGGCCTTATGAAACTACTTAAGACTTCTCTTGCAAGATGTAAGTGCATCTAATAACATAAACTAAAACAATGGTACTGACCTTTTCCAGTACTTCTCTATCGATGGTGCTCTTGCCCAAGTCAATCCGCGCTTCTGCAACCAAAAGAAATACCTATTTATATTTAAAATGAAGCATGTGAGTCCATATGTATTTGCTAATTAATGCAAACAGACGCATCAACATGCTAGGTTTGTCGGAGTCACTAGGACACCTAGTGCACATCCTGGATTCCTGACAATGGCATGGCCAAGCCACGTTACTTGGTTCCTGACAATGGCATGGCCAAGCCACGTAGCATATCAAATAGGAAGCCTTTTTAAGAGCATGAAAGAATTTGGTGCAGCCATACACAAGGTTGTGCCAGATAGTTGTGCAGGTAGGATTAGTAAAAAGGACTGACATCTGTAATCTCACCTTCAAACACGGGTTTTATACTGTCAACCCTAGCTTGCCATTTATCATTATCTAAGGCCCATCTAAATCCCTGCAAACAATATAGATGCAGCTTTTCCAATTCATGTGTTCGGTACATTAAGAAATCACAAGCAATCATTTATCTTGCCCACCTGAACGCCGATTATGGGGACAACCACTGCATAACGGGTATCGATAGCACCAGCAAGCCATGCATGCATGCCTGCATGAAGGAAATGGTAAATGAGATCCATATCTTTCAAGTTTCAATTGTAATATGTAAGAGTTATAAATTCAAGTCGCCCTCAATATATATAACTTCAACGAATATTTATCTAACCTCCAAGAGATTCACCAGTAATCCCTATTCTAGAAGAATCAATGTCCTCCCTTTGTGTAAGATAGTCTGCCAATTTTATCAGGTCCCATACCTGCCACGGTGATTTTATAATCCTATTCATTGAAAATCCCATGGAAGAATTGTTCATGGCTAAAACTGAATGTAACTTGATTTATTAAAAAAAGAAAGCACATATGATCCGCTAGAAAACTAAAGGTCACTGTATTACTGTATCATATACGAAAGGCATTGTGTCGCCATTCTTCCAAGAAGATACAAGAGCCTACATTCAAATTCCAGAAACCAATCAGCAATTGAAACTGACTATTTTATTAAGACATGATACTTGCTAAATAACTGTTTATTTAAATTTCCAGCTACTTCAAATGGAAGCACGAAAAGAAGTAACACCATATAGTACTGTTTTTTTTTTTTTTTTTTTAAAGATTGTGACTGCGTGAAAAATAAAAAATAAAAAAATCTCCTTATTCAAGTAACACATGATAGCTGCAGATGATTACATACATCTATGTATGTGGTTGTATTTCTGGCCCGTTCACCATGGTAGCGAGAATCAATGGCAACAGCTATATATCCTCGTGAAGCATACGCCTGAGGAAATGAAATTGGCAGTTGAGAAGCCATGCTGTTGTGAATTCTGTATAATGACAAAGAGATGATAAAATTCACAGCAGCGTTTGACTTTTACCTCGAGTAATGGCCGCACCCATTCCTTGGTTCTGTAAGAGCTATGCAGAAATACAATAGCTGGCCTGGTTTTCTGTTTGCTTTCCTTCATGCTCAGGATCAGGACAGGCAGGCGTCCTTGCTCAGCAGCCTACAAATGGAAATAAACAAACAAATAGCTGATGAAAGGGGGGGAAGAAAGATGAGGGCTTGACGGAATTCAGGAAATAAAAAATTCCAGTTAAATGATACTGAAAGCTGCTATAATGACAAGAAAATCAGCTATATGGGACAAATTACGTGAATTTAAGATATTTGATCAAATCCCAGGTATTCACTTCTAGTCATCTACCACACTAATGGAAGTAAAACCATAAGGGAGCACCCAAATTATTATTATTATTATTATTATTATTATTATTATTATTATTTATTTATTATTTTTTATTTTTAAAGAAAAACCATGTTAAAGGGAACTCATCAATGGCACTACTTGATGTTTTTTTTCTTCTCCCTGAATAACAGATGAAACCCATGAATCCCCAACAGGATGAAGTCCAACTAACTGTCTCAGTTCCTGAAAGATTTGAGTGGGTCCTGAGGATCGATCTCACTCAGTAGCGGGAGATCGGCAGGCAAGGTTTCAAGCCTCAGGCCATCCTTTTTAAGTGCTTCCACCACCTCCTCAAATACAATTCTGTTCCCACTTGCAGTAAGGTGCAAACCGTCGCTGAGGCAAGCTTTCTCCCAGCCAGGAAATTGTTGCATCTTGGACCAAATATCCACCACTGGTAAACCGGATTCATTAGCAACAGAGATGCATGCCTTTGCATAAGCGCCAGCAGCCTCATTCGTCCTTTCGGGAAGACCATTGGGGTTCTCTCCATAAGGATGCTGGAGTCGGACGCGGATTTCCTGCGAAAGCCTTTCGCAGGAAGTTCCTGCGCTGGGATCCCAGGTGGGGCCTCTATGATGTTTGTGAGAAATTCCCCGGAAACGGATTGGCTACTCCCCCTGACACCAGCCCCGGGGCTGGTGGTCGGTGCTCTGTGGGCCCCACCATGATGTATGTGTTTCATCCATTCCGTTCATCCATTTTTACATATCATTTTATTGCGCGATCCCAAAAATGAGAGGTATAAAGATCTCCGGTGGATCACACCACATGAAAACAATAGTGGTTGGATATCTATCATTAAAATCCTCCTAAGGCCCACTGTACTGTTTATTTGACATCTAATATGTTGATTAGGTCATACAGGCCCAGATGAAGGGAAAAAACAAAAATCATCTTGATCCGAAACTTTTATGGCCACAAAATGTTTTTTAATGGTCGACGCTCATCAAACACTGTTTCATGTAATGTGGTCCACTTAAGATTGGGATATACCTCATTTTTGGTCTCATACCGTAAAATGATCCGTAAAATGATCCGTAAAAATAGATGGACGGCATGGATTAAACACATAGATCATGGTGGGTCCCACGGAGCACCGACCACCAGCCATTGGCTGGTGTCAGGGGGAGTAGCCAATCCGCGTCCAAATTCCCCCATCCATCCGTCTTTTGAGTGCATTTTAGGATATGAGGCCAAAAATGATCCGTATCCAAGACTCAAGTGCGCTAAAAATGGGATAATTGAACGTCCACAGTTGAAACATTTGTGGGCCAACAGAAGTTTTGAATCATTCTAATATTTGTGTTTTCAGTTCATCCTAGTAGGAATGACATTATTAATGGTATGGATGGCATGTAAACATCATTGTCGAACCCAGGGAGGTTTCAACGGTAGTAATTTTCCTAAATACCTTTTCTTTTAGTATGGCCCACTTGAGTATTGGATTCTTCTAGATTTTAGTCTACTATCCTAAAATGAGCTCAAAAAATGGATGGACGGACCAGATACTTGAAAAACATCACTGCAGGCCCCACCTGAGTTCCCAAGCGCAGGAACTTCCTGCGAAAGGCTTTCGCAGGAAATCCGCGTCCGCTGGAGTCGCCCTTCTTCATCAATGGGAGGTGGAGTGATGAGTAGTATGAAAGTAGTGGCCCACCGCTTCTTGATAAAGGAGATGATGGCGTGGAGATTCTGCTTGTATTCATGGAGGGGCACGTGCTGGAAGGCGCTACTCCTATCGGGAAGGGAAGCGTCGTTCGCGCCAAAGAACACGGTCACCCCCAAAGGCGCTGCTTCTTCCGCGGGACTACCAAATTGGAAAACCCTCTCCACCACTTCCAGCGTGTTGTATTTTAAATTATTTTAAAATAATTTAGTGTTTCAAAATATCCATTGATCATAGGTACACTTTGGATGTGTCTTTTCACTTAAGTTTGAAAGGTTGCATCCTTTTAATTTTTGTTTTGAAAAGTTGTGTCTTTTGGAGCCTAAGGGTCGCACCAATTGGATTTAAATCCAATAGTCACAACCCTTTATGAAAGGGTGTCTCTACACCTTTAAGGGTGTCTTCACAAAGTCTATAAATAGACTTCTAATTTTAAGTTTTGAAATAGATTAGAAAATCAGGTTTTCTCTTAAAAATGTGTTCAAATATTTTCTAGTTCGAGTTAAGACTACAAGTGGTTCGAGCCCGTATACAGTGAGTGCACCGCTGAGACCGGGTTATAGTCGTTGTATCCTAGAGGTCGATTGCTCTGGAAACCTGTTGCCCTTGGGACACTGTTCAAGGGGAGCAAATTCGATTTCAAGCCGAGTGACTCACGTCACGCCTCGACTTATACAAATTGATAAGATTTTTAACTTTCTTATTTTAATTTTATATAATTTAAATAGTTTTCCAAACTCCAATTTCCAACACAGTGCCCATCGAGTGTTATACCCGCTGTAACCCCCAGAACCACGTCCGCCGTGCGAGAGAAATGGTTAGCGAGAGAGGCGCCCCAACCCCCATCAGCAAATGACCCTTCTGTGATGGAGTCTCCAAACAGAACAATCTTCGGACGCATCTTCCAACAGTCTTCAATCTCTCTCTCTCTCTCTCTCTCTCTCTCTCTCTCTCTCTCTCTCTCTCTCTCTCTCTCTCTCTCTCTGGCATGCCAAGGGAGTACCCAAATTTCATTTTTCTTGAATGGAAAAAAAATTAGGTCTAGCCATTCAAAAAATAGATAAATAAATTAAGTCTAATTTCCATCCCATGATGAAGAGCTAACCTCAAGTTTCATAATTCGCTAGTACCTTCATTTGAGTGTGAACTGTTGCTCATTTTTTCACAGTCATCTATTTGCATACCGATACACATGCAACACTTGTTTTGATGTATGTGGTATAAACTAGATGATCTAATCACCATTATTTTTTAGCTGAGGTACATGTTATGGGTAAAATTGGACTGACTTAACACCTAAAATGAAATGGAGAGATCATGGGAAACTCCCCAAAGAAGGGTCGGAGTACTGACCCGGCCTCATGTGTCGACTCCGACCTCCATGACCAGCCCGAGTGGAAGCTGCCAACTGCTGAGCTCGGCCTACTGACCTCGACCGCCAAGCTGAGATCTCACATAAGAGTCTCAACCATCAACCTTGGAGGTCAGCTTTGCCTGCCGACCTCAAGGAATGACCTCAGCCATCAACTTTAGAGGTCGGCTTCGACCGATGGCCTCAGCCTTGAGTACCGACCACTACTTCGGAATAGAAACTTTATAGGGAGGATCCCCACCGTATATGGGTGGAATTGCCTACGAGATCTCAACCGAAGATCACACCGAATGAGGCACGATCCATCCGGGGGATAAATCCATTCCAACTAAGCTCATTGTATGCCTGCCTTGACTTAGCCATTGGAGGGTCCCCAGCTACAACCGGCACCCCTAGTGTCTTCTTTGTTTTGCAGGTGCGTGACTGGCTAGCAAGAGGAAGAGTAGGACCGACCAGATTACAGCATCAACAATACATTAACATAATGGTCCACTAAACAATACAATCATGAATCACCACACACATGCCACACGTTCAGCGTCGATGTTTTGGGCAGCACTCCATGGAAATCCCAAAGGAATGCTACCATAGTAGTATTCCTCCAATTAATAACAGTATTCAAATATCATTACCTAAAAACTAAATCAACAACTTACCTCAGTAATCAAGTAAAGGTTTTCTTCTTGCAACACATCCTCAAAATTTGTAATATTCTCCTTGGGGCAAGACTCCATCGCCTGCCCAAAAAAGAAAGCACACACGCGCGTGCGCACTTGAACAAAAATCAATAATAAGATGCAGAATGGACAAAAATCTACAAAAGACTTCAAAGGAAATCCTGACCTCACGGGTAGCTGGACCTCCCGGATATAAGGGATCTGTAACGGGACTTGCAGGCTCCACAGATGGAGGAACTGCGAAAGAAAAAGTTGATGAACCAAACCTCTATCATAATAAAACTCCATTTTCAGATAAGAGTTAGGAAAGAGATGGGGAAATATTCCTAAGCTATATATTTATCAAACTCAAATAAAAGTATCCTATAGTTTCAGATGGGCTGGTGCGCAGTGTGTTTGCTACACCATAAGGATGTCTTGGCAATGGGTCAGTATATGTGACCTCATGTATACAATCCAGACAGTACAAAATTGTGGACCATACAGTGCATGTAGGAGGCCCAACATTACACTAATCAAACAATCCTAACCGTCCAATTGTCAGTCATCCAACAGATAGTTGTGAAAGAAAAAGTCAAGAGTTGCAAATTCAACACTCATCCAATCTGTATGAATTTCAAGCAATGCTCCATCCATGACAAGGTCTACAACATGGATGGTCTATAAGCATACGTGTGTGCCTCATGTACTGCCTACACATTACTAATACTGAGGCATGGTGTGGCATACCCACAACTAGTGTCCGAAGTATCAGTATCATTACAAGTTTCACTGGCCAGAGATACGGAAACAATATCGATATTATTGATAATATCGCTGATAATGGGAAATGCGAAAAAACATGAGAAAAATGGTGAAATTTTCAGCAAAACTTAAGACAATGTTAAAATGTACATATTTGCATATGTAGAAATAAAAAAAATTACAAAAAGAATACATACATAACAAGTTTCCATTTAATGGTGACTTAATAGCATGTGTTGTGGTAAGAAATCAGTCCAACTATTCCATCCGGCTTATTTAACCATCAAACATTATATCCAAACATCCATCGATATTGCAAAATATCAACAATACATGATATTTTACCAAGAAATCATCAACAATCAGAAAAGAAAGGGAAGATTATAGTCTCAATATCCTGCATGTTATGATATTGATAATTTTAAGATATTATCAATATTATCAATGACAAATTGAACACTACATACAACTATGTGCCCATGAAAAAATTTTGAAATAAAATTTTTTCTAATAAATAAAATTTTGATGATATCAATTCATTGCCGATATTATTGAAATATCGTCAATACACTTACGATACAAGTATTACATATAATGTATATAGTCAAAAAATATTGGTGATACATTGGCGATATTAATGATGCATTGATAATACAAGTGACACTTAGAATTTACATACTTGAAAATATTGACGATTACATAAGTGATATTGATACTTTGGCGATACTTAGCATTACATTGCTAATACCTGAAATTTTTTATACTATCAGCATTATCGGTATTGCTACCAGTGTTATCGGTATCATTGAGCTGGAGATAAAAATAATATCAGAAATATTTTGATAACATCGGAGATAATTTGAATATTGCCCACCACATGGTCTAACGCTTCCATTTTAGAGTAAGTAAAGGAGGTAAAGGTCCTCAGCCCAGCAAATGCATAGATCGACAAGACATAGCATTCAGCACAAGCGGGGCCATGGGGCCCATGGTTCGGTGCCCACACCATTGATCCGAAATTCTGGATGAGCCAAAAAGAACTCCGAAATTTGAAGAACGCTTAGATCGTTCACCTTTTCCCGTCGATCGGTGCTGCATCTTTTTTTTTCTTAACCGTCTATTTGCAAATCACCGATCAAAAGGTTAAGATCATCGCATCAGGATGATTTTTCGGCCCTGGACCATCCACAGCAGAGAGAATCAAAACAATGGTCCGGATCACGGAACCACGGGCCCAACATGTACGGACTCCAGCGCGTAATCAAACCATGCATTTTCTGAGGTACGCGGTAATTCAACACTAGAAAGGAAGAGAAAGCAGAGATTTCTAGGGTTTTCGGAATCGATCTTTACCTTCTTCCGATCGCCGGCTGCGAAGAACTTGGATGAAATCCGAGCGGAGCTTCAATGCATCGACCGCATCTCCCATTCCAGCTTCCAGAAGATCGCTTCCGGAACTGCTGCTGTGTAGGTAGGGGTACTTACAGGCGGGAATTTTCGGAGGTGGCTTTGGCACGTGATAAGACGGTCGGGCGCACGTGAGCCGGACGAGCAAGTGCGGGACAGAGAGAATCATGGCGATGGCGATAATCGCGGTTTTAAACATAATCGGTCTGGTAGGACGTCTGCTTCGCGGGAAATGATATGGTAAATCCGCGACAACCGGAATCTGTGATAATAATTCACTGCCGTACACGTGGACCGTCCATCAAGTGGCCACCCTAACGGATTGCCTGAAACCGTAGCTGTTAGTGAATCCCTGTCATCATTTTTTTAAAAAATAAAAATTCTCCAGGCCAAATATTACGCATTTAATGGTCAGAGTTTATCTCATGTATACATTATTGTGGGGCCCTTAAAAAATAAGGACGACACCGTAAAACATTTTTTTTCCTCCAGCTTAAAGTACAACCTGCTCACGTACAGAAGGTACAACTAAAGATAACTTTCAACATTTCGTGTGTACATGACATCCAATCCATATAATAGGATGACTCCTTTCTGATTATTATCTTTTGAAAAACCTCGTAACAACCACTCATTGAGTGGATCACACATTTGTTTGGCTTTACTCACATGTCCAAACATTATTTTATATGGCATGGCCTAATTGATGTGTATATAGGATCATAGGAATAACCGTTACGTTAGGAGATTCTTGTGATGGGGCCAACCTATTTAAAGGATTGGATTTCATATGCACTTGATACTTTTGAAGTAATTATCATCTGCATGGATTATAGCTTCTGGTACAATAAGTTGGACTTAGGAGCTCTATTAATTAGTATAGGCTCTTTGTGATGTGCTGTGAGATCCATTTGGAGGATTATATGAAATAATTTGATGGTAGGTTCAAATCCAACAATTAGGTTGATGCATAAATCAATTGTGGGGGCCACAACAATGAAAATAGTCCAAAGAGATGTTCATCCTTGATTTTTATAATACCCACAGTGATTATTGCATTGAATCTACCTCAGCTATTAAAAATCACATTAAAATGTAGTTGCACGAAAAAAAAAACCAGGCTCATTAGTGATTCATGTGAGCCACACCAAAGAAAAGAGTTTGGAGGGTGAGTTTTGTACACTGCTTCTAATTGTGTAATTCACCTTTATCACGGATGGAGGTTGGGATGGTTTTCAAATAAACACCATGGTGCGGTTCACTCGAGATAGCAACTCCTTTTCCTTCCCTTGCTCATATTTATTAATATTAATTAATTACAACATGTTCACTCGAGTCGGACCTCAGGTATTCTCTTTATAAAATTTGACACTAACGAGATGGGGAATCCGATTAGGTGTTGCCTGGGTAACATGTTAGGGGCATTGCGGCCTTGACCATGGGCCCTCCTTGATATATTTACCATATGTTATGAAAAATGATTTTGTTTTTTTTAAAAATATTATATATATATATATATACAAATATAATTTGTAAAAAAAAAAAAAAAAAAAAACTTGATTTTTCACTTTTGGGAATAGGCAAGAACCTTAATATTTACGAGGTGAGATAGAGTATCGAGACTTGTTTGTTTTCACACTGGAACACGCGCTCGGGGGTGGGCATGTGAGACTATGTGGTTGTAAAGGTACTAGTAACGCACTTTGCATGTGTGCATCGCATCACAGATGAGTCACTCAGGCACGAGGCAGGTGCGAGTCATAGTGCGACAGTGGCTAAGAGAGATGGGTTAAGTGACTGGGTTCCCAGTGCTATGGGTAAAAGGTTCGAGAGAGACATCGTTGCCTTATATAGGAGTTGTGAAGTCGTTTAAGATGTCTGGTGTAACTACTCATGCAGTAATTAGCTAAATCATGTAGAAATTGTTGCTTGCGGCTAGCCCAACAGTCAAAAACGGCTAGTCACTGTGTCTAAATAGCTAGCATGCATCTATTATCTCACATGCAAAATAGTTAGAAACTGTCAAATAACGGCTAATTTCTCACCAATAGTAAAAAAACGATAAGCTCCAACTGTTCTCTGATCAAGCCACCCTTTTTTATATAAATCGAGCTTCACTGGTTCATTTCAACATCACAAATAATTCGACTCATTCTTTCATACGAACCAATAAGCTCCAAGTATTCTATGATCAAGTCAGTAGGCTTAATACGAACATGAGCCAATGAGTCTATAAAAATTAGACTAGTGTAGTGGTCTAATCTAGCAAGTCTACAAGAATTAGACCAATGTAGTAGTCTAATCCAATAAATCCAATCCTCTACTTTCTATCTCTATTTACATTTGGATTTTTATTTTTTTTCATATATCAGAAAAATTGTGTTTACAGAGTTCCATCAGTAGTTCCTTCGTGCTTGCTGAACGCGGAACCACACACAGGCTAGTCATATTCAGGAAGCTATTTACCTACAACCTATTAGCGATCTTAATTATTTTGAGAATACGCAAATAACGCTCTAAGGATAGCGTGATTACATGTGCTTCAGCTTGTCCTTAATATTATATTTTTCATTTTTCTATTTCCTTCTATTTTACAGTAATTATATATCTATAATTTTATGTAATTTGATATTATCAAATCTATCATATCTTCACGTTGTCTATCAATTTTTCCAGCTCATTTTAGGACAAGGTCCCAAAAATTAAGCAGTTCCAAATCTCAAGTGAACCTGATAGTAGGGATTGAATGCCCACCATTAAAAACTTCTAAGGGGCCAAAAAGGTTTTGGATCAAGCTGATATTTATATATATTTTTTCCATTCATCAAAGGGTGTGTACCCTTTTCAATAGGTTAGATGGAAAATAAACATTACGGTTGAATAAGCTATCAATGGACATTTGAATTCTTGATGTCAATAAATGTCCTATAAATATATTCCTTTTTCTTTTTGGGCTATACACAAGAAAGCTCATTAGATGGACGGTCCCAATCGATATCTTCCCCTCTCAGTAATACTGCCAAAAATGGATCTACAAAATACTCCGCTATACTTAAAATTTCCACCACCAGATCCATAGCTCAAGTGGTAGACTGAGTGAAAGATACCTCATTTCAACACTGAGATCTTGGCATCGACCAACTAACGGTGAAGTGTGATCTCTGGGTGTACTCCTTACATTTTCCTGGCTTATAACTCACCTGTGGGGACCACCGTTTGGACAGATTGGATTTAGGTATTTATGGCCACAACTCACCTGTGGGGACCAATGTTTGGACAAATTGGATTTAGGTATTTATGGCCACGGGATAGCCCGGTGGATGGGCATGGAGCCTCACAAGTCACAATCGGCTCGAGTATCCAGTAAGTACTCCTCTCCAAGTATTGTACAACGTTCGGGGTGAGTGTTTGTGCACAATCTCCAGTCGGTTTTGCACAGCTGGGGCCAACGGTCGGTGATCTGAATCATTTACACTACGGGCCCACCATGGATGGCTCTTGAAACAAAAATCTCACAAATAGGAGATCTCAACGCTTCAATTGGTAGCCAGCAGTTATAAAGTTAATAGCAAAAATAGAAAAGTCATCCAACGTCGGATGGAAAGCAAGAGCGAATTTTCAACGGATAGTATTTTCTAATCTGAGTGATTTTTTGGTGCTTGGTCCATCCATAACTCAAGTGGGCCCCTCTAAAGGGCTGTATAAATTTGAGATGGACCGTGTTGTTTATATTACTTCCAGCCAGTCATCAGGTGCAACTTACTAGGATGAAAGGGTGCAACAAAGCTCAGGCCATTCCGGAGCTTAAGTGGACCAAAACACGCGATGCTCCCTGTGGTGTGTTCGACCTGAGTTTTGGATAGGAACGATGCATGAGATGTACGGTGGCAATAAGGAGCCCCATCGGTTCAAGGGTTTGGATTGATGCACGGTAATTACCAGAAAGCATTGTGAACAATAGGTCCTTTCTTACGTGAGTTTGACTGAGCCCACGCATACCTAACAGGTTGAGTAGTGAAGTGACGTCACCAAATTCTGTGGGCCCCACCATGATGTATGTGTTGTATCTACACCATCCATCCATTTGGAGAGATCATTTTAGGACATGAGCCAAATAATGATCCAGATCTAAAGCTCGAGTGGACCCCACTACAGAAAACAGTGAGGAGAGTTATGCCTACCGTTGAAACCTTCCTAGGGTCCACCATAATGTTTATTTGAGATCCAATGTGTTCATAGGCTAAAACAGACTTGGGCGGAGTGAAAAAAACAAGTATCAGCTTGATTGAAAACTTCTATTGCTCCTAGAAGTTTTTAATGGTAGACGTTTAATCCCCATTGTTTTATGCGGTGGATTCCACTCTAGCTTTGATCTGGACTCTTTTCCTAAAATGATCTCTCCAAATTAATGGACGGTGTGGATACAACGCATACACGTGACGCTTACGGAACTTGGTGACGTCACTTCCGTAGCGAATCCCGCAACCTTTGCTGTCAGTAGCTAATGCTCGTCGTCTTTTAATGCACTCGTTAAACGCAACCAACCACCGGTACAAGTCAACACGTTTATTGGGAATCTCAGTCTTGGATCAGATGCGTGGATTCTAGCTTCTGGTACAACAAGTTGGACTTAGAAGCTCTATTAATTAGTATAGACTCTTTGTGATGTGCGGTGAGATCGATTTGGAGCATTATATGAAATAATTTGATGGTAGGTTCAAATTCAAGAAATTAGGTTGATGTATAGATCAAGGTGGGGATGAAAATAGTCAAAAGAGATGTTCATCCTTGATTTTTATAATACATAACATGATTAGTGCATTGAATCTACCCCCAACTATTAAAAATCACATTAAAATCACATTAGTGATTCATGTGGGCCACACCAAAGAAAAGAGTTTGGAGTGTGAGATTTGTTCACTGCTTCTAATTGTGTAATACACCTTTATCACGGATGGAGGTTGGGATGGTTTTCAAATAAACACCATGGTGCGGTTCACTCCAGATAGCAACTCCTTTTCCTTTCCTTGCTCATATTTATTAATATTAATTAATTACAACTCTCATGCTGGTTCGGTGTCCAGTAGGACCTCATATATTCTCTTTATAAAATTTGACACTAACGAGATGGGGAATCGGAGTAGGTGTTACCCGGGTAACATGTTAGGGGGCATTGCCTTGACCATGGGCCCACCGATATATGTACCATATGTTATGAAAATTGATTTTGTTTATATATATATATATATATATATATATATATATATATATATATATATATATATGATTTGTAAAAAAATTTAAATTTTCACCTTTGGGAATAGGCAAGAACCTTAATATTTGCTAGGTGAGACAGAGTATCAAGACTTAATTGTTTTCACACTGGAACATGTGCTTGGGGGTGGGCATACGAGACCGTGTGGTTGTAGAGGTACTAGTGATGCACTTTGCACTTTGCACGTGCGCATTGCATCACAAATGAGTCACTCATGCATGAGCCAGGTGCGATTCACAGTGCAACAGTGGCTAAGAAATATGGGTTAAGTGACTAGGTTCATAGTGCTATAGGTAAGAGGTTCGAGAGAGACATCTCTACCTTATATAGGTGTTGTGGAGTCGTTTAAGATATATATTTGGTGTAACTACTCGTGCAGTAATTAATCAGATTATATAGAAACTGCTACTTGTGGCTAGCCTAACAGTTTGAAACAGCTAGCTACCATGTCTAAACAATTAGCATGCAGATATAATCTCACATGCAAAACAGTAAAAAACTGTCAAATAACAGCTAATTTCTCACCAATTGTAAAAAATGATAAGCTCCAAGTGTTCTTTGATCAAGCCACCCTTTTTTATAAAAATCGAGTTGGGCTTGTTCATTTCAACATCACAAATAATTTAACTATTCTCTCATTCGAACCAGTAAGCTTCGAGTATTCTCTGATCAAGCCAGTAGATTTAATATGAACATGAACCAACAAGTCTATAAAAATTAGACCAGTGTAGTAGTCTAATCTAGCAACTCTACAAGAATTAGACCAGTGTAGTAGTCTAATCCAATAAATCAAATCCTCTACTTTCTATCTCTATTTACATATGGAAATTATTTTTTTAATCTATCGGAAAAACTATATTTACAGAGTTCCATCAATAATTCTTTCGTGCTTGCTGAACATATAACTACACACAGGCTAGTCATATTCTGGAAGCTATTTACCTGCAACCTGTTAGCAATCTCAATTATTTTGAGAATACGCGAATAACACTCCAAGGATAGCATGTTTACATGTGCTTTAGCTTGTCTTTAATATTATATTTTTTTGTTTTTCTATTTCCTTCTATTTTACAATAATAATATTTTTGTAATTTTATATAATTTGAGATTATCAAATCTATCATATATTCATGTTCTCTATCAATTTTTCCAGCTTATTTTAGGAAAATGTCCCAAAGATTAAGCAGTTCCAAATCTCAAGTGAACCTGGTAGTATGGATTGAATGCCCACCATTAAAAACTTCTAAAGGGCCAAAAAGGTTTTGGATAAAGCTGATATTTAATTTTCCATTCATCTAAGGGCCTGCGCCCTTACCAATATGTTAGATTGCAAATAAACATTATGGTTGAATAAGCTATCAATGGACATTTGAATGGGCTGGAAGATTAGATAAACTGAAGTGATTTTCTGAGAGGGGTGTGGAATCAAGTGTGGGACCAACATGATGGATGGTCTAAGATCAATGATCGAATCATTTATATTCTGATCAATACGTACGGACCGTTCATTTTCCTCTGCATGGGTTGGAAGTCAGGATCATCCTATCAAAATGATTTTTTTTGAGTGAGCTAGATGCAATCAAGGGTGGAACCCACATAATGTATCTCAAAGATTAACGATTGCAATATTTGTAGCTTCAGTAGTATGATCAGGCATCGATAGAAGATTAGGATCGTTCAACAAAGTGATTCTCTCAAAGCATTGGGCATCATGGATGGGACTTACATGATAAATGGTCTAGATCAGTGATCAGACTATTTATCTTGTGATTAAAATTGACCATCCATTTCCTCAGTCATTGAATGGTGGTCCAGATCACCCATCGGAAGTGATTTTTTGAGAGGGGTGGGGCCCAAATGATGGATAATCTAGGTCAACAAACTGATTATTTACAGTATGATCATTGTGGATTGTTCATTTCCCATTAAATGAACGATTAACATCATCTGCCAAAAGTGATTCTTTTATATTAATAGGCGATCAAGGCTGGGTCAATATGATGAATGATCTAGAACGCATGTCGACTCATTTCTAGTATGATCAATTTGGATGTCCATTTTGCTAACCATTGGATGGACGGTTAGAAACTTCCAACAAAAGTGATTTTTTTACACGATAAGCGATCAAGGGTGAGAAAAACATGATGGATGGTTTAGATCAACGATCAAACCATTGGATGGTTTAGATCAACGATCAAACCATTGTGCATTTGCTACACTATAACTATAAGGATGTCCTGGCAATGGACAACTGTATACGTGGCATCATGTACATCAATCCAGACAGTATAAAATTGTGGACCATACGATGCATGTATGAGGACCAACATTACATTAATCAAACAATCCTGACCATCAATTGTTGGCCATCAAACAGATAGTTAAGAGGCAAACAGTCAACAGTGGCAAATTCAACACTCAATCTGTGTAAATTTCCGGCGATGCTCCATCCATCTACTTGCAAATCACCGATTAAAAGGATAAGATCATCGCATCAGGATGGTTTTTCGACCATGGCCCATCCACAGCAGAGAGAATCCGATCAACGGTCCGGATAACGGAACAACGGGGCCCACATGTAGGGAATCCAGTGCGTAATTAAACCATGCATTTCCTGAGGTACGCGGTAATTCAACACTAGAAAGGAAGAGAAAGCAGAGATTTCTAGGCTTTTCGGAATCGACCTTTACCTTCTTCCGATCGCCGACTGCGAAGAGCTTGGATGAAATCAGAGCAGAGCTTCAATACATCGGCCGCTTTTCCCGTTTCAACTTCCAGAAGATCACTTCTGCTACTGCTGCTGTTATGGTAGGAGTATTAATAGGTGGGAAATTTCGGAGGTGGCTTTAGCACGTGAGCCGGATGAGCGAGGGCGGGACAGAGAGAATCATGGTGATGGCGAGAATCGCGGTTTCAAAGATCATCTGTTTGGTCGGAAGTCTGGTTCGCGGGAAATGAAAGGGCAAATCCACGAGAACCGGAATACGTGATAATCATTCACTGCCGTACACGTGGCCAGGTAATTTATCAATGTGGACCGTCCATCAAGTGGTAACCATAACGGATTGTCTTTGTTTTAGAAACCATAACCATTTGTATGAATCCCAGTCATCACTTTTCTTCCCCTTTACCATGGCTGTTCAAGTTTTCTACCCTCGTTTTGAGGGCCACTGATCAGTTAAATCGGATTATCCAATATATTTGATAGTTGGAAAAAGGGAAATCTTTGGTCGTTATACATCGAATCAGCTTATAAATAAGGGTTAATTAATGTTAATAAATATAGTTATTTTACCTTACTTTGGAAAGGATGGGGGCTTGGTTGAGGCCTCTTTGGGCAATTCAATCAAACATGTTAGCAATGGCATATATTCAGTTAACATATGCGATTAAGATAATGCAGGCATGTTAGAGTCGTACTCAACTCAAGTTTTATTGAATGTTAGTACCTCATATTAAGATGGGCCATTTAAAACCGATTTCAATGACTTAGGCTACCCCCTCAGGTTGTAACAGCGATTATGTGATTTGTAAAAGGGCAGGGATTAACTCTTTCGAATGTTTTTTTTTTTTTTTTTTTTTTTTTACCTTGTGTCTTAAGGAGTCGTTCTTTCACCAGTAGTTATATAACCTATGTATTTCTCAATGGAATGAAGAGAAGCATTTTAAAACTAAGGCTAAAAATAATGTTGATTTTATTGATTTATAATTGATGCTCAGTACAATTGATAGAAAAACAAATAAATTAGATTAATGCAACAAAAACGAGAGATCAATACCTGAATCGCCTGTATGGACATGCGATCTAGGCACATGGCCAGCAGGATGTGACCAGAGATTTGACCTTCGAAGTAAGAACTCGGTTGATCGAGATCCGATAATGAAAGGATGTGAATATTTATTCTACTCCTAAACATACTGCAGCGATGACACTAGATAATAGTGATTTAAGCTAACTTAAATCCAGACATTCCACACATGTTGACGAAAGCAGATGGACTAAAGCTAGGTTAAATAAATAAAAACAATACTATGTTGTAAATTGATTATGTTTTGTATAGGCTTTGAGATTTTCATCGCGTTCTCCTTTTATAGTTTTGAAAGGCAGTGAAACCTTAACCGAGTTTCCTTGTTGATCTAGAATTCTTCGCAATCACAGTATTTATATAGTTGTTCTCTTAAATTATCATACCCTACCTGCTTTGAAATCTTCAAATATTAAAATCTGTTTTTAGATCTCTTACCAGCGTGGCTGTCGAGATCCATGGATATTATAGGATCAGTCTTGTTGTATGTGAAGCAAGACCTAATTCATTGGTTCCCATCCGTTCTGATGTTGATCCTATTCTTAAATTTTCGTAATCACTATGAAAGCGCCGAAGGTCTCTAAGAATATCTTACATTTTATAATGATTGTAAATGTCACGTCCCGAAATTCGGTACCTGAGTTGGCCAGACCCGATTCCGAATTCCAGGCCATGATATAAATTTAAACATTTACATCCACATTTAAATAAAGATCATTACAACAAACAACATTCATCCATTTTACTTTCTAACTATTACAATCTAAACTTGCTTCTAAATTCCTGTTATACTTTTTCTTTTTTCAAAAACAAATACAGATATGACTACAACTATGCCAATGTTTGGATCTTCACTCTGCTTTGCCCTAATTAAACTCAAATGCCTCGAAACACTGTTATTTTGGGTGTGAGCACAACAGCTCATGGGATTAAATCCAACTCAAATATGAAATCTCTAAATTTATAACAAATGAATAAATAATGAAATTATATATATAATTTTTTTAAAATATATATATAATTCTAAATATGAATCAAGATATTAAATCTTAAAGATGACATGAATGCAATACTTGGATCATAAAGCTATTCTGAATGCAACACTATCATGAATTCCATAATAAAAATTAAATAATCAACATCTCTTACAACACCGTACTCAAGTGAATGGTCACGTTGCATTAACGCCCACGCACCGATACCTCATAGTGATGGACTCATTTATACGTTAGCTGGTCAGACTACTGCTCCAGTTGTACCTCTAACGTATGTCCGTGCACACAATTATACTCATACGTCATACACAAAGGAGACTCTGAAGGATCCAATAGGTTCTAGGGTCTTTCACCCAAGGGACACAATTGCCCTACTGCAGGCTTTAGGGTCTCTCACCCAAGGGACGCGATTTGTAACAACCCTAAATTTTGGTGCATTAAAAAAATTAAAATAATATTTAAAAATTTTATTTTATTTTTAAATAAAAATAAAAACAAGTCAGTAGTCAAGTTGGTAAAGACATTCTTAATTGAGAGAGAGGTTTAAGGATCAATTCTTGGAGTAATAATAATATTTTTTTTATAAAATGTCAAGAAAATTCGAATTCAAGATAAGGGAGGATGTGCTATTTTCTTTAAGAAGGAATACGTTTCTGCATTAAAAAAAAAAAAAAAAAAAATGAGAGAGATAGAAAGCCCTAAAGTAAAAGGAAAAAGAAATTCTAAGAAGGCTCGATCAGGTAAGTTCTGATCGTTAGATCTTTTTAATTTTTTATTACGTTATTAAATTCTTATTGATCTATATAATGGATAGTGTGGATCATCCACACCATCATGGTATAGGTGTGTAGAGTCAATTTTAATAAAGTGATGTTTTTATGATTTCAGATCTAATTAGTAATATTTTAGGAATATATTAAATGGATGAAATCTGATTGTGTTAAGATAGATCTGTACGGATCATATGATTCTTAAGGCCAAAATATACAAGGGCCATAATTTTTAGATCAATCTGACAATCAGATAGGCCACATTAGTCAGATCTAAAAGTGTTTAATAAAGGAATATTAGATTTTTGCGCAAGTGTTGGTATCACTTGGTGTAGAAGGTCGAGATGGGCCATCAGTGTACGTGTGGTTAGATCTACACCATTCATCTAATGTGTAGAGGCAAAAGATGATAATACCTCAAGAATTTGGATGATCCAATCATCCGGTGGGGCACCTCGATTAATTATTTAACATTCAATTTCAGGATCTTAAAAAGAAAATCTAAATCTTGATAATTAAATTTACATAAACATATGATTTTAATTATTTGATTATTTAAGATTTGGCTACCTAAGATGTATATCAAAGGTGGGCCCCACCATGTAATAAAAATATATGAATAATAATGTTATTGATATAATTGATAGGATCTCTGAATTCAAACCAATCTAATTACCTTGTGAATTCTACATTACCAGACTCAGGTGAGTAACCCAACTTGTCTCATAATTCATTAAAATTAAAACAAATCGTTTATGATTGTTTGATTGATTGATATACTGATTTGAGTATTTTGTTATGATAATTGTACGTTAAATTCATATGTGAATATTCTGATCAAGACAACTATGCCAAATATAAAAAATATGCATTTACATATCATCTATCATTCATTGCATTTGCATAATGTATAGTCGATCCTAAGGGCCCTACTTGGAAGAAATGTCGATCCTGGTAGAGCGTTACTAGATGCGGGCTATGCCCAAGCCTAGCGAAAGGTGGAAGCCTACCCAGCGGGTGGATGCGGGTTGATGACCTCCAACCCAAGCAGATGAACGATCACCCTATCTGATGCATTCATATATCATTTACATCCATATCATTTTATATCCACTTTTATATTATTTTAATTGCTATGATTATGAACCATGCTGGGTTATTTCACTAAGTCTGGCCAGCTTACCTTTTTATTTATAAAAAAATCGTACAGAGGAGCCATTAGTAGATGATGTGGCGCAAGAACCAGAAGGATATACCGTACCTGAACACAACTCATGTGAAACGTGGCTATACTTATCTGAAGATAAAGTGGCGACATTAGACAATTTCTAACTATGTGATTTATTTGTTAGCATAGTTTGATTAACGTGTAATGTACATTATTATTGATTTTGAGATTTTAATGAATTATTTAGATTTATTTCATTGAAACAATATAAGAATGAAATAAACATAATTATAGTACAATAATATAATAAATGATTGATTTTGAAGTTTTATTTTATTTTAAGGGTTGTCAAGATTTATATATGACTGGTTTATTGGTGTCAAATATTATGTATGTGTGATTGAGATTATGGTGGAACTTAGATTGAATATAATTATCAGCTCTGATTAAACTGATTAAGGAATTAAATTAGTACACTTTGTGTACGAGTTACGAACTGAAACTCAAGTCTGAGGGTGCACACTCTATACCCAAATTTTGGGGCGTGACACGATTGCCCTACTCACAAACTTAACGTTCTCACCCAAGGGACACGATCGCCCTACTTGATGATACAACTATATTTTTTTTCTCACAATTAAATAATCAATAGAGAAGCATGAATAACATGAACAATTCTAAAATCAACAAAAATAAATAAATAATAATTTAATAAATCAAATTTCTACAGTATAATGCAGGTTCTATACGAGGTGCATAAATTCGATGTTATAAAAATTTAGTTTCTGAAATTTATTAAAATATCAAGTTGTTTTCTGTAATAGTGCTTGAAAATTTACAAGAAACTCCTAAAAATGATGGAATACAACTTTTGTCTCAAATTTTAAATTTTGAATTTATTTACTTATTTACAATGTAAACAAATTATTTTATTCAAAATTTAAATTCCTATTTATTAAT
Source organism: Magnolia changhungtana (assembly GCA_030180095.1). NCBI lineage: Eukaryota > Viridiplantae > Streptophyta > Magnoliopsida > Magnoliales > Magnoliaceae > Magnolia > Magnolia changhungtana. The sequence continues at coordinate 504,677 of JASAUF010000564.1, read as the reverse complement.
TTATAAAAGTTTAGTTGTACCTTATATTTAAATTATTATTATTATTATTATTATTATTATTATTATTATTTTATTTTTATAACTTAAACTAGAGTTTAAATTAGAATAATAATTGGAAGTTTGAATTAATATCATATTAAATTTCGACTTAATTAATTTAAGAATTCATACAAGCTAGAGTTCATAATACTTACCAAATAACTAAAATTTTGAATTATAATTAATTATTTTTAAAGCCTTCAAAGTCACCTTAAATTTAAATTTACATTAATTTAATTCTTACAACAAAAAAAAAAATTTAATTCCCAATTAGTATAATTAATATTAATTCTCAAACTCTAAAAATTAAAATTTTAATTTAACCGCTTGTTAACAATTTAATTGTAACCACTTTACTTTAAATTAAATTAGTCAATCATATTAATATTTGAAATTTCACTCAATCTAGATTAATTTAATTAAATTAATTATTACTTATGAAATTAAATACATATATTAAACAAGACTTAAATTTTACAAGTTAATTTAAGTTATTAATTCTATTTTTTTAACGAAAATAATTCTGATTTAAATTCAACAATTCTGATATAAAATAATAAAATCTATCTGCATATATTATATTACATCTGACTTAAATAATTCATAACTTAATTTGAACATATTCTATTTTTAATAATTTACCTTTATATAAATAAATTTTAAAATTTAGGAATAACTCATTTTAATTTTAATATTAACAAATAATTTTTATATATAGAATTTCTAAATTAAAATATAAACTTAGATAAATTGTTTATTTTATTCTATAATTATATATATATATATATATATATATATATATATATATATATATATATATATATATATATCTTTTCAAAAGAAAGAAATAAAACAATTAATATTTACTCTAATAAAAAAAAATTAGATAGTCTAACTCAGAATTAAAATTAAAATTTAGTGAATTTAATTTAATATACCTAAAACTAAATTTCAGAATTTATGTTAGAAGAAAATTGAACTTTATAAATCAATAAAATTCAATTAATATTAAAATTCAAAAATATATATATATATATATAACATCTTGTATAAATGAATTTGATAATTCTATTTTTAAGAAAATTATTTCAAATTTAAATCTCAGAAATATATAAAAATAGAAATTCATAAATGAGTAGGATTACCCACCTGGTTCGCTGTACTGATCCAAACATGACAAGAGTGTGGATTTGATTTGGATTAAACTCTCCCTTGTTGGCTTAGATGATGCTTTCTTTCTTATTAGATGCAGGTCTTATTGCCCTTTCTACACAAGGCTTTGGAAATCAAAGCCCAAGAGTATACCAAATGTAGTAGTGGTGTGTGTGTGTGTGTGTGTGTGTGTGTGTGTGTGTGTGTATTGATGGCTTGGATTAAATGAATATTAATCTTATGGTGATTCTCGTAGCTTGTAATGCCGGGAAGAACAGAAAGATGGAAGGAAGTAATGAGGGAACGTGGGTTGCCGATTTCTTAGGTACATTAGTTTCTTCTCTTCTTTTTTTTTTAATTTTTAATTTTTTATTTAACAAAAATAATAAGAGAAACCGTTTTAAGCTGGAGTAAAATAAGGGATATGACTCCCACATCCATTTTCTTGATTTAATAAGTGTGCACATGCTTATGCTATACATGACACACACATACTCATGAGGTGATTAACTGGTTAACTGGTGTACATATGTGTAACAAATTCATATAAGGTGAAATGCATACAAGCATGCATGAACAAATGAGGTGAAAGAGTGGTTTGTAATGAAGACTTGGGTTAGAAGATGATTGAGACTAGGGGTGCACATTTAACCGGTAGAACTGTGGAACCGGACCGGAACCGACCAAACGGTCCGGTTTGGTTCGGGTCTAGAGTGCACCGGTTCTAGGTCCAAAAATCAAAGAACCAGTGACATCGATTCGGTTCTCGGTTTGGGGGTATGTAGAACCGAACCGAACCGTGAACCGATCCGTAGAACCAAACCGTGGATCCGATCCATAGAATCGAACCTCGAACCGATCTGATGTATTTTTGCACACCTTATAATTATTTTATTTAGAACAATTATTTTCGTAAATGTATTTTTACACACCTTATACAATATCTAAACCATTCATCAAATGGACCACAACACGGATGAACATGGGATTGCAATTGGGCTGAATTATAAAAAGCCCAGAACTATGGAACCGATCCGGAACCGAACCGGTTTTAACGGTTCGGTTCTGGTTCGGTTCTAGGGTGCCAACGGTCCGGTTCCAGTTCCGAATTTCCTAGAACCGTTAGGAACGGTTCGGTTCCGGTTTCACCCCAGAACCAGACCAAACCGAACCATGTGCACCCCTAATTGAGACATATGAATAGTTTAGATGGGCGGATGAATAAGTGCATTGGATTGAAGGGTGGTTGGAGAAATAAGTTAAGTTGAATTGCCTTAGATGATAAATGGTTGGGATAGTTGATGGGATCGAAGATTGGATGGCTAGATATGAATGAAATAAGTGCATGAGCAACACTCACCTATACTCCTCTATTTTATTTTTTTATTACTTTTATACCAACTTACTTTATAAAGTTTGGATACTTTATGCTTTATTTTATTTTTTTTTCTTTTTATCTTTCAATGTTTAATCTAATGTATTTTATACTTGGACCGTTAGATTGTGGTAGAACTTGACGCCCCACCTTAGCTTGTCGTGCTCTATCCAATGAGCACAATCTTGATCTATGATCCTCGACGATGGTTAGAAATAAATTTTATTGGTTTTCTCTTCTCTATGGTCCCACATGACATGCATAGGCATCTCATATTAAAACTAACCGTTGGATTAAAATTTCACATTATGAGCAATGAAATTGATGGTTTGCTTCGATATTTAGATGATCTAGTTGGAAGAGATAAATATTATGTACAGTTAGATGATTGGATGCATGTAAATAGTCAGACAGTTAGAAACCTAATTATATTAATGGGTTAATGAACAATCATTTTTACGATTGAATAAATATGAAGTGGGTTGAGATGGATTCGTCTGATAATTCATCGAATGAATGGTTTAGATTATTGATTAAGTAACTAAACATATGATTATAGGAATGAATAGACAAGCGGTTAGTCACATACGTTGATCACATGATTGAGTGAGTTTAAGGTATGCTTAACTGTTAGAATTGTGTGATTTTATTAGCGAACAATCAATTTTGTATGTATTATAGGCAAAAGTGTACATATACATAAGTATATTTATTTATATATACACAAAGTCATATATTCATTAATTATAAAAATCAATGGCTAAAAGTAAGCAGATATACCACACATATCAATGGTCACCTTGTAAAAATTTGTTGATGCACATACATATGAATGCATGGATGAATGGACAGATTTAGACATGTATGATTAGATAAATGCAGTGTGCATGCATGCACGTATATGCACACACCAAAATCTTGAGTCATTACAGTAAAAGATGGCCTTATTGAGCATTTCCAAATTTATGATAAAATCCCTGCCTCGGTGGGTCTTTTAAAGACTTGTCAATCACACTGCCTCGATCACACGTGCCACACTAATTAGGATTATCTATCATTCGTTACTTCATATTTTCCAAAGACATGCATGACGTGAGATGAAACCTTACCGAATCAAAGCCCTAAGAGGAAAACCCTACCTTTTTCTCTCTCCAAAACCCTTTTAAACTCTTAATCACATCTAGCCCTAGGTCTAATCCTGATTACACCCTTATATAGAAGTAAAATTAGAAATAAAAATAAACCATCCTAATATGCGCAAAACTACACAATCCGTTAACTTGTCGAGTTGATCGGTAGAGACACTTCTATCGATGCGTGAGAGTTTTCGACCTATCAAAAACTCCAAAAGTAATATAGAAAGCTTAGCAAAAATAAATAAATATTTGTGATGTCCTTCTACTTGTTAATCCATCAATGGCTCCACATTAGCATAGATACAGAGGCATCTAATTTTCAGGGTTCACCTATTTGAACAGCCTGTATTGCCATAAAAGCTATGATATGTGTACGGGAAAAGGTCACGACCGTTTTAAAAAGGTGGTGAATTGTGACAAGAGTCTGTCCTCTGCCAGAGATTCCCAGGAAAGATGCCATCCTTTGATGTGGTGGCGCGAAATCCTTCTTTAAAAATTAAGAGTCAACCCTTCGATTGGCTGGAAATATCTTTTAAATATTTTAAATCTCGTGCGTTTGTTGATGAGTGGGATCAGTTGGGAAGTAGTAAGTACACATCCTCGATCGAGGATGAAGTACAATATCCTCCGGTTATCAGCTCGTACCACCGGGACGCCATCGTTCGGTATCCAGACCGTTGATCCGATAAAACCGCAATGGATTGACCATGTGGAAAGAAAATAAATAATAAAAAATCCTAGGCTGGAAGATCTTAGCCGCTAAAAATGCATAATTCTAACGCCTGTGTCTCATTTGACCAAATGATTAGGCCTTTTTAGTATACTCAATATTGGATTCTGCCCCAAATCACTAATCAGATGGTACCATCCAATCAAAGTGGTTCAATAGGGTTTGGCAACCCAAGGTGGGCCCCACGTGATGGGCGATCCACGTCAATGGATAGACATTTCTTTCTATTATACTCAACATGAACCATCCATTCCCAAACCACCGTCCTTGGTTAGGATCATCAGAGTCATTCGAGATAGATGGGCAATCAAAGGTAGACTTTTATGGTATACTTAATATAAACCACATGTATTTTTCAAACCACTAATTGGATCGTTAGGATCATTAGATCAAAATTGATTCTAAGAAGGATGGGCAATCACAATTGGGCCACACATCATGGATGGTCCACATTAATGCTTAGATATTTCTAGCATACTTAATTTGGACCGTCATGTCCCAAACTACTTATAGAAGGGTTAGGATCATCTAATCAAAGTAATTTGAGAGGGATGCGCAATTCAAGGTGGCCCACACAAGATGCACAATCACATCAATGAGTACACTAAATGTAAATTGAGCATTTCCCAAACAAATAACAGGTGGTTAAAATCATCTAATCAAACTGATTTGTGAGAGATGGGCAACAAGAGGTGGGCCTCACATGATGGATGGTCCACATTAATGGATAGACCTTTATAATACATTCAACATCAACCATCCATTTGTCAACTAGTAATCGTATGCTACCAATCATGTCCTGTCAGAGTGATTTTAGAAGGATGGACCATCAAAGTTGGGGCTACACGATAATAGAGGGTCTTATATCAATGTGGAGACCTTTTCTAGCATACTGAACATGGACCTTACATTTTCCCAACCACTAATTATATGGCTAAGATCATTCTGCTGAAGTTTAGAAGGGAAAGATCACAGATGGTGATGGGGGAGGAATTCATGTGAGTTTCTATCCACATCAATGATCGCTCATTTTTTAGTTAATTTCACATGCACCTCCACGTGCTCTAAATAGTTGTTGGGTCAAAATTTTCATTTAAATAGATTTTTGCACTCGTGTGTCAAACATGAAAAAAAATGAATTTAATATGAGAATTTTCTACTATATAGGGTTTGGATATTTTTGACCATGCAATTAGTATCAAGATACTCACGGCTTTTAATATTTCACCGAACATTAAATGAAAATTTTAATATAGATTAGTGGTATTTTTAGAATTTTAAAAATCTATGTACTTATAAATAAATTATTTGAATTATAGGTACATCAAGAAATGATATCATTTTACTTCCTACTCCTGCCTAAGTAGCCCACTCCTACCTTTCTTTGTGTTAGTGTGTAGCCCTCACAAGCCTATCTAATGAAGGCTATGTGAGGTCCACCATAATAACCACATAAAACACTAGGTTGTTTAGGGCGTGGGATTAAATGGTACGAAATTGTATTAGATAAAATTGCCACTATTATTGTACAAGAAATACCATGATATCTCCCACATCTTGAAGGAAATTCTTCCTCTAGAAAAGTATTGGTCTATTTGATATATGTGGGATTAAATGGTATGGAATTGTATTAGATGAGATTAACACTATTATTGCATAATGATTGTATGTCCCAAAATATTATGGTATTTTGACCGTCCCATCCCATATTAAGGATCAAATTCTTCCTTCGGGTAAAACATGGAATTAATTAGAACCTATGTTTGGAGGAACATGAAATTGCAAGCAACTGACCAGGTTTCATAACTGATCTAGGTCACCTATAAGCATATACAACTTGGACGTCACATGTGAAGGGCACATATAGATAAACAATGTGGATAAAACACATGCATCAATGTAGGGTCCATTAATATAGTGGATTTTGAAATCCACTCTAAATCATGCAGCGGATTAATATATATAAAGGGATTTTAACAATTCCATCCCACCTAATCCCACATCCTAAATAGGCTCTAATCCATGCATTTGTTTTACTACCTTGCCTCAGTATGTCAGGCCAATTAAATGAGAGGAAGATCTAAATATCTAGGGGTGTACACAAACCGGGCTAGCCCGGTTAGCTCGCTCGACCCGACCCGAAAAAGCCCGACTCGGCCTGACCCGAACTGAGTTCGGGTCAGGACGGGCCAATTTTCTAGGCCCGAAAGTGAGTTCAGGCCGAATTCAGATACCTCCCAGTTTAGCCCGACCCAGTCCGAAATCCGACTCGCCCCGGCCCGGCTCGACCACATGATGTCCTCCAAGACCACATGATGTTAAAGCAAGTTCAAGCTGCACAGGTAAAAAGAAGAATAGTAAGAATTCAGCTAAATTTCTCTCCAGTCCGGGTGCGTTTTACAGAACGTCGAGAACTACGTATAAATCTTCTCACAAAAATAGTTAAAAAAATCTAATTCAAACTATACAAGAGGAGGGCAATAAAAAGCTATCTCCACCTTCTGAAGAGGGAGAGGTGAATGAGTACGTATATAAAGATTTAGATAGTAGCTCGGGCTCAGCAAATGAATTTACTTAACAGTAGTAGTCAGTAGTGTATGACTGTATTTAGTTTGTATAAAATGTTTTATTTTATACTTTGTCAAATGTATGTAAATGTATGTAAATTTCTGACTAGTTAGATTTTTTGTGGAGTCTATAGTTCAACTATCTAAATAGTTGATCAAGGGCCTTGTAATGGGACACGGATTACCTGTCAAAGCCCTTCCCATGAACTTGTTGTAAGGTTCGAAACTGGCCCAAACTCGAAGGTTCAAAACTGGCCCGAACTCAGCCCGAACTCGCGCCGGGCCCGGTTCGGGCTAGAGATGTTGGCCCGGTGACCAGGCCCGATCGGGTTCGGGCCTTGTGTGGCTGTTGAACAGGCGTGGACGGGCTGAGGCCAGTTCGACTCGGCCCGACCCGTGTACACCCCTATAAATATCTAGTGGGACAAAAAAAAAAAAAAAACAAGAGCCGATGGATTGCTTTGTTATCTCTCTATTCCCCAGTGCACCAGGAAAAGACCGGAAGTAGACGGAAGCAGGCAAATGAATGCATGTGATGTACTTTACATTTAAAGCATTTACTATCCGAGTTATGTGAAAACAAAATACTTCAAGGGCAACAGCGACAAGTGTCCATCTTTCCTAGAAAAAAAAATGCATACTTTCGTCATGCATACTTCTGTCTACTAGACAGAGACGGAAGTATGCAAATGAATGCATGTAATGTACTTTACATTTATGGCGTGTTTGGATGGCCGGCCACGGTGGTAATGTATCGTATTTATTAATGAAATATAGTATCGAAGTCGATCATATCCAAACAGCGCCACGTGGTACTATGGTTGGCTAAGTGCGTCGCCCGCCCACTTTCGCGAGTGACACGTCTTGTATAACATCACTACAAGGCAGGCTTTTGTCCAGTGCAATGATACCACTGCACCGCTATTGCAGACGGTAACAAAAATGGGAAAAAAATTAGAGAGCGTTTCCAAGCAACTCCGCGGACCATTGTAATTCATCTACTCTCTCTACTCATCTCTCTGCTTGTCTCTGGCGAATCCCACCCTCCTTTCCTCACTCCTCTTGTCGTGCATCTCATGAAATACCTCCACCACCGCCTCCGACTAGAACCGATTGAATAGGATTCGAGGAACATCCTTACTGTCACCGTTCTTCTCGCCTTCTTCCCTGCATACGTTACAGGTGGGTGTTTTCGCGATTACAGGTAATGAACGTCCTAATGACTCGATTCACTGGGAGAGATTTTCCGTTTGATGTTGTTCGATCTTATTATGCTACATATTTCTCCATCTCTGTGTTTATTACCCAAACGCCCAAATGTACATACTTCTTGGATATGCATGCGTGGGTTGACGACCATGGTGGGGATTCACGCTTATACGATGGACCCTATGTGAAGGCTATCGTCGAGGAGATATTCATGGCAGAAATATCTTCTCTTTTCAATGTGTATCTGCAGCGTATCCTATTGGACTGAGTTGATGTCACAGCGACATGCGACTTGACCTGTGCATGTCAATGAACAGGGCATCGTATATGCGAAGCGACTCATAACCATTTGCGTATACTCTATATAAACAATCTTTATCTTCCTTCTTCTCTGATTCGATTCCATCCTCAGATATTGAACTACTGCATAAACTCTGGGTCTTCTGCATTAGGCCAGGTATTACATCCCTATCCAAGTTACCAATCTGTTGCAATGTATTGAAATGCTTCTTCTCATTTGTCACGTTCCATAGCCTGGTTGAACGCCTTTTGTAAAGGTGCATAGTGTATGTATGTTTTATGAACATTTCCCTAGTTTTTTTGGGAATGAAAAAATATGTGAATATATTATCTGGATATCTTAATTGATGTGGTTACTATTACTAATATCTATTTCAGATTGTTTTTTCAAGACATGCTTGTTGGGTGCTTGATCAATGTGAGTATAATGTTTTATATTTGATGAATAAAAATGGTTATCATGTTTTACATGGAATAGATGTATGTTATACTCGGTACTATGTTGATAATCGAACTGATGTTTAACAGAAATACTCTACAAAAGATATCATAATGTTGCTGTACATTTGGGATTTTCATGACATTTCCATCTATAATTTCAAAGAACTTGGACCTAGTAACAGGTCAGGCACAAGTTGTCTCATGGGGTCTTGTAGTGGTGTCTCTAGTAGCGAGGATTCATCCAATAATGACTAGAATGAAAATGAGATAGCAGCTGCAGTGACTGCAATTGTAGCCTCTGCATGTGTCATAGGGGCTACCGAATATTATCGTTGTTATTATTTGAAGTCGTCCGCTCGAGATTGTCATGTAGCTAGAAATAAATTTCTAAATGGAATCATAAGGAAAAGTGATGCAGACTGCCTTTCACAACTACATATGGGGCGAGATAAATTTTTCGAGTTATGTTCTTTGTTAAGAGATAGGAATTTGCTGTGTAATACTAAAAGGTGCAGTTTAGAGGAACAATTTGTCATGTTCCTACATACAGTTGACCACAACGTGCTAAACCGGGTCATTGGTAATCGATTTTCAAGGTCAGGAGACACAGTGAGTCGACACTTCAATAGGGTTCTTCAAGCTATAATTGGTCTTTATCCGGAATATGCCAAGTTTCCAGGCTTACATACTCCAAAAGAGATATCCGATAATCCAACGTGGATCCCCTATTTTCAAGTAAGACGGTCTCATAATATTGAAGCTGCTAATACAGTTATATTGTCGTTTGCGTAATAACGACCTAAATGTTAGATGAATGTTGCTTGTAGGATTGCATTGGGAGACTCGATGGCACCCACATTCCAGCCTATTTGCCGAAAGACGAAAGTACAACTTTTCGCGATCGAAAAGATTTTCTGTCACAGAACGTAATGGCAGCATGTATGTTCGATATGAAATTTGTATATGTGCTAGCGGGTTTGGATGGTTCAGCCTCCGATGCTCGTGTATTGCAAAATGCATTAACTCGTCACCTGGATTGTTTCCTTATCCCTCATGGTAACCAATGACACTTGCTGATTCATGTACATATGTAGGATGTGATTGTTCACATGCTTAATTCTCATATATTACTTTGTGTAGGAAAATATTATGTTGTGGATGCAGGATATGCCCACTCTCCTGGTTTTATGATACCTTATCGAGGTGTCCAGTATCATTTGAATGAATTTCGTATAGGAAGGAAGCCTGCGAATATAAAAGAACTATTCAATTATCGTCATGCCCAGTTGAGAAATGTTATTGAACGGTGTTTCGGTCTTTTAAAGGACCGATTCCCTATATTGCGGATAGCACCACAGTTCAAGTTTATAACACAAATCAAAATTGTTATAGTTTGCTGTGTGCTGCACAATTTCATCCATGTTTCTGGTGAAGATGATTTTTATGAAGCAGTTAATGATAACAGTCACGGTTCTAAGGAAATCTCGCCTTCCCCTATCGATGTGAACAATGCTGATGAAGATCGCGCGTTAACAGGTCTGACGGACCGCGCGAGAGATGAGTGGATCATGAAAAGAGATGAAATTGCACAGAGGATGTGGAATGACAGCCTTCCTCGTACCCGGCGGCGGTGTTAATTTCTCCTTTATAATGTCATGTATTAAGCTATTTTCTGTAACAACAGATTTTGACTGTTTTTTTCGTCTTTTGGTGTGTTCTTGGGAACTTACGACTATTTTAATTTTCATTTTGCTTATGAAGATACTTCATGATGTCTGACTGTTTGCATTGTATAATCTTAGTATGCTTCATACTCATATTTATTATCCACATGCCTATTTCTTTCCGACTACCTTCCCATTGATTGTTAGTGCTTCGTAGGTAATATGAACTTCCTACGGAGTTCCAACAAAATAGGTAAAGATAAAAATGTGTTAGCATCTCTGTCAAAACGCAAAGGCTCTTCCAATAGCCCCCTGACATCACCCAGCAAAGTATTTGGAACAGCAGCTACAACCAGCTCAGTAGCACTGATGACAGCAGCATCACCAGTGTCTCCAACCGGAAAAAATCAAAGATATACATGCCCAAAGAAAACTGTTCGCGTACAATGGACTGATGTAATGGACAACGCATTGGTCGATGCTCTAGTTGAGCAGGTAAATTTAGGTCGTAAGAGCGACGTCGGCTTCAAGCCGGAAGCGTACAAAGCAACTATAACTGAAATCAGTGTCAAATGTGGAGTCCAGCTGGAGAATAGACATATATCCAACCGCCTGCGCACTTTCAAAAAATTCTACTGGGTTGTGAAGGATATGTTAAGCGCGAGTGGTTTTGGTTGGGATCCCGTCCTCAAAATGGTCATTGCTACTGATGATGTCTTGAAGGCCTATATTGCGGTAAGATGCATGCATTCTCTATGTGATGCTCAACAAGTAATGTATGCACAGTTGATTAAAGAAAACTGAAGTTGTTGCACACATATCAGTCCTATGCATATCTCTATGCACTTTTTATGCATTGTCCACATTTCATCAATGCATATTTAAAATTCAATGAACTGAAGGGAGTGTTATTCTGTATAAATGGTCTCGTCGGATATAATGTTTCAACTATGCATACCTCATTTTCTTTGCATGGACATTTCTGATTATATAGTTGTTGGGTTGCTAACTTATACTTTTCTGTTCTTGGAGTCCCACCTATATGCGAAAAGGGTACGAGGAAAACATATAGATAGGTACAATGATCTGAGTTTTATATTCGGTAGTGATTGTGCGTAAGGGTCTTATGCCAGTACAGCGTACTCATCTCCCAATTCCGGACGCCGCCGCACAAGAGATGAAGTTGACTCTTCAGATGAGCTTGAAGAGGATGGCAATGATACAATACGTCTTTCTTCAGATGATGATGATGAAAACGGTAGTGGTTCAGCTCAATGTCCCAATGAGGAGTCACATAAGCAGGTAAAGAGGGTTCATACAGGCCCTGTGGATAGTTCGTTTGGGTCTAAGAACAGTCAGAGCACTGGTACTAGGACGACCCGTCAACGAAGGGTTAAACCGAGTGACCAAATAGGAGACAAGATGGGTGAAGTGGCCGAGGCTGTCAGGTCCCTAACAATTACTATGGCAACGGGAAAAACTATGACCCGTCTACAAAAAGTATTGAGCCTGTTAGAGAATGTCGATGGTCTCAGCCAGGAGGACCAAGTTCGGGCTGCTAAACTTCTGCAGAGTGACATAGTTAATGCCGGTTTCTTCATCAAGATGGGTCATGAAAGGCGGAAGGAGTGGGTTCAAAAGCTCCTTGACCGCAACACAGATGTTTGAAACATCTCTATCCGGACGATTTCTGGAACTCTTAAACTACTATTACTGAAATAGTTTCTAATGGTTTTTTGTAATTTAAACAGGTGGTTTTTTGAATTACTGTTTTGGTGGCTTGGATTTTTCGAGTACTACATGGGTGGACGCACCCAACTTTTGGGATCTTGTTGATAATGCTTCATTAACTTTGACTCTGTAAATTGATCCTTGATGGTAGGATTACTTCTAATATCTGTTAGCAATATGAGTGAAATGCATGAGTGCAGGTAGAACTGATTATCTACCTCAAAACACAGGAACAGTCAACTGATTTCAAATGTTCCCATATATTATGTTTGGATGGTTTTCCATGTTGCATATCGTGTTATATGTGGACTGTTTGTTCTTTTGCCTTGCAGATTCAAGTGTCATCTCTTCACATCATATATGTACATTACCTTTTTTATTAACTGATGTTATAAACAGTCTACACTTTATCATTGTTGCAGTACCACCTGGTATGAACTAGGATATGTATATTTCATTTTTTCTTTCAAGGATTCCATGTAGTTCCTTTGTTTTTGTTATCTGATTCTACGTGCATGGATGGAAGCAGTTGTAGTTATTCGTGTTATATGATTCTTCTAATAACAGTTGAACAGATTCAAAACTGCTGGCACACACTATATTCATGACATTGTAATAATGACTGTTATTTGGAATGTTTTTTCAGCATTGTATGGGTAAATACTACGTGGTCTTTGTTGGTAGACATCCTGGATTATATTACAAGTGGGAGGATGCACGAGCACAGGTGGATCGCTACAGCAGATGTAGCCACCAATCGTACAAGTCATATGAGGAGGTTGCGAAAGCTTGGCAGGATTTTCAGGTACCGATGAAACCTATGTTCTGTTTTGCATCTCACATCGTCTCTCTGCTTGTTTGAGCTGCGATTTGTGTACCATCTCCATCATAATACATTTGAATGTTGTGTTTTTAACTGTTTGTCAGAGCATTTACCAGAATCGTGAAAGAACCACCACATGCCAAAATTATGATGGGCCCACCAGGAGATTTCAGACTGAAGCTTCTCCTCATCGTCATTCGGCTCATCGGCAGGAGGATTTTGTTGGGACGCAATCTCCATGCGAATCGCACATATGCTTGATAGGAGAAGATGGTGAAAATGGGATGATCAATGAGCTAATCAAAGTGGTGATTGGGGTGTTCCTGATTTATGTAGTTGTTGCCTGGATCGTTTCTTCTATCAGATTTTAAACATGTAGTTGCCGGGATATGTGGCAGGTTAACAGCAGCTGTAATATTGTCTGTGATTGTGGTGAAAGATAGACGATCCTTTTTTTCTCGTTTCCATTCTATTTTTTGGTTTTCATTCTAGACGTGAACAAGAATCATTGTACATATCTGTCTGGTAGTTCTCTGCTCTCCTACGAACATTTTGACATGATTTTTATTATTGAGGGCAATAGTATATGTCACAGTGGGACCACTTCATGTGACGACATATACGATCAGGTTGGTTACCGATGAACCATAACGGTTATGTCCTAGAGGCATAATTGAAATCTAGTCCATTGAAAACTGGACAGTCGTATCTGGATTGATACCAATCTATCCTGGATATACAAAATATATCCAGGATATACATATCAGGTGGACTGTTGGGGATTTACTTACGACATCATGGTGGGGCCCACAATGCTATGTGGACAGTAAATACCTCATGTGAGGGCTGGATGTTTGTATACAACTTTTTTCTCACGGCCCACATTAATTCCAGACCCATGTCATGCTTAGGAAGCCGTGCGGCTGATGACCACTCCATTTCCAAACAGTGATTTCGGAAACCATGCTCTCTGTGCAATACGAGTGCACTTTTATCTAAACGTTGTGAGTGGTTGGCAATTTGCAGACACTTTACTGCTACAGGACCATTAATATCTTGACGGGATAGTTTTACTTTCCTCTACAATAAGCGTATCCAAACACGCACTTAAAGTATTTGCTATCCAAGTCTGATGTGAAAACAAAATGCTTACGAAGGCAACAGCAAGGAGAAAAGGCAAACTTCCGCTACCGGACGTAGATGGAAGTATGCAAATGAATGCATGTGATGTACTCTACATTTTTGAAGCACTTGCTATTCGGGTGATGTGAAAACAAAAATACTTCCTATGGGCAACAGCGACAAGTGTACATCTTTCCGGTAAATTTTTTTATTTAAAAAAAAAAAAAAAAAAAAGCATCGGCTGAAAATCTGCTTCGACTGCAGAAGAGATTGACCTAAATGGCCGGAATCTTTTTTCAATCCCATCGAATTAGCTGCCGTTTGTATGAAGCTCGATCCTATCATGCCACAAGCAATGAATTCCTGATTTCATTGATGTAATTGGTCCACGTTATTTCAGACATGTCAGCACTGCTGCATTAAATGCAGCGTGATGATATGGCCGAGAAGATCCAGATTCCAATTGTATATACTCAGGCACGCTAGTTGCCTATTGCCCCCAGCCGACCGAAAGTTCTGCATGTGGCCCACTACAATGTTCACGAGAAAGCTGTCCCATTCATCAATTTTGTGGACTCAGAACATGGATAGATCGAAAACTCAAGTGGGATACACGGCAGGAAACAGTGGAGATTGATCACCCACCGTTGAAACCTTCAGTGGCCATAGAGAAGTTTTGAATCAAGCTAATATTTGTGTTTTCAGCTCATTTTAGTGGGAGTGACCTTACGAACGGTTTGGATGGCATATAAGCATCGCAGCTGAACTCAAGAAGGCTTCAACGGTGGCATTTCTACCTCCATTGTTTCTCATAGTGTGGCCCACTTGAGTTTTGTATCTACATCATTTTTGAGTTGGACGCGGATTGCGTCCTAGGCTCTGTGGGGCCCACCGTGATGTAATTGTTTTATTTACGCCGTTCATTGCTTTTATCATATCATTTTAAGGTGTTATCCTAAATATGAGGAAGGTCCAAAGCTCCAGTGGGCCACACCAAAGGACGCTGCAGTGATAATGACACCCACCATTGAAACCTTTCTAAGGGCCACCATAATGTTTTTTTACCATCCAACTTCTTCATAAGGTCATGTAGACGTGGATGAAGTGAAAACTTAAATACAGCTTGATCCGAAACTTCTCCGGCTCCCACAAAGTTTTTAATGGTATACATTCAATCCCCACTTTGTGGTCCACTTAAGTCTTTCAACAGTCTCATTTTTTATCAAATCTTAAAATGATATGAGAAAAGTGATGAACAGCGTGGATAAAACACTTACATCACAATGGGCCCCACAGAGCCCTGCCGGACAGATTATCGTCCAGGCGGGGGTAAGACTAGAGCTGGGCAAAACAGATCTGATCCGGTGGATTCGACCCGATCAGACCTAATCCGAACCGAACCGACGGCCTGGATCGGTTAAGATTGAGTTAGGTAATTCAGATGCAAATGAATTTCGGATCGAGTTCGGATCGTGGTGGATTTGGACCGATCCGATCCGACCCGATCTGGGGTCGGGTAGTATATATATACATTTTAGTTTTTTACCCAAAAATTACCCAATCGTTTTTACTTTTTACCCCTTTCTTTCTTACCCTCTCCCGCCCGAACGAACCCTACCCTTCTGCGGTCTGCCTGCCCGACGACGTTGTTGCTGCCTGCCCGACGCTACTGCTGCCTACCCAATTCATCCGGCTGCGCCCGATCCCAACTCCGAAACTCTAACCCTGCTCGTCCGGCCCTCCAATCTCAATCTGGTAAGTTTATTGTTTTTTCTTTTATTTATGGATGTCTGGTGGACTGCATTGGCTTGACGGACGTCCGGCAGTCGTCGGGTGGTGCGGGCCGTGCAGCCATGCCTGCCCAACCCTCTTCTGCTGGTCGGGTGTGCCCTGGCCGATGGTAGTGGTCGGGTGGACCCTGCACGCTAGTCGGGTTGACCCTGCACGCTGGTCGGGTAGACCATTTCCTTCCATTTCAATGCACACTGTTAGCAATGTTCTTTCCCATCATACGTATCAATTGGATGGATAAGATGGCTTAGTTAGGTTTTCTACTCTAGTCATTCCACAATATGATCAATACAACATATGGGATCATGGATTTGTTGTCCTGTAGTTTAATCCATGGGCACAAAGCACCAGAATTCGATTTTCAAAGTAGGCATATTGGCATTGTTTATCACAAAGCACCACCATTTTGTTAGTATTTTTTACTATTTTTTTTAAAAAAATGTTTTTTTTTAAATTTTTCAAATAAAAAAAAATTAATCTGGACCGATCCGAACCGTGCCCAATCCAATCCGACTGAGTTTTCCTGACCGAGTCGGACTCAAATCGAATCAGGCAATGCACATTTCGGATCGGTCCGAGTCAGGTGTCCCGGACTCGGTCTTGGATCGGATCGAGTTCGAGTCAGGCCATTGAGATTTCAGATCAGATCGAGTTTGACATAATCCGATCCGATCCGGACCGATGCCCAGCTCTAGGTAGGACGCAATTTGCGTCCTTTTGAGTTCATGTCCTAACGTGTGCCAGCAAAACAGGTGGGCGGGCTCACGAACAACTCGTTGGACACTGACAACTCGCGTCCCAAATCGACCTTTTTAGTTTGGGTTCACCACATCACTCTCGCAACCAAGGATCCTTGCCAATTCGTCCGAGTCAACTCTGACTCATCTAGGAGCAGTATGAGTCAATCCCGATTCTTTAGCGAGTCTAGACTCGACTCAGATCTGAACGAATCTGGACGAGTCGCCGTGTCAAAGCCATGCGCATCAACCTCAACCTCCCCTCCTCGCTCATGCATTATTGCAGATTCATTGCAGATTCCCTCACACTTCTCTTTGACCAAATGACCGTTGTACCCCTATCTAGATAGGCAACTAGTTGTACCCGCGTGTGGGGCCCACCTTGATGTGATTATGTGATCTGACCCGTCCAAGTGGGTCACCCCACCGTGAAAATGGTCGCCCAAAAAATCAAGTTGATCAAACCATCAACTGGACTGCTGCACGAACTCTGAGGCTTGTGGATTTCTATGTTGTGGCCCACTTGATGTTTATTTTTTGGTTAGCTTGTAAGTACACCCCACTTTCAGTTCACACTTCAGCGTTAGCCACCCCCACTAGGGATCTATACCAAAACCTCAGTGTTGAAATGAGGTATCTTTCACTCAGTCTACCACTTGAGCTATGGATCAGGGTGTCGTTTGTATCTTCCTACTCATTCTTCACCTCGCTTGAGTTTTTGGCGGAAATCAAGCAGACCCTTTGCAAGAATTTCTACCATACGTAGAAACGAAAGTGGGCCAGGCTGGAAAAGGCCCGTGCCCACCCCCTTTGGAATGAGGCTGGAACAGGCCCACGCCCGCTCGCTTTAGGCTTTGAGTGCAAACAACCGTACAATTTTAAAAGGTTGATAATATTTTTAGTTGCTTTATCACCATCTGAAGCACCAGTGGTCTAGTGGTAGAATAGTACCCTGCCACGGTACAGACCCGGGTTCGATTCCCGGCTGGTGCAATTTTTTTATTTTTTTCCTAGTAGTGATTTTCCTTCTTTTTTTCGTTTTTCTTTTTTTCCTGCCGAACACACATGCTCTGGTTGTGTATCTGGTTTGGTTTTCGTGTGTGGATCCTCCCAACTGGATGGACGGTCCAGATTAACGAGCAGTTCAATGTGTAGGACTGAAGGAAACAAGTAATGGTTCACTGAAATTACCCTTCATGGTTAAAAGCTAGGATTCTGCACCTTGTGTGATTTTATTTTTTTTTCCATTGCGGCTATTGCTCACTGGATGGATGGTCCAGATTCACTAACAGCTTACCCCGGGCTCTCCACAATTTAGCCAACTGGATGGATGGTCCACATTCACCAGCAATGCAGCCATGTAGACATGACTCGCAACAAACTAGTGAAGGCCCAACAGGATAACCGGCACAACAACACTTGCCCATTATGGTGTGTGTGGGCGTGAGCGTGTGAGAGAAATATATATATATATATCGGCTAGGCTTGGGCTCAGTGCTCGTATGGCCCATTTACAGCCCCAAGTATAAGGATATTATCCCTAACGTCCTGTTTGGATTGGTGGGATACTTTTCTTCAAGCGGGAAAGAAACAATCGTCCTATGTGCCATGCCAAAATCAATTTCCATTCTATGGTTTTCCTCAAAAAATTGTGAATTTTATAAGCACAAACTAAAAATAGAAAGAAACAAAAAACCCTAAAGAAAATGAGAATTTCTTCTTCTTTTTTTAGAAAAGAGTACTAACTTTTTAACCATTCACCTATCTAATTTTCCAAAAAAAAAAAAAAAAAAAAATCATTCACGGTAAAATAAGCAAAGTTATTTAGTGTTCTTTTCCATGGGTTTCTATTTCCATAAATTTCTTATAATGTGACGTTTTCATTTCCAAATCTACATTTTGAATCACACCAATTCCAGCAGGTTGATGCATAAAAACCCTCCCATGCACAAGCAGACTAATGCGTAAAAACCCTCCCATGCACACAGTTGCATTTGAACTAATCAGCATCCACATCACCTACCTGGACCATTCATTTGGTCCTGCCCACACTTCATTAGCCTGCCTTGAAAAAGACTCACTGTTTGGATCGTCCAAACTGTCTGTCGGCAGCATTAAAAATGGATGGACAAAACCGTTTGTAGGAGATAGGTCCAGTCTCGGGTCTTTATGATCATCCAATTGCTGTGATCTTTGCACAGTAAGGAAAGAAGAATCAACTGGACATAATGGACAGTCCAAATAGGTGATGTGAACGCCAGCATCCATACGCAACCATGTGCATGGGAATGTTTGCATGCGCTTGGCCCACTATATCATATCTCTAATGAGAAGTCGTCATGAGCCATGAGCAAAGGGAGAAATACTCAGCACAAGACTGGAAGAAACGATGAATTCATTGAGGTTTGTTAAGCCCACACACATGTAGCCCCATTCATCTAATGCTAGATCACAAGCCAAAACATCACCACTGAGTGTTCCACAAATGTGGGCCAGACTATAAATATTCTTCCCTGAAAAACAGGCAGGCTGACTTATCAGGTGGGCCACAGGGAACGAAACAAATGGACTGCTAAGACGGCTTTTTCTTTCTAGTATCCATTTTTTCATTCACTGCTAGAATATCTACATGTTGTGGCCCTCCTGATGGTGCGCTAGGATCGTGGGAACCTGTGCTGACATATATAATGATGGGCAGGAAGTACACATGCACATGGGCTTAGGAAACCTTGAATGCAATGCTGATGACCAAAAATGGGTCAGGTCAAGCTTAATTCGTCGACCAAGATTGGATTTCAGAACCATGAATGACATTCTCTTAATGATTGCAGCAATGGCTGCAAGATGGCCCAGATCAAGACACGGCCCAATTTTACAGAGATGCACTGACATGCTTTGAATATTTTCTTTTACATCTCCAAATTCTCAATTTTCGGTTTCAATTCTCCATTCCCGAACACTCGCCTGACCTTGGGAGGGAGACAGTTATTAGAAGAGATAGTGACGCCATTTGCAGATGGAGATGTCTCTGCGGCGGCTGCCCTTGGAATGCCATTACCTACAAACGGTTCCGAATGACTCGGTGTTTCAGTTCTCGCTGCCAAAGAAGCATACTTTGTTTCTGTAACATAACAGAAGAAGAAGAAAAATCAATCACAATTCACGAGGGAAAAAAGGATAATCCAACTAGTTATATCACTGACAGATAAAGTGGTTATGAGCAAAATAAAAAACAAGAGCAGATCATGTAAAGCTCAGTTCCATTCCACTGGAAGTGAACAAGACTTGAATTTCATACATTAAGTGCCTCCCCAATCAGCAAAGATAGGTATAGCAGTCTTTGGATTCAGTTCAGTGGTCCACACTTCCCGTTGGCTATACAACTGGGGATCAAGATTTGAAAAGGCCCCGTAGCATCCATTATAACAGCCCACGGTCACACCAGTGTTATGTAATGTAAAAATGGCTATTATGTAACAGTTGTTATACATAGAAATAACAGCCACTATTTATAGAAAGCCATTTAAAACAATTCTATGATTGCATTATGTTATAGCCAGTGTTTTAAATAGCATGTAGGGTATAGCTTACATTTGACCATCTATAGCCTGTAACGTAAGCTGCACGATACTTAATATTTTTAATTAAAATAATAGAATAATATGATGAAATTTACAAAATGCATAATTCCTATGAGTTCTTGACTGTGAATCTAGATCATCAACCACATATTTCCATGCTGAATCTCTCCATCTCTTTCATTTTTTATTTATTGAAACATCACAAATTCACGATATGGACCACAATTTGGATGGTCCAGATTGATCTAAGTGCTCTATCCACGATATGGACCATAATTTGGATGGTCTGGACTGAACTAATGTAGTGCCACATGTGATACAGATGAATCACCACCATTTAAAAATAGGTGTTGAACTAACATGGAAGAAACACTTTTTTTTTAAAAAGGAGATTTCAGGTAATGTACGCTACCTGTGCCACACTCTACACTATGCTACATGCCCTGTAGCTTACGCTACATAGCGCTTTAGCTACGCCACACGCTAGGCTACGAGCACTACCGAAAACACTAGTAACAGATTATAACATCTTTTCTTTTCTTTTCTTTGGATAGAAAACGGGGTTATTTTCCCATGGCCCGGAACTGATTTCCATTTCCAATTGGCAGTCATGGTGTCATAACACCATTAGTCAAACCTTACTGGCCAGAAATCATGGGGAGGTCCCATCATTTCAGGGGTGTCCCTTTTCCACCAATGGGGATGGTAGTGCTCCTTGTGGAGCTGCCTAGTGTTTGTTGTGAGTTGTGACCATTCCTCTATATACACTATACATTGTGTGTGTGTGTGTGTGTGTGTGTGTGAATTGTTAGGATCACAAGATTCACAACTCCATAACATGCATGGTATACTTGGGTTTTCAATTTGTAGAGGTGGTGCACATGGTTTCATGATCTAGACCATTAACCTGTTGGATCCCAGTGTAGAAAGACCATAACCCAAAACTATACCAGAATGGAAAATTCTAATCACCCGATCCTGGCAATTGAATGTGGATATCCTCTTGCAAGGTTTGAATTTTCCCATCAGGGTGATTTTGGGGGCATGGACCATCAACATTGAAGCCCAATGTACCAACGGACTAGATCACTGAATCATGGGGCCCGCTTGTACAAACTTAAAACCCGAGCATACTAGAACAATATAGGTCCTCGGTAGAGAAACAAGACAAGTTGATGATGAAAACCGTTTTCTTCAACGCCAACTACAATTTTCTCTTCGTAGGTTTTTTTTTTTTTTTTTTTTTTAAAAAAAAAAAAAGACAACTAGATTTCCTCTATAAGTACAGAATTAGCATATAAGGAAAATGATGCAGGACAATTAACCACTTGCTCTAAAAGCTCGAACTGTTAGAGTATGTCGAATTAATCCCTTTATCTCATAGCCCAGGCCCCACATCTCATGGGTTTGGACCTCGGCCGAACCCCCCTCGTGGGCCCCAAATCACATAGGTACCGCCTCACACGGGCCGCCCACCCCGAGTGTGTTCCTGCATCCCACAAGCTACCCTACTCGAGCCTGGTGTGAAATGCGCATTAATCACCCCCGGTGAAGAGTCTCGAACACGAGACCTCCCCTGTCGCCCCCACCCACCCCGAGTGTGCCCCTGCATCCCACAGGCGACCCCACTCGAGTCCGGTGTGAAAATGCCCCTGCATTAGAAAATGATCCTATAGAACCCATAGGCATCATAGTACAATGCAAAAGCCATGTATTGGACGTGTGGATGATCTGATCCATTGGCCTGGACAGTCAACTTGTGGTCCCGCAGTGGAATGCCGGTGGCCCAAATTCACTTTGATTGGATGATCCTAAAGGAATTGTGACCATTGAAAGTGGACTGCTGCCTAAAGTTTTTTGGTTGGGCCATGCATTTGAAGACTGCATCGGATGGTTAGGATAATCTAATCAGGGTATTGTTTGGGCAATGGAGACTCCCGGGTGGGCCCAGCAGGTGGATGTTTTAGAATGATTAAAATGAAGCTCACGTGAATGGTGAAATGGGTGTTGCATCATATTATCATGTGTAGCAAAAGGTAAATTGAGGTTTTTAACTACAGTAGTTTTGGATCCTCGATCAGAGTGCATATCAAACTTGGGTTTTCACTTGTACAAGTGGGCCCCATGGTTCAGTGATGCAGACCATTGGTCTGTTGGGCAAATCGCAGGTGCACTATTGCCCACAATCTCCTTGGTGGGACAATCCTAACCTTTCAACTTGTGGTATTCAATAGACAATTAAGAAGAGATACAACACCGGTCCATGTTCCTATAAAGAAAGGCCCCAGATTGGTGGGCGGGATCTTCAAATCTTGGGAATTTTGACACATCCATCTCCCAGGAATCACATCAGACCAACAGTTAAAAACCAGTGAACCATTGGCCACACTGGTACAACGCATAACCCAAGCATATATTGTGCATATCCTCAGGCTGAGGACCATATACCTCTTTAAAATAACAGACATGTGGATGAGTGCCTGGTACATGCTCAGTGAAGCAGTTTCACAAGAAAAATGAAAAAAAAAAATGGAAAATTCTAGGCATTTCCTACTCAATGAAAGAAATAGACATGTGCATGAAACTTGCATGCATGAAAATAGCTAATTCAAGCACGTGAATTATTCCTACTTTTTCTTTTAAATTGTACTTTTCCTACTTCATGGAAAAGCCACTGAATCAATGTAAAAAAAAAAAAAAAAAAAAACAAAAAAAAAAAAAAAAAAAAAAAAAACAAAAAACAAAACAAAACAAAACAAAAGTAGCCCCTTCACTAGCAAAGATATTTATAAATTGTTTTGGAGATGGAGAAAACATTGTTATCTCGATGATACGTTTGCCATTTCAAGCAACACTTCAGATTAAGAAATTGACACCGTTATTTTCCCAATATGAAATGCTACTATAAAGCACCCTTCATAGACATTCTAGGAAATGGAGCCCCCAACTTAAATGTGACAAACGTGTATGCTGATCAAGACCATTAATCAGGTAGGCCACACAGATCACAGTTCAGAAAATGTCAGTGAAATGACAATTATAACCATCTGATCCTTGTGAATTTTGCTCATTCAGTATGGGCATAGTGCAAAAACGTCAATGACAGGGCAATCCTAACCGCCTGATCGTTGTGAATTTTGTCCATTCAGTATCGACTGCTCTCTGTTCTACCTTTTTTCTTTTCTAAGATTTGCAGAGATAAACATTTTGCAGCCATCTATGAGATGGCTGACTTAGTCTAATCACCTTGAATTTTGGTAATGGACCATTCACACGATGGTTCACCAAATAAAGTCCCAATCACCTTGGGTCCTTACTAATGGCTTAGTGTGATGCAGGACAATTAACCACTTGCTCTAAAAGCTTGAACTGTTAGAGTATGGAGAATTAATCCATTTATCTCATAGCCCAGGCCCCACATCTCATGGGTTAGAACCTCGGCCGAACCCCCCTCGTGGGCCCCAAATCACATGGGTACCACCTCACACGGGCCGCCCACCCCAAGTGTGTCCCCGCATCCCACGGGCTACCCCACTCGAGCCCGGTGTGAAATGCGCATTAATCACCCCCGGTGAGAAGTCTCGAACACGAGACCTCCCCCGTGGGCCCTGCCCACCCCAAGTGTGCCCCTGCATCCCACAGGCGACCCCACTTGAGCTCGGTGTGAAAATGCCGCTGCATTATAGTGGTAGACTCACATGAGTTTCAACACTAAGGTCATGGGTTTGAGTACCCATTGTGGTGTGTGTGGGTGTGAGGGTGTGTGCGTAGAAGAAGAAAAAAAGTCTCAATCACCATAGACAAGTTCAGTGTATGGGACAGTGACATTTTAGGTCTGCAATCATTGGAACTCCATGAAGCATGCATCATATAATATTTTAAGATTCCTCTTTCACAATTCGACTTTTCACAAGTATTTATGACTCTGAAGTAAAAATCTACAGTTAGGTTGAGGGGCTTGCTTACCTTGTCTTTTACCCCAGGCAATGAGCTTTAGAAGACACTCCCGCAACTCTGTCAAGATAAGCCTTTCCTGCTCTGCATAGATCTTTGTTATGCCCTGGCTGCTGTACTGAGAGCACAGAGATGTCCCACGGCCATGACCAGCAGATCCAGATGGTGATGCCAACGTGTTGAATAGCGTGTCTTGCTCATCACACATTAGTGCAAGTGTTCCAGGAGACATTGGCTTTCCTTTCTGCACATCAGCACCATCCGAACCCGACTCATCCGTACCCATTTTGTCCCCCTGATTCGCACTTGAAAAATCATCTGCTGAAGCTTCCCGAACATCCGGTTCTTTTGGGCAACTGTTGTCATCATGCCTTGAAGAAGCAAGGCAACTTTCCGTTTGACCTTCTTTATCAGTTGATTTCTCTGTAAGGCCTTTCTCATCTGGAAATTTTCGACCACATCAGTCAAAAAGCAATAAGATGTCACATTAGAGTCACTAGAGGAGAAGGATTCAGCTTGAACCAACATTGAGAAACTCAATTGAGTATTCAGAAAGACCTAGGTGAGTCGATTCAACTCGATTGAAACTCAGATCAATCAAGGGGAATGATTTTTCTTATTTAAAACTGGAAAAACTCAATTGATTACTCAAAAAAAAAAAAAAAGCTCAACTACTTACACAAAAAAATAAATTAAAGGGTACTCAGGAAACTCTTTTTTTTTTTGACAACACGGAGTGTCCCCGCCCCATTTTGAGGCGAGACTATTCCCTGCAGATGCACACTCAGGAAACTCAAATAATTAAAGTATAAGTCAGATTCAACACAATCTTTAAATAAATAAAAATAAAGTACTCAATCAAGTTCCGAGAAGATTTGGACTCCTCCCCTCATCGAGCCCTAGTCGAGTTTTTCTTTAAACAAACTGACTAACTCAGCCAAGTACCAACACAGTGCCAACAACTTATACAAGATCTTACTATTTGTGCATACTCTTCAGTTTGGGACAGAAAATACTACATACCGTGTAAAGTGAAATGCTTCGTGAGTGTGAATATTCTATTAATTTACCTGTTAATGTCTTGGCAGCTTCTCCTGATACAACAACCAAAAGTCTGCAGAGCTCCCTCACATCCCCTGCTTGGATGATGTCTGCTAACAGAGACCTTAAGCACAAACAAAATGGAGTTGAACTTTTGTAAAGATAAGAAGCAGCAAAGCTTACTAGAAGTTCGCATAAAAAATCACAGCAATTGGAAGATTGGACAACAGATGGAAACCTGTATGTGAATTTCGAAGACCCCAATGCTGCAGGATTAACCCGTGCTACGGGAACAGAAGACAAGGAAGAGGTGGGTGCAGTAGCCCTCAGATGATTCACCTGGCACACATTGGGAACCAGGTCAAGTTAAGTGGCTTGAATATGTATAATAGCGAAATCCAGAATACTACACACAGCAAGGATGACAAGAGTTTGAGAGACATTAACAGAAGTTAGAATCAGAGGAGTTCGGAAACCATGAAATCTGGGATTGATAGGCAGCCAGCAAAAATGAAAATGTAAAGGATCCATGTGTATTAGAATTCTCATTGGCTAACACATATAGTGATGAGTAATGAGTTCCAGTGCACATGTGAGTATAGAATAGGTGCACATGTGGGTATATATTAGGTTTTGATATTTGATTCATTGATCTGGATAAAGAGGCAGACCATTTATTTTGTCTGCACGTGTAAATTGTGGTGGTAGTAGTTGTGTTAGTGGTGGTAGCAGCAATGGCGGTAGTAGTAACCATGTTAAAATAAAATTACAAGAGAGCTTTAAGACAAGAAAAGGAAACAAAATGATTTTAATGAAAAATAGTAAAAGAATGCCATTTACGAAAAGACAAGTAACATTGATTATTGTAGCAATTTCGGCACTTTCAGGTGTAGAACAAAAAAGTTCTATAAAGAATTTTTTGCAGATATTTTTAAAATATTAACAAATAGCGTTTTGAGTAACAAGAAGACAATCAAAAAATAAAATAAAACAGGCATTTTCAAACCATTTTAATTCAACTGAAGTTCCGATTCACAACCATGAGTAGAGCTGGCAACAGGCTGGCCTGGGGTTGGTTTAGGCCCGGATTTTGAACTCATGCCCGTCCTATTCAAAATATCGATTTTGCCCGGCCTGGGCCCAGCCAATTACCAGCCTAGCCGGTTGTCAACCATCAAACATTTTCTCTCTTTAGGATCTGAATATTAAGAAAATACCTCTGAGAACTGACCAAACCGGTGAACGGCTGTATCCTTGACTGATGTGCTGAAGAAGAGGTCCTGCTGGGTCTTCCTCTTTTTATTTGCTGGAGGGGAGGCATAGCCAGAGGATCCAATAGCTCCAGTAATGGCAGCATTAGCAGCCTGCTGGATGTAGG
This sequence comes from Magnolia changhungtana, assembly GCA_030180095.1. NCBI lineage: Eukaryota > Viridiplantae > Streptophyta > Magnoliopsida > Magnoliales > Magnoliaceae > Magnolia > Magnolia changhungtana. The sequence goes on along the minus strand of JASAUF010000564.1, from coordinate 477,906 downwards.
TTAAGGCATTGCCATGATCGACATGGAAGAGACCCCTTCTCTCTTCGCTGCCTTCGAAATTCTTGCAGTCCATGCATTTACAATTTTCAGAGCAGAGAATGTTGGCTTGGAAGCACTCACAGTACTTCTTGAGGCACCCTGATTTCTTGCAGTGACAACCCTTGTTGTGCTTTACCACTACTGGGAATTCTCCCGCCTCCTCCTAGATTCATCGAACCAGTCTATAAGTAAATGAAAGTAACCAGATATGAAAATGTTCGATTTACAAGAAATCCAAACAACACAGATGAATTTTCGTACTAAAGATGTCCTTTTTGGACGGAAAATAATCAAAGGGTATACGAAGTCGAATGAGATTCAATCCTTTAGAAGACATGGTAACATTATACTGAACAGGGTTAAATCAACAAAAGAGGTTAGGAAAGGAATGATCAGCATTGCATCACAAACAGGATGCATAACCTCTCTCTGTAACATCTTTTGGCAGATATATAATTAAAGTCTTCTTCTTCTTTTTTAGAAGGATAACTGCAGATTTAAATTAAGAGAGAAAAAAGAAAACAGAAAAAAGACTGAGAGGACAGAGTGCGCCTGCTGAGAGGGCAGCCTCACTAGCCTCCAAGGAAATCGAAATCTAAATCCTTAAGCATTGAAACATTGATCGCCCATTCGATCATAAAACCCTTAGCCTTAACCGAGATAGACTCAGCGGACTTGGAGGAGTTGAGAAAACACCTCGCATTTCTTTCACCCCAAACTGCCCACCAGATGGCTATTTGGAGTCTTTGGGAGAAAGAAGTAGACCAATCCCACTTGGACATAAGCAACCAAACAACCACCTACTATCCTTTTCTGAAGAAGAAACTGCTTCTTCATTTGAAAAGGACGGTCCGCAGAACAAGTTGAATAGCAAATAAATTGCATCAGTTAGGGAGGATTCACAAAGCTTCAGAAGTGTGGCATAAAATAAGAGCATTTACAGCAAAGCATGAAAACTGAACAAATGATCATCATCATCAGAATCTTGTCTCAGATATTTGGGGCAGGCTTTACAAATTCTGTTGTGCAATAAATCCTATCTAAGGCCCTATCTTTAGTAAGTGAACAAGCCTACATATCCCTTTCTCACCACCTCAAGCCAAGCCTCTTCCTCCTGATTTTCAGGCCTTCAACCCCAATCAATGTTCCCCTCACTGAAGTTGTCTCCAGTTTTTGTTGCACAATACCAAACCATCTCAATGTTCTCTCCATCACATCATCTCTTATTAGCGCTGCTGGATTGCTTCAGATATGGCTTCATTCTTATTTATATCCTTCCTAGTCTCCCCACACATCCATCTCAACATCCTCATCTCTGTAGCACTCAATCTCTGCTCATGTTTCATTCTAACTGCTCAGCACTCTGCCCCATATAGCATAGCCAGCCAAATAGTGGCCTCATAAAATCTTACCTTAGGTTTGGTGGATGTTCAGCAATCACACAACACTCAAGAGACACCTCCACTTCATCCATTCCTGCCAGCTCTAATTCTATTCAAAACATCCTCGTCAATCTCCTCATCCTTTCAAATGACAGAATCAATGTAATGAAACATATGGCTTAGAGGAATTTCTTGACCATCGATGTTAACTAACACCTTGCCCCTATAACCTTCTTACTAAAACTTCATTTCAAATACTACGGCTTGATTATGCTAGTCTCTAAGCCTCTAGATTCTAGAGTCTTCCTCCAAACCACTGATTTAGATTTTGCCCGCTCTCTAGTTGTTAAGAGGAGAGAATTTGAGAGTGAAAAGAAGGTCATGGAGCTGGCATATCCAGCCCTACTATATTTATAACAATAGGAGAAGGGTACAATTACATATATGCCCTTATTAGAAGGAAAAAATTAAAGGAAGACGAGACATAAGGAAAGCATAAAAATAAAGATAAAATAGAAAAAAGACTAAGATTAAGGCTCATAACACACAAGGCCTAGGTGTATGTACCTGTGGGCCCAGTCATAGGCCCACACGCACATACATCTACACTGGTTACATGGACCATTACCCCATCATCTGCAAACAGCAAGCACCACATGACCTATCCTGGACACTAGCGATCAAGTCATCTAAAACAAGTGCACAACGCCAAGGGATTAAGGAGGCCCATTGCTACTAGGAAGTCATCAATGTCACCACAGACCATTCTCACTCTTGTGATGTTACCCTCATATGTCTTTAATGATGTCAATATATCCTCCTGTGACCCGTTTTCCTCATCACCCAGCCTATAATCTCCCTATGTATTCCATCATCTGCTTTTTCTAGATTTATAAAAACCATGTGGAGATTCTTCCCCTTAGTTCTATTTCCATCAATTGTTTTTTTTTAAAAAAAAAATTTTTTTTTTTTTAAAAAAGAGAGAGAGAGAGCTTCAATTGATGATCTCCCTGGCATGAAGCCAAACTGCTTTCTGATCCCCTTGCTTCTTGTCTTAATCTCTGTTCCACCAACCTCTCCCATTGTGAATGTGTAATCCCTCGATAGTAGGTGCAACTTTGTGCGTTTCCTGTTTTCTTGTTAAGAGGTTTTTTTTATTGACAACAGGGTGTCCCTGCCCCATTTTTTAGGCAAGACTATTCCCTGCGGATGCACACAATCACCTACAAACCACGTGCATCGGATAATCATAAAGCAAGATGTATTATGATGCTTATCCTCTACTCATTTGGCATTTTCTTCGTAAAATCTTATTGAAAGTAATAGTTAACCAAAGTACCAAACTAATCCAACTTCTAGTATATTTCACATTCCTACAGGTATCTGTCCTCACAAATTGTGATGAGAAATCCAAGCCATCTATATGTATGAGAACTAAACAATGAAGTTCACACTCGAGATGTGCATGAGCAGCTACTTTGTTCACCTAGTAAAAAAAAATGATCCTGTAAACTTAATAGTGTGGCTTTACAGTGACTAGATGAAGGTTGATTAACAGAGGTAGCATCAACTCATATAGCCACAAAATGAAATCATCACTCAAGACACCAACCTATCAAAGTAGGTAGACATATCACGTCCTCTGCAACGAGGGAGATCATGATTACAAATTTCATGACATGCTGGCAAGGTTACATATCCAAGTGCAAGAAATGCTTATTTCTCATGTATAAAGATATTTTCAAATGATAGTTGTTTATACATGTTCTTGTATTAGTATAAAGTTGTATTGACAAAGAATAATCCAAGGTAAGAGTCACCTAAACTGCAGCTTCTCTAACCGTAAAATATTGAAATATAATAACAATAAAACCTAATGGGTAGAATGATGCAATAGAAGAATTTTCTTCACTAAATGAAAGCATATTTATGGAGTTGCTTAAAGCTTTGAGCTAAAGCTGCATGATGCCAATTTGATGTTGAACAATGGAAGTGGCTCCCAAGTTACAAAATGGTCCACCTCAGTGTATGTTAAGTGCATGGGCATCATTTACAGCTTATATGCATGATTGGTGCCATGATCCAGATTGGTTAGATTCATCTCAATAGGAACTATCCACATCATCAAACTAAATGCTAGATGCTCCGAAGGTAACCTTGCAAGGTTTTGGAGAATGACAGGTCTTCATACCAGTAGATCATTTATGCAGTGTATGGCATAAATGAAACTTGAAATCATTTGTCCTCTATTTTCCATTTGCTTATTTCAAGATATTCTCACATGCTAGAGGGACAATAATGAGCCTGGGCTTATGCGCACCTTGTGTTGAGACCAAGGAAAATAAAAGAAAAAAGGGTCTTTTTCCATTCTTTAGAGTTAAGAGACATAAGAAGATAAACAGCATCCACTATTGGTCGTTCTAACCAACAGGTGTCACAAAATCCCTTGAATAAATGGCTGACATTTTGATATCACAAGAATTCTGTAAAAGCTCCAATTTAAGTTGTTTTTCACTCTTGGAAAGAAAACGGCAGTAAGTTTCTGAGGGTTCTTTGACGAATAAAATTTTCAACCCTCTCTAAACTTGTGTGCCGCATTGTAACGTCACCATGAATCTCCTCTTCAATCGTTCCTCACATGGATGACCTAAACACTTCTCAAACTCAGATCATCATACAGACGACCTAACACCTAAAACAATATACACATAATGCCGACAGACAAATAAGATGAGCAATGCCATACTGGCCCATTGGTTATGAATCAGTTACAATTTGGTGAAATACTGGGAAAAAAGGTTTACGTTTGGAGAAACACCAGGAAAAAAAAAAGGATTATTTGGGCGATTGAGGTTTGGGCGAACGGTCTTCACCATAGGTTTGCTCCCTATAGGTGAGGGTTCGATTCCCCTCCTTGGCTTTACCTGATACACGTGGTTGTGGGTGATTGTGTGTATCCGCACGGATTAGTCTCACTTCAAAAAAGAGGTATGCATAAAAAATAATAATAATAATAAAGGATTATTTGAATGGTGAAAATTAGCATAAGACGAGAAAGCAATATTAACTGCATAAAAAGAGAAACGTGTAAAGAAGAATCATACGATTAAATGAACAACCAACTCTTACAAAACGGTGTATGCATTTATACGCATGGAAACAGATAAGGATGAGAACAACTCAATACCTTACATGATACATCAAGCTTACGCCCTATTAGTGAGGTGATGGCCTCCCTGAAGACGCAAACCCTTTTATACTAAGGATTTTCCAGGTTGCATGAAAAACATAACAAGGTAAATACAGAAGTGAAAACATCAAACACAAAAAAGGTGATAAAGATATGCAATACAAAGGTTTCTAAGGATGGACGTAACAGGAAAAAGAATACTAAGTTTACATTGTCACAAAGAATGCATGCACGCTTTCAGTTCCAGTGAACAAGTCTGAATAACAAAATGCTTAAATCAGTCATATCTGCAGCTCCACAAATTACACATGAACATGCACGCATTCCTGACTATATTGAGTGCACGTTTCAGTGTCTACTGCAGTTGGTTTTTGTTCAGATCACTATCTTGTCATTTGCTTTTTAATTCAGATCACTGCACCAACTATAATGAGTGCAAGTTTCAGTTTATATTGCATTTGGTTTTGAATTCAGATCGCTATGTTGTCACTTCCCAAGACTTAAGGAAACTTATCACTAGCATCACAAATGATGACCGAAGTACCAGCAATGGAGAATAAAGAAAAAGACATTGAAAGAAAGAATATCATATTTTGCTAAATCAATAATTATCATGCTAAAGGAAGAAACTAAAAGAGTTCAACAGCTAAAGTTGGGCTTGTAAGTTTAAAAACATCATGCATTTAACAAATAAACAGTTCATTGATTCAGTGTTGCAAGGTGCACAACGAAACAGTATAACCCCATCGACAAAAAGAAGAAGATACTTTTAAATTTAACCTAGAAACTGAAAGATTTACAGTTCCAAACTTGTTAAGGAGTCCAAATTCATACTCTGCTATCCCGAGTTGCATGTGGACTGCTGGCAATCTTCGGCCGAAAGGCATTTGGATTACGCTCTAAAGTAGCTTCAATGGCCTCATGCCTCTCAGCTTCATGTTCGACATTATTGTGACAGTTTGTACAATTGCAGCCCTCGCAGTAAATTCCTGATGCAAAGCACTCGCAATACCTGACCATGCATAGTTGGGATTCGCATCAGCTAAAACTAGCAACATAAGCATAAAGCGATGCAATGCATGCTAATTTTCAATTAAGGCATGTTACACATCAATGTATGCAATTTTATCAAGGTACATCAAGCCATGCCAAATTTGATAGCATTTCCACCAAACAGTATCATTTGTGTTTACTAACATGTCTTTGATTACGTGAAAAGTAATATATAGTTATATACATATGTATGTGTGTGTGTGTATTACTAATATATAACCTACAAAGTCTAGAACCTATATAATCGCATGCAACTACAGAGTATTCATTCAATAATCATTTAGGTCACATTTGATCAAAGAATGCATAATGCATGAACATACCAGCAAGGAGTCATTGGGGTATCATCAAGGGCAAGTTCATGAAGGCAAGGAAGCCTCTCTTAGATCATTATGGAGGGTACACATATCGTGACTATATTCCATAGGTGTAAGCTTTTTCCTAGTTGGCAGCTCATGGTCGAAGTCACGAGGGATCCACCTGCATGTTGCGATCTTCCTTGTCCTAAGTCCTCACTACTATGTTCTTGTATGGATTGGGAGGAGATGGTGCTTCTCTTGTTCAACACTAGTGCTTCATGGTATAAAAAAAAAGGTGGCTTGTATGAGCATATTATTTTATCAGGAGCAGGTAGTCGAATTCTGTTGATGGTTTATGCAACCTTTGCTACTCCCTAGGAGAAAGACAGGTCAAATTCCCCTTGAGTACTCAAGCTTTATTCACTACTTTGTGGAGTCTCTAGGAAATCACGATGATGAAACAGTGATTATGATAATTTCGAACCATGCTAAAATGTCAATTCGATGTTGCAAAAAAAAAAAAGAAGCCCAGAACCTTTACAGTCCCATGCAACTATAGAGTATTAATTCAATCAATCAAGAATACATAATGCATGCAGCATCCCAGGAGGGGGCCCATTGAGGTATAATCAATGGCAAGGAAGCCTCAATACCTAGCTCACAATGGACAGCACAGCCTGTTGTAGCCCAATTCAACAGGTTGTTGTGTTTGAAGTCATTAAGGGGCAGCCTACATGTTGTCATCTGCCTCCTCCTGACTACTACACTTTGTACAGATCAAGAGGTGGTGCTTCTCTTGTTTGCAAACCAGTGCTGCTTTATGGAATAAGTTGTAGCTATTAGGAGCATGTTAATTAGTCAGTGACAGGGATAGTCTAATTCCATTGCTGGTTTAGGGATCTTTTGCTTCTCCCTTGGAAAAAGACAGGTCCAAATCTATTTGGGTTTACCATGTGGAATCTCTAGGACGTGATGAAAAACCCCATTTTCAGCAAGATGGATAAAGATGTTTTCGTCCGTGATTATGCTGGATGTTGGGAAAGGGTGGCCATATTCCACACTTTCGAGGAGTATTCTTACTCCCAAGTGTTGGACTGCTTCCAGGATTGTAGGGACTGCCACCCTCCTAGGGTAAACATTTGTGCCCTCCTAAAGGCTGCATCAATCATAACATTGATGGTAGCAGCTATGGTAACCTCAGAACTGGGCCCATCCCAGTGTCCTCAATGAGGTTGCTATATTCCTATGGGAGGCAACCCTTCCCTGAACTCAAGGCACTAATGCAGTATATGCATCATGCACCTATGGATCCTAACAGCAAATGATTTCAGTATTTAAGGTCAATTCTCTTAGTTTCACGCAATGGGCCTTCCAAGATGCAGTTATTCATTGGAGGACTCTTAAATCTTAATGCTTTCATGAGATTCAAGTTACTCTGAATGCAACACTTTACACTGACGGATACTTAGTTGAGAAACCAACCCCTAGTTGATTATATGATATTGCTATTCAAAGCATGGAATCCCCAAAGTTTTGCTTTTGGTAATCAAGCCCTCCTTAACAGAAAGTTCAAGTATATTGATTTTGTGATATAAAGTTTCTTATTAATTGGCCAGCAAAACAAATGATAAAAAGTGCTACAAGTTCTGGTACGATCTCCACAATCGACAAACCTATTAGAAACATTTAGGGTTTGTTTAGATACATGTGGATCACCGGTTGGATGCATGGATCACCGGTTAAGTTATCTATAAAATAATATTAAAAAAAGGTTAGCTCTTAATTAACCATGTTTAGTTAAGAAATAAGAATTGGAAAAAATATTGCCTTGATTTTCTTTTCTTTTTTTCTGAAGAGTAAAATATTGCCTTGATTAATATTTTAACCAAAAAAGGCCCAATTTTTCATTTAATTCCGTCATTGTGGGTTTTTTTTTGAACCACTTCCCTCCTTTCCTAAACCCTAACACCACCAACACCATTCAAACTCCCTAAAACTAATGCAGCCACCACCATTCAAGCAAAGAGGATTGCACGTAAATGGTCGGTCTGTCCCTCTCTCAAAATCGTTATGCAGAAGTTGGTTAAAATTTTGTACAAAACAAAACTTAGACAGCCCCTTACTATAAGAATAAAAATATGATTTCTTCTGAAACATATAGCAACATCAAGCTTAAATCATATGATATGATCATTTTTTGACATACCATACCAGCCTCAGTAGTAAAACACAAACGAAAAGGTGTTTCACTTACAACTTCAAGCATTTTGAGTTTTTGCAATTGCATAGCTTTGGCTTCTTTGGAGTACCATCTTTTCCTTGAATTCCTTCAAAGGGCCATGGGCGTGAACTTGGAGACTCTGGCTTTCTAAAGAAAGACATCAGAATGTTTAGAGTTAGACATCGAACAAAATTCAATAATGACAATGTTCGATACTTCAGCTGTCCGGAAGGGCTCCGATTAGTACATCACTACACAATAGACAATAGCATATCTCTACAATTAAACACGTTTATACATGTATGATGTATCCAAGAATCATCAAAGACGCCTGAGTCACCATATGAAATAAATGTGTTAGGAGAAACCCGCCCTCATTGTACATCCTCAACGTTCATGTTGCAAATGTTTTCTTGACCAAAGAGACATTGAATATATTTTTATTTTTGAGGAATTACAATATTCGATCAAACATCTGCTCAGCCCAATAAATTGTCCACATTTTGGTGATCTAAATCATTCATATCATAGACCCTATGGTCGATGGGAGATGGCTCACAAATCCCCCTGATTGGACGGGAAGCACTGCCTGCCCATTTTCACATGATGGTTAACCATTTGATGGGTTAGATACTGTTATATCACCCATCCCATCGACGGGACCCACCAGATCAACGATTAGGCTATTTAGAGGTGGGACCCACTTCGCAAGACTGATGTGAGATGCATGTTGTGGACTTATCGGTTTCTCTTCTTTTTAGACCTTAGGAAAATACTCAAATATGTATCAAAACAATCATACAGCATACCATATTTCTATAACAAAATCAGGATCATGAACTTGGTGATGAACTATAAAACTACTATAATCAACTTGACAGAATTAAATCTAAGTAAAAAGGGTAAAAAATAACTATAGGTTTCTTTTAGTCCAAGTAAAAAATAATAATAAAATAAAATCAATTAACTAGTCAAAATCTATATTACATGCCTTGTAAAGCAGGAAATTCAATCAAGGACTCAATCGAGTTGCAACTCAGCACACCAAGGAACCCACATCGAGTCTGAGTTGGGTTTCCAGTATGAAAACCTTGAGCTAGAGGCGGGCATAAGAAACAACTAAGGTAATATATGGAATGAGGAAGAATCAAGAGAAATCGGTAATTATTGTGCCGGTAGTCTCTCCTTAATGATGGATTATTTTAAGAACAATTTCGATATGCATAGCGAGCACCCAGAGACATTCTGCACCCAAAAGCAGGTTGGCGGGGAATCTAGCAAGCATTTCAAAATGCAAAATTTAAACCATCCATTTTGAGACACGTGTTAAGATTCCCGCCTCCGTTGGAGATGTGTGTACCGACCCTTGGTATTCACTGTGCAACGACAATCTTTTCCTTTTTTCTTTAATCAAGAAATATGATCCCCGGAAATCACTTGATCACAATTTAAATGAACTGTGAGGGAAAATGCAATGTTGTTTCTTCATCATCAGATCCGCTCAATTTTATCTATTTGTAGCGTATTTTGAAAAGAAAAGGGCATCAATTTATAGGTTGGATTCAAAAAAAGGAAAATAATCATTCCATACATTTTCTGCCATTATCATCGAAATTAATTCTCTTATTTAAACCACATCAGATATTAAATACTATTGAATTCATCTCTAGATACCAGCATCCCCGGCACAAAAAATCCCGCGAAAAAGAAGGCAATATAATCCTTTCTAAAACCCTCAACATATATAAGAGAGAGAGAGAGAGAGAGAGAGGCCGATCTCAAAATTTTAAATAATAATAATCCGAGGACGGAGAGAATGCAAATTGAGGAGAAACTCACACAGCAGCAACGGCTGGCAATGGAGGGCAGAGAGTCGGCGGCAGTGGCGATGGCGGCCCCGAACTGACAGCTGGCGTCGAGGTCATGCTGCTGTACAAAGCCGTGAAATCCAGCTGACGAGCGAGCTTCTTCGGCGGGAAATCAGGCGCCAGCGCGGGAATCGATGCTGCCGCTGCCGGTTGAAGGCTTTGCTCCATCGACTCGGAATCTGATGACGAAAAAATTTTAAACGAACGAAATTCGATTCAGACAATTTCGCATCGTCCGGAAACCAAGTCCTCAGTGCAGAAACCTGACGCCCGCATTGAAATTCTCCAAAAATCCAGAACCTTCTGATCAGATATCGACAGACGAGAGGAAGAGAGGAGGAGTGGTGACGTCCCCGTTTAGCTGCAGAGAAGTGCCGGAATCCGGCGAATATCTGACGGTAATATCCGACTATGGTTAATATTCCGGCGGCTCGATCTGTACGGATAGAGGAGGGGATTCTTTCGCGCTGGGAAATTGAGAAGAGGGAAGAAGAATGGAAGGAGAACCGAAGAAATATCAAATGAGGACTTCCTTTTCTCCTCCTCCCTCTCTCTTATTTGAAAATTGAATTGGAATATTTGATGGTCGGATGAGGGTTTTTCTTGGATCGGACGGTGTAAAATTCATGGAAAGATCGGAGGGTTGAAATTCATAGATGACGAGATAGTCGGTTTTTAGCCGTCAGATTTAAGAAAGATCATAAGAGAAAGAAAAAGGAAATTATGTCGCACTTTGCCGGATTATGATATATCATACTCATGCGCTTACTCTATGTACGTGCGGCATTGCACGTGCATTCGCCCCAAGTATCCAAATTTGTGTGGATGGGACCTCCACGAGAATCGCACTGAACCATTTTAAATCTGGTCGATAGTTGTCTGTTGGGTGGCCATCAAAGTGACGGTTGAAAGTAAAAACTAGCCATTTTAAATCTTTATACATGGATCGTATCTAGGATCGTCAGATAAATGTAATTTTTTATTATACTCGATGGATCACGATGGGACCCATATTTTGGACGGTTGGATTTAAGTATTTACAAGGAATGTGTAAGTTTAGTTTTTTCAAGCGTACGGTCTTTTGCATGGTCTTGAACGGCATGGTGTAATTCAGTATTTCGCCACTAAAATAGACAGTGGAGGCTCCGTCCGGTGAGAATTCTTGGTAAGGTACAACCGTGCGGCACTAATTGGAATGGTCGTGATCATCGAATCAAGGTGATTTTACAGTCATGTATTAGGTTCGATCCCTCTTAGCCAACCATCTCAGTGATCCTTAGGTGGGGCCCACTTGAACCTCGCGCATGAATTTGCATTGAAATAAGGTACAAAGAACTCCTACCGGATGCTATATGAGAGGCTATTAGAGTCGGATGTTGAGAATCTTGATATACTTTTATATGTATTTTTATTTTATTTTACATGTAAAAGGTCACGTGTTTGATTTTGGGAATTGATTATTGAAAAATACTTAATGCTTAAGTAGAGCTTTCTATCGGTCTGAGAAGCTCATGGACACCTAGATCCATAGCTCAACTGGCAGACGGAGTGGATATACTTTTATCTTTCATCTGGATTTTTTCACTTTCGTTTTTTTTTTCGCCGCGCACACGTGTATGATATCTACTGGATTAGCACCTCACGTCCATTGACTGGGGTTGTCAACTGGTGGGGCCGGGTTAGGCCAACATGGTTTGAAGTCCAGCCCACGCAACAAAAACTATGTTGTAACCCAGCCTTGGCTTTTAATGGATAAAACAAACAGGCTAGAGCTGAAATCCACCCACTTTCATGCAAGATCTGGGCTGTGGCCCACCTGTGTAACACGTTAAAAAATGCTCTATAAACTTTAAGGGCCTGTTTGGCCGCGTGAATTACGGTGGATTACATGGGATGGAATTACGGCCATCCCATCATTTGTGACTTGCAGGGGATTGTCGGTTGCATATGGTGTACACCTCTATCCCATGCGCCGCAGTTGAACTGTTTGGCTTTGGTGGGATATCGGAAACGGGACTCACCGTGACTTATGTCTTTTATCCGATCCCTCCATCCATTTTATTACATAATTTTATGTGTTCAGCCCAAAATTGAAGTACACCCAAAGTTCGAGGGGACCACACCACAGGAAATGGTATAAATTGAACTTCTCCCGTTGAAATTTTTTTAGGGCACAGAAGTTTTTGATCTATCTAAATTTTTTTCCCCCTTCTTTTATCTCTTTGAGATCTTATGAACACTTTGGATGACAAATAAATCTCAGTGTGGGTCCTAGGAAGAATTCAACAGTGGGAATCATTATTCCCACTCTTTCCCATGGTATGGGCCATTAGAGGTTTTGATATGCTTCAAGTTTCGACTCAATGCCTCAAATTAGCTAGAAAAATGGATGAACGGCGTGGATAAGCTGCATACATTCACTATGGGCCCCAATATAGGAAAAAACTTCTTAAATCGATAAGCTGCATATCTCAGTGGGATTTCAAAATCCCACCGACTCCATCGCACATGCCAATCCCTCTTAATACACCGAGAGACAGATGTCATCCAAACACTACTCCATCCATCACATCAGGGATTAGAGAATCCCATCCACTATAATACCGATTAAGCCAGCTACCCAAATTGACCCTAAGTGCATGTGCTAGATAGGTTGCGACTCTTAGGGACCATTTTGGATGCCACTAAATAAGTTCATTTTTCTACTTTAAGTGATAGAACTTATTTCAGATATGTAAGTTTGGTTTATAATTAGTTGTGGGTAACTTTTTTACTTAAAAGTACTTATTGTTTAGCTTTTTTTACTTTTCATAAGTTGCCAAAGAGAGATGAAAAAGAGGAGAAGTTTATAAATAAGTTGTTTACCAAATATACTAATGTTCTTAATAAGTAGAAACTAAGATAAGTTACTTGTTGTAACTTATCTTAAGCAACTTACGCCACCAAATAAGTTACATTTTATACTTACAACAGTAGATAAGTAACTCATTTGAGATAAGTAAGTTTGGTTTATGATTAATTATAATTCACTTTTTCACTTAAACGTAATTACTTCATCTTAATAAGTAAAAATCAATATAAGTTACTTAAGGCATAAGTAACTTGTGATCCAGATGCCCCTTTAGACACAGTTTTGGCTCAACCTAGCCCCCGACCCGACCCAACCCATCCCATCCCAGCCCCCACCTCGACCCAAACCCTAACCCGACTCAACCCCAACTCAACCCAGTGCCCAACCCGACCTAACCCAACCCATCAAACATAATAACTCAAAAAATCTATGTATATATAATTTTCTTAAAAAAAAAAAAAAAAAAAAAAACATTAATCACATTCACATACCTTAGTGGTGGCCGAATGGGCTGAGCTTGAGACGAGTCGAGATTGAGCGCGGGTTGAGAGAAATCGCCGAGTGGGCTGATTCAAATTAGGTCGGATCAGGGAGAGCCGGAGAGGAGATCCAGGAGAATGAGAGTGAGAGAGAGAGAGAGAGAGAGAGAGGGGGGGGCAAAGTGCTCCTCGGGTGGGCGGAGATAGCGATGGCGGGCTACAAGCTGCGGCGGGCTGGGTAGGGTAAGGGAAAGAGAGGAATGGGGAGTCGGGTAGGGTCGGGTAGGGTTTGTAATCTAGCTCAACTCGTGTACAGCCCTAGTTCTTATGGTGTGGCCCTTGGGATAAGAATACCATTTGATCATTATTTTCTCTTTTTTTTCTTCTTCTTATTTTTTCACAGGAGGGGACCACGGTACCACACTCTCCGGGAGACCATGACAATCTCCCGTGAAGGTTAGTACACTCTATGGGCCCAAAATGAAGTTTTTTTTCGAAATTCTCTAACAACCATCTCCAGCGTAAAAGCAATGGCAGTCAAAGGTAGGTCCTTTTATATGTTGTGTTTGTTTTTGTTAGTCGACATGAATAGTGAGACTTTGTGAAAAGGAAGAGAGTGTGGTGGTTCCATTTGTATTTTTTGTTGTTAGGTATGAATGGTGAGAGTTTGTGGAATGGAAAAAGTATAGAAGAATGTTGTAATGGGCGAATTTTTATAATGGAAGAATATTTTAATTGATGAATTTTTATAATGGAAGAATGTTGTGATGGATGAATGTGATGAATGTTGGAATGAATAAATGTTGTAATGGGTGATTGGTGTAATGGATTAGTTTTTTTAATGGAAGAATGTTACAATAAAATAATCTTATAATGGATGAATGTTATATGGTAGATCGTCGATATTCATTGTGGATCACTGATGTCCACTGTGGATCGTCGATTGCCAATATTCACTATAGATCACTGATCCCACGCAAACGACCATAACTCCCCGTTACATGTCCGAGTTAGGTGATCTTATACTCATTGAAAAGATAATTTAATGAACTTTCGAATGACTTTGAAATCATCTCATTTGGACACCATTTGATTACTTAAAAGTGAGCCCAAAGTTCATCATTTATTGGGACCATAAATATTCACTATGAGTCATCGATCTCATGAAAATGGTCATAATTCCCTCCTTACATATTCAATTTTAGTGATTTTATGCTCGTTGGAAAGATAATTTGATGAAATTTCAAATACATTTAGAATCATCTCGGTTAGATACCATTTGATTGCCCAAAAGTAGGCCTACAATTCATCATTTATTGTGGATCACAAATTTCACTACGAGTCGTTGATTTAACGGAAATAATCATAATTCCTTCGATACATCTTTAAGTAATATTATTCTAAATCTAATTTAAAGTTTATCAAATTATCTTTTCAACGAGTATAGATCACCCAATTCAGATATGTAACGAGGGAGTTATGGTCATTTTCGTGGGATCAATGACCCATAGTGAATATTTGCGATTCACAGTGAATAATGAATTTTGAGCCAACTTTTAAGCAACCAAATAATGTCCCAATGAAATGATTCTAAATCCATTTGAAATTTCGCCAAATTACTTTTCTAATAAACATAAGATCACCAAAATTGGACGTGTAATAAGAGAGTTATGGGCGTTTTCGTTTTCATGGGATTGATGACCTACAATGAACATTTACGGTTTTCTAGTGAATGATGAACTTTGGGCTCACTTTTGAACAATTAAATGATATCCAAATGAAATGATTTCAAAGCCATTTGAATTTTCATCAAATTATCTTTCTAACAAGTACAATGAGGGAGTTATGGTCATTTTCATGGGATCGATTATCTATAATGAATATCCGTGATGCATAATGAAAATATTGACGATCCATAGTGAATATCGGCGATCCACAGTGAAAATATCTGTGATCCATAGTGAATATCAACGATCTACAGTAAATATTGATGATCCACCATACAACATCCATCCATTATAATATTCTTCCATTTCAACATTCTTTCCTTATAACTTTATTCCATTTCGACACTCATCAATTACAACATTCATCCATTATAAGAGGCATCAATTATAACATTCTTTAATTTCAAAATTCATTTATTACAAATTTCATCCCGTTCACAGACTCCCAACAAAAAAAAAATTATAAAGGGAACCACTACACCCTCTAACAGTGGCTCACACCCTCCCTCCTTTCATAAACTCCCACCATTTATACCCAACACATTAAAAAACCAAAAAACAATAATAAAGGAAACTATGGAAAAACGAAGGAAGGAAACTAGAAAACATAATCATCTATTTTACAAACCTCCTCTCTTCCCCCATCTCTTCTGCCCTCCTTCGATCCCACAACTATTGGCCCTTCTCCGTTAGAACAAATCAATGGCATCGGAGAAGAAGCTCTCAAACCCGATGAGGGAGATAAAGGTCCAGAAGTTGGTTCTCAACATCTCCATCGATGAAAGCGGAGATCGTCTCACCCGAGCCGCTAAGGTTTTGGAATAGCTGAGTAGACAAACACCAGTGTTCTCTAAGGTGAGATACACTATTCGATCTTTTGGGATAAGGCGTAATGAAAAGATTGCTTGTTATGTCACTATTAGATGGGACAAAGTTGTAAGACCCATACCCTAGACCGTACCGTTCCGTAGGCTTCCGCGGTTCTCCCGGTCGAATTTTGGCAACCCTCGACTTGTATTCGACGATTGCGCGCGATCCTAAATCGAGTTATGTATACCAGAATCGGCTTGACCAGAAACTTATACCTTAGTGACCGCACCATCGCCGCGGTTCCAACGTCGAGACTCACGCACCGATCCGATACCCGGGCCAGGAGATATGGGCCTGCATTCATTCCAAAGAAACGCGCCGCGTTGCGAATTCCAAGAGAATCTCTACGACTCGTCACATCAATCAATCAAGTACATATCATTTCACAAGTCAAGTACATCACCCATGCCCCATGCCACTTCACCCCTCACAAGTCAACCCTCTCTCTCCCCACCCATTCCTCTTTTACCCAAAGTTCAAACAAACCCATACGTCACCATCCCTCTCTCTCCTTACAACCCTCTCTCTCATTTCTCTACCCATTCTTCATTTTCAAGCACCCAACGTCCTTGGATCTCCATGAGAGAGGCTAGTGTGGCCCACTTTCTACTACCCAATCCCACTGTCCATGATCCATCTCAACCGTTGAAATTCATTCATTGGAGCTTTAGCATGCATTGGCGGAAGAAGGAAGTGGAGATCTAATGGTGGCTGTATTTTATGATTTGATTGTGATATTTTGATGATTCGAGGGCCCATCATAATTTATGTATTGTATTGAGGGGCCCATAGTGGCGGGCCCCCTCCTCCATCCATCTCTCTCTCTCTCTCTACATATATATATATATATATATATATATATCTCCCCCGTGATTGGTGTGGCCCACTTGATCCACGCTGATGTGGACCCCACCTTAATGCACGACACATTCAACCTGTCCATCCATGGGCTAGGCACGCTGTCCAGGCCGTCCAGGGCCTGGACTGGACGCTGGCACGTTTATGACAAAAAAAATAATAAATAATAAATAAATAAAATATGTATACAACAAATACTTGATATACGATATAATATATTATATATACATGTGATGCTGTTGTATACATAGCAGCATAATCTGTGGGTCCCACCAACTAAACTGCTGGTACGTGGGAGGTCAACAAGTCTAGCGGACCAACCACGGTGTATGTGACGATCACACCATCCAGATGTCTGGACGGTGGACCACACCATGATGTATGGGTCAAATCCCCTACCATCCATCTCTCTTTGAACATGGACCCACCCCACACGTGTGGGGGTGGGGTCCACCCTTATATATGTATTATATATCCAGTCGTCCATCTGTTCTGGACGGGCGGGACCCCCCTTGCAATATGATTTGTATCCACACCGTCCATTCATTTGACGAGCTCATCTTAGGCTTATGGGCCACGTACGCGGACCCGACGGCATGATGTATTGCATATCCACTGCCGTCCATCGATTTTGCTGGCGGGGGGCCCTGCCCTGATATATGTGTTTATCTTTGTCGTTCATCCAGCAGCAGATGGCTGCTGGATTAACGTCAACAATCCTGTGGGGCCACGCCATGGTGTATTTGTATCCACGCCGTCCAAATGGTGCTGGATGGTGCTAAACAATGTTTGGGCGGTGCTGTCCAATGTTTGGATGGTGCTGATGCGCCTGGACAATGTTTGGATGGTGCTGATTTACATGGAAAATGTTTGGTTGGTGCCAATTTACCTGGGCAATGTTTGGACCGTGTTGATCATCATTAGTGGGCCATGTGCCCCGTGGACTGATAGTGTACAGTGATACACATATTACACCTACAACTATTGAAATGATTTTTGGTGCGGCCCATGTGATGAGGCCCACCTTGATGTATTTGTGGCCATCCATGAGGCCCGCCTTGATGTTTTTATGGCCCACCTTGATATATTTGTGACCTACCCCTGAGGCCCGTTGGTATGGCCCATTGATGCGGCCCACTTGATGTATACGAGGCCTATTGGTGCGGCCCATTGATGGGGCCCATCTGCTTGAATTTAAGGCCCATTGTGATGTATTCGCAGCCTATGGGTAAGACCCATTATAATATGTATTAGGCCTATAATGCATGACCCATTTGATGTATTCGAGACCTAGATACGTGGCCATTTGATGCATATGAGACCCATGTGTAGGGCCCGTATGTCATGTATTTGAGGCCTATGTGTAGGGCCCACCTGTTGTATATATGTGGCCCTTGAGTAAGGCACATTGTGTTGTATATTAGGCCTTTGTGTGAGGTCGTGGGCCCATTATATGTTTGGCTCTATGTGGGCCACTGCTTGGGAGCGATGTTGGTTAAATGTCCACATTGATGGGCAATGATGGTTTAATGTCCACATTGTGACCTTCCCTTAGGCCTTGTTAGGCCCATTCTCATCGATGTCGATTGTTGAGACTGTTTATCGAGGCCGACTATCGATAAGCTCATTCTCATTTATGTCGATTGTCGAGACTGTTTGTTATGGTTGATTGCCAATTAGCGATCGAGGCCGATTCCAATTGTCGAGGCCGAGTATCAAGGCCGATTCCGATTGTCGAGACTGATTGATTGTCGAGGCCAATTGTATAGGCCAATTCCGATTGTCCAGGCCAAGTATTGAGGTCGATTCCTATTGTTGGCCGATTTCGATTGCCAAGGCCGATTGTCGAGACCTATATGATGTATATGCGATCCGTAGTTGAGGCACATTGTGATGTTTATTTGACTTGTGTGATGTATACGCGACTCGTGTTTAAGGCCCAATGTGATGTATATGAGGCCTATGTGATGAGGCCCATTATGGTGCATTTAAGGGCCAAGTGATGGAGCCCATTGTGATGTATTTAGGCCCCTATGTGAAAGGCCCATCGTAATGTGTATTAAGCTCTTGAGTGAGGCCCATGATGTTATATATTTGGCCCTTGTGTGAGGTCATGAGTCCACTATATGTTAGGCTCAATGTGGGTCATTCCTTGGGGGCAATGTTCGTTAAATGTCCACATTGTTGAGATCGATTATCGATGCTAGTTGTTGATATCGATTATGAGTATGTGACAACATAGCATCATGATACATGCCCATACGCATCATCTGCATATTTGTTATGAGATGTGGTTGACCATTACATATGTCATTGGGCAGGTCGTTATGAGACTCCCTGATAGGCGGAGGTTATCCCACATGAGTACACGGTACGCGTAAGATTAATGCATGACTGGATTGTATGACTTATGCATCTTGCATTGTGATTACTGTACGCTCTAGCGACATCAGGGCCGTAGCATCCACAGGCACATCGTGGATGGCCAGATGAGACACCGGAAATCTGTTATTAGCATCGAACTGCCATAGGTGAAAATTCCTAAACTTCCGAGGCCAGAAGACGCCCCAACGTCGAGACCAAGTGGATACATGAACGCCCGAGTGCCGAATACTAGGAGGCCACGTCTCCCACTATGTCGTGGTCGGTTGGGAGGGGGTGTGGCCTTACCCGCCCGAGCGTAGGGGGCATAGCTAGGCTTAGTTTGACCAGCTCGTGAATGGGTCCGCTATTAACGGTCGGGTAGATATTGGTTGACTACTGGTCAGGCGAATAGTGAGGTCTCTTCCACTTACATGGTCGCGCGTCAGTGGGCAGCGATTTACACATAGAGTGTATTAGACCCTGGTGATGATCTGTTGAGGGTCAAATATTGCATATCAGACCCCATTTATTGTCTGGATTTGCGAACTTATACTGTTTAATGGACCTATTTAATCGTGTTTGTGATGCAGGATGTATTTAGGAGCTTGAACTGAAAATGGGTATTAGAAGCATGGTTTTAGCGCTCATGATTCACCAAGGTAAGGAACGGACTCCATGGGACCAAAATCAACAGATTTACAAGCCAGGGATCTGGGAAGATCAAGCTGTTCATGTTAAAGAGGCCTGAAATTGGTCCAGAATGCAAGATCATGGGGTTCCCGCTATCGGATTGACACGAAACTTCATACATGGACTAAAGACCATAAATTAACCGTACACATAAAATTTCAGCCGATGGATCTGTGTGAAAATGGCCGAACGGACAGAACAGCCCATAAAACTCTGATTTGGGGCCCACCTGATTGCTGGATATACTTCAACTTTGGTCTCAACTCCTTATTCTGGGTAACAAATCGGATGGACAGAGCGGATTTCTCACAAACATCACGGTGGACCCCGCATGTACAACGCGTGTACATGGGGTACACGTGATCGCGCCGCACCGGACGGTCAAGCCGGTCAACACGGGCGCTGACCCGCGCCATCTCCCACCCGGAGACAGCGGTCGAACAGCGTCCGTCCGTTTTTGAGTAGTGGGCCCCATCCATTGCCCATACGGACAATCCAAACCGTTCATCAGGCTTAAAGGGGCCCACTGATCACAGCCTAAGTGGAGAAATTTTAAAAGACAGTATAGATTGCTTTTCAACTGTCCAAATGCAAGACGGACGGTGGCTCAGGAAATCACGTGGACCACACTAAATCTGAGAAAAAAATACCCATTTTCGGGTGGTTTTTCGAGCTAGATGCAGTGAACGGCTTGGATTCTCCAAAATACATCGAAGTGGACCCCACCAGCAACCTCAGCGCAAGAGCGGAAGCTCTGTTTATGCGTTCGCAAAACCCGACCGCTGTGGGCCCCACTGCATTCATAATCACCGTCGGATCAACAATCCGATCCGTCCAGAAGGTATATAGGAAGGTCATGATCCCAACCAAGGAGCTAAAACTGAGCAAGTGACAGTCCGCCATCCCGAAAACTCAGACAAACGTAATGCAGTTGCGTTCCTGCGCAAATACAAACAGCAGCTTTCGCACCAACTCCAGTTGTGCACCGACCACTCCATCATCCGCACAGCTATAAAGGAAGAAAGGAAAAGGAGAGAAATATATATATATATATATATATTCGGCTGGAGGCTAGACGTGAGGAGAGAGAGAGACAGAGAGAAAACGAGAGTTTTTTTTTTTTTAGCTGTTTTATTTATTTTATTTTGAGAGCCCCTGCAAATCATGGTTGGCTAACCTCTTAGCTAGGGCTAAGAGGTGAAGCTTGTAGTGAGATGGGGGATTTTATTCCCTGCCTCTGATTTGATTTTAATTCATGAACTGAATTTGATTTTTGTTTCATTAAGGGAATATTTTTAGTTTTCAATAGTTTGTTGTGACTGAAATTACAATAGATCTGCGGTGGCTTTGAGTATTTCTTTCATTTTTATGTGTCTGACGTCAGGAAGCCCTGTTGTTCACCATCGTCTCCTGGGCATGGTTGGATGTCGGTACCCTTCCTAACCTTCATGATATGATTGATTGGTTGCTAATTAGTTTAATTTTGTTGTTTGCTTTGTCTCCTGGGCATGGTTTTGTGATGGAATCCATTCTAATTCATATACCCTTCATCTCTTGAAAACTATATCAATGGCAGTTCAGTTGATTTTTATGAATCAAGAGTAGTTCTCCCTGATCATTACAAGTGGATCCTCTGAATCCCTAGTTTCCTACCTTTAAAATTCATTAGTTTTATATTAATATTTTTACCATTATTCCTTCATATTTATTTGATTTAGATTGCATCTTATTCTAGTTCTAGTTCTGGTTAGTTTCAGATTGCGTACAGGTTTCAGTCCTTGTGGATTCGACCTCGGTCTTACCGAGTTTATTACTACATCACAACCCTATACTTGGGGAGTGAACATGATCCCAGAGATGAACAGTACTGATATGTGGACTTATTGAGCAGGAGTTGCATACTCATTCATTCATTCATTCACTATCCACTCGAGCTGGTGGTGCGCAATTATTTGTTACGTATACCTTCGCAATGGCCGGAATTTCAGTTGGGGCACGCGACTAACCTGAGATCAGGAGTTTACCACATTGAGTCTATCTATCCAAATTAGGTATGAGACTGGTTTGGATAGAAGTCCCTTGTGATGGACCCCACAGCTTGCGATATTACGTACTATCATCCCGACTTCACACTCCAGCATTGTCATTCCATTCGCACCGCATATTACATTACATCTGCGGCATATAGCATTTTGGATTACTGCGTTTCTGCATTTATATGGTCTAGGTACGGTTGGCGCTATACGTGAACTCATCAGGAATTGTATATTGCATTACATCATTGGCATCTGATATTTGGTTCTTTATGACTCTTCATTTGCATAGCTGATCTGTATTGCGTACTCTGATATTGTTTGACTCATAGAATTGTCAGTATTTCTGCTTACTCTGATATCGTATGATTCATGATCTTACCAGTATTTTTGATATTATATGATTATGTCATTATATTGAATACTTGGTACTTACCTTGTGCACACACTTACTGTCACGCCCCAAACCTAGAAATCGGATTCACAGGAATCCAAATCGCCGAATTCGGTGCCGACAGCCTCCGTAGTACCCCATTCTTGGCTCCTAGCGTCCATACGCCAGATTCCAATCCTGGGATCCTACAAGGAGGATTTTTTTTGTACATTTAACTCGCAATAAGCATAACCACAAGATTACCCATTCACAAAGGCAACATCATCATCACATATCCACTAATATAATCATTTGAGTACAATGCTGAAAGGGAAATACATAAATAAAAAATCGAACTCCAGAAAACCGCTGTACGCTCCAAGCTCAACAATGCTGCAACCTAACATCACCTGCACGCATCTATCGTGGATAAGCTTATAGAAAGCTTAGAGGGTGGTGTAAGTGTGTGCACAAGGTAAGTGCCAAGTAAGCAATATCAGAGTAATCAGAGTAAGCGGGAATACTAGCAAGCCCATAAATCATACAATATCAGAAATAAGCAGAATTACTAACAAGATCATGAATTACTAGAGTAAGCAGAAATACTGACAAGAGCAGGAATTATCAGAGTAAACAAAAATACTGACAAGATCATAAATTATACGATAACAGAGTAAGCGGAAATACGAGCAAGTCCATGAGTCAATCAATATCAGAATACGCAATGTAGGACAGCTACGCAAATGAGGAGTCATAAATAATCAAATATCGGATGCCAAAAATATAATACAATATTCAATTCGGAAGAGCTAACGAATACCATCACTCTCATCTAAGTCACAGGAATGCAGAAACATAGCAACCCGAAATGCCATATGCTGAGGGTGTAATGCAATATGCAATACGTGGTGCCAATGGAATGACCATGCTGGAGTGTGAAGTCGGGATGATAGTACGTAGTATCGCAGGCTACGGGATCCACCACAAGGGACTTCTATCCAAACTAGTCCCATACCTAAATTTGGATAGTCAGACTCAATGTGGTAAACTCCTGATCTCAGGTTAGTCGCGCGCCCCAACCGAAATCCTTGCCATAACGAAGGCACACAACAATTAGTTGCGCACCACCAGCCCGAGTGGATAGTGAATGAATGAATGAATGAACATGCAACTCCTACTCAATAAGTCCACATATCAATACAGTTCATCTCTGGGATCATCACCGGGGTTTAGTACACTCCAAATGGCACTGTCTCTCTCCAAGCAGCACAGTCCAAGTGAGCGTAAGAAACCTCACTATCCGCCTGGCCAATAGTCAGCCAATACCTATCCGGCACGTCGATAGCGAACCCATTTCGAGCCGGTCAAACTCAGCCTAGTAATGCCCCCTGCTCTCAGGCGAGTAAGGCCACCACTCCTTTCCAACCGACCACGACACAGTGGGAGACGCGGCCTCCTGATATTCGGCCCTCGTGCGCTCATATATCCACTCGGTCTCGACGTTGGAGTCATCTCCTGGCCACGGAGGTTTAGAGATTTTCACCCACGGGACATCTATGGCACCGTATGCTAGAACCAAATATTTTCGGTGTCCCGTCTGGCCATCCACGATATGCCTGTGGAGGCTACGACCCTGATGTCGCTAGGGCGTACAGTAATCATAATGCAAGATGCATGAATCATACAATCCAGTCATGCATCATTCCTGCGCATACCATGCACTCATGTGAGATGACCTCCGCCTATCAGGGAGTCTCATAACAACACGCTCAATGACATATGCAATGATCAACCACATCTCATAACAAACATGCAGATGATGCGTATGGGCATGTATCATGATGCTATGCTATCACCTACTCATAATCGGTATCAATAACCGGCATCAACAATCTGCCTCGACAATGTGGACATTTAACCAACATTGCCCCCAAGGAATGACCCATATAGAGCCTATCATACAGTGGACTCATGGCCTCACATTAGGGCCAAATATACAACACGATGGGCCTTACTCAAGGGCCACATATACACAACAGGTGGACCCTGCTCTTGGGCCTAATACATATCACAATGGGCCTTGCCCATAGGCCACGAATACATCATAATGAGCCTTAACTACGGGTCGCATGTACATCATATAGGTCACGACAATCTGCCTTGACAAATCAGAATTGGCCTCGATAATCAGAATCAGAATTAACAATCGGTATCGACATCGATAATCGGCCTTGACAATCGAAATCGGCAAATCGGCCAAGACGATCGGAATTGGCAAATTGGTCACGACAATCGAAAATCGCCAATCGGTCATGATAATCAACCTCGATCGTAAATCGGCAATCGTCCACAACAATCAGTATCGGTCAATAATCGGAATCGACAAATCGGTCACGATGATCGGCCTCGATCGGTAAGAATGGGCCTAACACGGCTTTAAGGGAAGGTCACAATGAAGACATCTAACCATCATTGCTCCCAAGGAGTGGCCCACATAAGGAACTCATACGCAACGTAACAGCCACACATACATCACGTCGGGTCTTGCCCATGGACCTCAAATACATCACAATGAGCCACAACCCATGGGCCTCGAATACAAAATAGGTGGCCCCTATACATGGGTCTCGTATGCATCAAATGGGCCACGCATCATGGGCCTAATACATATCACAATGGGCTTACATCACAATGGGCTTTACTCATAGGCCACGAATACATCATAATGGGCCTCATAGTTAGGCAGCACCAATGGGCCTCAAGTGGGTCACATCAATGGGCCGTACAGATATATATCAAGGTGGGCCTCAGGGGTGGGCCACAAAGATATCAAGGTGGGCCATAAAAACATCATATTGGACCTTGACAAAGGCCACAGATACATAACAGGTGGGTCCTGCTCATGGGCCCTCAAATACACCACATAAATGGCCATAAATATACCAAAGTGGACCTTATCATATGGGTTGTGCCAAGAATCATTCAAGAGTTGTAGGTGTAACATGTGTATCACTACACACATAGGCCACGTATGGTGATCAGCACTGCCCAAACATTGTGGACGGTGTGGATATGGAACATACATCAAAGTGGGGGTCCACAACACCGTCCAAACATGATCCAGCACTGTCCAACAATATCTAGACGGTGTGGATTAAACTATACATCATGGTGTAGCCACGTCAAAATGGATGGGCAGTGGATATACAAAACAAACATAGAGGTGGGCCCCACCTCCACACTCATTGTTGAAAACTCATCAACTATACAGCTGAGTGCGGTATACGAACCAACCTATTCACAACAGGTGGGTCCCACGTGGATGTGGCCCACAAATATAATATTATAATATGTATTATTCTATATAACATTATATAGAAATGCATCAAACGTCCATCGTCCAAAGATGGATGGACGGCCTGAACGTAGAATACATACTTGCAAGGTGGGCTCCACACGAATGGACGGTCTCGATCATCAAACCCCTACTGGAGTGAGGGTTGCTGGTCCATTGTTCAGGCGATGGACAGTATGGATATAACACACATCATGATAGACCCCTCCTACTGCCATATGGATGGCCAGACATACATTAAGGTGAGTTTACGTCTCACATCACGGTGGAGTCCACGCGTGTGTGGATCCCACTCTACTGGGCAGAAGGATTAAAACATATATAGATTATAATACATATAATATAATACTATATATTGTATATAATATATATTACATATAATACATGCTAGCGCTGTTGTGTCTGCCTGACGACTGGATGCAATGCATACTCTGTGTGGACCCACCGTCCTTCATTCCGACGGTGAGGGTGCCACACGTACACGTCAAGTTGGGCCCACACCATCTGAATGGTCCGGATCTCACACATACTATCGTGTGGGCCCCATGTGGTAGCTGCCAAAATAAACGGACGGCATGGAGAAATATACACATCAAGTGGAGTCCCACACGTGGGGTGGGTCCTACCGAACTTGCTGACATCCGTCAGCCAACAGATGGACTGCGTGGATATTAAATAAATGCACAGGTGGGTCCCACCGTCTGAGAATAAGGCCCATACATCACCTGAACTCCACGTACACCATCAGAGTGGACGGTGTAGATTCATACCTCCATGTGGGGTCCATAGAATTTGCTAGTGTCATTACACCGCTGATGCTGATGGGAGGTGGGGTCCACATAAATGGACGGTCTGGGTGATCAGACCCAGATGATGTCACTACACCAGCTAGCACAGCTGGTACACTGTACGCCAGCCAATCTACTTCATACAAGTGGGTCCCACGTGGGGCCCACATAAAGTTTATCTGCCATCCAAGCCCTTGATAAGATCACACGGACCTGAATCAGGGTAAAGAAAAAAAACAAATTTCATAATGAGCTAAAACTTCTCGGACCCAGAAACACTGTTTCCTGCGACGTGGCCCACCTGAGATCTGAATACGGATGATTTTAGGGGTGGCCCACCGTCAGAAGGAGGGCCACCCAATGCACGGTGTGGATATAAATCACGCCTCACGGTGGGGCCTACAAATGGGACCCTTGGTCACTACCCATTCAGCGTCCACGGCTGGCGTCCTTGGGCTGTCAGCGGTAGCAGCATCTGCTGGTTGCTGTGGTTATTTTTTTTTTTTTTTTTTATTTTTTTGTTCTGAGGATTTTGAAAGGTGGGGCCCACATCAGGAAAATCCACGCCGACTATTGGTCTCCCTGTCTCGCAACAGACCTAACAAGTCCAAGATGCAATATTTTCGGTGTATAAAAACATCACAGCGGGCCTTGACAGTCAAAATCGACCAAAACCACTGTTTCCTACATTGTGGCCCACCAGAGATTCGAATTACCTCATTTTTTTGTTCAACGTCTAAAATCATCTGGGAAATGGAATAGACGGTGTGGATTAAATTAATACATCAAAATGGGGCCTATATAAGAGGTCCACCCCAAAAACATAATTATATGTACATCTTTTGTACACCCGCTGGCAGTTCACTTTTCACGTCTCAGCAACGTCCAGCGTCCCTGGATGCTGGACGGTTTCCATACAACGCATGGATAAGGTGGGTCCCACATGTGGGGACTATGGCTAATGGGTCCCACGTGGACGTGGCCCACTTGATTTGGACCATCTTGATATTTATGTTTTCCCATCTCCCTAAGATAGGGCCCAAATAATTTCTACGGTTGGATAAGACATACATCAAGTGGGGGGCCACACCGCCACATCGTCACACACAATAAAAGTGGAAGAGAGAGAGAAAGCGAGAGAGAAGAATAGAGGCACCCACCTTTGATCTCCTCCTCCTTCCACATATGCAATCTAGAGCTCCAAGGGGACAACTTTGACGGTTGGGATGATGATCCAAGGGTTGGATTGGGTGGTAGGATGGTGGGCCACACTTGGCTCCTCTCATGGAGAACTTAGACGTTTCCTCTCCTTTAGAGTTGCTTGGGAGAGTGAGAAATGAGAGAGAGAGAGAGAGAGGAGTGGTGATGGAGTGGAAAGGATGGGTTCTTTTGACTTTTGTAAGAAAAGAATGGGCTAAGCATGTGTTGCATTGACTTTGTGTAAGGAGAGGTAAGGGTGAGTGATGGCTTGTGATGGGATGTACTTGACTCATGATTGACGTGATTGATGGGACATATCGTAGAGATTCTATCAGAATTCACAAAGCGCGGCGTTTTCCTCGAATTGAACGCGGGCCCACATCTCCTGGCCCGGGCATCGCCTCACTGCGCGAGATGCGGCGCCGAAACCGCAGCGACGGCGCGGTCGCCAAGGTATAGGTTTCGGGTCGAGCCGACTTTGGCATGCAAGTCTCGTCTTAGGATCGTGCGCAAAGTTGGCTTTAGGTCGAGGATTGCCGAAATTCGACCTGAAGGATCGCGGAAGCCTTCGGAACAGTACGGACTAGGTTACAGGTCTTACACTTACAACACCATTTAAGCTTTCTATAAGCTTATGCACGATAGATGGGTGCAGGTAATGTTATGTTGCAACAACGTGGAGTTTGGAGCATGTAGCTGACTTCTAGAGTTTTGATTTTGACATATGTATTTCCCTTTCAGCATTGTATTCAAATGTTTATATTAATGGATATGTGATGATAATGTTGCCTTTGTGATTTAAGTAAACTTGTGGTTATGCTTCTTACGAGATAAATGTACGTTGGAAAATCCTCCTTGTAGTATCTCAGGATCGGAACTTGGCATATGGGTGCCGAGAGCCAAGAATGGGGCACTACAGAGGCTGTCGGTACCGGATTCGGCAATCGAGATTCCTGTGAATCCGATTTTCGAGTTTAGGGCGTGACAAAAGCTATGTAACTTTTGGAGAGCGGATTGAAAGTGAAAGAATATGAGCTGTTGAGAAGGAACTTTAGTGACACTAGATTCTTCGGTTTTAGTATTCAGGAGCACATTGATCTTGGAATTAAGTATGATCCATCAACAGGCATTTACGACAAGGACTTCTATGTGGTATTGGAACGACCAGGGTACCGCGTGGACCGTCGCAGGAGGTGAAAGTCTCGTGTTGGGATCCAACATCGAATGATCAAGGAGGATGC
Source organism: Magnolia changhungtana (assembly GCA_030180095.1). Taxonomy (NCBI): domain Eukaryota; kingdom Viridiplantae; phylum Streptophyta; class Magnoliopsida; order Magnoliales; family Magnoliaceae; genus Magnolia; species Magnolia changhungtana. The sequence continues at coordinate 449,025 of JASAUF010000564.1, read as the reverse complement.
CATGAAATGGTTCCAGGTCAAATACGAGGGTGTTATCCTTCACAAGTTGCAAAACATAGGTTCCTAGAAATTGGCCTATTTATTTTGAATTTTGCAAGTTATGCATACATATGATGCCGACAAGGAGATGGAACTCTTGCCTTCTCTTTTTTTCTCTTTTGTGTGTTCTTTGCGGGGATTTAGATCAGGTCCATTTTTTTATTTTTTTTTGCAGTTGCACAGTTGGAATTAGTTCTATTTTACTAGATGATTTTGTTTGTGTTGACATTATTCCTTTGAAATAGTTCAGATTGTGGGCCCAAAAAAAAAAAAGAAAAAAAAAACGGAAAATAAACGTTCAAATGAGCCTCGTGCGGCAAGGCCCCACATTTTGAACCCATCTATATCTTATGTGAGCCTACTGAATTGCCGTGAAGTAAATCCAACTCATCCACATATAAGAGATTTTAATTTCACGTCTTTACCCACGTTTGAAGGAAAAACCAGCACAGTGGACCACAAACGGCTGAAACATTTCACAAGTAACGCACAATATTAATACAGTCGTGGGCCGCAAAGAGCTTCAAATAGAAAACTAGAAAATTCTTTCTTAGATTCACGGTTGTCCGATTAAAATTAACGATCAAATTAACCAAGTAATGGGCCAAATCCTTGTTTTTTGTGAGGCTCGCGCCCCCTTTTCAAAAAAAACATTTCTCCTTTCAAAACCACTACCCTCCATACTTGGGGCAGCTGTGACAAATGAGTATTGAGAAACAAAAAAAAAAAAAAAAGTGCTATTAAGTCTAAAAAATTTATTTTAATTTAATTAAATTTTTTTTTTTTAAAGCTAAAGCCAACAAAACCACGAGGCTATTTGGCACTAAAAACCAAAGCTTCTTATCAGGTAGGTTGTGGTGTTTCCGGTTAGCTCGCAGCAGCTGCTCCCTCCAGGCGGCTTCAGTTGATGCCACATCCACTGAAGTCAGCGGATCCTAGACTGCGGAGCCCGATATATATATATATATATATATATATATATATATATATATATATATATCTGGGTTTTCTCTAAAAATAGCCAAAGATATCTGAAAAAATCATTCAGATTTCTGAGTAGGATTTCCTGTCATTTTCTTACCAAAAGATTTCTGGGTTTTCTCTAGAAATGGCCAAAGATATTTGGCATTGGTTTGCAGGAGATGGTATTCAATCCAGCCCAAATCCCCATTGGGCCCAATTCTCTTATTACAATACCCAAATGGATTAGCAGGGCCCGCTTGTTCTTTCTCTGGCTGAGCTAAAGAGAAGAACTTCACAGCTTCAGCTTCCAATCTCTCCATGAAATCCATTGGAACACCATGGTTGGTGACCTTGAAGAACCCAAGCTCTTCATAGGCCTTGACAAGATGGGTTTTTGAGTTTGGTTTTGAGAGGTCTTTGGTAGGAAGGCCAGAAAAGAAGGTGGGCTTGTGCTTTTGGATCAGGGAAATCTGGTCTATTGTAACCAGAGCTACCAGTTTCCCTCGTGAAAATTCCGTTTTGACTTAAGCTATTGGTTATTTATTTCAGCATCCGACGGCCAGCATTATGCCAATGCTCGACCTTAGGGAAGCCTACGGCAAGGTCAACCGTGTAGTACCTTTTATATATATATATATATATATATATATATATATATATATATATATATATATATATATATATATATATATATATATATATATATATGCCTTACATCAACACCGTCCCTTCCTTTTTTATATTTGAAATGTATATCACGGTGGTCCCCATATATATATATATATATGCCTTACATCAACACCGTCCCTTCCTTTTTTATATATGAAATGTATATCACGGTGGTCCCCTAGTCACTAACCGGATCCACCCAAGCAACCTCGGTTTAACTAGGCAGATGCTACTTGGGGGCCATCATAATGTTCACCAGAAATTCACTCTGCCAATGAGTTTGAAGCCCACAACCGTGTAAAAGTACAGCGGATCCAAAACTCATGTTAGTAACAAGACAGGAAAAAGGTGAGAATTTAAATAAACCCTAATGTAAATAGCCTAACGAACTTTTTTAATAACATATAAAGCTCACGATGAGCGTTATGAAGGTTTCAACAGTAAGCATTTACATTCTCACTTTTTTCTGCCGTGAGGCCTGCCTCAGTTCTTATATCATGTCCTTTATGGGCTTCGGAATGGATGGAATAAATTTCTAAAGCACATCTCTATAGGCCCCACGTAGTTTCGGCTCATGAACTCGGTGGGAAGAGCGAGCACAATTGGCATATGCGTTGAATATCCACCCTGTTCATCTAGTTGTACAGTTTATTATAAGCCCCGAGCAAAAGTGCTGTAGGAGATAAAAATTTTAGGCAAACCATAGCACACGAAACAATAGTTAATAGCTATTGAAAACTTTCCATGTGCTAAAAAAGTTTTAGATCAAGTTGATATTTATTTTTTCTTTTTCATTTAAGATCTCTGCGACTTCATTGATAGGCTGGGTGGTTAATAAACTTTACTGCGGATGCCAAGAAGCTTTTAATGATGGAATTTCATTGACCATTGTTTCCTACGGTGTGGTCTACCTGAAAAGTTTATTGGTTTTATTTTTGAAACAATGTCCTAAAATAAAAATAGATATACAATGCATACATCGCGATCGGCCGTAGTCAGGTATCAGCTATCGCCCACATAGCTGGTTTGAGAGTCTCACCCGCGTCCCTTGTAAATAGCACCTCATAAATTGGGAGACAAAAACGCCACTATGGTTGACTGCCAATTTTTAAATGGCGGTGATTGTACACGTCACACATCCAATATTGGCTTTTGGATGCAGGAGGCACAGAAACCAAATTGAGTAATTCTAACCATACTATAAGTTGCTAGAAAACGGACGGTTGAGAATAAATTAGTTAAGAGTAAGTACGTTGTCGGTTATAACACGGTCGAAATCGTCGAATTGAGATGATTTCCAGGATATCTGCTCCCCACATTGGGCCCGCGACTTGGAGAGTCCTGGGACGTGGATTTCCTGCGAAAGGCTTTTGCAGGAAGCTCCTGCCTATGTGGGGCCTACCATGATGTTTTTGATAAATCCACTACGTCCATCCGTCTTGCGAGCTCATTTTAGGACCAAAGCCAAAAATGAGCCGGACAAAAAATAATGTTGGTCCACTCATCAAGCATATTAACATGCCTAAGAAAAATACAGGGTTAGAAAAAGAAATCCACTAAAGGCCCATTTGGATACTACTAAATAAGTGACTTTTTCTACTTACAACAGTACATAAGTAACTTATCTAAGATAAGTTTGATTTATTATCAATTATAGTAATTTCAGTTCAATAAGTAGAAATCAAGATATGCTACTTAAGGAACAAGTAACTCATCTTAAGTAACTTAGCGGCCAAACACTCCATAAATATCCACCAATCTGATAATCTAAGTAAAAAATCACTCTTAATTGTTGGGATTTTGGCTTGTGGAATTACACAGATCTAGATCTAGAATAGCAATCCAATGGCACCAAGCACACACAAGAGAACACGCAGATTTAATGTAGAAAACCATTGCGGGAAAAAATCACGGCACAAAGCGACAAATCTTCACTATGAAAATAGAAATTACAAAGAGAGAGGACTTATCCGATTCGAACAACCTCGAATCTCACTCTTGCTACACCCTTTGATAACCCTATAACTCTTTTAGAAACCTTTGGAATCCCTTAGAATAATACCTCCTAATCCCGTTTACACCCATATATATAGTTTTAGGAAGAATCCCAAACAAAATCAGAAAGAATCGTAAACGAAATCGGAAACAAATCTCGTCCTTTCGCAGTTGCGCGAAAAATCTGCGCAAAATATGATTAGATTTAAGGCATCAAATACGACAATCTCCACTATGTGTTCAATCTTCAAACGTGTAACTCTTTGTCCTCTTTTCTTATATCTGCATCATAGCATAGCTTCTCGTGTACACTTTGTCCTTCTTTTTCGCCATCGCCAAGCTCAGAGAAGTTGCACAGAACTTAAACTTCTCTGTAATAACATTTTAGGTGAGCATGACTACTGGATCAAAATCCATGTGCTCAACCACCTTTGCTCCTATCTTCTCAAAAGGAAAGACGTAGTCTTCTTACCATCTCATCGTTACTCAATATTGCTTGACAGGGTACTTACTCACAACATCGATAGCCTGTGAAATAACCGGTCAAATACAAACCATGACATACACTGCCAACCGCATTCGAATAAGGCTCATGAGATATATCCTGCTTTTCCTCATCTGTTTTGGGACATGTCTTGAGGAAAACTTGAGGAGAGACGTGTAGGGAACGCTCTCCGTATTTGCCTGGTCCATCACATCTTTGATCAATACCTACCCAATATATTTTGCCTGAGATAACCAAAGTCTACTCTTCTTTCAATCTTAATGCCGAGAACCATCTTTGCAACCCCCCAATCCTTCATTCAGAATATCCCACTTAACAGAGTCTTCAGTACGTTGATTTCAGACATGTCGTAATTGGCGATCTACATGTCATCAATTCCTGACTCACCATGGAGGAATCAAACCACTGCCTAGGCGACAAGTCAAACCACGACCTCCTACAAACTTTTTTTTTCATCCCCTTTAACTTCTAACCGCTCTGGTTGCTTCATGTAGATCTGCTCTTCACTTTCCTTTGCGGAAGTGCAGACTCCACATCCATCCTTCCAGCTTAAGATCACATTGACCAACCAGCGCTAATCACAGATCTAATAGACACTTGTTATACTGTCGAATATCTCTGAGAAGTCAATCCATTCTCTATGAGTATAACCCTTCGCCACCAACCTCGCCCTGTATCTATGTTATATTCTCCTGAAGATCCACCTGCATCCAACCACTTTCCGGCCCACTGGAAGCTCCACCAGCTCCCATATGTCGGTCTGGTACAACGAGTCCATCACATCACCCATAGTCACCTTCCACTTCTCAGCACCAAGCTCACTTAGAGCCATCTGAATAGAAGATGAATCCCCTGTGATATTGGAGTCGTCCATGTACCTCGCCGATATCCTGCGATCATGCCGTGTGATTTTTCTCACAGGTGGTTGCTCCACCTGCTCTGTATCCTTGTCCGCCTGTCTCAGCCTTCATGCATTGCCCGCTCATGTGGCAATGCCCAACATGCCACTCACGTGCTGTCACGCCCTGAACTCGAAAACCGGGCTCACAAAATTTTTAATCGCCGAATCCGGTGCCAACAGCCTCCGTAGTACCCCATTCTCAGCTCCCGGCACCCATACACCAGGTTCCGATCCTGGGATCATACAAGGAGGATTTTAAACATGATTTGATTCGTAATGAGTATAACCATAAGCATAACCCACGAACAATAACCACAAGAACATCATCACAAAATTCACTGTGATAAAAAACTTTTGAGTACAATGCATATGAAGGGAAATACAAGATAATACTAATAACTGAAACTCCAAAAGCTCGACTGTATGCTCCTGCTGCTATTATGCTACTGCTGCGTCCTGGCGTCACCTGCACACATCAATCGTGCATAAATTTATAAAAAGCTTAGAGGGTGGTGTAAGTGTGTGCGCAGTATAAACGTGCTCAGAATGTAAGGTCAGAGTAATGCGGAAACATGCTGATGAGTACATGAATGCAATCAGTCGTACCAAGACTATGCGGTGCAAGATATGAATGCTATCGGCCATGTCAAGACCATGCGATGCGAGATGCAGCTCAAGCATGCCAATCAAATATCAGTACAGTTCTCATTATGGATAATCACCGGGGTATAGTACACTCCAAATGGCACCGCCACTTTCCTAGTCGTATAGTCCAAGTGAGCGTAAGAAACCTCACTATCTGCCTGGCCAATAGTTTATCAATAATACCTAACCGGCATGTCGATAACGAACCCATTTACGGGCTGGTCAAACTCAGCCTAGTATTGACCCCTATCCTCAGGCGAGTAAGGCTATACCCCTTTCCAACCAACCACGACACAGTGGGAGACGCGGCTTCCTGGTATTCGGCCCTTGTGCGCTTATATATCCACTCGGTCTCGATGTTGGAATCATCTTTTGGTACCATCGAGTTTAGGAATTTTCACCCAGGGATATCTATGGTGCCCCGATGCTTAGAAACAGTATTTCCGGTATCCATATGTGCCTGTGAGGCTATGGCCCTGATGTTGTTAGGGCATATAATAATCACAATCACACAATGCAAGTGCATGAATCATACTACCATACATGCAACAGTCCTGCGCATACCGTGCACTCATGTAGGGCAACTCCGCTTATCAGGGAGCCCATAAAAGATCTGCCCAAAGGCATATGCTATGATCAATTACTTTTCATATCAGGCATACATATGATGCGTATGTTCATGAATTATGGATCTATACTGAGCATGTTATGTGATGATGGGCTCTGTTCAAAACAAAGATGGGCCTAAATGGCCTATGCACTACAAGTATGGGCCTATCGATGGGCCCTATAGAGAGTGACAATGCGGGCATTTAACCAACATCATCCTTACAATGTGGACATTAAATCATCATTGCTCCCAAGGCATAGCTTGCTATAAAGGTCAGCCCATAAACCATGGGGATTCACACTACAATGGGCCTTATGTACATCATATTGGGCCTCGACCCATGGGCCTTATATATATTAAAGTGGGCCTTGACAACGGGCCACAATTACATCAAGATGGGCCTAGTCACATGGGCCTCATATATATCATTAATCATATCAAAAGAGTAACTGGACCACACTCCAAATAACATTGGTGATAATGATTTCCACCATTAAAATTCTTAAGGCCCACCATAACATTTTTCATCTATCCAATCTAGTCATGGGGCCACACAAACTTGGATTAAGGGAAAAACAACTTCCTCACAATCCAAGCTTTTGTGACAACAAAAGTGTTTGGTAGAAGCTCAATCCCCACTGCCTTTGTACTGGGTGGTCCACTTGATCCTATATCTGTCTCATTTTTAGTCTCAAGCTGTGAGATGGGCTTTTAAAATGGTTGGACGGTTGGGATGCAACACATGCATCATGGTGGATCCCATAGTGATTGAAAGGATGGACGACATAGATGAGGTACATACCCATGGTGGGGCCCACACTAATGAAAGGTGTGGGTCACCATACATACATCAGTGGGTCTCATGTGGGGCCTACCATAATGTTTATTTTCCACCCAGCCTGTTGACGAGGTCACACAGACACGGGGGCCCACCAAAATGTTTGGTTTCCACCCAACCTGCTGATAAGGTCACGTGGACCTAGGTGGAGTGTAAAAACAAAAATCATATTTGATCCAAAATTTCTGCAACCCAGAAAGGGTTTCAATGGCAGACGTTCAATCCTTCTTGTTTTCTGCCGTGTGGGCCACCTGAGCTTCGCCTATGGCTGATCCTTAGGGAGGGGGGCACTGTTAGAAGGGGGCCATCAATGGACGGTGTTGATGCTTGGAATACATCAAACTGGGGCCCACAGTTGGGACCCACGGTCCCTGGCCAACGCTCACACGCAGCAGCGTCCTGCGCTGCACGGTCAGCAGTAGCAGGCGCTGCTGCTTATTTGTTTTGTTTTGCTTATTTATTTATTTATTTTTTTAAGAAACCATTTTTTTGCGATTTTTCTGTAGTGGGGCTCGCATCATGTAGATCCACTCCAACCATTGGATTCCATGGCTCTCAAGACCGTCCAAATGAGCCCAATATGCCACATGTTTTGGCGAGTAAAAACATCAAGGTGGGTTTTAACGGTAAACACCACTATTTCCTATGGTATGGCTCGCTAAATTATCGGATTGGCTTCATTTTTCGGCTCAACGCCTAAAATGGGCTGGGGAACGGAATAGACGGCGTGGATTATATACATCCATCAAGGTAGGGCCTGCATGAGTGGCCCACCCTCATGCTTAGTACACCCCACGTCACTTCACATTTCACTGTTAGCCGCACCCTACGCCCCACAGCGGCTGGGCACTTCCAGCGTCCCTGGACGCTGGAATACAACACAGGCATCATGGTGGGTCCCACATGTACGTGGCCCACCATGCATGTATATGTATATATATATGTGTGTATATATATATATATTAATATAATATAGTATATATTGTATGGCCTATCATGTGGAAATTCCCACCGTCCCAATAGTGGACAGTGGATGTTGCTTAAAATGTGGTGAGCCACACCATTTGATGGATGGAGTGGATTTAACATGATTTGGTGGGGCCCACTTCATTCTCAGGAGAGGAAAGAGAGTGAGAGAGAGAGAGTGAGAGAGAGAGAGAGAGAGAGAGATACGGTGAGATAGAGGGACCCCGCCACTACGGGCACCTCATATGGTTAAATCACATACATCAAAATGGGTCCCACTAACAAGTGGGCCCTAAAATAAGAAATAACAGTGGATCACCCACCTGTCTTCCTTCTTCTTGGTCCATTAGCTTCCTTAGCTCCTTGCCTTCTCTTTTGACGGTGGATGATGGAATTTTGATGGTGAGGATGGGAGATGAGAGGGTGGGCCACACTTGACTTTTTGGGAGAGAGCTTGGACATATGTAATTCTTAGTTGCTTGAGAGTGACGAGATGAAATGAAAGAGAGAGAGGGAAGTGATGGGTTAAAGGGATGGGGTGATGTGGTGGTTATAAGGAAAGATATGGGTTGGTTTGAAAATGTGTAAAAGAGGAGTGGTGAGGGGAGAGAGAGGGTTGACTTGTGGGAAAAAAGAGAGAGGCCACTTATACTTGTTGTTAGGTGAGGTGGCATGGAGGTAAGGTGGTGTACTTGACTTAATTTGATGGGACATGTCGTAGAGATTCTCTCAAAATTCACAACGTGCGGTGTTTCTTTGAAACGAATGCGGGCCCACATCTTCTAGCTTAGGTATCGGTTCGGTACGTGAGTCGTGGCGTTGGAACCGCGGCAACGACGCGGTCGCAAAGGTACAGGTTTTGGTTCGAGCTGACTTTGGTATGCGGGACCCAGCTTATAATCGAAGGCAAACGTCAAATACGGGTTGATGATTGCCATAATTCAACCGGAAGATCGCGAAAGTCTACAGAATAGTACGGACTAGGATACGGGTCTTACATGTGCAGAGGTGGAATCCGCTACATTCATTGCAGCTCCACCTTTTGAAGTTCTTCCAATCAACTTGTACATGTTACCGAGTCATTGCGCTTTCATGATTACCCGTGCCCCCTTAAATACGTTAAAAGCAACATCAATACCTATGAACTTGTACCCCATTGCCTCAAGTACACCAGAGAAATCAAATTTTTCTTCATGTCAGGAACGTGCCTCACATCAGTCAGAGTATGCTCCACCCCATCAAACATCTTAATACACATCGTACCAATAGCCACAACATTATAAGCAATGTCATTGCCCATAAATACATATCCACCATCGCACTCCCTGTAACTAGTAAACCGACTTTGATGAGGAGTCATGTGAAAAGATGCCTCTGTGTCTAGCATCCACTCATCATTACGATCATCGTATGACCGTTTGATCGTAGGTACAGATAAAACATCACCATCACATCCACTCGATCCATCTGACGTGGCAGCATTGGCTTCCCTGTATAAAGCCTCTGAATATTCTCTCTTCGATTTAAGATTTTTACAATCCTCCTTCATATGTCCTTCCTTCCCATAGTTCTAGCATTTTACCTTTCATTTGTCATTGCCCTTGGATTTGGACCTAGAACCTGAAGAACCTATACCTTATTCAAAATTCTTACCCCTTGTAACCTGTGCATTAGAAAATATCTCCATGTCGACATTAAGTTTTCTTATAGCCTTCCCTTGAAGGGTTGAGATAATGATGTCGACACTTAGAGTTTTATTCGTAGAGCACATTGTGTCCTTGAATGACTCATAAGACGCCGGAAGAGAATTTAGCAACATATATGCTTGTTTTTCATTTTTCATCACTTCCTCCATATCCAGCAATTTGCAAACCAATTTATTAAAGTTGTTGATGTGAGCCTCCAGATCTCCACCCTCTGCCATCTTTAAGTTATACCGCTGCTGCTTCAAGTGTAGGCAATGTTCAGATGATTTTTTCACATAGACATCCTCTAACTTCGCCCATAGCTTAGCCGCAATTTTCTCCCTCATGACATTGTAGAGAACCCCATCTGTGAGATATAAACGGATCAATGATAAAGCCTTCTTATCAAGAGTATTCCATTCTTCATCAGTCATAGTAGACTTTCACTCTTCAAGAGCACCATCTTCGCCTTGCTTGATTAAGGAACTCATCATCATGATCTTCCATAACTCAAAACTATTTTTTCCTAAGTACTTCTCAATATCATATCTAGTGCTTGCCATTATTACTAATCCCTCAAATTCAGATATGTGCCTCAACGATTGCTCTAATACCACTTGTTAGGATTTTGGCATGCAGAATCACACAGATCTAAATCTAGGATAGCAATCTAATGGCACCAAGCACACACAAGAGAGCATGCAGATTTAACGTGAAAAACCCTTGTGGGAAAAAACCACGGTACAAAGCGATAGATCTTTACTATGAAAATAGAAATTACAAAGAGAGAGGACTTACCTGATTCGAGGTTATTCGAATCGGGTAAGTGCATATGTGGACCCATAAATTAGACATTTAATATGAATTCCTTATATGCCAATTATGCAATTTTTAAGTGCCTAAGTATCATCCATCGAACTCTATCAGAGTATCAAAGTTTTTCTCCACCTATATCTGCTGTATATCATTCCCCTCGAGGCCCTAGCTCGACGCAAAGTCGTATCTTTTTTCCGTTTGAACGCCTTATGTTCGAAGTTTCACAGCTATTTCACGAACGGAAGTATTATTTAAATGCTCCAGTGCACTTAAAGCACTGTAAATTACAGTGCTTCAAGTCGCATTGGGACAGGCACTTCAATCAATTGATCTAGACTGTCCATAGGGTCCAAAACACTTTCATGGGTTGTAATGTGCAAATATTATAGTAATTCGACCATATAAATTATCTGATCAATTTACCATAATATAAACAGTTGACACGAATAATAATACTAGGGTAAGTCCTTTGTTGGGATTTATGCGTGGAATCACACAGATATGGATCTAGGATGACAATCCAAGAGCACCAAACAATCACAAGAGAACATAAAGATTTAAAGTGGAAAACCCTTTCGGGAAAAAACCACGGCACAAAGCGACAGATCTTCACTATGAAAATAGAAATTACAAAGAGAAAGGACTTACTCGATTCGAACAACCTCGAATCTCACCCTTGCTATACCTTTTGATAACCCTATTACTCTTTTAGAAACCCTTGGAATACCTTTAGGAAGCCTTTGTATACCTGAGAATGGCCCTAGCGACTACTATTTATAGATGGGGAAACCCCACTTACACACCTCCTTATAAACCGCCTCAAATTTACGCGATCCGTGCACCGTCTGCGTAACCTTCGACCAGTCGAGCCAGAGCTTCAACTGGTTAAGGACCCCTTCGACTAGTCGAGCCTATCCCTCGACTGGTCGAGCGTCCCATAAATCTCAAATACATTGTTGCTGGACTTCGAGTCGAATAGGCTTCAACCAATCAAAGGTACCTTCGACTAGTCAAACCAGTCCCTCGACTGGTCGAGCACCTCGAACTCAAGATTAAAGACATCTGTTTTAACAACATCCTTTTGCAATCACTTATGGGCATAATGCAAACTACTCTTAAAGGTTATAGTGTCATCCCTAAGTGTTACGTATTGGGTAGGCTTAACCTCGACCAAGTTTACGAAAACCATGTTCCTAGAGTGAGGAGTCAAATGATATGCGATTGAGAACTTTGGATTCCATTGTAGCCAACAAGGCTAAGGTTACTGGAGCCTATAACAAAAGAGTATAAGAGAAAGCTTTTAAAGAATGAGACATAGTCAGGAAGGTAGTGTTACCATTGGGGTCTAAGGACGCTGCTTTTCAAAAATGGTTACCCACTTGGGATAGACCATTCACTATCGTTCAAGTTACCCGAGGAGGATCTTATATCCTTTGTGGCATGCTGGGAAAGGTTGTAAAGGCTCCAATTAATGGAAAAAATAAAATAAAATTTAAGGCCTATTACTGTAGTATGTAAGAAGTAGTGCAAAGCCAAAAAGACTAAGAGTATTTGTAGTAATAAGTCATTGCCGCTAAAAATAAATCAAAGTCTAACATGGTAGAGAAGAAAGCATGGAAAGTAAAAAAGATTTCATTGATGCGGAAAAATGAAACATAAGAGGGCCCTTGGCCAACTACATGAAAAAAAGAAGAAGAAGAAGAAGAAGAAAACATAGGCCCAACCGAGTAAGTACTTAAAGTGTGTGATGGCTTAATTTATTTAAATTCTCCGTGCCCACATGCCTTGGTGTCTTTCACATGACATTTTTATTCCTCCAAGACTCTCCTTCGATCACTACATGCTCGAAGAAGTGCATGACTTCATCCACGTGATGGGCGAGGATGATGGCATTCGTCTTTGCCTCCCACTTACGCGTGCTACTCTTCTGTTACCGAGATTGGAAAACACTAATATGGGAGTCGATGAAAGCCAAGAGTTCTCGGGGGTTAGAGCGATCCCTCATAGGGTAAAGATGCTCCGTCTCCTTGATATCGTCATCCAGATCCTCGCATTATGCCTAGAGAACTTGCAACACAATTTTTTTGAACTAATGCTGCTGAGTCCAGTGAAGGTGGTCATTCCATGCCACCTCATATTTTTTAGGGAAGGTGTGAGTTTCATCTCATACGGGGGCTTGCCATTTTATCAAGAAAATATACATGTTAAGTGTCAAACTTGGCCTCAAAGAAGGTATTCCCAAGTTAGTGAAGTTTCCTAAGAGTTTTCAAGATTTCTCCTAGATGTGCATCAGCCAAGGCGGTTTCTGAGAAACTTTGTATGAAAAAGTTCATGTCAAACTGGAGGGATGATTGACTATAATGGTCAAGTTCATTGGAGATGATCTCTTTCAACAAGGCCCTAGCCTAAGAAAGGGGAGAAGAGACTTCAAAGGACACGTTGGATAGAAAATTATAGAAGTTTAGAAAGGAAGTTTGGAAATGTGAAGAAATAAATAGTGTGGTTTATATATGTGTTATGAAGCACGGATCATTTTCACATTTGATGCATCATGACAATAATGATATACAATGATAACGTGAAAGGTGTCGTAGTAACAATTATTTCGGCAAAAGAAATGGTCCACTTGAGCGTTAAATCTACTCATTTTTGTGCTCTTACCACGGGATTAAAATGATACGAGAAATCCCACAGAACTCATCGTCGGGGCCTAGAGACGGGCGGGGGTAGCACGCAATCCGCGTCCTTGCCCAATGTCGTAGGGCAAGTTCTTCGCATGACCCGTGGCAGGGTGATGTATCCATTTGGTTCGCCCATAGAGCTAGAGTTGGGCATTGGACCGAGTCGGATCGGATTGGGTCCAACTTGATTCGGTCCGAAACCCACATGGGCTGACCCGAAACCGATCCGAATCGAGACTGAGTCCGAAACACCTGACTCGATCCGATCCGATGCACAGTTGGCCTGACCTAAACCAAGTCTGACTCGGTCAGGGAAACCGAGTCGAATCGGGTTGGGTACGATTCGGGTCGATTTTTTTTTATGGTGAAAATCATCATCCTCGCTTTTATTTTCAGTGTGGTCCATTTGAACTTTAGATATGTTTTTTTTTTCAAATGCTCTAAAATAATCAGGAAAAATGGATAAACGGTATGGATATAATAAATACACAATTGTGAGGCCCATGTAATGTTGATCTCATTTGAGCCGTTCATACAACCCGGAGCTCGAGGCATGTACAGGTAGCTGTCTATGTTAACGTCCTGTGAAAGGAAGTGCAGGCGTGGTGCAGTTGTGTTTACGTGGAGTGCACGAAAGTGCCGTTGTTGTGTTGGCGTTAACAAGTTCGGTAGGTCTGATCATGGGGTATGTGCTATATCCAAACCGTCCATTCATTTGGAGAGCTTGTTTTAAGGCTTGAAAAAAAAAAAAAAAAAGGACAGATCTAACTATCAAGTGGACCACAGTGAAAAAAGAAGCTTGGGTTGAATGTCTACCATTGAAACCCTTTTTAGGGTCACATTCTCACAGAAAATTTGGATCAATTTGAAATTTGTTTTTCCTCTTAATTCAGGTCTTTGTGACCTTATGAATAGATTGGATGGAAAATAAACATTATGGTGGGCCTATGAATTGTTTAACGGTGAAAATCATTATCCCTGCTGCTATTTGTGGATTGGTCAAGATGATCTTTGGATATGATTCATTTTTTTGGATAATGCACTATAATGATCTCTAAAAGTATATGAACGGTGTAGATATAATAAATACATCACTGTGGGGCCCATATAACTTTGATCTCCTTTGAACGTTCGTACAACTCGGAGCTCAAGGAGCGTCAGTGCCCGTCTTCGCACGACACGTTAGCTGCGAGCTACAACTATATAGCTGGTGCACACAGTGAATGTGCTTCTTATCATACTGAGTAAATTCTGTTGGGCCCCACCGTGAATGCACGTGGTTTATCTGTGCCGTTCATTCATTTTTTCAGATCATTTTAGTGGTTGAACCCAAAATTAATGCACATCCAAAGCTCAAGTGGACCACATCATAGAAAAAAATGTAGAAGTATTGATAAGAATCATTTCGGATCGAGTAGGATCGGATCGGTCCGGATCCATTCGGATTGAGTTTTCGGATTGGATCAGTTCGGATTGACCACGACCCGATCTCGATCCGAAAAAACTGTCGAATCTGAATGGCCTACTCGATCCGAACCGATCCAGGCCGTCGGTTCGGTTTGGAATGGGTCTGACTGAGTCGGATCTACCGGATCAGGCCAGACATGCCTAGCTCTGCATAGAGCAGGTTGCCTGTGACCTCGTTGCAGAGACATCCCTGTGCCGCGGCTGTGGGCCCACAGAGATATATTTACGAATCAACTCCGTCCATCTGTTTTGCAAGACCACAGCAGAACAGGGATTGCAAAACAAGGCATATCCAAAAGTCATGTGGGCCATACCAAATGAAACAGTAGTAATTCAACCACTGGGGGTGAAAGAAGTTTTTTTTATCAGTGTGATATTTCAGCCTACAATTTATCTGAGTGGTAATAACCCTATGAACGGTTTGGATTTAATATAAACATCATGATGAACTCCAAGAAGGTTTCAATGGTGAACGTTTTCGTTCCCACTGTATCATTTGGGATGGCTCACCTTAGTTTTTGGATCTACCTGATTTTTATATTCCTACACTATTGTGATCTTTAAAAACAGATGAACGGATTGGATTTTCACGGACATCTCTGTGGGCCCCACACAGAGAAGTAGTCATATGTACATCTTTGTGCCCGGGGTAACAGTCAATCCGCTTCCCTATATCCACGTGTAGCTTAGCACGTAAAACCCATGACACGAGACAATGCTATCCACTACTTTTATAGAGTTAATCAAGATCGCTAACTATTTTGTTTTGCGCCGTTAATTTAATAGCTACATATCAGATGAATAAAATTGCATGAAAGACTCTTGTTTCACATATAAACTTCAATGCGAGATCCCTACGTAAGGGCAGACCTGATTTCTACATAAGCCTGCCACTGATTATGTGGAGAGATGGCTCTGCCATATTACGGTGCCTCCTGCTCCACCGTATCATCTGCCTACGTCTCTTTCAGAAAGCCGTGTGTTGATGTTTAAATCCTATGCATTTGTTGATATTTAAAGGAAGCTCCCAGATCTCAGATAGTTTCAACAGTACGTTTGTTAGTGGCCGCGGCAGCGGAGGTTCAATCACGTGACGTTCAACACGTGTCAAGCGAACGCTAGATGGGCTCGCGAGCGCCTTGGAAATCGAGGCCCGCTCGTCCCTTTGACATCCTCTCCAGGCCCAGATGAAGAGAAAAAACAAATATCAGCGATCCAAAACTTTTATGGCCCCAAAAATATGCCACTTGAGATTTGAATATACCTCAATTTTGGAATCAACAAATCTACGGAGATCTGAACCGTTGATTTGGTAGCCCACTACTCGAAAAATACGCATACACAAGTTAATTAAAACTAATTGGTCATGTAACTGGAGAAGGTTGACAGTAATCAGACGGCTGATTGTCAGATCACGGTTGGGTTATTACCTTCTCATAGGACGAGGCTGTGACCCTAACCGTGGGCCCACCTAGATGTTTGCATTGCGTTATCCACGCCGTCCATCTATTTTTTCAACTTATTGTAGCGCAAGGTCCCAAGAATGAATTAGATACAAATTTCAAGTGGACCACACTACTGCAAACAATAATTACTAACTTTTAAAACTTTTTTGATATACAAAAGTTTTGGATCAAGCCGATATCATATCGTCTTTTCCATTCTTATTAACAGGTTGGATGGCATACAAACATAAAGGTAGACTCCAGCAATTTGTTCAGGGTGGGCGTTCAATGATTTCCTGCAGTGTGGTCTGCCTTAAATTTGTATCTGTTTCATTTTTTTGACCATATATTAAAATAAGCTGGCAAAACTGATATACAATGAATACATCGAGATGGGCTCCATGGTTAGGGTCTGACGCAGAGGAGGATGTGAGGTCGAACACTATTTTCCTCAAGAGGATAATTATTCTGAATCTACGGAACTTCTCTAGACTCCTCACAAAGACTTCTCGAATCCATGAGGAAAGAAAGCATAAAATTAAATTAAATTCTAATAAATTCGAAATTGATTCATGAATGAATAAAAACGAGTTCACAACCCTTTAAATAAGGGTACTAAGCAATGAAAAAGAAATCAAAATCAAACACAACTAAAACTCCTAGAAATCGCGACTTACTATAAATAGTAAACTTACTATTTATAGGCGTTCGTGATGTCTACTAGTGCGCAAGGTTTATAGCTAAAAATAATAAGTGTCCTATTTGGCTTCACCAAACCATTCTCCTAATTATTCTAAGCTCTTTTCACGTTGGGCGCAACTTCTAAAGCCCGACGGATGAAGAGTTATAATCAAACTAAAACTTACTATTTATAGTAAAAACGAAATTAAAATAGAGAAACAACCGTCGATCTAGGGGTTTTTGCAATTCCGGGTATCGCAACCCGATGTAGCGGGGTTGGTTGACTAAAGTAGCTCGTTCTACCCCAAAATCATATGTTTTACATCACGCTTGTTCCATATCTTTCTCGATCTTATGAACAAAGCATACAAATAAACATCACAGGGCCAGAAAATTTTTAAATGGTTGAAATTAATATTTTCACCTTTTCCGTAACTCATTCGAGATATGCCTGATCTAAGGTTCGATGGTCCGAATCACTTTTGTCGTCAACTAAGCCTTTTCTGATCCATCTTGGCCATGAAATCGTCCGCGACCTGCTCTACATCAGGGTCCCACCAACATCGGTGGTGAGGGTGCGAACTAGATACTGACAAGGTCAATAGCCAAATCGCTATTGAGGTGACGTCACCAAGCTATGTGGATCCTACCATGATGTGTGTGTTGCTTCCATACTGGTCAACCATTTGTGGAGATGGTTTTGTGGCATGAGAAAACGAATGAGATAGATCTAAAGTTCAAGTGGACGCACCGTCGTTGAGACATTTATAGGGCCCACCATGATGTATTTTTTAGATCCAAACTATCCATAAGTTAAAATAGAGATAGATGAAGTGAAAACAAAAATATAAGCTTGATCCGAAACTTCTGCGGCCCCTTTTGAATGGTAGGTGTCACTGTCCCCACTGTTTTCTGCGGTGGGGTCCACTTGAACTTTAGATCTATCTCATTATTTTTCTCATGCCATCAAACGATCTCTCCAAATGGATGTACGGTATGGATACAACACATGCATCAGGGTCTGTCCACAAAGCTTGGTGACGTCACTTCAGTCGCGATTCGGATACTTACCTTGTCAGTATCTAATCCGCGCCCGCTGGTGGCAGCTAAGCCCCGTCCCCAGATAAGACCCACGTGTACGGCTGAGATGATGGAGATGAGCCAGCCTCTGCCTCCTAAGCCAGACCGAGACGCCGTTAGGATCGAGACGCGACGGGAAACGGCATTAAACTTAAGGAGAAAATTTTGATACTCGGTAGGGTGTGATGGATAATAAGCAGGCACTTAGAAATTACATGGACAAAGTGCATATGTATAGGAAGACAAATTAAAATTGTGGATACAAGTTTAGGTGCACCGTAATAAAAAAAAGAACGCTTATTTGATTAACTGACTAACAGATTTGTAGACATTTATTTGACAGCTCAGAATGAAAATATCCCATCTTATTTCAACAAGTTATTATCTACGAATTAGAGGCTCCAGGCGTCCAAAAAATCTATGACCATGACTTAAAGACGGTGATTAGAAAGTTTAGTCGGTTTAATTTGGGTTAATATATACTACATGTACAAGTTCTAAGTGCCTGTGTATCAAGATCCATACGATGCCTGAGTATATGATATAATTCCCCCCAACACGAGATCCAGAGAAATGCATAAACAAATCGAAAGTGTGGAATGTTTAACTAAAAAATCGAAAATGAGAAATGCAATATACATGTTGCTGCATATATTTAGTTCTACACACACTCCTCTTCTTCCAGTACAAGCAGAGAATAATCCCTCTAATCCTAGCCGTTGGTCTTCTGGATCACCAGGTAGATAGCACATACCTGTAAGAAAGGGATCGATAGTAGTGATTTCATCCGATCATAAGTCTGCAAGAGATACATTCTACGTTCGACAAGCAAAAGCTCCAAACAGATGGATACTTAGAGCTATTCTATCACATGGATTCTACGGTCTGTAGCTTATCCACATGGTGTCCCACAAAATCAATACTCCCGATCTCCATATTTGCTTCCCACGTGTTCCGCGAGGAGGGAGTTGCAGACAACTTCATGCAGTGACCTGGGTATTAACATATTGTGATTGTTCAAATGTACGGACTCGGACGCCCTAAGGTGTTATATTTACTAGTATTAAAAAAAAAAAGAGGTCTCAGCCGTGAAAAACTTGCAACATTTCACGAATGCGTGACATCCAACCCGGTCAATAGGTGGGCCCTATCACGACGATTACCTTGTACAAAGATTAGCCATGTCAACTCATGGAGTGGGTCAGACCTGTATTTTGCCATGTATGGTCCACCTAATGAGTAGATATTTCCGCAGTAGGTCAGCCTCATGATGCAACAAACTGTTAGAAGGGTTAGACGCCACACTCAATCACAATCATTAGGGTGGAATTTATCGCTGGGTGGACTGTACCTTGTGGTCCAACCAGTTGGTTTGGAGGCATCTAGAAAAGACGCATATGTATAGACTGAAATTGAATAGTCCAAGTAGTGGGCCACACCGTAGACATGGTCCTAAAACTTTTGTATGTGATATATGGTTTATACGAGAGACTTCAACAGTCCATTAAGCAGAGGTTAGGATCCTCCAAATAAATTTACTTGGGTAAACTCTTCCTGCAACATGAGCCATTTGATGTTGAAGCCACGCGAGCTCAACTCTTATGGTAAAACTCTCAGGGACTGTTCGGCCAGTTGCATTAAGTGAGACTAAAGTGGACGAAATTATAGGGCATGTTTGGGCAGACGCATTAAGATAGCTCACGATGAATGAGATCATGCGATCTAAATCATTGTGAACGGTTCGAATGATACAGTATAACATATGGAAGGTTTGAATGACACAAATACACCGTTATGGGTCCCACAGAGCTCCAGCCACTACCAGCAGACGGCTTGAATTGAGTGTGGTAGCCAATGCATTTTGGGCCAGAACATCCCTCCCAACGCACGGCTGATTCTCCAGTCCAGTACGGAAATACTCGGACATCCAAACGCAATGGGTGTAAGATCGGTTAAGTTAAGATCCAATCCCATGTCCATCCATACAGGTTCAATGACGTGATCCCAAGATGACTGTGACAATCCAAACAGGCAGGTGTTTTCGTCCAGGAAAAATGAAAATTCTATCGGACATCCACTGACACCTCCTGATCCCATGTGATTGGTCCGGCCAAACAGGGCCTTAAAGTTACAATAAATCTGTGTAAGGTATTCAAGGGGCGTCGTATCATGCGTACCCCTCAGGTTCTGTGCCCCTGACACGTGTACTAACGTGCTCACGTAATAAGGTGTGCAGGTGAGCATTCGCGCGCGCGCGTACACATATATACGCACACACACACGCTAGACGCATACATTTTCTGAGTTCATGCGCATGAACTAGCATTCTCCTCCAGAGTATCAAATCACTCAATAAATAACAAGCGCGGATGGATAAAACCGGACCCTTCTTCAGTTGGCTCCCATGAAGGAAACCAGAATCCGCGGCGCACGTTAGCACAGTCCGCTTTTTCATCTTTCTTCTATATATCGATTTAGATCATTTCAACTACATTCCGCTTTCCCTTTATTTCCGAATCTTCAATCCGAAGCTGAAGAATCTTCTCCTGATTCTCATTCCGGATCCGAAAACTCTAATATCAGGTAGAAATTCCGACTCCTGATGCGAAAATTCTCCATTTCCAAACCCAAAGTTCTTGAAAAGCTTCGATTGCAGCAGCAAATCTCAGTTTCAGATGTGAAAACAGCAGGTTTAGTGCGGCCTGAAAAAGTATAAGTGGGCCCCACCCTTTCCTGCACCGTTCATTTGGTTAAAACTATCACGACGTATCACATTCCGAAATCCTCCCCCCAATGGGAAATCGCAGCTGTGCGATGGGTGGATTTTTTTCCTCAGATAATGTGGACCTTTGGTAACTGTTTATTTTCTGACCAGCAATCAGGTAGTTTAGATTGTACGATGTAGGAGTATTTTGACGCGTGGACAAACTGTAGCGAACCCCACCAGATGAATGGCTTGGAAGGTGGGTCACACATATACAGTTTCCCAGGCCGAACAAAAACTGCTGTCCTTGCCTCAGTTTATTGGTAATGTTATTGATGTTAGTCCAATTCATCTGTTGTAGGTTCCAATATCGAGAATCAAGATTGGAATTGAAATTGAAATGCAGTGGGAATGACCTGCAATTGACATCTGTCACCCCGCGAGATTCGATTCTCTGAGATTGCATTTTTGTTGGGAAGGGATCAACCTTCTGCTTATCCGGGCATGCTGGGCCATTCGAGTTTACATGAGATTCATTTGGTGCACAAACGTGTACCATCGAAGGACCATGCCCCTCTTCTCGACAGAGAAGGAAATTCAGGTGCTTCTAAGAGTTCTAGGCTTTTTAAATGATCATCTTTTAAAAATAAATTCTAATAGTTCTGTGCAATTTTAGTTGTTGAAAACATTTTATTATTATTTTATTGTGATAATTTCTTCTTGCAATTCTTCAGAGCAATGGGCCCATTTATAAGTGGTATTATACAATGCTAGGCTAGAACCACCAGCATTTTCATTTGGGCGAGCATTCTGTACAGGTTGTTGGGATTTTTGGCCTGCGGAATCACACAGATCTAGATCTAGGATGGTAATCCAATGCCCCTCTTCTCGATCACCACTATGAAAGCATCAATTACAAAGAGAAGGAAATTCAGGTACACTTCTAACCCTTTTAGAGTTCTAGGCTTTTCCTAAAAGACCCAGAATCATCTTTTATAGTTTAAAATAAATTTTCCGCATCCCGCCAGTTCTGGACTGCAATTTTAGTTGTTGAAAACATTTTATTATTTTTTTATTGTGATAATTTCTTCTTGCAATTCTTCAGAGCAATGGGCCCATTTATAAGTGGTATTATACAATGCTAGGCTAGAACCACCAGCATTTTCATTTGGGCGAGCATTCTGTACAGGTGAGGCCCATATTTCATCGGTCCAGATTGTTCATCTGATACTCCCTGTCATGGATGTGATAATGTGCAAAAATCCCCTGCATCAAACAATCCCAGCCATTTGACCGGTGGACCTGTTGCCTATGGAACACCATCTGTTTGATTGTTTAACTGTCCATTTAAAGGCCAATGACTACATCTGTAGGATTATCCAATGGGTAAGTTTCATGCTGCATTTTCCGTCCATTGTAGGGCCTGCAAGTTTAATGGTCTGGATCTATGAAAGGCAACTCATGCCTATAGGAAATGGTGGCAGAATGAAAATGTAATTTAATCTAAGGATTGTTTATATTCAATCTCAGCATTGTTTATTTCTTCTTTTGTAAAAAGAGTAGATTTATATGAATCCAGTTATGAATGGTTTGCAATGATTTTTTAACTAAATTCTCTTATGGTTTTTAGCCTGTTTGCAGAATGGTATGGGGCAAGAAGGCACCAATCCTTCTTGGAGACTTTCCTTGCCACATGTATGTGTGGCTACCCTAACTTCATTCTTATTTGGCTACCATATGGGGTGTGTTCTACATCTTTGAAGCTCACTTATCTTTTTTTTTTTTAAAAAAAAAAAATTTATTATTTAAAATATATATATATATATATATATATATATATATATATATATATATATATATATATATATATATATATGAGAAATGCTCACACACAACTAGTTGGATCATTTAAATTGGTCTAACTTGCCGTGCATTATATGTAAAAAATTTCTCTTTTCATTCACATGTAATGCACCACATGTGAGGATATGTGACATTGAGTCTTACATAATTATGATAGGAATTATGTATTATAGATTCAACCCGTTCGTCAAATGGGGTCCACTAATGAAATTTTATGTATTAAAAATTAGTAAATGCTCATCACCACTGGAGTCACACATGTAAGTTGAATCTGGACAGTTGGAATAGATTTCTAACAGCTCACTTTTCTTGTAGATGATATCATACTATTGATCACAAAAAAAATAAAATATTTTGTCCTTCACATGCTTACAAGGGACCCTACCTAATTAACGGACCAAATTTCTTAGATATGGGGCGCATCGCTCGAATATATCACATGTGTACAACTTCTTTAGTCATACCATTTTCTTTGTAAACATTCATCCTCATCCTTTCTATCTCTCTTCATTTGATGCACTTCTCCCCTCCTTTAATGCTCTCCCTGTCCCCAACGATTGCATTATTTGATGGAGCTTCATCTTTCTTTCTCTCTCTCTCTCTCTCTCTCTCACCTCTCCACCCACATAGAAACATCAATATCATATTTGAATTTGTCTTTCCTTCTCTTGTTTGATCGATGTATAGGTTATAAAGAAACAAAAATAAAAAGAAGTGGACCACACATTGGGGACTAAACTTTTACCGTTGAAAACTTCTTGGGGGCCACAAAATTTGTGGATCCAAAAAATGGGCAGCTCCAAAGATCAAGTGGACCACACCATATAAAGCTTGGAGACGATGACGCGCACTGTTGAAACCTTCCTAGGGTTCATCATGATTTTTATTTTCCATTCAACTTGTTCATAAGATCACACAGACGGTAATGAAGGGAAAACACAAATATCAGCTTGATTCAAAACTTCTATTGCGCCCAAAATATTTCCAATGGTAGGCATTCAATTCCCATTGCTTTCTGTGGTGTGGTCCATTTGAGTTTTGGATCTGCCTTGTTTTTGGGCTCGTGCCCTAAAATGATATAGACAAGTGGATAGGCGGTGTGGATATAATACATACATCATGGTGGGGTTCACAACACTTAGCCACGTTAACCAGGGACTCCCCTACCTTTTGCAAGAAGTTCTTGTGTTGGAAACCTATGTGGGGCCCACCGTAATGTTTGTGAGAAATCCATACCGTCCATTTGTTTTATGAGCTAATTTTAGGATATGAGACCAAAAGTGAGCAGGATCTAAGACTTAAGTGGTCCGTACTAAAGGAAAATGTGGTTAGGGAAATTCCTACCGTTGAAACCTCCTTGGGTCGATAGTGATGTTTACATGCCATCCTTACCGTTCATAACGTCATTCCTACTAGGATGAACTAAAAAAATAAATATTAGTATGATTCAAAACTTTTGTGGCCCCACGAATATTTCAACTGTGGATGTTCAATCCTCACGTTTTCAGCCCACTTGAATATTGGATACGGCTCATTTTTGGGATAATGTCCTAAAATGAACTCACAAAATGGATGGACGGAGTGGATTTCTCACAAACATCACAATGGGCCCCACCTAGGTTCCCAGCGCAGGAACTTCCCTGTGAAATGCAAAATGCTTCGGCAGGAAATCGGCGTCTGCACGAAACAAGCTCAGCAATCAAAATCCCCAAGTTTTCTGAGATGCTGGGCACACCGAGAAGGAAGCCACCCTTTATTTTTCACGAGGTCCACCATAATGTGCACGTGAGATCCACTCCAACCATTAGATGTGGAACCCTATGCTGGGCCCAGTGGTAAGAAATCAGGTTGATCCATCATTCAAGTGAGCCATACTAGTGGAAACTGTTGGAAGAGAGACATCCACTGTTGATTTCTAAAGGGCCCACCGTGACGAACATGTAAAATCCACTATAACCATTAAATTCCAAACAAAAATCCATGCCTAAGGCCCAAACGTAGGTCCATACGTGATTGAAGTGGGCCACACCATGAGAAACAGTTTCAAGGGTGTGCTTTCTATGTACACTATGTCCAATCTTGTAGCGTACTTGAACCATAGCCGGGCCTGATTTTTGGACCCTACTACTAGAATGTGGTTCCACACTTGATGGTTGGGGTGGATTAAACACTAACTCCATAGTGGGGCCTACTCAAGTGGAAAACTCAATATTCCTTAGAAATATCTGTTATCTAGGTAAAATTTAACAGCGTTAAGTAGCCTTGAAATTAGGCAGCTAGTTGGACGTCCAACTAGTTGTGTGTGAGCATTACTCTATAGTCTATATATATATATATATATATATATATATATATATATATATATATATATATATATATATATATATATATTAAAGTGTATGGTGCAAGCAATTTTGATTTGTTGAATTTGCTTCTTTTACACAGAGTTGTTAATGAACCACTTGAAAGCATTGCTTATGACCTTGGCTTTGCTCAGAATACTTTGGCTGAAGGTATCCTGTATATTGCAATTTCCCATGTTATCTATTTCTTATTTAAATGTTTATGTTTCTACCTCAGGATTTCTGTTTTGAATCTTTTGATAAGGTTATGTATTTACGTTGTATGCAGGTCTTGTGGTTAGCATGTGTTTGGGTGGTGCCTTTATTGGATGTCTGGTTAGCGGTTGGATTGCAGATGGGATTGGACGTCGTAGGGCTTTCCAGTTGAGTGCCTTACCAATGATTATTGGAGCCTCTATGAGGTAATGTAGTTCTCTCCCTTTCTAAAGCCATGGGCTTTGGGGTGTTTTCTTTGGTCCCGATCTTTCTAATTGCTCTTGGGATCAGGTGAGATTTATTTACTCATGTATTTTCTAGTGCTATTTAAACCCATCTCATATTACACAGAATTCATAGGGTAAACTTGCTGCTGCATGAACTTATTAACCTTTATACTTGTTTCAACTTCAAAGTAATATCACTCTTTATGCTTTTTTTTTTTTTCATATTTCTTAATGATTATGACTTGTGTTCCATTGGTTGGCGGGTTTATTCACTAGTTCTTTTGGGAGCATATTGCCTGTCTATTTCAAGTTCTGGTTCCTATCCATTCATAAAAGGGGGTGAAACACGTGTTATTTGCTGTATTTGCGAGGTTTTTTTCTTCATTGTGAGGATATTTCTTTTTTGCACATATTGAGAACCTCCCAAAGCATGTCAATTCTCTATTGATTCCAAAGAGTTGGGGTAGTAGATTTGGTTTGTTATCAATCTAAATACTTGGTAAGTTTCTATAAGTGAAATGTAAATTTGTTAAGATTTTCACATAAGGGATGTGGTTCTAGATTATTTTCAAGGCTTCTATTGTAATAAACTTCACTCAACCTATTTTGATTTTATAGTACTTGTAAGAATCACATTTTCTCCCTTCCCAAAAATTACGAAAACTCGCACATTCCCTTTAAAAGTGGCTGATGCAAATTTTGGTTTCTATTATCACACCAAGCTTACCAACTTGTGAAATGGTTTGGCTGCACGAGGTTTTCTTTAAACCGAGAATATTTGTCTTTAGTACACACTAACAACTGCCTAAAGCATATCAATTCTCTATTGATTAATTTTGTGATTGTAGTAGTAGATTTGGTTTGTGATCCATCGAAATGCTTCATAAGCAGCAATACGTGAAATACGAAATTCTTAAAGTTTTTGTGTCAAGTATTTCATGGTTTATTTTGGAATTGAAAAGTAGAACTTTAGAAGAATAGATAGAGTGTATGGGTTGGATGTCCAACCCTTTCTATTTATAAGTCTAAGGAAACCAAATTACATAAAATACCCTTGAACAAAAGGGCAAAATTGAAAAACAGGAAAAAAAACATTAAAATAAAATAGAAATAACAGGCCCAAAGGCCCACAACACAAATCTGGGGCCCACGACCAAGCTCATATACACTATAACACTCCTTAAGCTGAGGCATAGATATCAATCATACTCAGCTTGCCTTGAGTATGAAGTCCCATTTCAACTGAAAGGGCCCTAGTGAAGATATCGGCTTGTTGTTCCATAGATCGGACAAAGAGAGTAGAAATAATGTCGGCAATAACCTTCTCACGAATAAAATGACAATCGGTTTCAATATGTTTTGTGTGCTCATGACAGATTGATACGAAGTGATATGAATGACAACCTGATTGTCGCAGTACATGAGCACAAGAGTATTCACCAGAAATCTTAACTTAGCGGTGAAACTTTTCAACCATAGGATTTCACATGCAATATTCGCCATAGCTCAGTGTTCAACCTCAATACTAGATCTAGCAACGACAATTTGCTTCTTAGTCTTCCATCTAGAAAGATTTCTTTCGAGAAAGGGTACAATACCCTGTCATAGAATGACGACCATCAGGAGATCCTGCTTGGTCTGCATTAGAATAACCTTAAATATTCAGATGATTATAACAACTACATAGAATGCCACGCCCTGGAGAAGACTTGATGTAGCGAAGGATGCGACAAACAACTTCTAGATGAGTGGAGCGAGGAGTATGCATAAACTGACTTTCCACACCAACTGCATGAGATATGTAAGGATGAGTAATAGTCAAATATATCAACTGACCAATTAAGTGTTGATACATGGGAGGGTCATCAAGAAGCTCTCCATCTTCAGCCTGAAGCTTTTTATTAAGCTTTAATGGAGAATCAAGAGATTTGACATCAAGATTACTAGTTAAAGTCAAAACATCTAGAGCATATTTTTGCTGATATAAAACAATACACATCTTTGAACGAGAGGGGCTTCAATGTTAAGAAAATATTTAAGGGGTTCCAAATCTTTGATGTCAATAACCTTGCTCAGATAGAGTTTCAATTCAGAAATCCCACTGGCATTATCACTTATAACAATAATATCATTCACATGCACACTGACAATGATAATGCCTTGAACACGCCGCTTAACGAACACTGAGTGATCTGACTGAGTGCGTGTAAATTCCGTACCAATCAAAGCCCCACTAAATTTGTCAAAGCAAGCTTGAGGGGGTTGCTTCAAGCCATTATCGCTTTTTTAATACAATAGACCCTATTTTCCTCCCCTTTCGAGTAACACCAGGAAAAGGAAGCATGTAAATTTCCTCAGACAAATCACCATTAAAAAAGGGATTCTTAAAATCAAACCGGTGCAATGCCCAATTTAGACTAGCAGCGAGTAGTGTTGTCATATATGATCGCATATGCCATTTTGGGAGCATAGATCGCATATTTCATAGTGGCATATGCGGTTTTATGACCATTAGGCATTATGCCATGGCGCATGCGATGGAATATGCATTTGCTTATGCGATTTTGCCATCACTTATGCAATGAAAAAATGTAAATTTTTTGGGGGGCTGTGTGATGGCATATGCAATTATGCGATCGTATATGTGCACAGGCCCCTTGGGTTGTATATAATCACTTATGCTATTTGACAACAATGGTAGGGAGAGAAATAATAACACATACTGAGTTCATCTTAGTAACAAGAGTAAAGGTTCTAGAATAATCATCACCATTTGTGTGTGTAATCACTTTAGCAACTAAACGAGCTTTTTATCTGGCTATACCACTATCAAGGTGGTATTTAAGGGCATATATTCAATGATAGCCCCACTGGAGTTTTTCCATTAGGTAAAACAATCATCTATCATGTATGATTTTTCTCAAGAGCAACCATCTCCTCCTCCATGGTTTGAAGCCACAGGGGAGAAGTCAAAGCCTCTTTATAGTTTTTTGGAATAGTAAAAGAAGAATACCCAAGAGTAGAAATGAATGATTTGTTTAGGAGACTAGGAATGATAGGAAACAAAATGTTGAATAGGATGAGCAATACAATACACAGTCTTTTAACTTTTTTTTTAATAGCAACAAGTACATCAAAAGACGGATCTAATTATGGATTAGAATAAATGAGCGAGCGAGTAGGAAGGCTATCACTTTGTCAGTACCTGAATTCAAAGGAGCCTGCCCTGTGGTGGACAGTGGGAAGATTGATGTTCGAACATTCCTTTCATATACCTTTAAATATGGTTTTGTTACCTAAGAATTAGGGAACTACTTTATCTGTAACATCATCAAGACGAGAACATGCCTTTGGAATAGAAAGAACTGGATCAGAGTCAAGAAAAGGTGTAGGAAGAACCATTGACTGGTTCTCTTCATGATCTTTTGAAAAATATGGAATGTTTTCAAGAAACTTGACATTCATAGAAACATAGTGTTTTTTACTGATCGGATCAAAACACCTATACCATTTTGGAAGCCAAATATCCCAAGAAAACACTTTTAATAGCCCGATCTGACAATTTATTTTGACAAGGATCCGTATTTAAAATATAACAAACACACTCAAAGACTCATATTGGAATTTTAAGAATATAGTAGAATGTTGAGAAATATTGAATAGGGGATTGACTCCCCAGAACCATAGTGGGCAAACGATGAATCAAATAACAAACATTAAAGGATAACATCATACCAAAGATGCCTGCGAACGGGCATATCAATGAGAAAAGCACAAATAATTTCTAAATGATGTCTATTCTTTGTTTCAGCGTTACCATTTTGTTGTGGGATATATCCACAAGTGGTTTGAGAATTTATATCATTCTCCTGAAGATAAGATAACATAAAATGAGAAAAATATTCCTTTGCATTGTCAGTATGAAGGATTCCAATATTTGTATTACAATTGATTTTTATCACAAGCATGAAATTCTTTGAAAATCAAACCATTCTCCTCTCTATTTTTCATTAAATAAATCCATGTCGTATGAGAAAAATCATCGTTGATGGAGGCAAAGTATTTAAATCCATTAAAATTATTTGGAACTGACCCTCGTATATCAAAATGAATTAACTAAAAAAATTATTTGACTTTCTTTCCTCGAAGAGATAAGCAAACTTGTGATGTTTAGCAAAAAAAAAAAAAAAAAAAAAAACAGGCTTGACATTGGAATTTTTTGATATCATTAGACTCAACTAGTTGATGTAATAAAGGCTGAAAGACAAAATTAGAAGGATGAGCAGAATGACAATGCCAAAGATACAATGATCAGGAAAATTTGTCACACTATAATTTAGATCCTTTATAATCTAACTTACAAACAATCATATTAGAAGCAATATTAGGAACCAATAAGACAAAAGATAAGAAGAGCAATGGTGAAGTCGAAATGACATCTTTTCCCTTAATAGGTTACGAGGTACCATTTGCTAACTTCACATGACCTAATTGAGGATCCGTGGTAAACAAAGAAAAAGAAATAAATGTACCTGTTAGATGATTAATAGCCCTTAAATCAATTATCCAAGGGCAGGACTCGGAAGCAGTGTGAAGAGTAGAGAAGGAATTACGTTTCTAAGATAAAAGATATAGATGGAGAGGTGTTGTTTTGGGTGGTGTTCTTGAGTAAAACATCATACTCACTTTTTAGGAGATGGATCACATCCCCTGTTAGTTGAACTTCAAGCATTTATGACTTTACCAATGGAACCACTTCACTAATAGCACTCAGAAAGTCTTTATCATTTATAATAGTTGAATTAATAAAATGGCCTTGAGGTAGTTTATCGTGAAGAACTCAACAACGATCAACAATATGGCCATATCGACCACAACGAATATACAAACGTTCTGTACCACGATCACACCCATGGCTTGCATCTCTACCTTCTTGTCTAGTAGCTCTACCTCTTTCAGTACCATCATTATCAAATTTCTAAACCTAGTCACAGTGCCAGATTTCTCAATCACAACTGATCCTATATCTGCATGGCGCTTCTCATCTCTTAAGAGCAAAGTATAAAAACTATTTAGGGAAGGTAGAGTGATGAGGACATCACTTCATGTACACCTTTGCGCACGTATCAGTGGAGGCGGGCCACACTGATTTCTCTGTGGCTAGACGAGTACCCATGATCATGCTGAAGACCCCATGTGCATGTGAGAGCATTGGAAGACTCCACAATGGGAAGATGCACATTGGCTACTTTATGGAGTGATCTAGACCGTTGGATTGGAGGGACGTGACGATCGGGCCGTTGGATCACATGATCGGGCCATTGATCGTGGATCGTCGGCACTAGTTTTTCTTAGATTTTATCAGCTTATAGGATTTAGTTTTATTTATGTTATGTTTGGACACCATTATGAGTGTTTTTAGTTGATTTTAGTTAGACTATGACTATTTTCGTCAAAATTCACAAAACATGGTGTTTATTGTAATTTTTGAACTTTCTTGGGGGTATAAATGAGGGTGGGTGTGTGACCGTCTCTCTCATTGGATTTTGTGATAAAAAAGAAGAGAAAAAGCTCTTACTTTCTTCTTCTTCTTCCATCTTCATGAGATTTGAAGATACTTTCATGTGATTTTGAAGGGAGATTGGTGTGAGGCTAATCTTCATCAACGGAGGTGCGAGGTCTCTATTTATCCCCACATTATCATCTCTTTTCTCCTCCATCAAGTTATTTTCTTCAAGTTCTTTGATTATCCCATCCTAAGCCTTCATCTTCTCCTAAACCCATCTTTTCTTTACCTGTCTACAATCCCAAACCCTAAGAGACCTAACCCATCCATCCCACGTCATACGTGTGATTGTACGGCTACACGTGTGAACCTTCCGGGTTGGCCGTACGGCCATACCATATCCTTTTTGGCTTCCTTTCACCCTTAATTCAAAATCCCATTTTCTCTCTACCAAAATCCTAACCCTAAATCTAGAAATCCCTAACTTTCCTAGAATTTTCCAATTTCCTAAAACCCTAATTTTACCGTAGGTTGTATTAGGCCTTCTACTTTGAAATAGACTATACCATATGGTAATTGGATGTTCCTACATCCATTAGATCTTAGTTTCCTTTTATTAAATGATCTTGTGTGATAATGTTGGTAACTTAGGCTAGGATTATGCATGATGTTCTTTTGGTTTTCATGGTATTCGTGACGATTATGGTAATGTTTGTGTTTTTTTGTTAATTGTCTCAATTGTGCTACGTGATCTTACATGTTATTTGGTTCATGCATCGGTCTTACATCAAATTTGGTATCAGAGAGTGAATTTTAGCGTAGGTTAGTCTATCAACAATCCCTCTTTGTGGTGAAAATTTTCTAAAAAACCCCTTAACCCAAATCGTAAAAATCGTAGAACATTTGGGCGCTTCGCCTCGAACCTCGGGTAGGGGCGAGCCGCTCTCTACACCTCTGGCGAGCTGACAATGTACTGACTCTGCGAAGGAGACATATTTTGTTGGGTTTAGTTAGCCATTTTCCTAGGTTTTATTGAGTCCCCATATAGATATAGGCCATATAGGATTTTTGTGTTGCATGTAGGTTAAGAGTCACATATAGGGTTTGTAGAATATTCATTGCTTATAGGATTATATTGCTGATTTTTTTATGGGAGTATCATATTGCTGAATTTTCTTCTAGTGTTTCCACTTATACCATTGTTGAAATTTCAACATAGTAATCTCAGGGTATCACATTGTTAAATTTTCAGTTTAGCACCCTCGGATTACTACCCTGCTGAATTTTCAACATAATATTTGAGGATAGTGACTTGCTGAATTTTCTGGTTAGTGCGTCCAACTTAATCTCTAGGTTAGTTTTATCATTGTCCTAACATTATCCGAGGACCTAGAGTTTCCCTTTTGGAGTTTCCTTATATATGCCCACTCGTTTGGGATTTGGCCTATAACCCATAATGAATCTAGAGCAGATTGCTGAGGTCCTTAATGCTATTAATAATCATCTGACGACTATTGAAGCGCATAGTAGAACCACTACCACTCAATTAACCGCGACCAATGCGCGCGTCAATCAACTTGAGGCCTCCTTACAGGCAAACCCCGACACTGGGGAAGACATTCAATCTCAGGTTGGGGATCAAGTTGATAGGCGGGAGCGTGGTTATAGCCAAGGCGTTGGCCATAGTCGAGCACACGTGCCACCACCACGTGAGGAGCTTATGACTGTTATGATTCAGATGCATAAGTCATGAAAGGTGTGAAAGTTGAGGTCCCCAGTTTTAATGGTCGCTTGGACCCCAAAGCATTCCTTGATTGGGCGGCATACATGGACCACTATTTTAAGTGGTATGATGTTTGATCCTCGTCGAGTGAGATTTACTAAGATGAAGTTGGTGGGCCAGTCCAAACTTTTTAGACCAACATGGAGCATAAAATTGAAAAGAGAGGAGAACCCCCGGTTGCGCACTGGGCCAAGATGAAAGAGGTTTTTAAAGAAAAGTATCTCCCTCTTTCTTATTGCTAGAGGCTCCTAGACTAGTGATAGGCCTTGCACTAAGGACTCATGACCGTACCAGATTACATCACTAGGTTCGAGGAGTACATGATGCGATGTGACATTGACAAGGACCCGATGATTGCATTGTCCAGAGTCAGGACGGGCCTTCGATTTGAGATCCAACGAGAACTTTATTCTCATGACGTCGGCACATTGGAGCTCATGTACCAAGTGGTGCAAGACATCGAACACTATCTCAAAGCACCAGTTGGTAGGTGTTATTATTAGTGAGTGCACAGAAGGATGAGATCACGCATGGCTGTATCCGTTTAGATTGATCTCATCCTTCTGTGCGCTCACTAATAGTTATGACTATTGGGATCTAAGTGTCAAGACTTACTCGCAAGGGGCTGAGCCTAACATGGGGAGTTAGTCCAGACTCCAAATTGGTTCCCAGTCCAACACAAGAGACGTCAAATGAAAATGGATAGCAAGTGCTAGCTCAAGGGGAGGTGAGCAAACACGATGCTTCAATTGCCATGGAGTTGGCCACTTTGCGTATCAATGTCCCTCGAAAGAAAGGAACAAGGCCTTGGTGATTGACGATGGTGAGGAAGAAGGAGATGAACAAGGCGATTATGAATAAGTCTATCAACTTAATATCACTGGTGCTAGTGATGAGAAGCAGAAGAAAAAGAGACCACACCACTTGCAATAGTTAGGTGCACCTTGACCAATGCTAAGGAGAATGATGACTAGCGTCAGACTACAATATTTTATACCTATGCAAAATGTGAAGAGAAGAATTGCAAGGTGATTGTCGATAGTGGAGAAGAAAACTCTCCTAAATGAAACCCTTTCCGAGGAGCTCGTCTACTTGCATCTTCAACTCTGCATGCTCCATAGGGTTCATTCGTTAATGATGAAGGTTTGGTTGAGTTGACCCAGGGACAAGATCAATGGCATGCTGGATGTCCCTCATGGGTGGAAGCTCATCTAGTAAGTCCCGTGGAAATACATCGTGAAACTCATCCATAATCGGCTTCACCTCAGGGGGTCTCTCTACAATAACCTCGGGTGTAACTTCTCTCGCAACTAAGGTGTACACCATCGAATCCATCATAGTCTATCTCTCAAACTCCTTGGCGTTGATTACATGGAGAGACTTGGGTTGTGATTTCCTCGTATCCCTTGGGCTACCCGACTTTCCCTCAGTTTTCTTCTTCGCGTTGCTTTTTGGTGGGAGAGGAACTAGATATCCTTTTGCCTTGATTTATAAATGAACATACATTTGAGCGGCCTTATATCGTCACATTGTGGTCAAATAGCCAATGCCGTCCCAAAATGATGTGTCCAACGTCCATAGGTAAGACGTCGCACCACAGCGAATCTGAATCGGATCCAAAATTAATGGGCACGAGACATCGTTGGGTAATAGGTATGGAAGATGCATTCACCTATGACACTCTATAGGGCTGAGGGTGCGTTTCAGGTTTCAATCCCAAATGGGACAAACTGCTAGTGGAGACCACATTGGTACAACAACCACTATCAACAATCACCTTGCAATTCTTCTCTCCACATTTTGCATAGGTGTAAAATATCGTAGTCCAATGCCAATCATCATTCTCCTTAGCATTGGTCAAGGCGCACCTGACTACTGCAAATAGTGTGGTCTCTTGTTCTACTTCCTCATCCCTAGCACCATTAATGTTGGGCTGATAAAATTTTTCTTCAAAATTACCCTGTTCATCTCCTTCTTCTTCACCATCGTCAATTACTAGGGTTTTGTTCCTCTCTTTCGATGGACATTGATGTGCAAAGTGATCAATCCCATGACAAAGTATCGCGTTTGCTCACCTCCCCTAGAGTTAGCACTTGCTATCCCATTTCCTTTAACATCTCTAGGGTTGAGTTGGGACCCAATTTGGGGTCTAGACTGACTCTCCATGTTAGGCTTAATCCCTTGAGAGTAAGTCTTGACACTTGGATCCCAAGAGTCATAACACTTACCAACTGGTGCCCTGAGGTAGTGTTCAATGTTTTGCACCACTTGGTACATGTGCTCAAATGTATCAACATCATGAGAATAAAGTTCTCTTTGGATCTCAAATTGGAAGCCCATCCTGAATTTGGACAATATAACTATCGGGTTGTCCTTAATATCACATCGCATCATGTACTTCTCAAAACTAGTGATGTAATCTGGCACAGTCATGGATCCCTGCCGTATGGCTTGCCACTAGTTTAGGATCCTCTAGCGATAAGAAAGAGGTAGATACTTTTCTTTAAGGACTTTTTTCATCTTGGCCCAGTGCGCAACGGGGGGTTCTCCTCTCCTTTCAATTTTACGCTCATCCAAAAAAGTTTGGCCTGGCCCCACCAACTTCATCTTAGCAAATCTCACTCGACGGGTATCAGACATTATGCCACTCAAAATAGTGGTCCATGTCTGCCACCCAATCAAGGAATGCTTTGGGGTCTAAGCGATCATCAAAATTGGGAGCCTCAATTTTCACACCTTTCATGACTTGTTTATCTGGATTATAACGGTCATAACGCTCCTCACGTGGTGGTGGCACGTGTGCTCGACCACGGCCAACGCCTTGGCCATGACCACGCTCTCATCTATCAACTTGATCTCCAACCTAAGATTGAATGTCATCCCCAGTGTCGGGGTTTGCCTGTAAGGAGGCCTCAAGTTGATTGGCGAGCGCCTTGGTTACAGTTAATTGAGTGGCAGTGGTTCTATTGTGCGCTTCAATGGTCGTCAGACGGTTATTGATAACATTAAAGGATCTCAGCAATCTGCTCTAGATTCATTATGGGTTGTAGACCAAAACCACGTCCTGAACGAGTGGGCATACACAAGGAAACTCCAAAAGGGAAACTTTAGGTCCTAAGACAATGATAAAACTAACCTAAAGATCAAGATGGACACACTAATCATAAATTTCAGCAAGCCATTATCCTCAAACATTATGTTGAAAATTCAGCTTGGTAGTATTCTGGGGGTGCCAAACTGAAAAATCAGCAATGTAATACCCTGAGTTTACTATGCTGAAATTTTAGCAATGGAATAAGTGGAAAGGCTAGCTGAAAATTCAGCAATATGATACTCCAAAAAACAAAATATAAAATCAGCAATATGATCCTATATGCAATGAATGTTCTACCAACCCTAGATGTGACTCTAACCTAGATGCAACACAAAATTCCTATATGGTCTAGATTTATATGGGGACAAAAAGAAACCCTAGGAAAATGGGCTAACTAAACCCAACAAAATGTCTGCTTCGCAGAGCCAGTTACGGGGTTTGGGGCGGAGTGCCCGAAACCTTTACGATTTTTACGATTTGGGTAAAGGGGTTCTGTAGAAAATTTTCACCTCAAAAAGAAGATTGATGATAGACTTACCTACGCTAAAACTGTTCTCTGATACCAAATTTGATGCAGGACCGATGCATGAATCAAATAACATGTGAGATCAAGTAGCCGAATTAAGATATTTAATAAAAAAACACACACATCGCTATAATCATCACAAATATCATGACAATCAAAAGAAAATCATGCATAAATCCTAGCTTAAGCTACCAACATCGTAATACAAGATCATTAAATAAAAAGAAACTACGATCTAATGGATGTAGGGAACATCCAATTAGCATAGGGTATAGTTTATTTCAAAATAGAAAATCTAATACAACCTAGGGTGAAAATTAGGGTTTGGGTAATTTGGGAAAGTAAGAAAATTAGGAATTTTAGGTTTAGGTATGGGTTTCGGGGATGGAAGAAAGGGGTTTTGATATAAGGATGTTGGGAAACCAAAAAAGGGGCAAGGTGGGATTCACACGTGTGGCCGTACGGTCACACGTGTGGCGTGGGGTGGATGGGTTTAGGTCGGTTAGGGTTTGGACTATGGATGGGTATGAGAAAGTTGGGTTTGGGAGAAGACGAAGATCTGTGATGGGAGAATGAAGAACCTGAAGAAAATACTTGGATGTGGGAGAAAAGAGAAGATGGTATGTGGATAGATGGAGACCTCTTACCTCTGTTGATGAAGATTAGCCTCGCACCAATCTCCCTTCCAAATCGCATGAAAGTATCTTCAAATTGCATGAGATGGAAGAAGAAAGCAAGAGCTTCTCTCTCTCTCTCTCTCTCTTAATTATCACAAAATCCAGTAGGAGAGGTCACACGCCCCCTCCTATTTTTATAGATCTAAGAAGTTTTAAAAATTACAATAATCCCATTGTCTTGTGAATCTTAATGAAAATAGCCCTAGTCTAAATAAAATCAACCAAAACACTCATAATGTGTCCAAATATAAAATAATAAAAAACTAAGTCCTAAAACTAATGTGGACGATCAACAATCAATGGCCCGATCATGTGATCAATGCGATTCAATGGCCCGATCGTTGCGTCCCTCCAATCCAACAGTCTGGATCACTTCATAAAGCAACCCATGTGCATCTTTCCAGTGTGGGGTCTTCCAGATGCTCGCAAATGCACACGAGGTCTTCAGCACGATCACGGATACTCACCCAGACATAGGGAAATCGGTGTGGCTCGCCTCCTCATCTGATATGTACGTAAGGGTGTACGTGAAGTGATGTCCTCATCACCATGCATCTTAGCATAATAGTCAGAAACTTAATCCTCCCCTCGTCTCGAAGGTCCTCGATCTCCTAGTAAATATAATAAATTCAAGACATTATTCTTGTTGTCATACAATTCATGAGTAGTCGACCAAATCTCATGAGCAATAGATAATGATAAAAGACTTTCACTAACTTCTGGTTTCATAGAATTCAGAAGCCAAGACATGATAAGCTTATTTGATTTCCAATCGCCCTAGGAAGGATATGTCATTGGAGGTTCTAGTATATTACAATCTATATAACCCAATTTATGTTTTCCCCCAATAAATATCTCAATTGATTTTGACCATTGAAGATAATTATTGGACTTAAGTTTATGGGTTGTAGTCTATGACCTAGGGTTTTCAGAATGAACAATCAATCTTTCGATCTTAGAATTGCTCAAATCGACAGTCGTGAACCTTGACGAAGAAGCGTTATTTAACCTAAATAATATGGAAAGAAAATAGTATGTCACTATATATAAAGAACACAGAGAGAGAGAGAGAGAGAGAGAGAGAGAGAGAGAGAGAGGAGGGGGGGAGGGGGGGGGGGGGGGGATCTTGTGGATGGATTAACAAATCTGAAAAATTAATGATTATCGTATGTATTTTTAGTGAATATAGACACGAAAATCTGTCCAAACAACAATCAACATCAACCCTTGTAAATCCAAACATATTTATGCAAATTTGGGAAATCCTTAAAGTTAGTTTTGGTTTTAAAAAGGTTAGTTGTGATTGGCACATGATTAGTTAGAAGTTTGTTGAAAGTTAGGAATTGTTGTAGATCAACAAATACCTTGTAATAAGTATTATAAAGTAGTTTATGATATCGTAATGAAATTTGAGAAAAATTTGAGGAAAGAGAGTTGAGTCTTTGCCCTTGTGTGTTTGGATTGATAAATTGCAATTCAAAACCTTGAGATCCCTAATTCTCCTTTTTTATTGCTTTTGGAAGTTATCCAGATACCATCGAGATCGTTGATTTGGGGTTATGTCAAATGCAATCCATCTCATTTGGGTTATGTCGATCTCATGTGTTTGGGAGTAAACAATCTAGATTCAATGGAATGCCAACAACTTAGAAAAGCACAAGAAAAGAAGAAGGAGAATTGAGGATCTCAGGGTTTTGAATTGCAATTTGCCAATCCCAACACACAAGGGAAACGATTCTCAACTCTCTTCCCTCAAAATTTTCTCAAATTTTATTACAATATCCCAAAATTACTTTACAATTCCTGTAACAAGGTATTTATAGATCTGCAATAACTCAACTAATTTCCAACAAACTCCTAATTTTTAACTGGTCATATAATCAATGTACTAACTTCAACTAACCCTTAACAAGTCAAAACTAACTCTAGCAACCTTTTCAACTCCCTAACTAACATCTAAAACTAACCAATACAAACAAAAGTGATGTAAATATTCCTTAAAATTCGTGCCATTGCTTAAAAAACTCGGGAAGTACCCAACGAGGTTTGGGTGAGCGACCATCACTGTGGGTTTGCTCCCTACAGGTGTGGGTTCGACTCTCCTCCTCGGCATTACCTGATACACGTTATTGTGGGTGATTGCGTGTATCCGCAAAGAATAGTCTCACCTCAAAAAGGGGCGGGGACACCTCGTGTCTTCGAAAAAAAAAAAAAAAATAAATAAATAACTTAGGAAGTATCCCTAATGTGCTGATGCCGACCCTCATGTGGCCATTTGCATTACCTGATGTTACGGTCCCAATTGTTTCAAGAGCCTAGTTTGACACATTTCGTTGGTCCTAGGGCTTTTGGCATATTGGTTAGGTTCAGTGTTTTAAATAGCGGTAGCGTGATGCATAACGCTCAACCCTCTATAGCATGTAGCATAAGCTACATGATACTACTATTTTTTAATTTAAAAACAGGACAAATATAATAAATAGTGGAAAAAAGGAAAAAAATATAAAAATGCCTAAAACATGATTCATTTTTATCAATTATAAGCATGTTCAAACAAGTTATTAGTTATCATTTATTAAAACCCAATCCACATATATAAACCAAATCAAATAATGATCACATCGACAACTTTGTAAGCAAACCACTTTAATTAATAATGTCTAATTGAAACCACAAGTCACAATTATAAAAAGAAATAAAAATCCTATAGGTTAAAAGTATCAAGTACAATACAAGTGTCACATTCCTCAACATTGATTACAAAGAAAACATAAAAAAATATATTGTAGTGTACGCTATGTGCTATATAACTGTTGCGTAAGCCACGACCCCTGTAGTGTACGTTACAGGGGATTTACACTATTTAGGATGCTACGTAGTGCTATAGCCACGCTACGCTATAAAGCATACGCTACCGCTACACTGCGGGCGGTATTTGAAACACTAGTTAGGTTCCTAACAACTGGTATCAGAGCTAACACCACGTCTTGTGTTTGAGTCACGAAAGGGGTGACCTGTGGAAAGGGTAACTTGGACCAGAGTGATAATTGCCACAGCGTGGAAAGGGCTACCTGGACAATCAAAGTGTAGTCGCCAAGTGGAAAGGGCTACTTGGATAACCAAAGTGTAGCCGACATACCCTGTAAAGGGCTAAGTTGAAAAGAGGCCAGAGTGAGTACTGCCACAGAGTGGGCCGCCGCGGACGTCAGCTGTGGAGCGTGGTGGAATGTTACGGCCCCAACGATTTAAAGAGCCTAGCTTGATGATTTCCATCAATCCTGGGGCTTTATGCATATTAGTTAGGTTCTTAACAATTGATATTAAAGCCAACACCATGTCCTATGTTCGAGTCATGGAAGGGGTGACTTGTGGAAAGAGCAACCTGGACTAGAATGAGTGCTGCTACAAAGTGGGCTG
Source organism: Magnolia changhungtana (assembly GCA_030180095.1). Taxonomy (NCBI): domain Eukaryota; kingdom Viridiplantae; phylum Streptophyta; class Magnoliopsida; order Magnoliales; family Magnoliaceae; genus Magnolia; species Magnolia changhungtana. Next base: position 408,684 of record JASAUF010000564.1, on the reverse strand, counting down.
TTGCAGACATCAACTGTGGAGCACGGTGGAAAGGACTACCTGGACCAGAGTGAAAGATGCCATAATGTGGAAAGGGCTTCTTGGACAACTAGAGTGCAACCAAGTGTAAAGGACTACTTGGATAACCAGAGTACAACCGCCATGCCCTAGAAAGGGCTACCTAGACAAGCAACCAAAGTGAGTGCTGCCACAGAGTGGACTATTGTGGACGTCGGCTACAGAGCGTGGTGGAATGTTATGGTTGCAATGGTTTAAGAGCCTAGCTCGATGTGTTCCATTAGTCCCCAGGCTTTTGGCGTATTTGTTAGGTTCCTAAGGGTTTGGAATTGCGGCGCAACTTTTGCAATCGATCTTCCTGCATGCGAGCCAAACCCACCTTGGCTAGCATTCTAGTTGGACGGAAAAGCTTAATGTCTCCACTAAATCTCATCTTTCTAGCCCGGGATAAAATACTTGACCAATGCTTTCTCAGGCCAACCTTCGATGCGATTTAGCAACTTCTCAAAGCGCATTTGATACTTGCGAATAGTCCTCGTTTGGTGTAGCTTTGACAAAGCTTCATCAAAGTCTTCTTAGTCTGACAACCCGTATTGCACAAACAAGGCCGTGATGAATGTAACCCATGTCATCATGGGATTGATGCGTTTGTACCATTAGAACCAATGGTTTGCTTCACCTTCCAAGTGAAAAGATGCAAGGAGTGTCCGATCCTCGTCTGGTGTAAATTTGAAGAATCTTTCCACACGCTGCATCTGCTTTGTTGGATCTGACTCGATAAATTTTGGAAAATCAATCCGAGCATATCACCCTTGAATCAATCCTCTTTTGTTGAAGTTGTTGCCATTCTAAACCTCCAATTCTTCAAGGTCTTTGTGGTTGTGCAGGTTTGATTTCGAAAGGCCTCATTTTGGATTAGGAGAGCTTACACACATTCTTTGAGTTCTCGTATAACAGACTTCATTTCTCCTATATCCTTCTCGATGACCACTACTCTGTCCTCCATCTTGTGCTTGGGCATACCCAAACTTGTCTCTAATACCAAATGGTAGAACTGTACTTGGATGATTGAGATAACTAGTTCAAATTTGAGGATGGATTGACCCTCCTTGCAATTAAGCAAAAGATTGTTGAGAAAAAATTCTCTGCTTTCATTAATGGTTGAAAATTACATAAATAATTGTGACATTCCACAATATTCAAATTCAAATATGCCAAAAGCCTCGAGACTGATGGAACACATCAAGCTAGGCTCTTTAAACCGTTGGGATTGTAACATTCCACCACACTTCGTAGCCGAGGTCCACAATGGCCTACTCTGTGGCAACGCTCACTCTGGCCTCTTTTCCAGGTAGTCCTTTTTAGGGCATGGTGGCTGCACTATAGTTATCCAGGTTGCCCTTTACACTTGGCGGCTGCACTCTGGTTGTCCAGGTAGCCCTTTCCACGTCATGGCTGCTTTCACTCTAGTCCAGGTTGCTTGTTCCACAAGTTGCCCCTTCCGTGACTCAAACACTGGATGTGGTGTTTGCTCTAATATCAATTGCTAGGAACCTAACCAATACGCCAAAAGCCCTAGGACTAATGGAATGCGTCAAGCTAGGCTCTTTAAATTGTTGGGATAATAACTTTCCACCACGCTTCGTAGCCATTGTCCACGGTGGTCCACTCTATGGCGGCACTCACTTTGGCCTCTTTTCCAGGTAGCCCTTTCCAAGGCATCGTAGCTACACTTTGGTTGTCCAGGTAGCCCCCTTTCCATGTTGTGGCAACTTTCACTTTAGTCTAGGTTGCCATTTCCATAGGTTGCTCCTTTTGTGACTTGAACATAGGATATAGTGATGACTTTTATACCAATTGTTAGGTACCTAACCAATATGCCAAGAACCCCAGGATTGATGGAATGCGTCAAGCTAGGCTCTTTACTCCGTTGAGATTGTAACATTCCACCACGTTCCTTAGTCGACATCCACGGCGACCCACTCTATGGCAGTACTCACTCTGGCCAAGTTATGATCCCAACGGTTTAAAGAGCCTAGCTTGATGCGTTCCATTAGTCTTGGGGCTTTAGGCGTATTGGTTAGGCTCCTAACAATTGGTATTAAAGTCAACACCACATTTTGTGTTTGAGTCATGGAAGGGGCGACCTTTGGAAAGGGCAACTTGAACCAGAGTGAAAGTTGCCATGATGTGGAAAGGGCTACCTAGACAACCAGAGTACAATTGCCAAGGATAACCAGAGTGCAACAACCATGCCCTGGAAAGGGTTACTTGGATAACCAAAGTGCAATAGCCGTGCCCTGGAAAGGGCTACCTGGAAAAGAGGCCAGAGTGGGTGCCGTCACAACATAGGCTGCTGTGGACGTCAGCTACATAGTATGGTGGGATGTTAGGATCCCAAAAGTTTAAAGAGCCTAGCTTGACACGTTTCATCAGTCTTGGGGCTTTTGGCATATTGGTTAGGTTCCTAACACTTGAGCTTAGTTGTCGAGATCGTGGTTTGACTTATCATCCAAAACCGGTACGTATCACTTGTATGTACTGCTATCGCCCATGAACGATATGGTTGTATCAACTTGATACGAGGGTGATATGACCCTATATCGATGGTGACTGATGCGGTACACCAAACCGATTTGCAAACCATGCTTAAGATAATTAGGCCCATATGGCCTACATCAGCACACATTTGTTGGCATGATCCCTTGTTATCAAATCACTTGGCGAGAGTAGATGATGTAATCATATGCATAGAATTGGCATCCCTACTTGGGATGGTGTTGCAGACCACCCCACATCTCTCTCCCTCCCTCCCTTTCTCTCTCCCTCTCCCTCTCCCTCTCCCTCTTAATATCCATGTGGTCTTGATTGTTGATGATATCTTCCACTTCTTGGATGGTGGAGATGCTTGCCTTGAATTCTCTTTTGCAACTTGTGGTTCTTCCCTGTGCACTTGATTGGTGGCCTCAATCTAGTGCAGGGTGGGAGAAAGAGAGGGAGCTTAAACTCTAATTACTTCTTTTCTGCAGAATCCTTCATTCTGGCTGTCAATCCATTCTTCGATTGGCCTCAATGTTCTTTCATCCACCACTAGTTCCTCCAATGTTTCATCAATGGATACTATTCCATCAGTGGATCCATTGATGAGTTTATCAAGTGATCCATCAGTAGAATCATCGCTTGATCCGTTAACAAATTCTGCATGTTCATCAGCTTCGTGATGATGCTTTAGTTAGGAATCTCTTCCTTAGGATATTCAGACGGTGATTCCTTTACAAGAGACTTAGGACTGTTGTAGGCTTAGTTTGAGGTGAAAGTTGGTGCCTAGGGAACAGATTCTAGGGTACATGCAGGAAGAAAGTAGAAAGATTTGCGGCTACTGTTTTGGAACTGATATTAGGGACATGTTGGGAACTGTTTAGGAGCTGAAAGTAGGGACAAGTTGTGGTCTGATAATGGCAGTTTTGGGACAGTTTTAAGGGACAATTGATGGATTGGGTTATAGGCTGGATGCAGACAAGACTCCGGGACAGTTTAGGGGTTGGAAGTAGACAGATAAGGACTGGTGTAGGGGTTAGAAGTGGGCTGATTTTGTGACCGTTCTGGATAGGTTTAGGGCAGCAAACAAAGTATATGATCTAGAGATTGGGACAACATAGGGACCATGATTGAAGGTATAAGTGTTTGAGAATTGGGCATAGGCTTTGCGGAATTTGGGGATTAGGGTTGGGGGGTTTAGGTTTTAGGGTTAAATTTTGGACGTAAAACTAAAAGAAAGAGGAGAGGGAGGATAATCCCAAAGAGGCAACTTGCTCTGCTACCAACATTACTGCAAGACACTGACCCTTGGATAGATAGGATCAGCCAACAATCTCCCTGTTAATACTTTGACTGTATAAACACAGTAATTTCAAAACTAAATGACTAGATTTGGATTTAGATCTTTTCACCCAAGTTGGGTAGTGTTCCATTGTCCAATGATGATTAACATTGTGCTAATTAGACACAAAGCATCATATCTTGTATGTGCGTAGGATCGTGCCATTCTTGTATTGAGCATCATGCATAATAGGTTTTGAGGAATCACTCCCCAAAGCAAGAGAATCTCTTTATGCATAGAAGTTTCAAAAGTTAATTTAACCATTGTAATAGAGTCTTTACATGTTTATGTACTTTTTCTCAAAGCGAAAGAAGCCCTAAGATTATCCTAACCATCCATTACTACTAATCCTAACAATTTGCTTCAATAAAATACACTACGACCATAGATGCTTTCTCTAATTGGCCATAACTCAAATGATATCAAAATTGCATGATATTGGTGTTTGTTTGAAAGCTAACTCAATACATGACCAATTTCATGTCGTTTGCCATTGTTTGATGGCCAAATAGTGACCATTAAAAAATATTAAGGAAAATTTGTTCAACATATCATGACTAACTCTAAAAACTAATTGAGTAATAAATCCTATGGATATGTGGACCTGTGGTTTGACTACATCATGTGTGGGTCCACTAACTAATCGATCACTTATGTCGGTTGTGCAGATGGATTAAACCATTATCAGGGCCCAGAAAGCTGATTAGAAAGATTGAGGGGCTCAGATCTTTGATAAGACAGATCGTGGGGCCCACTCCTTGGTTTCATCATTTTAATTTTAAATGCTCACATTTCTCACTTTTTTTTTAAAAAAAAATTTTGGTTGTTGCAATTTAAAAGCTAAAGCTCACATGAGAAATATGGGCCGTATAGCTGTACGACCCACCTAATGGATATGGATCTGGGCTGTACAGCTGCACGACCCATCTAGCACATTCTCTTGTCTATTCTTTAGTTAAATTGGATTATGACTCTTGGTTAGGACTTAATTGGATTTTTTTGCTTTTGTTACTTGTGGGTGTTTCTGTCTTTTTCACTTGCTTATTATTAATATAAATAGGAGGAGAGTGGATGTCCAACCCTACAATTCTCTTTTCCTTTCTTTTCACAACTCTCTCCTCTCTTCTTTTTCCTTCTTCTAGTTTACAAATCTACATGGTATCAGAGCAATCTTATTTATGATCTAATCAATCTTTCTCCCATCTACGCTATCCTTGTTTCTTTCCTTTATTTTTGGGCTCTCCCATCTCTTTTGTGCTCAAAATCTTTTAAGAAACTAGGGTTTCTTTTCTTTTTATTGTATCGGGCCTTTGTAATGGTTTGTGCATGAGAAGGGGATGGAGTGTTTGTGATCATCACCTCCGTGGGATGTTTGGACGTGTGGGCTGGTTATTCTCTTCAAGTGTAGTGTCATACCATGTGAAGCATACAAGTTGAGTGTTTGTGAAAAGGGGATGGAGCGTTTGTGATCATCACCTCTCGTGGGATGTGTGGACGTGTGGGCGGGTTATTCTCCTCAAATGTAGTGTCATACCGTGTGAAGCATACAAGTTGAGTGTTCGTTTGTTATGAAAGTTCAGCAAGTGTTTGTATATGCTTGCGGTATATATTCTAGTCCTTTATTCCAAATGGAAGTGAGAAGTGATTCAAGAATTGGATTTATAAATCCATCTAATTTTAAGGAGTCCAAATAACCTCAATTAAATTAAATGGAACAAACTATTTATTAAAATAAATGGAACAGATCATCTCTACTGGTAAAAGTCTATTGAAGTACTTCTAATGGCAAAGGGAAAATTTAAGTAATTGACTGTGGAAAAACCTAATGAGAGTTCTAGTACATATGAGCATTCGATCTAGGAGAACACTCAAATTATGACATGGTTGTGGAATAGTTTGGAATCATCCATTAGTGATAACGTAATGTTTTTGGATACTGCAAAGGAAGTGTGGGATGCATTACGAGAGATGTATTCATCCGACAAAAAACACCTCTCATACGTATTAATTGTTTAAAGAGATTTGAATTTCAACAAGGAGATAAATTCTTGAGTGAATATTATTTAAAGTGTTTACCAACCTCCCACTATGGATTTTGAAAGACAACACTAGCAATGTGAGTAGTTTCAGGTGGCTAAATTTTTGTCATCTTTAAAGCTTGAGTATGAGCCGATTCATGTATAGATTTTGGGTGGTAGGGATGTGCCATTTCTGAACTAGGTATATCCATGCTTCCAATGTGTATCCTTGGAGTCTATAAGTGAAGTCAATTATAGCTCTGCTCTTGCATCATTTACAGGATGAGGCAGAGTGGTGGTCGTGGCAGCATGGGTAATCAAGGCAGCCATGTTGAAGTGGGAGGAGGGTAGGGGTCATGGACCTAGGTAGTGCACCCATTATGGACTTATGAATCTATCAGTTGAAAAATGTTAGAATTTTCATGGAAAGCCAGCATGGGCCAATCAGGCATCTCGCATTGGAAAGAGTATTGTGTCTTATCTAGCTAGTTCCACTTCTGCAATGCAACTGCCATATACGCTTGGAGAGATAGGTACTCTAACTCAAGAGGAGTATTCCAAGTTGCTGAAAAATCTGCAGAATCAGCCCGTTCCTGCCACTTTTGCTGCTCCTTCTGCTCTTATGGCTACATTGGTGTCCTAAGGCATGGCTTGTTTAGGATTCAGGTTCCCTGCTCCATGGGTCATTGACTTTGGATCATCTAACCATATGACAGGAGAGTCTAGTGCATTTTCATTGGTTAACTCAGTATTACTGGGATCATCTGTTACCTTGGCAGATAGTACCCATCTCAAAGTATATGGTACGGGTATTGTCTATCCATGTTCTTTCCTTTTATTGTCTTCTGTTATTTATGTTCCTAAATTCCCTCAAGTCTTTTGTCCATTAGCAAACTCATCAAATCTTTTAACTACTCCGTGACTTTCTACCCCTTCATATTGTTTTTCTAGGATCTAAAGACGACGAAGAAGATTGGTGGAGGGCATGAACATGATGGGTTATACTATTTTGACCATGAAGTTGTTGGTGCAACAACACAAAAGAACATCTATCCTTATTAGTGGCACTATTGTCTCGGTCATCCATCCTTGAAGGCTTTAAAAATGTTATCCCTCCTTTGTGATCCGTCTTAGTTCTAGAGTATGAATTGTGTGAATTGAGTAAACATCAGCGTATTCTTTTTCCACCATGAATGGAAAAGCATAAATTAGTTCTCTTTTCTTTAGTCCATTCAGTCTTTGGGGATTGGTCAAAGTTTTCAGTAGGTCAGGGTACAAGTATTTTGTTATATTTGTTGATAATTTTTTACGAATGACATGGATTTACTTAATGAAAGATAGATATGAATTATTCTCTATTTTAAAGACTTTTAGGTTGGAAGTACAAAACCAATTTAATTCAAGTGTCTGTGTTTCATTTAGATAATGTCAATGAATATATATCCCAATCTTTAGTATATATTTTTCTGAAAAAGGTATATTGCATCAAACGTTGTATGCCCACACCACAACAAACGGTATTGTAAAACGGTAAATCGTCACTTGCTCAAGGTGACTCGTGCTTCATTAATACACACGAATGTTCCAAAAGTTATTGGATTGATGCAGTACTCACAATGTGTTTTTTATAAATCAAATGCCTTTGACTGTTTTAATGGATAAATCACCTTATGAAGTTTTACCTCCATATTTCTCATGCCTTAATATGAGAAAGGTAGTATCTTCAGAGGTTACATGATATCTTTGAAGATGTATCTTCAAAGGCATTTTCTTACAAAAGATCTGGGTTCTTTTAGATACTTTCTAGGTATAGAAGTTGCCAGATCAAAGGAATGAATACTGTTTATTGGATCGATAATGATCGATATTATCGGTCACAAGTTATGATACCCCCATATAGTTGTTGTTCTTCCTGATATTGGTGCTAATATCACCAATATTGCAATATGTATTGGTGTATCGACACCACTTCATAAATATTCTAGGTATCGTCAATATTTTTGTCAATACCATTGATACATTTTGATATCGTGTGATACCGATGGCCAATGCCCAACAAATTCGAAAAAAGCTATTTTTTTTTTCCCACTTTTAATCGCATTTAGATTTTGTGGAAATCAAGATTGGATAGCGGCGGGGCCCCAATTTTAGAAAAATTCTGAAAAAAAAACTAAAATCCCAAGGAAAAAACATCACATACTTGTAAAACCTCCTGCTTCTCTTCCTCCTCCCCTGCAACGTCTTGTAACGTCTCTCGCCCTCTCTCTCTCTCTCTCTCTCTCTCTCTCTTGTCTCTCTCCCTCTCTCACACATTCTCTCTATCATTTTAAATAAATGAGCCTGAAAAGGATCTCACTCCCTCTCTCTCTCTCTTCTCTCTCTCTCTCTCTCTCTCTCTCTCGTCATTTTAAATAAGCTTGAGAGGGCTCTGCTATTGCCATTAGCAGAAAGGAGTTGTATGCTACTCATGCGGCATATGATGGTTGATACACTGGCACATAGAAATTGTACATGTGGCATATATTAACTCATACTAAACCGATTAAGTTGTGGAACCCACTGTCACAAAGTCACAGTCCCAAAATCAAATTATTTGAACAATCCAAACCTCTAGTTCGTGGACACTTGCTTATTGATGTGAAACCATTGTATATTTTCATTTTTAACTGTCCAATAAATGTCCACCAATTTGATTGTCAGATGATGAAATAATTGTATTTTTTGGGTATGGTACATCTAAACAACAAAAGATTAATCTGGACAATTTAATACTTGTATGCCACTTTTGGAAATTTAAGTAATTTCTAAATTGCCGTGTATCATCCATCACACTCTGATAGAACATAAAAGTTTTACTTATGAGTTATATGATACTCAGGCTATGTATGACACTTGATACACATGCACTCTCAAAGTGTACATGTGGCATTTATTAACTCAAATAAAACTGACTGGATTGTGCAACCCATTGTCACCAAATCAAAACCTGAAATCAGCTTGGTTGAATAATCCTAACCTCTGAATCATGCATACTTGTTTGTGGAAATAAGTTTGTTGGATATATTTCACTTTTAACCTTCCAATAAATTTCTCTAATTTGATAATAAAAAAATCAAGGAAGCTTAACTTTTTTTTTTTGTACAGATAAGGAAGCATAACTTTTGGTTGATACTATAGAAAATGTAATGTACTTATATAGTGTTAGTGTGTGGGTGTGTGTACATGTACATAGTGTTGTGTGCTCTTTAGGAGCATGTAAGTATGTTTCTAGTGATATAATAAAGTTGTGCTAGCCCTTCTTGCCCAAATACACAACATAGATCTTCCCTCTCAAAACTCTCTCTTCTCTACTCTTTCATTCTCCTCTTCTCTTCCTTCCCCTTCTTAAATCTCTCAAGTCAACTTGGTATTAGAGTAAGGTTCTTCGCATTGACTGGTGCTATAAGAATTGGCCGGTGTTAGCTACTGTATAAACTGTCATCCCCCAAACTCGGGAACCAGGCTCACTAAATTCCCGGCTGTCGAATTCGGTGCCAACAGGCTCAGTACCCCATTCTCAGCTCCTAGCTCCCATACGCTAGGTTCTGATCCTGGGATCCCAAAAGGAGGATTTTCAAGGTGGTTAAATTATTTTATTATTTTATTATTTATTTTTTAAAATTTTTTAAATTAAATTAAATTAATTAATTAATTTATTTTTTTGGTAAAGGAGCATAACTATAGGTGTACCAAAGCCATAAAACATCATCACATATCCACTATATAATGTTTGAGTACAAATACCGAGTGTTGGATGGAGGGCTAAGTTGCCAAGTCATACTGAAAAATACAAATGTAACAAAAATCCAAAGGATCAAGCTCGTGCATCACCGGGGTCTAGGCTCAATGCTCCTATGCGCACATGAGTGGAAAAGACATGTCCTAGCATCACCCACTGGCTTGTCGATAGTAGACTCAATGTAAACAACGTGCATAAGCCTTCTACTTTCCAGACTCGACGACCTAGAGTGTGTGTACGCGTGCGTATCATAGGGTTTAAGGACTTTCATGCATATGACAAGGATACAAATATCAGAGTAAGTGGAAAATGGAGGGCTAAGTTGCCAAGTCCATGAATGCTATTAGTCATACCAAGGCTATGCAATACAAGGCCTACGTGGCCAAGTGTCATATGCTAGAGATGCAACACAAACATGCCAATCTTTAACCAGTTCCTACATATCGTATATTAGAATGTTATCATACATATCATGTGGCGAAACATTACAATATATATAGGGAGGGTCTAGTACCCTCCGACACTAGATGCCATCTATCGTGCACATGACCAAGTGAGTGGAAAAGACCTCACTATCCGCCTTGTCAATGGTATGCCAATACCCACCCAGCTTGCCGATAACATACTCATTTCACGAGCTAGTCAGACTCGACCGAGCTAATAGCCTCCTACACTCGGGCAGATAAGGTCACACCCCTTTCCAACCGACCTCGACACAGTGGAAGACGCGACCTACAAGTTATGTACAAAGGTATATGGCACTCCCTCATCCAAGCCATGGCCCCTTACTCATGTTATCCACTCGGTTTGTACTCGATGTTGGAGTCTCCTATTTTTGAGCCGGGTACCACCCGATGTCAGAATGTTAAGATAAGGACTTTCACCTAAGGAAATCCATAGCGCCCAAGTACTAGAACATATTTCCGGTATCTAATCTTGTTAGCCACGGTATGTCTGTGGTGGCCACAACCCTGATGTCTCTAGGGTATGAGTCGATCGTGATATACAGAATGCGAAATGCATGAGTCATACTATCTAAGTCATGCACCAAACCTACGCATACCGTGCGATCATGTGGAGCGACCCTATCTTATATGGGGTCCTCAAGTATTCAAGCCAAAGGGCATATGCTATGAACAATCATCATCGACAACAGGCATACAAATGATGTATATGGGCATATAAATGGGCATGATATCCATTACACTAAACATGTTATCAGTGTGTCGTATCAGGGTAAGTATATTAGAATGTTATCATACATATCATGTGATAATCGACCTTAATTGTCACAATATATATAGGGAGTAAGACTCGAACGACAGGCCCTACTAGAAATGTAGAGGTATATGTGGCGTAAACCACGTTAGACTAACATTGGTTCCTCATGCAGCCTGTGCATAAAAAGGGTCTAGCAACTAGATGTAAGGCATGGATAAAAATACATACACCAAGGCATGACCCACTTGGAATGGCCTGAATAGACACCCACATGTGTAACATGTGTGTCACTAGGCTACCAATCTATTGGGCACATGGCCCACTGATGATATCCCAACACAATCAGATTATCAATTGCGTCACTATAATTACTTTAGTAGGATCATCTGCACCATCTAATCATTGCCAATGTATTGGTTAGTCTCTAGGATGTGATCCTGTACTTGTGGCCCATCTGAGTCTTGGGATTTTATCATTTTCATGCAAAGTATATATTTCAACGGGCTTATTACAACCATTGGGTCAAACTTTATATACGTATACTAGTTGGAAATATTAAAGTTGATTTAGCAATTAAACATAAACCCTTGTGAATATATTATGCATAGCTGTTTTTGGATTATAGGGACTCTAAATCAAAGGGTACCAAACACAACTAGGGGATTCCAAATCCAGGGATTTCAAATCGAGGGGTTCCACCCCAACAAGTTATGTACCAAGCTGGTATTTGTATTTTCCCCCTCATCCAAGCCATGGCCCTGCCACAGGTTAGATGGAAAAATAAACCCTATGGTGGCCTTGGGAAGGTTTCAACAGTGGACATCATTGTCTTCATAGTTTTTTGTGGTGTGGCCCACCTGCAAGCTGGATCTGCCCCATCCTTTGGCATACAACATGGTGGGATCCACGAGTGGGGACCCCACTCCCCAAGTTGCTATAGGCAACATCTAGGATGCTAGGGGGTGGTTCCCAACCCCCACTGTTCCTTGCGGTGTGGTCCACCTGAGATATGGATCGGCTTGATTTTTTGGCCCATGGCCTAAGATCATATGGAAAATCGGATGGATGGCGTGGATTAAACAAATACATCATGGTGGGTCCCACGAGTGGGGACCCCACTCCCCACATCCATGCATGCTAGTGTCCCTGTCGTTAGAGGATCCTAGCCCCACCGTTCCTTGTGGTGTGGTCCACCTGAGATGTGGATCGGCCCAATTTCTGGGCCTATGGCCTAAAATGATCTGGAAAGTCGGATGGACGACATGGATTGAATACATACCATGGGTGGGCTACCTCCCAACGCCCATAAAGGGTTGTGTCACAGGGACGCTGGACAACAATGTCTAGTAGATGTCTGTCCAGTGTCTCTCTCTCTCTCTCTCATATATGTATATATATGTTATTTTTTGCTAGGTTGGGTCCACACGTGGACAATCCAATCCGTCCATCGGGTTGGCTAGATCCGGGCGGGCTCAATGTGCTTTGGATCAATATGATATTTGTATTTTCCTGCTTCCAGGATCTAAGTGATCTAATTAGTAGGTTAGATGGAAAGTAAACCTCATGGTGGGCCACACAAGATGGTCCACGCCGTACCAGCATGCGGGACATGCTATCTTGCAACGTGGCCCACTTGTGGGCCCCATAACAAACCAAAAATTAAGAAAGGAAAGGGAAAAAGAAAAGAAGAGGGAAGAGGATCTTGGTGATCGGATGGGCCCCCGCCACTATGGGGCCCACCATACATACCATACATGCACAAGGTGGGTCCCACCTTTGTTGGCCCATCAAAATGAAAGAAAATAATGAAAAGAAGAGGGAACTTCTTCCTCTCTTGCACTCATCACGATGGATGAACGGTTGGATAGGCCTGGATCGACGATTGGACGGTCCACCAAGCTCCCCTACTTCTCCCTAAGCTCCCTCTCTCTAATTCCCTCCCAACCTCTCTTTTCTCTCAAACCATCTCTCTAATCTCTCTCTCTTACTTAAATTTCTCTCAAATCTCTCTCTCTCTCTCTCTCTCTCTCGATCTTTCCATAATCTCTCCCTCTAATCTCTCTAATCTCACTTTCCTTTTCTCTAATCTCTTTTCTTCTCGCTCTCTCTTGCTAAGAAAAAATGGTGGAAATTAGAGAGATTTGGGGCTCTCTCAAACCATTTCTTTAATCTCTCTCTTACTCAAGTTTCTCTCTCAAATCTCTCTCTCTCTCTCTCTCTCTCTCTCTCTCTCTCTCTCTCGATCTTTCCCTAATCTCTCCCTCTAATCTCTCTAATCTCACTTTTTTTTTCTTTAATCTCTTTTCTTCTCACTCTCTCTTGTTAGGAAAAAATGGTGGAAATGAGAGAGGTTTGGGGCTTTGTGGTAGAACTTTTAGGATAAAGAGGGAAGAGGGAAAAGAATGGTAGGATGAGGAGAGGAAAAGAAAGAGGAGGGTGGCTTAACATAGGTTAGCATGGGCAAGGGCATGGGTTCTCATGCCTTTGAGGGGAGAGGGGGATGGGTTATGTTGACTAATGGGGAGAGGGGATGGGTTATGTTGACTAATGGGGAGAGGGGGATGTGAGTAGGGATATTTTGGGCATGGGTAGGGGAGTATAGGGTACTTTAGTAGGAGCCTTTTCGTCATTAGGGAAGGGGTTGTTGTGAGGGCATGGGTGAGGTTGTGAGGGTAGTTTAGGGGTTTAGTAATGTTACTTTTCGAGATTCCTTGTTAGATTCTCTAGGCATCTTTTACTTTGGGTATCATTACAGGGCGTGCCACCCGGCGTTGGAATTGCAGTGCCCACGTGGTCACTAGGGTATAAGTCCCAAGTCATTGTTGTACTAAAATATGGTTGCGATCCAAGATCGCTGTTCTGGTCCGTCCGAGACGTGTTGGCGCTGAAATCTAAACATAAGGAAGGTCTCACAGGGTTACGGGTCTTACAACTCTCCCCTTCTAACAGAAAATTTCGTCCTTGAAATTTGCACCATAACCCAAACGTCGAAAAGAATGGGATAATGCTCGCGAATCTCAGCTTCTCACTCCCAAGACGCCTCATCTACGCTATGATGGCCCTAGTGAACCTTCACCAAAGGAATGACCTTGGTCCAGGGGACTTGCTCCTTTTGGTCAAGGATATGAACTGACTGCTCAACGTAAGAAGCATCCTCACAAACCTCCAACGGCTGCCAATATATCATGGGAACCACGTCTGACCCACACTTTCGCAACATCGAAATATGGAAAACATTGTGAACGCGAGATAGCTGAAGTAGCAAGGCAAGCTGATAGGCCACGACGCCAATGCACCCAATGATCTTGAAGGGTCCAATGAACCTTGGGGCAAGCTTTCCCTTGGCTTTAAAATGAAGTACACCCATGGGTGAGACCTTGAGATACACACGATCCCCAACAACAAACTTCAAGGGTTGACGCCGACAATTTGCAAAACTCTTCTACCGGCTCTAAGCTGTGTGCATCCTCTGCCTCTGATGTCCTCTACACAAGTTTGGGACCTAGGAGAGGACGCTCTCCAACCTCGGTCCAATAACTTAGGTACCTACGAAGTCTGCCGTACAATGTCTTAAATGGAGCCATATTAGCTGGAAGAGTAAGAACCAATCCGTTGTTGCACAATCTTTTGCTAAAGCTGAGTATAGGGCAATGTGAACTTGTTTGGTTTTAAACCTTGTTACAGGAACTTGGCTATGATCCTTTGAGTCCCATTCCTTTGCAATATATTTTTTAAAGCCCCTTGAAGTTTCACTGAAAAATTTGTCCAATTTCCCAATGTTTCCAAAAAACAACAATACATTACGCAATGCATCCGATATTTCTCATGCAATGGTTGATATATTTCTAAGGGTGCGATACATCCGTTATGTAAAACATTGGGAAGGAATTAATTTGTCCCAACGGAAATACGGTTTGGATTTGCTCATAGAAACATGTTTTCTTGGGACCAAGTCAGTTGACGCACCAATTGACCCAAATTACAAACTTTTTTTTAAAAAAAAAGGTAACACTACCAGGGATTAACCCTTGATCACTCACACACACTACGTTGTTTGTACCCGCTTACCTAATGAGTGGGAGACCGAATACAAACTTATTAATAATCAATGAGATGTATTTGAGGACCCAAGGAGGTGTAGAAGATTGGTTTGGAAACTTATCTATTTAGCTATTACTTGCCCATACATATCTTATGCTGTGAGTGTGGTGAACTAATTAATGAGTTCTTTGAGAGTACCTCACATGGATGCAGTTGTTCAGATTCTTCGGTATTTTAAAGGAGCACCAGGTCAGGGAATTCTCTACAGACAGAACAATCATCTTTACGTAATCAGGTATTTTGATTCTTACTGGGTAGCTTCTTTGATAGATAGGCGGTCTACTACTGGGTATTGTATATTTGTGGAAGGAAATCTAATCACGTGGAAGAGGAATATGTTGTGGCTCAATCAAGTGCTGAAGCATAATATAATGCAATAGCTCACACTACCTATGAGCTAATGTGGATTAAGAAAGTATTGTAGGAAATGGGGTTTGTGGTGATTCTACTTATGTAGTTAATTTGGTGATAATCAGGGGCATCCCATATTGCAAACAATTTGGTCTATCATGAAAGAACCAAACATATTGAAGTGGATTGTCACTTTATACTTGAGAAGGTCTCTAGCAGTGTTTATAATATTGATACTATTGGCCGATATTATCGTTATCGCTGGCTAGCGATACAAAACTCTATAGAATTCGCTCGGAAATGAAAAAATAGGGAATTCTTTGTATCGCCCGATATTGCAAAATATCATCTGATATCGGTGATATTGACGATATATCACAATTTATCATGAATTATTCAATGATTATATACACAATATCGTCGATATCTATCGATATCGACGATATCTTCTGTAGCCACCTACCATAGAATGCTTATGTAGCCAGCTACTCCTACTATTGATAAAGCAGGCATCGTTTTCGGCAATATGAGGCAAAATCCTCTCTACTACCCCACAAATTCGAAAAAAAATACTGAAAAAATATAAAAAAATCTCTCTTACCTCAAGATCTGCATCAAGTAGTCGCCTGCGACCGGATTTAGTGGGCCAAACATCGAGCATGCCTAATTAGGTAAGAAAATCTTAAACCCCCCCACCTTTTTTTTTTTTTTTTTCTTTCTTCCGGAGAGATTCTCTGAAAAAAAAAATAAGATTCCTACTGAGGTTTTAGGGATTTTGGTAGGGATTTGGAAGAATGATGGAATTTAGGCAAGATTTTTGGGGATTTCGAATCGATTCGAAATCGTACAACCTCCGAAGCCTGCGGAGAAGAAGACGAGTCCGGAGGGGTTTCACCGACTCTCTCCTTATCTAAGGAGTGGATTCAGTGTTTTTAAGATGGTGTGACCCTTACGGTGGGTTCACCTTGATGTATTTATTTTATATCCATTTCGTCCATACATTTTTACATATCCATTTAGGTTATGAGACAAAGAATAAGGCAGATCCAAAGCTTCTCATCACAGAAAACAGTGGGGATTGAACGCTTACCATAGCAAAACTTCTTGAGGGCCACAAAAGTTTTTGATCACACTGATATTTGTGTTTTCACTTAGTCCAGATTTTCTTGGACTTATGAATAGGTTGGGTCACAAATAAACATTATGATGGGCCCTAGGAACATTTTAAGTTTCAACAGTGGGCGTCACTGCCCCCATTGTTTTTGTGGTGAGGTCCACTTGAGCTTTAGATTGGCCTCATTCTCTGGCTGATGCCCTAAAATGATCTCTCCAAATGGATGGATGGTGTGGATACAACACATACATCATGGTGGGGCCCACGGTTAGGGTCCCATTCACATCGCTTGTTTGTGCAGATTGAGAGCAGATTAGCTGTTACCCAGCGAACAACTTAGTCGGTGTTACCCTAAGGTCCCTAACTGTGTGGGGCCCATCTTGATGTATTTTTTGTAAATCCATGCCGTCCATCTATTTTTCCATCTCATTTTAGGATGTGATACCAAACCCTAAGAAGATCCCCACTGTTTGATACAAAACTTTGGTGGCCATATGAATGGCTCAATGGTAATTGCTCAATCCCCATTGTTTCTTCTCTTGTGGCCCACTTGGCTCTTAGATCCAACTCAGTTTTGGCCGCATGTCCTAACAATATCGGGCCAAACGTATGGATAGGGTGGATTCATAAGAAACATCACGGTGGACCCCATCTAGGTCCTCAACATAGTTGCTGTTTTGGGAAGCTGATTGCGTACTGACAACAAGGTGGCTACTGAGAGTGCTATGGGGGCCCGTATGATTTATGTGTTTTATCCAAGCCATCCATCTATTTTTCCATATCAGTATAGAGCATGAGCTCAAAAATGAGGGAGATCCAAATCTCGAGTGGACCACATCACAAGAAAACAGTGGCGATTGAATGCCCACCATTAAAAACTTTGTGGGGCTCATTGTAATGTTTATTTGTCATCCAACCTGTTGATTAGGTCACGCACACCTAGATGAAGAACAAGCACAAATATCAGCTTAATCCAAAACTTTTGTGGCCTTAAGCATTTTTAATGGTGAGTGTTCAATCACCACTCTTTCCTGTGGTGTGGTCCATATTAGATTTAGATCTGCCTCATTTTTGGGCTCATGCCATAAAATAGTTTAGAAAAAAGGATGGATAGCGTGGATATGACACATACAACATGGTGGGGTGCGCATGTCAGTAGCCACCTTGCTACTGATGCTGTCAGTAGGCAATCTGTGTCCCTGTTTGGTGGATCCCTAACTGTGGGGCCCACTGTAATGTATGTTCCTTATATCCACACCGTCCATCCATTTTAAAAGCTCATTTTCGGGCATGATCCCAAAAATGAAGCGGGTCCAAGTCTTAGGTGGACCATAATACAATTAACAGTAGTGATTGAATCCCCACCATTAAAACTACATGGGGTCCATCGGAATTTTTATTCACCATCCAACTTATTGGTAAGGTCACAAAGACCTGGATGAAGAGACCACACAAATATAAGCTCGATCCAAAGCTCTTTGTAGCCCATGAAAAGTTTATAATGGTTGATTACCATTGTTTCCTGTATTATGGTCCACTTGCAAAATTATTAAAATATATAATTTTTTTAAATTTACTTTCAGCTAGCCGCGAATCTTAATTGCCAAGTATTTTGTAGTGTATATTGAATTGAGCATCACATACACTCTAATTTCGAAGTTATGGGGAAATTGGGGAAAATTTGAAAATTTTCCAAAATTGTCCAAATTTCTTGCAATGTTGCACTCCAAAATTAATATCAAACATATATGATGACTAATTTAAACATTTATGGTGGGTTTTTGTCAATTTTTTCAATTTCAATAAAAAATTAATTAAAATTAAAATTATTATTTTTATTTTTTTGAAATTTACTTATGATATTCTATTTGCCATTTATTAAAAGAAAGTTGTTTTGTAGGTAAAATATGTCAGGAGGAAGAGGAAGGAGACAACCTGATATAGGATGGAAATACGGCCGACCCACTCCCGATAATCCATTCGGAAGTATCTATAATTTTTGTAGTCATGTGTTGAAGAGTGGGGGGTTAACCCGCTTGAAGGAGCATTTAGCAGGAGGGCATTGCAACGTTGTGGACTGCCCTAAGTGTCTACAGGATGTGCGAGTTGAGATGATGGATTTATTGGAAAAAAGCGTGAAGATAAAAGAGCAACGGCGTGTACAAGAGATGGAGATTAGGGAGGAATTGGGGCGGCCTCCATATGTAGGGGATGGGGATATAGTGGATAACGGTGACGATGATGATCCTGATTTTAGACGTGCAGTTCAGGAGTCCCTACGAGATGAGTGGGATAGGGATTAGATAAGGAGGTGGCATCAGAGTAGGAATAGATTTGAGGGGCTACCCATGAGCGTGGTGGGGGGAGTGGAGTAGGGGGGAGTTATAGGGGTATGGGGAGTAGTAGTATGCGGGTGCTGGATCTACCGTTAGATCCGAGGATGTACAAGGAGGCGGGATGGACAAAAAATAAAATAAAATTAAAGGGCATGTTTATTGGAGGGGATGTAAGGAAAAATGTTGGGAAGTTTATTGTGAAGTTTTTTATATATGATCAAATCCCTGCGAATGTAGCAATGAGCTCGCACTTTAAGAACATGATAACTGAGGTGCAGCGTGGGGTGAGGATGTGCAACCACCCACGCCCTTTGAGATAACGGGCATATATTTGGATGAAGAACATGCAGAGATGGAGAAATATGTGGACCCACATAGGTAGTCATGGGAGATGTACGGTTGCACCATCATGTGTGGTGGTTGGACTGGACCGACGAGGATGTAAGTCATAAATTTTATGGTCTATTTTAGAGGATGTGCAATGTTCTTAAAGTACATACATGCGAACGATAAGATTAATGATGCGAACTACATTTACAAATTAATGTACCGTGTCATCAATGATATTGGGAGGAAGAACATTGTGCAATCAAGGTGGGCAAGGATATACAGAACAAATATAATATGTATTGGACCCCCTACACAACGCATTGTATCAATCTTATGCTAGAGGCGATCGGAGATAGGCCATCAGTGAAGATCGTTATTA
This sequence comes from Magnolia changhungtana, assembly GCA_030180095.1. NCBI lineage: Eukaryota > Viridiplantae > Streptophyta > Magnoliopsida > Magnoliales > Magnoliaceae > Magnolia > Magnolia changhungtana. The sequence continues at coordinate 389,179 of JASAUF010000564.1, read as the reverse complement.
CTGACGCATGGTTCATCACGAATTTCATATACAACCACACATGGTTATTAGCCGCGATGTGCGAGAAGTGTGGTGGGGATATAGTACGCCTCGGGGCGACGCGGTTCACCACAAATTATCTCCCTTAATAGCCTCTTTAAGCACAAGCATGGGCAACGAGAGCTTTTCACCTCTTATGACTACACAGTTTGGGCTATGAAGGGGAATAGAGTACCATGGAGAATTGAAGAGCTCGTATTAAGCAACTTGTTCTGGGATTGCATGCGTAATGTAGTCAACATTCTGGAGCCCATTTATGCAGTGTTAAGGATGGTGGGCAATGAGACGAATCAGGTAATGGGGTCGTTGTATTGTATCCCTTTATACAATTAATGAAAGATGCTATCTAGAGTAAAACCCCCAATGCATATAAGTGGGTGTATACAATAATAGACTACTGTTGGGAGAGGACACTTTCCCACCCACTACATAAGGTTGGTAAGTACTTATGTGAATTTTTTTGGTCTATATGCTTCAGTACTTTTAATGCGAGGGCATTTTTACACCGGACTCGAGTGGGGTGGCCTGTGGGATGCAGGGGCACACTCGGGGTGGGTGGCCTGTGTGAGGCGGGTGGCTCTTGTGAGGCAGGGCCCCACTTGTGTGAAGCAGAACCCATGTGAAGTGGGGCCCACAAGGGGGGTTCGGCTGAGATCCTAACCCATGGGATGTGGGGCCTGGGCTATGAAATAAAGGGATTGATTTGCCATACTCTATTAGTTCAAGCTTTTAGAGCAAGTGGTTAATTGTCCCACATCAAAGTGGTATCAGAGTAGGAGATCTCATGTTTGAGACTCCTCACCGGGGGTGATTATTGCAGGGCATTTTCACACCGGGCTTGAGTGGGGTGGCCCGTGGGATGTAGGGGCACAATCGGGGTGGGCAACCTGTATGAGGCGGGTGGCTCGTGTGAGGCAGTGCCCCACTTGTGTAAAGCGGAACCCATGTGAAGTGGGGCCCACGAGGGGGGTTCGGCTGAGGTCCTAACCCATGGGATGTGAGGCCTGGGTTATGAGATAAAGGGATTGATTTGCCATGCTCTATCAGTTTGAGCTTTTAGAGCAAGTGGTTAATTGTCCTGCATCAACTTTGCTATTAATGGCTAAATATTTGAATCATGTTAGTTTTTAGCTTATTTCCTAAATCCAAAATACTACTATAGTAGGAAGCTCTACGCTGACAATGAACTGAAGAGGGTTGTACATGAAGTGTATGAGCACTTATTTCCTAACTGTGAGCGGAAAGGTACATTCGGTTCCGAAGTAAATATATTCTGCACTTACATTCTCCATATATGCATCTTAATGATTCCATACTTACCTTTGGTTGCCATATGCCATCAATAGATTGTTAAATTGCGTGATGCAGCTAGAATGTTCAGACACTAGGCCATAAAGATGTCGAGGACCACCATGATGCCTTGTGAGTTGCTACTTTAAAATTCATAGGCGAATGGTGGGCTATGTATAGGACGAACTGCGAGGTTTTACAGTGGTTGGCTTTCCGTGTGCTCGCGCATATGGTTTCATCCTTACCCTGTGAAAGAAATTGGAGCACATTCTCCCTCATCCACATAAATAAGCGCACCAGATTAGGGTATGAATGGCTTCATAAGCTAATGTATTGTCATTATAATATGCAGCTACGAGAGAGGCTGCTTCGATCCGAAAGAAGAAGAAAAGAATAGGAGGACCCACTGGACCTGATGGTAGTTGGATAACATTCATTTATTCAGGATGAGGATGAGGACCTAATTTACTAGTGGGTCAGGTTGGATGAATTGGATACTTTAGATGAGCGACCGGAGCTGTGTGTTGCGGAAGATGCGACAAGACAAGGGATCAATGTTAATGCTCATGTGGAGTAGTAAAGATCTCCTGATGATGCATCCGACCCATTGAGAGGAGTCCGGTGGGCAGTCCTCGATAGTCACTATTATGCAGGACACGTGGTGGAGAGACATTGTCCGACACCGAGACAAAGAGTGATGCGGCGGGTGGATCCGGTGATGGTGATAAGTCTGATAACAACGATGGGGATGATGGTGATTCTGGCGACAATAACGATGATGGTGATGATGGCAACGAGGGTGTGAGTCAGTCTTAGAGGCCTCTTAACCCTTTCACTGGGGAGGGAGATTGCGATCATGCCACACAGGACCCTGACTATGGTTCTCATCTAGGAGGACTATGACCCCATCTTGTCTATAATAAGACATGCGAGCGTTAGATGTTACACCTAGATCCATAGCTCAAGTGGTAGACTGAGTGAAAGATACCTCGTTTCAACAATGAGGTCTTGGTATCTATTCCCTAGAGGGGGTGGCTAACAGTGAAGTGTGAACTGACAATGGGTGTACTAACAAGCTAACAGAAAAAAAAAAAGATGTTACAAAAGAAAAATAGATATAAAAGCTTTCTGATTTTGAGGAGCTGCTGGCAAAATTCATGAGGGACACAAGCGTTCCTAGGAAGCGAGGTGGCTCTAGTTCCGGTTCACAGATGGGGGAGGGAAGCTCGAGTTACAGGCCATAGCATGGATATGGATCACAGACACATGAGAGTAGCTCGAGTTCTATGCTACAATATGGGTATGGATATGAAGCCAGTGAATATGCGGGGAGTGACTCCAACAATTATGAATCATCATTTTTTTACTACGGTCAGGACTTCACTTCCACATACGGATACAGGTAGGTATATGGTTAGCAACATGGATATGGAGGGCAATATGGATACCCAGTAGCCCCATCTATGCCTATACCAGATCCATATCAGCCACAAATTGTGATTATTACACACTACCCACGGATGGGCGTATTAGTTCCGTTCGGAGAGGATGAGTAGAGTATCTTAATTAGTACCATTCTACTATGACCTAGGCACAGTCCTGTCGATTTGTGGAGGAGCAGTATTCTTCTCAGCCTCGTCGAGATGGAGACGATGATTACGAGCCATCGTGTAACTTTATGTGGGTCTAGGCCATGGCCAGTCACATTACTGATAGGTATGTTTTTTAAATTCTACTATATCTTTTGCTTTTGAATGCATTGGTTGTGTTTTCATACATGTCTTGATACATTTATAAATCTTATGCATCATATTTGAATATAGTCGCCTTAGTTCAATCAGACAATGCATGGCTTAGGATCCTATACAAAGGAAACCTATTATGTGCACTTCTTTTTATAGATTTTATGATTTAAAAGTGTGTATTAAGGTCTTTTTTAATAATCCCTGAAGTTTCATTGAAAAATTCAACCAATTTTCCAATGTTTCCCCATGTTTCCCAAAAAATGCAATAAATTACACGATACAAATGATATATCTTGTGCGATAACTGATACGTATTTGTATCCCAAGGTTACGATACATTGCGCAATACCGATATTTTGAACACTGGTCTCTAGTGGTGAAATTTCTACTCCATATGTCCGGTCTTAGTATTTAACTTGCTGATGTATTCACTAAGGCTCTACCTCATAGTTAGTCTACATGAATAAACTTAAATCTTGGCATCAACAACATATATGCTCCAACTTGAGGGGGAGTGTTAATGCTTGAGAAATATAGGCCGTATAGCTGTACGACCCACCTAATGGATTTGGATGTGGGCCATAATGGTCTACAACCCACCCAACACCTTCTTTTGTCTATTCTTTAGTTAAATTGGATTAAGACTCTTGGTTAGGAATTAATAGGAATTTTTAGCTTTTGTTATTTAAAGGTGTTTACGTCTTTTTCACTTGCTTATTATTAATATAAATGGTGGAGAGGGGATGTCCAACCCTATAATCATCCTTTCCTTTCTTTTCACAACTCTCTCCTCTCCTCTCTTATTTCTTGTTCTTTCTTCTAGTTTTAGTTTACAAATCTACACTAGTATTCTCCGTCTTTGTGGTGGACTAAAGAAAAAAAAAAGAGAAAAAAAGAAAGAAAAACACCATGCTTTCGTTGAGAAGTTCCTAATAAAATAAATTCTCCTCTAGAAACAAAGAAACTTGTTTCCTTTATTTCTAAAAGCAAGTACATATGCACTCATAAAAGCAACTTGATAATGACACTCACAAAAACCTTGCTTTAAAACACTTGATAATGAAAAAACTCCTAAATAAATTACATAATCTATAGCTAATCCCTTCAACAAAGTGAACGCTATAAATAATATGAAGTAACTCAATTTGGTGAATATAATTTCACCAAAATATAGCTCAACTTGAGGAGGCAACCAAGGACTATTGCGTGAAAATTGGACATTGGAGCTTAAGGTTTTAATAATCTATCTAGTAATGATTGAACCATTCTTCTCCAATTGGAAACTATTCCAGCTTTAAGGGAAAGTACCTCAGCTTTGAGGGGTCTATGATTCAATTCCCAAATCAATTACCTTTGCGTTCTTTGATAGTTTATGATGAAGGCATATTGCACACTCGGACTTTTCTTTCTCAGGATTCCATAATCTACAATAAACCATATTCCGTGATCTATATTATTCTTTTATTAGGGAAGTTAATATAAGCCATGAAAAAGTCCCTTAATATAAGAATAGGTATTTTTGTTTTATTTATCATTATTAACTTAAAAATATCCACTCAACTCGAAAAGACATAGAAGCGCAAAGTTTTAGAAACCACCAAAGTGAAATTTTTTAGGATCCCCATGTAGATACAATCAGATTCCAAAAATCACACAAACTAAGGGTCAGGGGTACAAGCTCTTTCTCGTTCTCTTTTCTTGGGATATGATCTATTTCTAACATGGTGTGCCATAAAGGCCGTTACGGGGTCGTAAAGGCCGTAACGTAAAGGAAACGGTGGCAACCGTTACACGTTACGGGGTCGTAACGGCCGTAACAGCCGTTATGGAAAAAATGACCTGTAATTGCCATAAACGGCACGTTACGTCCCCTATAAAGGCCATAATAGCCCCATAATGGTCTACTATGGGACAGATACAAGTTTTTCATACTTTTTAATCAACATTACGAGGCAGATACAGGTTTTTCAGGGGTTTTTTCAATTAAAAAAAAAGAGAGAGACCGTAACAACCGTTACGTGGCCGTAATAGCCGTTATGCCTCGTATCGTAAAGGTAACGGTGGTGGCCGTTACGGCCACCGTTACCGTTACGGAACACCTTGATTTATAAGAAGTTAGGGTTTTAGAGAGACGCACCTGTTATGGCGCTCCTCACCCTATAGACTTTGGTATGCCTTAACCATCAAAAACTTGTAATCCTGCCTATACATGCACCCAAATCGACCTAAATCCTTTCACTACCAGTGGCATCCACCTTGGCAATAAATCCCATTCTGGCCTAAGAGATGGACCTGAAGATCTTAACCATTGGATATCTATTAAGTATTATAAAACCATATTAATGGTGAAAACAAAAGATCAATGGTTAAAAGCTTTTGATAAAACATCGAAAACCTTTTAGGTGCCGGACCCAACTAGAAAACCAGTTAATGGATGGTCCAATCACCAAGATTTAAGCTAATAAAGAGTTCTCGGGTGAACTAGTGGATCCCATGTTATATGTGCACTTCATCCACGTTTTAATCCATGCACCACCCATACCCATATGTCGATCATTAATATAACCTCGTAGGGTGAGCCAAAGCACAAAAAACCAGGACCATGATGTCCCAACATGAATAAGAGACTTGATGCAATCCTCTAGTACAAGTGTGCAGAACCAAGAACCCACAAGCATGGTGAACACTCACACTCCCTTGGGGGGTGGTGCAAGGCACTGGTAGCCTGGTGGTGGAAGCTGTCTGTCCCAATTCATCGTTGGTTCCCAACATGCAGGATGACCAATTGACCATGGATCATGATCAGGGCTGCCCGTTCCCACTAAAGTGGTCACAGACATTTACAGCACTCGGATCCTTGAACGACAACTCTCCTTGGCTGGTGGCTGTTGTGGCCGCTATTAGGGTTTGATGCAATACTCCAAATAAAAGAAATGTTCAATTGAAAAAAAATGAACACACGTAGGTTATAATTTGATTGATGGGAAGCATGTATTAGTGGGCTCCCTGCTACTCATTGTGGCAACTACTTGAGCACTTCCTTTACCCTTTTGGTCTGATGGTGGTACACGTGTCTTATTGCAAACTTGGGTGCCTGCATATTCAGTTAATACTTACTACTAAGAAAAGCTTGGGTGCCTGTGTTTATTACCTGAAATGAGGAAACTCCATGTTTGTGTGCACCTTGCAGTCAATGGTGTATTTGGCAATTATCTTTCCTTGACCGTTCTTTGCTTGTCTGCCCTCTGTGTGCGCGTGCGCTGCAGTGTACGGTGTATTTAGTAATTTCCTTTCGATGACCGTTCCTTGTGTGCATGTGTTTTTTTTGTAAAAGAGGAAGTTGATTTCCAGTGGGCATTCAATCATAGAACTTTGGCAATCTACCATTTATAAGCTGATCCCCAAAAGCATTTATGACCTCATATAAACCCTGAGGCAACCTAGCTAGAGAATTATTTAAAAAAGCTGCACCAAAGCATTTATAATGGCAAAGCTACCCATAAAATATAATAAATGCCTAAAATTATTTCTGATGGCCAAATTACCCATAATCGAGTCTCAACAAATTAAAGTCTCCAAAAGAATGATAAAGTGACTGAATAAGTGAAAATTGCATTACCAAAATATAGCTTCCCTTGAGTAGATGTCCAATGATTATAAAAATGGCTCTACTCGAGCAAGAAGTTTGAATATCTGGTTCTGGTTGCATCAGTCATCCTCCTAACTACCTTGTTTTCTTCTGCATCTTCTTGCATATGTATTGTGGTTCGAAATATAAAATCCTAAGTTTACTAATTTGCAAACATTATTATGCCATACAAAATTTAGAAGAAATCCTTCTTCATGCATTTGCAGTGCCACAACGAAAGATCTGGATGGCATGCTTCTTGGAAGGTTCTTAGTTGGAACTGGAATGGGTCTGGGTCCAGTTATTGCATCTCTTTATGTGGCTGAGGTAACAAGAATGCTTGTGTCCTAAATTCTACAATAGGTGCTTAGTGTGTCTTGGTTCATAATATTACCAGGTACTTCATTTGATATGCTTATACAATGGGTTAATATGCAGGTTTCGCCTTCATTTGTGAGGGGTACTTACGGGAGCTTTGTTCAGATTGCGACTTGCTTGGGACTCATTGGGGCTTTGTTTATTGGAATCCCATCTAAGGAAGTATTGGGTTGGTAAGAAACATGAATGTGTCCCTATAATTGCTCAAGTTTAGATTATTATTATTATTATAGTACTTTAACCTCACTAATATGCTTTCCCAACTCAACATGCTAACAGGTGGCGGATCTGTTTTTGGGTTTCTGCCATCCCTGCCGCATTACTTGCTCTTGGGATGGAATTCTGTGCAGAGAGTCCTGCTTGGCTTTACAAGGTCTTTTCTCCTTCATAGTTTCTAGTGTTATGTTTGTTGTCAATGAAGAACAAATCTGCCTTTTCAATTTTAGTCCAAGGGGGTGTTTGGTTTTCCAATTACCACAGTAAATGGCTGGAAATGGGTAATGATCACTTACTCCTGTAATTGTGGTTACATCACCTACATTTGACTGCGATGATGAGTTTGCTACCATTATTTGTTTCACCTAGAAATCACTGTAAAAATGTTATGATTACAATTTCCTTTACACATTTTCTTTACAAGTATATTTGACTCTCGATTTACGAGCCATAATTCTTGTATATACAAACACCTTGAAATAATAATGATGGCTCATTTACTTTGCATTACACAGGAATTTGGAAAACCAAACAGGCCCTAAATGCATTCTGTCATAGAATCACTTTTTTCTTTCCCTTTACCATCACAGAAAGGACAATGTGGTGAGGCTGAAGCTGCATTTGAGAGACTTTTGGGAGCATCACATGCTAAATCCGCTCTGGCCGAATTATCACGGCCAGACAAAGGGGATGACATAGAAAGCTTAAGGTTTTCAGATCTGCTTTATGGTCGCCATTTCAGGGGTATCTATGCCAATTCTTGAAGCATATATCAGTCCATTTACTTTTGAATGCTTTAATATTTTTTCTCTGACGTTGCTTTCCATCATAATTACTGTTCCATTTTGCAGTTGTGTTGACTGGATCAGTCCTATATGCTTTCCAACAGTTGTCTGGTATAAATGCCGTGTTCTATTTCTCTACGTTTGTCTTCAAAAGTTCAGGGCTATCTGCAGATGTGGGAAATACTTGTGTAGGCTTCACAAATTTAGCAGGTATGGGAGTATTTTTTCAGGGAAAATTACTGAAAGCTCCCCAGAAAATAATATTAGGACCATGAAACCCCTCAAAATAATTTTTATTTCATCAGAATCCCATTGGTAAATATGTTAAAGATCATTGTTAATCTTGGCTGGTCCCACATGTAGGTCGCTTTGCTTAGGAGTCACTAGGCTTTTAGTTATTGTTCTGTCTTTTGTCTTAGTCCCACCCAATGTTTTAAATATCGTTATCACGTAATGTATCACACCCTTGGGATACGGATGCATATTGGTTATCGCATGGGATATATCTGTTGTATCGCGTAATACATTGTTATTGTTGGGAAACATGGGAACATTGGGAAATTGGTTGAATTTTTCAAGGAAACTTCAAGGATTGTTGAAAAAGACATCAATACACATTTAGAAATCAAAACATTACAAAAAAAATGCACATAATGGGGGTTTTCTTTGTATGGGGTCTTGATACATGCACTGTCCAACTGAACTGATTCAAGTATATTTAAAGGCTATTCATATAATTTTTAAACGTAAGAAGACATATATGGAAACACAAGCAATACATTCAAAAGCAAAAGAAGAATCAAAAGATCAGGTTATATGTTTGATTTTGTGTTTGGATACAAAGATTGCAACTGATTTGTGAGAAATTGAGAAATTTCAATTTTTTCTAATTTTCTGCAACTTGCCCCATCTCCCCCAAATCTTGAAATTGAAGCTCCAAATCCATGAAAAATGCTCACTGGATCGAATAGGTGGGATATATCGGCACTACCTATGCATTTCGTATCACACAGGTGGGATACAAGATATATCGTGGGATATATTGGCCGATATTGTCGATATTTAAAACATTGGGTCCACATTTAACAACAGAAGTCAAGTCAAAATAGCAGTTAGAATTGTGCGATCATCAAGATTGTTAGCCTATATCCTGTCCACCCAGTGGCCCATTAGAATACATGTTTGCCATGTGCAAGATGAGGAGGGAAACATGTATAATAGTATAACTGCAACAGTGCAATTGTATAATAGCATTCCTCTTTGTGACTTTGTTTGTTTGAGAGGAAGGTTTTTCTTTTATCATTTCTAATAAAGAGATAATAAAAGTGTAGTAGGGTACAAATGGAAATTTAGTCATTGGATGAATTGTAAAGGATCATATCTCATGGAGGGGGCAGTTTGTTGATGAATATTCATACAGGGTGGTTTTCCTGGAATGAAAATGAAGTTGGGGATTTTCGGTCCTAATATTTATTTCCAGGGGACTTCTGGTAATTTCCCCCATTTTAAAACTTGCATATGTGGGAATCAGGATTAAAAATTCAAAACCCGACTCAGACTCAATAGGGCCAGACTTCAAGTTGATTGGAAACTCGGAAGTTTTTTTTTTTTTTTTCCTTCTAAATTATTCAGCTGAGTTTCTTTTGTGGAGGCTCATTGAGCTTTTTGAACGCTTGCTCTCAAGTTCCAAAATGGCAAGTTTCCTACACATTCTTGACCAAGTCAAGCCAATTCAATCAGTTCTGCAATCATTTGATCAAGTTTTTAAATGACGGCTAGAATTAAGGAGCACTTTGTCACGGGCAATTTTTTCAGGATCAATTATTGCAATGCTTTTGATGGATAAGCTAGGCAGGAAGGTACTTCTTCTGGGGAGCTTCCTGGGCATGGTAAAATGTTTCCAAAAATTGTTTGTTCGAGGAAAAATTCTCAAATTTTCAGTGATTAGCTGTTGCCATCCGGAACAACATCATATACTTCTGAAATCTGACCTTTGCTATTATGTTTTTGACTGATTCAGGCAGTAGCAATGGGCTTCCAAGTCATGGCAGCAAGCTTTAATCTTCCAGGCTCTGGAACTTTATATCTATCTGTTGGTGGGATGCTACTGTGAGTAATAACACCTTAGCCTGGAGATTTGATGATCTTGAAGATGAACACAGAACTAGAATAAGCTCGTAAATATTTAGAAACTGACACCTAATCTTTGAATCTAGCCCACATTTGGATCTAGCCCACATTTGGAAAAGGCTATTCATACCATTTTTATGGAAGAACCAAATTTCTCTTTCTCAATGGCAAAATACCTTAGAAAGCTAAATGTAAATGTCTCCCTTGTGGTTAACTTGTAGTAAACTTTATGGTTATCTTCACTTTTAAAATAAAAACTGAGACTTTGAATTTCTTAGTTGCATCAGACCAAGTTATAGAAATTTCACTGCTTGTACAACAAATTGAATTTGTAGTTGGTAGTCCAAGCTTGACCAACTGGGTGACTTCGGCCCATTGCTTATCCATCAGCAAGCTTTTGAAAAGTACTTTTTTGCATTTGAAAAAGTGCATGCTTCTGCAATCCTTTTATAGATTCAAACTTGCTACTTTGTTTGAAACTGTAGCATGTGAAACTTATTGCGCTCTTATTTAGAGTCCTGGAAAACGTGATGTACTCTAATTGCTAATTTGATCTATGTGAAAAAGATGGTCCTGAAGAACTTCAGATCAGCCATAAGTCACGCAACTCCTTATGCTGGATATTTTATTATTTTCGAAAGGAAATCATCATTCTCTTTTTGGAATCTGCTTCAATTTGGTCACTTTCATTTTCATATTTGGCAATTGCCACTGTGGCTATGGATTAAGCATAGATTACTTGGAAGGCTATAGATATATCTCTTGTTGGAGACAGGAACTCATAAATCATAACCTTTCCTGTTAAAAACTAATGATATGTTGTTAAAATCTTGTTTTCTGAAACTCTAAGTTGACCAGGAAACTGTTATTTGGATTTTTCATGGTTTAATCCAGCTAAGCCAATGAGGAAATAGTATATTTGAGAGGTTTGGAAGGGAAGGAAACAAGAAGAGAGGAGAAGAGGAGAGGAAGAAGAAAAGAGGGTTTTAGAGTAAATGGCTTTTGTGTCTTAAAACATACACAACCCTAACACACTAACTTTTATTATATTAGAAGAAAGCACTCTTAGATACTCCAAAGGAAACACAAAAGACTATACTCACACACTAACACTAACATTATATGCATACATTGCATTATCTTTTTGTACTTCCCTTCAAGTTGGAGCATAGATGTCAATTATGCCCAACTTGCCAGAAATATGGAGAAGAGCATCCTGACTGAGAGACTTGATTAGTACATGAGCCAATTGGGCCCCAGAGTGAACAAAGGGAGTTGCAATTTCCTTGTTAGCCACTTTCTTGCGAATGAAGTGACAGTCAACCTCAATGTGCTTTGTGTGCTCATGAAACACTGGATTGTTTACAATGTGAATGGTAACCTGATTATCACAATGCAAAGGAATGGGACTGGAAGGAGTATAGTCAAGTTCTTGTAAAAGGGTTTGAAGCTAAACAAGTTCACATGTTGCATGGGCCATCGCTCTATACTCAGCTTCAACAGAAGAGCGTGCAACAACAATATGCTTTTTACTCTTCCAGGTGACAAGATTGTCACCAATGAATGTACAATATCCAGATGTAGATCATTGATGCGTTGAAGGATATGATACACAACTGTCAGATGCGTTGTATGAGGGGTATGTATGAGTTGACTAACAACACCAACAACATAAGAAAGATCCGGCTGAGTGATAGTGAGATAAATAAGTCGGCCAACCAACCGACGGTACATCTCTGGATCAGAGAGGTAAGCACCATCATTAGGAGTAAGTTTCATAGTAGCATCCATAGGCGTAACGGCCGGCTTGCATCATAGCATCCCTGTCTTGAAGAGAGCATATTTTCTCTGAGATGGAACTGCACTTGGCTTCGACTGAGCAACTTCAATCCCCAAGAAGTACCGAAGAGTCCCTAGGTCTTTGATATCAAAACGAGTTTTGGGAAAAGATTTAACATCCATCATTCCCTTCATATCATCTTCAGACAACACAATGTCATCCACATAGACAATTAGAATCATAACTCCTGTTGGTTGATGGAAAACAGAGAGAGAATGATTGGTTTGGCTTCGAATAAATCCAAAGTCCAAAAGAGCACTACTGAACTTGTCAAACCAAGCACGTGGAGATTGTTTGAGACCATAAATTGATTTCTTTAGACGTAACTAGTGTTTTAAATAGCACATAGTGTATAGCATAGCGTTTGGCCCTCTATAGTGTGTAGTGTAAGCTACATAGCATATAATGTAAGCTACAGGATACCTAATATTTTTTAATTAAAATAATAGAAAATATGACAAAATTTACAAAATGCATATTTCCTATGAGTGTTTGACTATGAATTTGGATCATCAACTGCATATTTCCATGCAAAATCTCTGTCTTTTTGCCTTCAGACATCTCTAAGTGTGACCTCTTTTTATTATTTATTTATTTATTTCAAACATCACAAGTTCACAGTATGGACCACAATTTGGATGGTTTAGATTGATCCAAGTGCTCTATCCACGATATGGAGTACAAATTAGATTGTCCAAATTGATCTAATGTAGTGCCACGTGTGATGGGGATTAGTCACCACCATTTAAAAATAAGTGTTGAACTAGCATAGAAGAAAAACTAAAAAAAAAAAGAGAATTCAAGTAGCATACGCTACCTACGCTACACTATACGCTATGCTACATGTAGTGTACGCTACATGCTCTATAATTTACGCTACATGCCCCATAGTTTATGCAACCGGGGAGCTACGCTACCTGCATACGCTATGTAGCGTTTTAGATATGCTATGCTATAGCGAATACTAGTGTATTGTATTGTGTAGTTAGTGGGCTCTTCTAGTGTAAGTGCATGTGCACACTTCCCTATTCTCCTACAGTGTACTATATGCTTTATCATAATAAAATATTATGTGTTAGGGTAAACAAGCCTAACACATTATCTCTCCCAAACTCTCCTCCTCCTTCTTCTATCTCAATATTCTCATCTCTTCTTCACATTATCCTCATCAAACCATTTTCTACTTGGTATCAGAGCAAAGATCCAGGCATTCCGCATCCAACAAGTTGAGAGGCGACACGTTTTTCTAATTTTACGCCGGCTTGCAGACGTGACGTCGCGTGCAAATCGGATGCATGGACTCCGTTTGAGCTGAAAGTTTAGGGGTTTGATAGATCTTGATTTTAGAAGATTTGTCATGATTTTTTCAGAATTTATTGGACCTTATGTTATGGTATTTTGGGCAAAATAGAGAAATTCAAAAATCGATCCCAAATTTCTTTTTTCTTCGATCTACTTCAAATCGGTAAGCTTTTCTTTGGTTTCTTTGCTCAAGATGGACCAAAATCTTCCTCCCAAGCTATCTATGGTGGATTTTTTTTACTTAAGATCAATGTTTGAGAGGTTTTTAACCTTAAACAGGCATGCGGCTAGGCCGTTTTTCACTTGGTCAGGCCCCCTTTAACTGCGTTTCATTGTTTTTTTGATGATTGATATTTGTTTGAGGTTTATCTCTTGTCATCTTGAAGGATTGAGTGAGATAAGAGTTGTTTGAATCGGTCTTTCTTGGCATAAGGGGTCTCTTGGCATAGGTTTATTTCTCTTGGATTCTACTATGACTGACAAAGGGCCCTCATCTCTTGGCATAGGGTCTCTTGAATCCAACCCCTTGTAGATTACCTCCATTAAGTTGAATGGTGACAACTATCTTCAATGGGCACAATCTGTAAAAGTATTTTTAGGAGCCCGTGATAAGTTGTCATATATTTTGGATGATCCCCCTGCTCTACATGATCCTACAAGTCTTGGACAAAGGGGAATTATCAAGTTATTGCATGGTTGTTGAATAACATGAATTCCTTGATTAACCACTCAGTGATGTTTTTATCCTCGGCTAAAGGCATTTGGGATACGCTTCATGATATGTTCTCGGAATCTCAGAAATTTTCACGGGTATTCTAGCTTATTCAAGAAATTGGTCGGTTTCAACAAAACTCCAGATCCTTAAAAGACTACTATTCGACGCTTCGGGGCATGTGGGATGAGTTGGATATGTATTAGCCTCTTCCTTCCAAATGTAAAGAGGATCATGAATATGCTCGTAAGCAGCGGAATGATACTCGTATAATGCAGTTCCTCGTTGGGTTGAGTTCTGATTATTTTCACGTTCGCGATCAGGTTGTTATGCAGGATCCTCTTCCCCCATTGACGACATGCCCTTGCCATGTGTCGTCAAGCCAATATGGCAATCTACTTCCTTCTCATTCATTTGTACCACCTGAGCGTTCGGCACATCTTGCTGGTGATCAGTCTTCCCTTGGTCTTCGGGTACCATCCTTGAGCTCAGGGCGCATTTCTAGTTTTGCTAGTCGTGGTAGAAGCTGTGAGGGAGATCGCAGTCGTGGCGGCCGTTGTCTTCGTGGTCATGGTGGACGTGGACGAGGACGTGATGGTTTCCGCATTTGTTCACATTGCGGTGGAACTAATCACACTGTTGATTATTGCTGGCAGCTACATGGTCGTCCTACGTATGCTGCTGCTTCTGTTGCTTCCACTATTGCTTCTGAGACAGTCTTCCACCCCCGACAATGAGGCTTCTACTCATGGCAGCAGTCTCTTATCATTTCTGGCGGAACTGTGATGCCCTTATGCGTTCACATTCGGGATATTCCCGAGCCTTCTCAACACCTTCGGCCCAGATGATGCCTTCTTGATCATCCTCTCCTACCTCTTGGGTCATCGACTCGGAGCTTCCTCCCATATGACTGTAAGTTGCACCTCTTTTCTTCTTATTCTCCTTCTCCCACTCAATATGTCACACAGGCAGATGAAACCCAATCTCCCATCTCTGGATTGGTTCCATCCCTCTCTTCTTCCTTTCTTTGTCCTCCGTATTGCATGTGCCTTTCTTTTTCCATTAAACTTATTGTCAATTATCTCTCTTACCAAATCTCTCAATTGTTCCATCACCTTCTTTCCTTCTTATGGTTTGTTTCAGGTTGCTGCACGACGAAGAGAGTGATTGGTGGGGGCATAATAAGCGAGGAGGCGTTTATCTTCTCGATGATATACAGCCGCTTCTAGTACCCTTTCTCTAGATCAAGAGTCCATGACTCGGTGGCATTGCCGCTTGGGCCACTCATCCATTGCTAGATTGAGACTTTTGTTTCCCTCCGTATCTGTCACTAAACCATTATGCTGTGATATTTGTGAATTGTCTAAATATCATCGTGCTACGTTTCCTCCTAGTTCTTCTGAGAGGAAACCTCAACCTTTTCTTTTGGTTCACTCGGATGTCTGGGAACCAGCTCCGGTTACCTCGACTTTTGGATTTAGATATTTTTTTTACCTTTATTGATGATTATTCCCACATGACTTGGATTTATCTTTTGAAATCTAAAAGTAAAGTGTTTGATGCTTTTAAAGTGTTTTATTATGAAGTGTGCACTCAATTTCATTGTTCCATCAAATCCCTCCATTCTGATAATGGGGGATAATACATGTCTCATTTTGGAATCTTCTTCAATTTGGTCACTTGGTATTTTGTCTAGGACGTCATGTGCTCGCACTCCTCAACAAAATGGTATTGCAGAACGAAAGAATCGTCATCTCCTTGACATTGCTCGCACCCTTCTGCTTGGTATGCATCTACCCAAACATTTTTGGGGCGATGCTCTTTAAATGCTACTTTTCTTATTAATCGTATACCCTCACGTGATTCTGCCTACAAATCTTCATTTACTATATTGTATCCTCATGATAATCCATTTCCTCTCCACCTAAAGTTTTTGGTTGTACATGCTTTGTTCAAATTTTGGATGGGAGTAATGATAAACTTAGCCCTGTGGCGATTAAATGTGTCTTAATAGGGTATACTCGAGTCGAAAGGGTATAAATGCTTTGACCCATTGACTCGAAGAAAAATATGTCTCTTAGAATGTCACCTTCTTTGAGGATCTTTCTTTTTCTCCTCTCCGTAACACACTAACTCCTTTGTGATCCTCTTCATGAAACACGGGGGAGTATGACTCTTATCTTCTTTCCACTAGTGATCATGGGAAAACTCCTCTCCCCTCTATTCAAAGATCCCATTGGTGATATGGGTGAGCCTCCCCTCAAGTGTATCATTGTCGAGATAAATTTTCACAAGCCCAGCAATTCACCCTTCCGCTCACTTTGGATGTTGGTTCAGGTGACTCTCCTAACTCGAGTTTAGATCTTCCCATTGCCTTGCACAAAGGGTCATGATCTTGTACTCAACACCTCAGTAGTAATTTCGTTTCATATGATCATCTTTCACCATCTTTTCAATTTGCAGCTTCCTTTTCATCACAGACTATTCCTAGATCTCTCTCACATGTTCTTCAGAGTCCTGATTGGACAAAGGCGATGATGGAAGAAATGTCTGCTCTTGAGAAGAATTATACTTGGGATCTTGTGCCACTTCCTGTAGGCCATAAACCTATTGACTGTTGATGGGTTTATACAATCAAGTTTCTTCTAGATGACTCAATTGATCGCTATAAAGCCCATCTTGTTGCTAAAGGTTACACACAGACTCATGGTGTGGATTACTTCGAGACATTCTCTCCGGTGGCTAAGCTTAATTCCATTCTCGTTGTGCTCTCCTTGGCCGTTAATTTATCATGGCCCTTGTTTCAGCTTGATGTTAAGAATGCATTTCTCCATGGAGATCTTGCAGAGGAAGTTTACATGCATCAACCTCCTGGCTTTGTTGCTTCTCACAATCCTGTACTTGTATGTCGGTTGAAGAAGGCTCTTTATGGACTCAAACAATCCCCACGTGCATGGTTCGAAAAATTTAGTCAGGCTCTTTTGGAGTTTGGCTTTGTTCGTAGTCATGCCGATCATTCTCTCTTTATATGTCGTTGATCGACGGGCATCATGGTTCTCATTGTCTATGTGGATGATATTGTTTTGTCTAGTAGTGATTCTACGGGAATGAGGGAGGTCAAAGATTTTTTGAAGACCAAGTTTGAAATCAAGGACCTTGGTCATCTTCGCTACTTCCTCAGAATTAAAGCTACTCGCTCATCATCCAAATTGGTCTTGTCATAACGAAAATATGCTCTTGATCTTCTCATAGAGACCGGCATGTTAGGGTGCAAGCCATCATTCACTTCCATGGATAC
This sequence comes from Magnolia changhungtana, assembly GCA_030180095.1. Lineage (NCBI taxonomy): Eukaryota > Viridiplantae > Streptophyta > Magnoliopsida > Magnoliales > Magnoliaceae > Magnolia > Magnolia changhungtana. The sequence goes on along the minus strand of JASAUF010000564.1, from coordinate 371,816 downwards.
TTCAGGAAGCTTCACCGATGATGGTGCTCTCCTTATCGATCCCGAGATGTATCGACGACTTGTAGGTCGGCTTATTTACCGATTATTACTCGCCCGGATATCTCATTCGCGGTGGGGGGTTGTTGGTTTATGCAAGCTCCCGTAAATCTCATCTCACTACGTTTCATCGCATACTTCGGTATTTAAAATCAACCACGTGGCCTCGCTTTCGGACCATTGTTGATTTTCATCTTTCTGGCTATTCCGATGCTGATTGTGCAAATAGTACTTTTGATCGCCACTCTACATCCGGCTTTTGTACCTTCCTAAGTGGCAATCTTATAACCTGGAAGAGTAAAAAGCAACCAGTTGTTGCTCAGTCCTCGGCTAAAGCAGAATATCGTGCTATGGCTCATGTGACGTGTGAACTTGTGTGGCTTCGCAATCTTCTTGAAGAACTTGGCTATCCTCCTTTGGATCCTATTCCTCTTCACTATGACAATCAAGTGGCCATCCATATTGTTCTTAACCCAGTTTTCCACGAGCGAACCAAGCATATTGAGGTCGACTGTCACTTTATTCGGGAGAAAGTTACTTCTAAGGAAATCGTCACTCCTTTTGTTCGATCTGGGGATCAACTTGCTGATGTTCTTACAAAGTCCTTAAGTCGAGATGCTCTTCATCGTGTTCGTGACAAGTTAGGCATGATCAACATCTATGCTCCAACTTGAGAGGGAGTATAGCGAATACTGGTGTATTGTATTGTGTAGTTAGTGGGCTCTTCTAGTGTAAGTGCATGTGCACACTTCCCTATTCTCCTGCAGTGTACTATATGCTTTATCATAATAAAATATTATGTGTTAGGGCAAGCAAGCCTAACACATTATCTCTCCCAAACTCTCCTCCTCCTCCTTCTTCTATCTCAATATTCTCATCTCTTCTTCACATTATGCTCATCAAACCATTTTCTACTTATGCTACATAGAGTACGCTACGTTCTTTGCTATGAGCGCTACCGAAAACACTAGTTGAAACACAAGGGGTGAATCGTGAGAGCCGTGAGGTATGGAAAGACCTAGGTGTTGATTCATATAAACCTCTTCAAAAGATCACGTAAAAGGTATTTTTCACATCCAACTGAAATAAGGGCCATGGCAAGTTTACAACCATGGAGATAACCACACAAACAGGGTTAAGTTTTGCCACTAGAGAAAATGTCTCAAAGTAGTCCAAACCATATGTTTGAGTAAAACCCATTGTGATCAATAAGGCCTTATAACGGTCAAAAAAACCATTGGGATGATACTTGGTGGTGTAAACCCATCGACATCCAATAGTTTGTTTTTCCTTAGGTAAAGAAACCAGCTCCTAGGTATTGTTCTTCTCCAGAGCCTGCATTTCTTTCATCATAGCCTTAGTCTAGTCAGAGCTACACATGACTTTCTTCAAATTGTGTGGGGTAGCAGAGCAGGATATGGAAGTTGCAAAAGACTGGAAAGAAGGTAAAAGATGATGGTAGGAGACACAATTACTTACGGGATGCTTTGTACATGAGTGGGAAGGCTTAAGTAAAGCAATGGGAAGATTGTTATGAGGATGAGGGTGAGAGCTTATACCTGAACCACCAACAGGAGCAGACGAAGTGGTAGACGGGTGATCAGTAGAAGTTTTAGTTTTTTGATGATACACAAGAATAGGCTTCGGAATAGATGGGGGAGATACTCCATCATTATTGGGACAAACAATTGGAAGAGGTATAGGGTTGGAATTAGACTGTATAACCCCCCTTTACTAGCAAAAGGATTGTGTAGAGATCTCCCTTTAGTAGAAAAGTATGGAATCTCTTCAAGGAAGGTGACATCTGCAGACACATACCTTTTACAAGTCAAGGGATCATAACACTTATACCCCTTTTGAGACCGAGCGTAACCTAAGAAAACACACTTTATGGCTCGAGGACTCAACTTATCATTACTCTCATCAAGAATCTGAATAAATCATGTACACCTAAAAATGTTAGAGGGTAAGGGCAACAATTTATCCCGTGGGTGCAAGATTTTAAATGAACACGTGTGTGACAATATTCGAGATGGAATGTGATTAATCAGGAAAACAATAGTAAGGCATCATCCCAAAATCGTTTTGAAAGATTCATACCAAGAAGGAGGGCTCGAGTAACTTCAAGCAGGTGATGGTTCTTTTGCTCAGCTACACCATTTTGTTGAGGAGTGTGAGGACATGTTGTAGGGGACAAGATACCATGATCTCGCAAGAAAGACAAAAAAATTTGACATATACTCGCCCCCATTATTAGAATGTAAAGCTTTAATGGGGCATTGAAATTGGTTGACCACTTCATTGTAAAAGAGTCTAAACATATAAAAAACTTCACCCTTGGATTTTAGGAGATAAACCTAGGTCATCCATGTGCAATCATCAATTAATGTAATAAAATATTTACATAAAAAAATTATGGTATCTGGAGCAGGACCCCAAACATCTTAGTGTACCAACTTGAATGGCATGGGTTTCCTCTTAGACAAACTAAGAGGAAACACAATCCGATGATGTTTGGAGATCTCGCAAGTTTCATAGTTCAAAGGTTTGGATATAGATATGGAAGAAAACAAAAGTTTTAAGTTTTAACCTAGACATGGATGGATGCCCTAAACCACAATGTCATCGGGACACTGACTCCTTATCTAAGGACAAAGCATTGGATGCCATTGCAGGTGCATCATAAAAAAAATTAAATTCCTCCACATTCATAGCCCCCACCAATCATCTGCTTCATCTGGAGGTCTTGAAACACAGAGTGAGAAGGGAAGAAAGCTATTGAACAATTTAAGGATTTCATAAGAGAGCTAAGAAATAATAAATTGGGAGGGAAGCTAGGAACATGAAAAAGGAAGGACAAGTTCATAGTTGGAGAGAGCTTGATGGAATTAGATCTAGATACAGGTACACGAGTTTGGTTTCCATCAACAGTAGTGATTGAGTGTGACTGGATAGAAGGGAGATAGGAGCTAAACAGATAGGGATTACTAGTCATGTGTGAGGTAGCTCCAGAGTTAATAACCTAGGAAGTAGAAGGAGAGGCCGCATGGAGGGCAGTACCTGATTGGGCTATAGTGGCTCTGGAAGTGTCAGGGACCTCACACATGCAATCGCATTAAGGCATCATAGACATTACAATACAAGAGAACAAAATCACCTGAGGTAGACTTCTCTGATGCAGTTGGATATGAAGTTTGCTTGGAATTAGTGGAGACACTATTAGCCATTGACACACCTACCCAAGATGAGCGACCAAGGTCCTAGCAACGTAATGCAGGGGCATTTTCACACTGGGCTCGAGTGGGGTCGCTTGTGGGATGCAGGGGCACACTCGGGGTGGGTGCTGCCCACGGAGGAGGTCTCGTGTTCGAGACTCCTCACCAGGGGTGATTAATGCGCATTTCACACCGGGCTCGAGTAGGGTAGCCTGTGAGATGTGGGGACACACTTGGGGTGGGCGGCCCATGTGATTTGGGGCCCACGAAGGGGGTTCGGCTGAGGTCCTAAAAAACCCATGAGATATGGGGCCTGGGCTATGAGATAAAGAGATTAATTTGTCATACTCTAACAGTTCGAGCTTTTAGGGCAAGTGGTTAATTATCCTGCATCAAATTGGTATTAGAGCGGGAGGTATCGGGTTCGAGACCCCTCACCGGGGGTGATTAATGCAGGGGCATTTTCATACTGGGCTCGAGTGGGGTCGCTTGTTGGATGCAGGGGCACACTCGGGGTGGGTGCGGCCCACGGAGGAGGTCTCGTGTTCGAGACTCCTCACCAGGGGTAATTAATGCGCATTTCACACCGGGCTCGAGTGGGGTAGCCCGTGAGATGTGGGGACACTTGGGGTGGGCGGCCCATGTGATTTGGGGCCCACGAAGGGGGTTCGGCTGAGGTCCTAAAAAACCCATGAGATGTGGGGCCTGAGCTATGAGATAAAGAGATTAATTCGTCATACTCTAACAGTTAGAGCTTTTAGAGCAAGTGGTTAATTGTCCTGTATCAAATAATTGATGGGGACATCATGCACACACGTGCACGCACACCACCCCCCTACGCACGTACGTACGCAGAAGGAGGATCCTATCATCGATCTGGATTGACGACGACGTCAAGGGAGGGTTTCTTATCTAGAAGACAAGTTTTGGTTCAGAAAAGTGGGCCCGATAGTCAAAAAAAGCCCATCATGGGATCTCATGATCGTGGCCCACTCGTCGGATTGATTTCATTTTTTAGGTTTTGCTTATTGTTATTATTTAAATCATTGTGAATGCTTTTGATTTCTGTGTTTGGTTTTTATTTTAGTTTACTTCATCGCCAAGTAATAGGTTGCGCATATGGTGCGAGTTTTGGGGTATAGGGTTTTCTTATAAATAGGCACCCCTTGTAGCTTTTTTTCATTTATTGAAGATTAATAAAATTATGTGTTTTCCTACTCTCTGAGTTGTTAAGCCTAATTGGGTGTGAAGCCCTCCCTTCATCGAAGGGTTAACTACCGTGGTGTGAAGCCACATCTATCCCGATTCGCCCCCATTCATCGCCATCTCTACTACTCATCTTCTACCATTCATTCTTTTCATCTCACCCCATCATCTACACTTCGAATCAATCATCTATTGCAGCAATTCTCCTCATCACATCAGAATTTCAGACCGGCCCTACAGAGGGCTTCACCACGCACAAACCGTACATCGGATGGAGCTGAGATTTGGGGGTTTTGGAGTTCATCCCTGGCCGACTAGGGCCAAGGTGGCCTTTTTCTGAATAGTGGGCCCCACACACTTGCGGCCGGGATCACACGTACGTCCGTCTGGGCCATTGTTGTTGTCCACACGCGGGATCGTCTTTTGGCTCAGGTTTTTATCCTCTCATAGCCTTTTTCATGAAACTTAGCCCTAGATTATGTTTTTCCTAAGTTATATGCCCCTTTTTCTAACCTAGGGTTCCTTGATTTGAAATTGGTGAATCCCTTGGATTATGGACTGATTACTATGCATGTGTGGATGGTTATTTCTTATCTTTGAGTATCGTTTGGTTTATAATTTTTATTGATCCAGCCCTATCATGTGTAGGCCTAGACCCGCATAGATTCCCCTTTAATTGAATGTTTAGATTTTCATGTGGGATGTGGAATTTGTGTAATTGTTTCTGAATTGGTATGATCTAAGCCTAAAATTTTGCATATCATATTTAAATTTCATGTCCTGCATCACAACGATTGATAGAGTGGTCAGTACCCCCGCAATGAGTGCAATAGCGAGGACCATCATTTCCACGTCCTCGTCCACCGCAATCACGACCACTGCGTCCTCCACAATCAACATCACGGCCCCTGCCTCAAGTACTCGATATAGAATCACTTCCACGTCCTTGAGCACTCCATGGAGGAACTCTAGTGTCATGGCAGAATAAAGACCGGTCTCCAACAACATATGTAGATCAATCCGGGGAAATAAAAGAATAGACGAATGATGTAGTAATCCTTTGACACATTGTGTAGATAGCTGTTAGAGAGGGAAGATGATCCATGGCAATAATTTGTCTCCGAACACCATGATACTCAGGATTGGGCCTAGAAGGAAACTGCATACTTCTGGTTTCTTCACGCTGCTTCCATACGTGGTCATAGTCTGTAGTACAGTTAGAGGGAAGGGAATGATAGAAGTCCAACTCATCCCACACACCTTAAAGAGTAGAGAAGTACTGCTTTAGGGATCTTGAATTTTGTTGAAACCTTCCAATGTTTGAGATCTATGTGAACATTCTCTATATATTCTGAGCTTTTGAGTATATCTATGAAGTGTAACCCAAATCCTTTTTGCTGAAGTTAAGAACATGATGAAATTACTCACAGTTAGTTCCATACTATTGAGCAACCAAGCTACGGCTTGGTAGTTTTCCTTGTTCTAGGACTTGAAATTTGCATCCGTAGAATCTGGAGCTTCATCAATATATACGAAAGTCTATCAAAACCCCCTGAAACAACCCTATAGATTGAGCCCACTGTAACTAGTTGTTACCATTCAACTTTGCAGTGGTGATCAACAAGGGATGAGATTTTGAGGGTCCCCCGCCAGACCCTAACGACATCTTGTCCTCCATACGGCTCACACGCAAGAACCAAGGAGCAAAGAAACTCAAAGAGAGGACTACGAGACAGAAGCAATCACAAAAAACTATGAAACCTTAGTTCCAAATGGTGGTTTGAAAGGTTTAGAAATAATTAAGGAGAAGCAATTCAGCAACACAAATCATATACGGTGTGAACCTAGCACAAACATTGTTTTACATATGAGCATCAATCATTAGTGCATATACCATGAGTCCTGGTGTACAATCAGACCCCCCCAGACCATAAAAAGGGTGCAACTGACTCTTGTTTGGCTTCACAACGCCCCTAAATCACCTCTTCTCTCCAAAACAACTCCATGGAGAGTCAAATACAGTCAAACTGACCATCATGTGAAGAGAATCTAGAGAAACAACTACTGATCTGGGAGAAATCGAAGAAAAATAAAGATTTTGGGTGTTTTGCTGAATGAGAAAAATGAGTGAAACATACCCTAGATGGTATCTAAAAATCTAAAAAAAATCACCATAATTCTTCTAAAATCGAGATCTATCAAACCATGTTTATTCTGATCGAGAAGATAAGAAGAGAGGAAGAAGAAGAGAGAGTTTGAGAGAAAAGGGCTTTTGTATCTTAGAGCATACACAACCCTAACACACTAACATTTATTATATTAGAAGAGAGCACTCTTACATACTCTAGAGGAACACAAAAGACTCTGTACCCACACACTACTAACTAGGGGTGCACATGGAACTGGTAGAACCGGTAAACTGGACCGGAACTGACCAAATCGTACGGTTTGGTCCGGTTCTAAAGTGCACCGGTTCCGGTTCTAAAAATCAAAGAACATATTAGTTTGGTTCGGGTCTTGGTTTGGGGTTATGTAGAATCAAACCGTGGAACCGATCTATATATATATATATATATATATATATATATATTTAAAAACCCTAACTCTTCATTCTCTTCATGCCGCCTCTGCTGCCGTGCTGCCCCCATTCCATTCTTCTTCTCTTCTTCTCTCTCTCTCTCTCTCTCTCTCTCTCTCTCTCTCTCTCTCGGCCTTTGATTGTTTCCGTAAATGTATTTTTGCACACCTTACACAATATCTAGACCATTCATCAAATGGATCACAACACGAATGGACATGAGCTGGATTTAAAAAACAAAAAAAAAACCATGCAATTGGGCTAGATTATAAAAAGCCTAGAACTGTAGATTCGGAACCGAACTGGTTTTTACAGTCCGGTTCCGGTTCGGTTCTAGGGTGCAAACGGTCTGGTTTCGGTTCCGATTTTCTTGGAACCATTAGGAACGGTTCGGTTCCAATTTCACCCCAGAACCGGACCGAACCGTCCTGTATGCACCCCTACTACTAACATTATATACATACACTGAATCATCCTTCTATAAAAATCAGCGACTTGGCCAAGTCAATGAAATTCTTGTTTGGATTGGTGGAAAGGAAAGGAAAGGATAGTTTATCGCTTAACTACCTTTCCTTTGTTCATTGAACTTCTTTTTCTAAGAAAGGTATTTTCCATAGTAGAAATGTTCCTAGGAATGGTTCATTTTTTTTGTCCCCTCCACATCTAAGAAACGGCTTTTCGCTCTTGTGGGAAATGATTTCCAATATGCCAATATGACATGTGCAACATGTGCGACCATCCATTCCCAAATGTCCACATGTATCAATTCACCACTGTTCAACTTCAAGTGCTCTACATGTGCCAATGTGCTACCACCATCTTCAAGAGGCCCACATGTGCCACATGCACTATACATATTTTGATGCAAGATGGATGGCCTAGCGTAGAATGATGCAATGAGATCATGAATGGATTAACTAGAACAATTTAAAGCACAAAATAAAGCTAACCTAACACAAAGTTTTTTTTTTTTTTTTTAATTCAGCAATGTAACATGTTTGAATTCAAGCCATACGATAGTCCCGCAATGTAGATCCAATAAAATACCAAATAATTAGGATCTATGGAAGGTAGGACTTCCATCTACGTGTAGGGGTTGTTCTCCATGCAAAGGGGTTCACTTGGTTTGTGAGGGTTTGGGTAGGTTAGGGTTAGGACTTTAGGGTTTGGGAATTGGATTTTGGAAATTAGGGTTTGGACGTAGGGTTATGGGGAATTAGTGTTTTGAGAGTTAGGTTTTTGGGGAATTAGGTTTGTGAGAATTAGGATTTTGAGAATTAAGGTTTGGGGCTTAGGGTTTTAGGGTCGGGGTTTTAGGAAACTAGGGTTAGGATTTGGGGATTTGGAGATTAGGGTTTGAATTGGGGAAAATAAATGATGAAAGAGAGGGAGAGGCTAATCGTACAGACATCCGTACAAGTCTGTCAGTACGATTGTACGACCGGGTGGGTACGACCATGTATGGCTATATGGGTGTATGGTTAGGGGGTGTGGTTGGATGGGAGTTTAGGACAGATTAGATTGCAGGTGTATGGATTGGAAGAAGGAAGAACAAGGATGGAGATGGTTTGTTGTTGGAGAAAGAAGAAAAGAGATCTAGAAAGAAAGAGAGAGAAAGAGAAATACCTTTTGATTTAAGAGAATGAGAAAGAAGGATAACTTGAATTCACTCCATGGCATCACACCAATCACATGAGATTTGCTTCATCTCAACACAAAGAGGAAGAAGAACTTTTTTTTGTTCCATGTATTCAATAATGGGCTAGGGTGTGGACGTCCAGCCTTTACGGTCTCAAAAAAGGTTATTTATTTATTTATTTATATAAAAAGATGCTTTTAGATAAAAATTTTCACATAAAGACGCTCAATAAAATAAAATTTGTTCTTGGGTTCTCTTCTCTTGGCACAGTGGTAGACACACTGTGTCTCATCTTTGAGGTCAAGGGTTTGAGAACCCGTGCGTGCGCGGGGTGGTAGTGTGTATGTTTCTTACATTAAAAAAATAATAATTGTTCCTAACTCCCTAAACTCAACAAAAATATAAACTAAACAAAAAAATAATAAACATATAAACAACTAAATAAACTAAACAATTTCGTGGCCCATGATCAAGATGTCCAATGGTGATGATCTAACGGTCGGAATGGTCCAACTAAGTAGTCCACATGCATCTTCCTAGTGTGGGGCCTTCAAAGATGCATAATCATGCATGTTGGGTCTTGAACGGGCTAGCCACTCGAATTGGGCCACGTGGCTGCATGTATGCATCACCTAAAGCCATAAAGAAACGGTAGCTTTCCTCATCCTCTAGTATACTTTGACTGATGCTTGGATGTCCTCATCATATTTGCTTGCCCGCACATGTGCCCCATGTGCCACCGCCCATGTTCAAATGCCTGATATGTGCTGTCCCAATGTTGTGCCACATCTTCTACTATCCATCTTCAAGCATCCCACGCGCTGCATGTGCCAATGTGTCACATGGCAATGATTACCAAGTAAATTTCTTGTGAAAATTTTTGTTTTGCTAAACAATTGATTTGAAAATGGGCACTATCCTTCATCATCATCAACATCATCATCAACATCATCATCTAAGCCTTATACCAACTAATTCGGGTCAGTTACTTCTATTTAAAAAATGGGCCCAATCTTTGATGGAAAATTTTATTGAAAAACAAAGAGTGGAAACTTCGTGTCCTTTCCACCAGTTTCTTTTTCTTTCCATTCCCTTGGAAACAACATTTTCTTTCCTTTCCTCGAGTCCTAATAACACCTAAGGAAAACGCAGAAAATATCATGAAAAGCACAGAAAAAAATAATTGGGAAAATATCCATTTTTTATATGGTTAATCCATGTTTTGGGTTATTCATTTTAGGAAGATAAGGAAACATCTAGGGTTAGGGCATGGGAATAAGGAGAGGTAAACTAACCTTAAGACATGAATCCTGTTCTACATTACACATGATATTGGTCTGACACAGTGAAATGATATATTAATGTTGCTGAGACCAGCTTGAGCACTAATTCCAGTGTATTATTAATTTAAGTAGGCTAATTTATAGCATTGACCTATTGTAAGGGACTAGTACTTGATATAATTTAAAGAGGTTACAAGATTTTGAGGAATTGTATCATACTTGATCTGATGACATTTATAGTACCCCCGGGTCCTTGGTCCGCACGACAGTATGAGTGTGGCGCTTGGTTAGTGAGTACCTTTTCAGGTGCCAGTAGTTGGGTAGCTGAATTTTACTTGTTTATGCAGGTTTGTCTTAACATTTGCCATGGGAGCTGGTCCAGTCCCTGGTCTCCTGCTACCTGAAATTTTACCCAATCGAATTCGTGCTAAAGCCATGGCGATCTGTCTGTCAGTGCATTGGGTAATAGTTTTCTGCCTTCTGCTTATTTTTGAAAAGGGACAAAGTTTTTATCTTTTTAAGTGTTGAAAGGTGGAGTGTTGAACACAACTTGGACTAGATTCTGAGAACATTATTTAGATTTCCGAGTTTGACTTTGCATGGTCAATAAGCTTTTTGATTTTATGGAGAAACTAGTCCTGAGAAAATGTTAATCTTTCATAAGATCGGAGATGAACGTGGTACTTGGAGCACTGACAAATGGAATTAATTTGGCTGGTTTGGGTTTAACTGTGCTACTCGGTACTGTGGTAATGACACATTACGCAAACAAGGCAATCCTAACCATCCGACTAGTGGCCATCAAAAAGGGAAAAGTCTACAGCCCAAATTGAATGGAAAAATCAGGCAGTTAGGATTGTCTGATTTGTGTATTTTTGGGATATGCTCCATCCACAATAAGGCCCACATGGGGGAGGGTCCAGATTTGAATGCATGCATATGCCATGTCCACAGCCGATGAGTTGCCACAACTTAGTTGTGGCAAACATGACTTTCAGACTAGCTCAATGAAAGTTTTTTATTAGTGATTTGCTTTCTTGTGCTATATGGGACTCGATTGCATGGTCATAGTAGTGTTCCACTGTTGACCACACCTTTTCGTTGCTGAAAGATGAGACCACTTTAGTCATCTAAACCCTGGTGGTTTGTGTGGTTTCCTTTGTATTACCTTCTCACTTACTGTTGCATCGACTTGTGGCTTTCAGGTGGTGAATTTCTTTGTTGGCTTGCTGTTCTTGCGCTTGTTGGAGCAACTTGGGCCGCAGCTCTTGTACTCAATATTTGGTACCTTTTGCTTGCTTGCAGTAGTTTTTGTGAAGAGAAACGTGATTGAAACCAAAGGGAAGTCGCTCCAGGAAATTGAAATCGCCCTTCTAACATCAGAGTAGAGGTATCGTTCAAATACTTTGATTCGCTACTTTCCTCAATTTAGTCGTCATCATCTTTTGCAATTAACAAGTTCCAAAATTTCAACCGAATTTCGCATCACCTCTCATCTTGGTAGAAATTTTATTCTGCTTTCCTGGATGTTGTTAAGGATATTGATGAAATTTTCATTCTCTGAAATTAAATCCTAAGTTTCCATATAGAGGCTCATACTATCCGAATGAACAATCTATAAAAGCATACTGACCTTATCAATCTGATCAATGGACTCCAAGCAGTGGTAGAAATAAGTAGTTAAGAGTCAACATGAAGTGCCTATGAATGGAAGAAAAATGAGGACTATAATGGTTCTATGTGAAATTTTCGGAATATAGGTGATCCATGACTAGGCTAACTAGATGTGTGGTTTCCACTGATGCATAACAATGCCATGTGTGCAGTGTAGATATGTAGTGTGCACCTTATTCTGGTTATTCCATTTCCACCACATCACCTTCCGATTCATGATTCCAAAGGAATCAGGGACTCATAAGTCATGATGAACAACTCACCTCCGTAAATACAACTTTCAAGTATAATTTACAAGTGAACTATATACAAGGCTCTTCTCCTCCGCTCCCCCACCGTCTGTCACTTTTGCATAAAATCTACAATGTACAAAAGGTGGGACACACCATGCACATCAGTTGGGGACAAAACTAGAATGATCTAGTTGTCATTTAGGCTATGCTGTCAAAACTAATTGACAACAAATACTTTTGACTCAATGAGTGTGGCCCATATAATTGGTTTATCGACACCATTTTTGCAACAAGTGATTTCTGTTATTTGGTTTACCATTTTCATGGCTCCGATTTTCTACAGAAGTGACATGTTAAGTGGAAAAGAAGCAAGTTAATGCTCTCATACAACTTTTTTCACTTTCAAAAGTTTGCTGATCTCCCATGCACATTTGCTATACATGCTTTTGGATCCAACTAACCTAACAATCCGTGCTTGATCCACAAAGGGCACCACAATTAGGAATGCACAAAAGGGGGACATACTCTAGCTGAGGTTTGTGGTGAAAGAAGATATGGGCTAGAATACCGTGCATGTTTCCCACTTTTCCTGCAGTTGTGGCAAACCTATGAACCACCACAAGTTCCATTCATGCAAGTGAAAGTTAGGTGGTTCAAATCATTCCCTACGTTGTGGAAGGATGGATGATAGCCCGAAATCATATTGATTGGAGAAGTTCAAATGCATGATTTTGTCTGTTGAGTTGAACGGCGCCTAATTTTTTGCTGTCTATCTTAAGGCATGGATCAACAATAAATTCTGGTCAATGCTCTATCTGTTGTGTCTGGCTTGGATGGTGTATATAGGCACAAGATAATACCATTATCACACAATTTCTCAAGGGTTATATCAATTTATGCTTATAGTTTCCATATAATAAAAATATTTTATTCCACTATTCTAAAATTTTGTTGCATAAGTTTAATTTACGATTATGTGCACATGAGCACACGCCACTGCTGCCGCCGCCATCGCCATCATAGACTTGTTCCTCTTGGGTGTTGGCAGGGGCGGGGGAAGACCCCCTAAAATAGTTCATGTTTGAGAGAGCCAGGGGGGAGTTGTATGACAATCTCTTCCTCTACATACGTTTAATTGTACATACTTTTAATTGTACTGTTGGCATTAATATTTGCTTTACATGCAACAGGTCATTATGTGTGACATTGGAGCATGCAAAAGGTGGGCTCCACCGTGAAGATCACCCAGTGCAAAGTCAGGCCAGCCCACTCATCAGGTAAGCCACATGTATATGTTAATATCTGACCGTTGGTCTAAAATTTAAACCATCTATTATTTTGTACTGGGTAGCCGGCCTGATGAGGGGATTGGCTTGATCTTTGGCAATTGACCTTCATGTTGACCATCATATATGCATGGGTCAGAATTCCTTTGCATGCAGCCAGTTGTAGGTAATCATTCCTCATATGCGTGCATGTATGTATATTGTCCTAAATATGACGAACAAGGGAAAAATAACTAAGCCTGGCAAGCCAAGTTAGAGACTGTGCATAACACCTATCTATAATGATTGGGACCCTTGATCTTGTGGGCACCAATTGTGCAGTCTGGGGTTGAGAAGTTGATCGTCCTAACTTAGCTTTTGTATATGTGGGCAAAAAATATTATGCATAGATTTGAGCAACTGTCCACTTGCAACGGGCACAAAGAAAAAAGAAAAAAAAGCACAGATCAAACAGCTGGGGTTGTCTGATCACCGTGATTCTTGGACCATAACCTCTCCAAGTGATGGTCCACATGGTCTACTGTTCCAGACAGCTACCATGTCATCAGTGGAGACTATTGGGAGGGATTTTTTTTTTTTTTTAGGCATTTAGAAAATGTTGGCCCCTTGCTCACCATGTGAATTGCATGCTCCTTTCTTTGCATGTATTATGCCTTTGTATGTCTCAGTTTCTCTCTTTGTGAACAGCTTCAGCATTTGGATGGATGAGAACTGATCACTGGGCCATCTCTTTCACGTCTGTCCGATGAGGCTGATTTAAATATGAGAGTTCTTTCTCCGAGACAGGAATATGCTGCCATTTCTCCTGCAATTGCTCGGACACTACCGGTGAGCATTTTCTGTTTTCGGGATGTAAGAAATTTTAGTGACAGACTTATTTATTAGTAATAATTGAATAATGTTTAGGTCATATACATGCGGATTATCGTACAAGTGGTTTGCTCGAATACATCCCCACTTATTAGAAAAGATACGTGACAACACTAGTCATTGTATCTGGGCCTTTTTAAATGACACAAACCGTTTATTTAATAGGGCTCCCCTTGAATGGGTTGAAGTAATTTAATCGAGAGCTTTTATTTGCTGCCTTTCTGCTGTACAAAATGCGCCTTGTCATATGAACAGTTTGGATCATTGGGATATGACCCGGATTCAAATGCTAAAGTCTATTTCGAGCAAACCTCATCTTATAATGTAAAATCTGCATTGATGAGTCTGGGTTAACCAGTTTGGGTCGACCATGCCTGGTCCAAAGATCCAGCTGGGCCATTTAACAGGTGGGAGACATCTGTATGCTGAATTAGACCGTCGCTTGCTAGGGGCGTACAGCCTGATTTTGGGCAAGATAATGTTCATTGAGGGGTTTGGATCTTGTGCCCATGTGCCCATGTGCCATGGTTATTAGAGAACGTATTTTCTAAATGCTTCTTTTTAGGTTCTCAAGCAATCTTGTCCCCATGCACCTGCCATGTCTAATGAGATCTGAACCGTTTATCCTACTGGGATAATATTGTTAGTAGGCCTTGCCCAAAAATTGAGTATTCTAGCCCCCATTTTCAGAAATTTGCCCAATTGAGCGTATAGTTAGATCGTTCCTTACCGTCCATTCCTAATCAGAAAGAGTCTCTTAGATGGGTTAAGTACCTACCAGGTGCCCATCCATTGCATTACTGCCGAGTGATAGTTTGGATAGTCTGAAGGTGTAGCTATATGGGCCCCGTCCAGCATCTCTAGTTAGTCAGGATGACATGCTGCATTTACGCACTGGGTGAGGGCCGTTGGATGAGCTGTGGAACTAAGAGGTGTCAATGGGCCATATTCAAAGGGGGCAAGTCCAGTGGCTGGACGACCAAATGGTGTGTATTCAGTGGGACAAGTCCAGTTGGATCAACCATCATTTATGTATTATTGGAAATTCATAGCAGCCCTGCAAGATGGATGGTCCGGATTCATTGATCTTCCAGCCACGTCTGTCTTGACGAATCTTAATGACCTGATTGCCCCATGCTGATCATGATTTGAGAGTTTTCGCTATCAAGGTCCAGCTTACCACCAGTTGCAGCTGTCATGGGCTGGGTCGTAGTGTTTTTTTTTTTTCTAAAGGTTTTAATACACACCCCACATGGTAACTCATTCCATGATCTCAGTGTTGAAACATTAGTCTGTCTGCCACTGAGCTATTGAGCTGGGCCCTAATTTATTGGAGACAGGCCTGACAGGTAAATGGACCTTGCTCGGCGCTAGTCTAGATTATTTATAGCCCAAGCCCATGTATGGACTGGGCCCACAAATGTCCCAGATTAGGAGATCCTATCCACCAATCCTGGGACTCGTCAGTTGAATGTGGACAGCAACTGTTTTTCACTTAAACTATTTGTAGGACGCGGATCGTGTAGCCAGGAGCACACCAATTGTCTATAAGGCGTGGTGTGGATAAGCTGTTGGGCCCACTATGATTATCTGTTTTATCCATGCCGTCCATTCATTTTTCCAGCTCATTTTAAGCAAGAGTCCTTGAAGCATATCCAAAGCTCAAGTGGACGACACCACAGAAAGCAGTGGGAATTGAACACCTACTGTTGAAATCTTCTTGGGACCGACAGAAGTTTTGGATCAAGCTGATATTTGCATGTTCCCTCTATCCAGGTCTGTGTGACGTTATGAACAGGTTGGATGACAAATAAAGGCAACTTTGGGCTATAGGAAGGTTTCTGTTGTGGTTCACTATGTGGATATACTTCAATTTTGGGCTCCTGCCTAAAATGAGCTAATAAAAAAACTGATGGACGGAGTGAATAAAATACAGACATCATGGTCGGCCATGTAGAGGATCCACACCATTCTATACTCGCTACCCAATCCGTGTTGGTAAGCACTTCCTGAAGAAGTGGGTTTCAAGCCTGCTTTCTCTACCTGGCAAAAATCAACCATGGAAGGGTGCATATGATTGATGGGATAGATATAAGATAGATCACGGTGGGGTCCACACAGCTCTACCTCTTGGGAAGCACATAGTTCCTTTTCCCAAATTTCGGGACATTATTTTACTTTTAACAATCCATTTTCTGGCCATTAAGTAGATGGTTAGGATTGATTGATCAGTGATTTCAGATATATGCTCCATCCATATGGGACCCACAATTTGGATGGCTTCGATAGCAACAGTTCACTGCCACTGCCACGTGTAAAGAAGATGATGCGCTACTATTTTCTAATGGTACAAAAATAACACAAGAATCTAACATTTCCATAAGAGTCATTCAGGAAAGTTGTGTCCCCACGTGACTACGTGATAGTCGAGCACGCGTCACGTGACAAATCTTCTTCTCGGCGATTTATCAGCGGAAAATTCTCATGAGATCTTAAAATTTTGAGGGTTTTCTGTTTATATTATCGATAAAATCTTGCTGAGTGGCCTATCATAATCTATGTCAGACATCTACACCATGAATTTGGTGGGTCTCCTCTAAGTTATGAGATATCCAAAAAAATCAGCTATATTATGAACTCAAGTGGGTTACAACATTTGAAACCATGTAAAATCATGCCTAAAACATTTAAAAAGAGTTGGTGGGTCCCACATGAGTTTTGTATACGAATGGAACTTTGGTGTGACCAGTCATCCAAGTGGGAAACACAATGCCAGATGATTGAATCACGTCATGAATATGAATGTTTTAATGGGTAGGTATCCACTCTCCGCATGATTTTTAGGCCCTTGCACACCATGGGAGGGTGTATCTTATTGATGGGGTGGATGTTCAACATAGACCATGGTGGGCTTATCAGGTTAGCTTTTCCTCCAAATTTTGAAGGAAAAAGATCAGGCTGAGTGGTAATTTTTCGGTTATGATCTATTTGCACTTGCTTCAGCAATTTGATGGTCTAAATTGCCATAGTTACCCTATGATGGTCTAAATTACTGGATCAGATGCATCTCATTCATGCATGATCCAACCATTGATCAGGTGGCCTAAGAATTAAATGGAGATTATTGGGTGGTTGTCGATTATTTTCTATAGCATAATTCACCTCATGAATAGATTTGCCTGTTTCTTGGGCATTCAATTTTTATGGTGGAGTGAACTTGGATGGATTGGAAAGCATCCATGCAAATCAGTGACCCCCACACAAAGCCAAACCAAATTCCTCGTACAAGTTACCCTTGTCATTTGGAAGATATATATTCCTCTAATGTCTCTGACAGCAGGGATGTATCTACAATAATCCAAAAAAAGAAGAAGAGGTAAATATAAAGCTAATATAAAACTGAGGGAGGTAGCTGTAATTAACCCAATTAAAAGTCCCAGAATATTTTGCAAACAGCAAAGCTTCGGGTCGGAGATCCTATGCTTCCGGCAGCCTATTCTAACCAAATGCCAAGATGTTGCTTTTCATATAACTTTTATTTTAAAGCTTTAAAACTGGTTGGCCGCCTCACGTGCAGCTCTTCTAAAATAAGCTTATTCCACACACGCACGTGTAAAGTACCTGGCCTTGTAAACATCAAGGATGTTTTCCTTATGCAAAATCCTAGAAAAAAAAAAAAACAAGTGCTAGGACGCCTTTTAATGGTTGTGTGCGCATTTTGTTTTAGAACTTTTTATTACAATTTAATATTTTGTGAGAATCTAATTCCTATGTGGCTTTCATCACTAAGAAATGCTATTACGCAGATTTTCTCTTAGTACACGTGGCAAATATTTTGACTAGTAATCAGGCATAGGCTAAAATATTATAGTAATCAGTCATTTGGACCATCCATTTCTTTCTTATTTTGCTAGTTGAATGTGGATCGCCATCTGTTGGGCCCTTCTGCAGATTGTCCATTTTCTCAGAGCCACACCATGCAGATAATCCTAGCACATGTTTCCTTTGAATGTCCACTGCGGATTCGGGGAGAGGTGTGGCCCTTACTGTGGGGCCTATCTTCAAGTATTTATTCTATATCTATGCTGTCCATATGTCTCACCGCACAAAAAAAAAAAAAAAAAAAAAAAAAAAAAAAAAAAAAAAATCAAATCTCAAGTAGACTGTACTATAGGAAATAATAATGATTGACCATTAAAAGCTTTTTGTAGGTTGAGAAAGTTTTGGATCAAATTGAATGTAACCTACATAATGGATAGATATTTTTCATTTTTAACAGTCTAATAAATGTCCACCGAGATACATATTATGGAATGTGCCTATAGTACTACATATGATAATTTAGACAGCTTAATTCAACTACTTGTATTCCACACGTGTGTAATTCCTAAGTAATTTCTAAGTGTCTGCTAATCGTCCCTCAAACTCTGGAGTATAAAACGTTTTTTCTCAATTTAAAATTGAGTTAGATTTTGCTAAGTTAACAACACTACAAACAGCGCTCCATATGCTATATGGGAGATGATCCTAGCCGTGTGCATCGTCAGGAACTCACCTTTTTAATGATTCAGATCAAAAGATCAAGTCCTTCCACTCATCAAAGGGTAGCATTAGAATATATCAAATGTGATTCATTAGCTAGTTTTGTAACTATCATGGCTGTGCAAGTGATGCATTGTGGAGAGTTACAAGACCGTTTAGGCACTAGGACATCTACACTATCTGGACCATCCAATGCACGGGTCGGATGTCCAATACACCCATTGTCATAAAAAGTTACTTTATATAGTAAACCACATGAGGATATAGAATTTGCTCACCCATTGTATTTTGCGTGGTCATTGGTTGATGATCCAAACCGTTTATATCATAGGTCCCACTGTGGATGGCGAAAATTATGATATTTTAAAAACTTGGAGATTGTGATTATCTGACATTCCTAAATACATGTACATCAGACAGAGTGAATCAATAGGGTCCTGATGAGCCTGTATATATTTTGCCAGTATCACTGTGGATGTGTGGTCCATTATGGTGATATTGAAAGTAGATTTACTGACACCAGCATGAATGTGTGATGCGTCAATTGAAAGACAACATCTCTTGGATATTTAAAGCATGACCCTGTAAAATAAAAATAAAAATATTAAAAAAAAAAAAAAAAACCCACAGATGTGGACATGACAGGTCTGAGATCCAAACCATCCATCACCATATTGATGCGGCAGCCTAAGGATGAGGTCGATTTATCCGGCGGGTGGGCTACGGTTTGTGAAACAAAATATACGGCTACAAATGAAGATTTTTCCAACCAATCCACCTGTTTCCAATATCAGGGCACATGTGTTGATTGTATTTGACTCAAATTTAGTCATGTGATGTGTATGTGCCAGGCATGCCAGGGTTGAATGTGGCTTGAAATGAAAATGCCTTGTGACTACAAACATTGAAATAGATTGATTAAGATTAGATTTGTGTAGATCAGCTGTTTATCCAGCCGTCAGTTAAAGAATCAGGTGATTGGGTGAAGGAAAAGGTTCATCTGTCTAATGAGTTCTTTTTATATATGGAGAAATGACTTTCAACGAAGGTGTGATAGCTTACACTGTTCAATGCGAACACAATACATTACTAAAAGAAATAAAATGAGAGCTGAAGCCAATAATATTAATATCTCTAGCATAACTACAATCGATTAGAAGATAAATAAAAAAGGAAATAAAATTATAACTAATAACAATTTATCCACAGTAGCAGTCATTTGTTCATCACAAGGTGGTCGTTAAGGTGATTTTCTGTTCATTACTTAAGATCGTGTTCTGTAATAAGAAGGTCAATGGTGAAAGGATCTTCAAAAATCTCTAGCATAACTAATTTTGTCATGACCGAGCCTATGGCCTTTTTTATCTTGCCATGTGTCTATGCGACAACCTTTACTCGAATTCTTTTGAACGAATGACGTGTTTCCTAACGAAACTTTCCTTGCTCCTCGGCGTCTCCTCTTACTAATCATATCAGTTTTAAGGAATTCATCCTGATCTTTCATACGGTGGTGTTGCCACATGTTGACATTTTAGTTGTTGATATTACGATGACAGATTGAGTATAAATAAATTGAACCAAAATTTCTTTTTGAGCAAAGATATACAGATGTTGGACTAACATGATAGTAGATTAGACATGGTGAGGACAGATGTTTGGCATGTACAAGAGCTCTGTTACACATGTGATGTAGAGCGGGTCACGGACAGTTACATGGCCAAGATGGATTAGAAAAGGCCTCGTCGACGACAAAAGTGATCCAGACCATCGGACCTTAAATCGGGCATATCTCGTAATCCAGAATGAGTTATCTGACGTAAAATATATGATTTTGAGGTAGAACGAGCTACTTTAGCCAACCAACCCCGCTTTGTCGGGTTGCGCAACCCGGATTTGCGAAATACCCCTGGATCGACGTTCGTTTCCCTGTTTTAATTTCATTTTTACTATAAATAGTAAGTTTTAGTTTGAATATAACTCTTCATCTGTTGGGATTTAGGAGTTGCGTCCATCGTGAAAAGAGCTTAGAAAAATTAGGAGAACGGTTTGGTGAAGCCAAATAGGACACTTACTATTTTTGGCCGAAAACCTTGCATACTAGTAGACATCACGACCATCTACAAATAGTAAGTTTACTATTTATAGTAAGTCTCAAATTCTAGTAGTTTTAGTTGTAGTTTGATTCTGAATTCTTTCCCATTGCTTGGTACCCCTATTTAAGGGTTTGTGAACTCATTTTAATTCATTCATTAATCAATTTCAAATTTATTAGAATTTATTTATATTTCCTGCTTTCTTTCCTTGTGGATTCGAGAAGTCTCTGTGAGGAGTCCAGAGAAGTTCTGTGGATTCGAAATAGCTATCCTCTTGAGGAAGACGGTGCTCGACCTCACGTCCTCCCCTGCGTTAGTTTGGTATCAAAGCGAGGTTTTTCCTCGGATAGATGGCTTTTAACGATGGGTCAGGCAACAATCCCATAGGCGGTGCTCCAGGAAATTTACCTTTAACGGCGGCAGCTTTCCAAGCAGCGCAGCAAGAGAATCGACAAGTCATGCAAGGGCTGTAGGCTTCCATGGACCGCATAACGGATCTCTTAGCGAAAATCCTAGGGCAGCTTCGTGTTCCTGGTGGTAATCCTCCACCGCCAATTGCTGAAACTCGTAATCGACCTAACCGCAGGATTGTAACATCCAGAATTTTCACTGTTTTGGATTTTCAAAAATCCTTGAAATTTTTTTTTTTTAATATTATTAACTTATAATATCACTTAACGACCATTAGCACTCAATGTTAGTTTATACTGGGGTGGACCAGTCTAGTTATGATGGGACCAAGTGCGGGCCGCCAAGCCAGATGGCTCGTTTACACTTAACAACAGCCCGTGTGGGCCACCCAGCGATCGAGAAGGGTCAGAAAAATCTAAAACTTTAGAAAATCATAAATCTCACTGGGCTTGTGGTCCATTGCGGATTGTGGACCCAGTGGACACCCAGAAGTACCATCTGGCGCTTGCCCAATGCGCCCGGCCAATGTCAGATTAAAATCTGGCACTGATAAAAGAAATTGAGACTCCGCGTCTTCCAGCCGTCGGATTTCTTCCAAATTTATGGTGAAGGTTTAATGTATTTTTCAACGCCTTCCCACCAAATCTGGGCCCCGATCGTGGCACGATGACCGTTGATCGCGAATCGGACCCGTACGATCAAACCCCGCATCCGTTCGTTCCCAAATTTTGTAAGGCCCCTCATCGGGCCATGGACCACTTATCCTATAAATTTCATGGCCAGAGGACCATCTGAAATGCTCCAATCACCAAAATGGCCCCCACAGGACCACTTAAGGGTCGGAAACGCCTTCTCAGATCATATATCCGTTCATCCGTTCATCCTCAATTTTTGCATGGACCCTAGTCAGGCCATAAGGCTCCTACACGCTGAATTTGGTGGCCAAAGGGGCGTTAGGGCCACCCCAACTTCAATAAGGAGCCCTGGAAGGCTAGTTTGGGAAAATTGTGGGAACTTAAGTGATTTGAGTCGTCCACTCTTATGCAAAGTTGAGGATTTCAGACCGTCGATTTATGACCAAACTTCACACATCGAGTAAGGATATTTTCCTCCTCATATCCGTATAGCCGCGGCCCCGATCGACCATCGGTGACCGTTGAATATACTTCTAATCATGTCTGTCGATCGGCACGTCGAAATGGCGGACCGATTGTGTCCATACGTAGATCATCATTAGGACTAACTATCCTACGGTGTATATCGACTAGTACACCCCATAGGCTAGAAAAACCCTCCCATAGGGTTAGTATAGTAAAGACCCAACATTCGGGGCCAATTGCTCCAAAACTGGCACTATATAAAGGCCTTATTTGGGCACCCCCTCTCCCCATACGATTTTACCCTAGAGAAGGGAGGGAGAGAAGAGAGAAAGGGGAGAAAGAAGAAAGGAAGGAGAGAAGAAGGGAGAGTGAAGAAAGAAGAGCAAGGTGGGCCCAAGGAAATCAAACCCCCATAACTCCCTACATCTTCTCAAAGGAGGATTCCTCATCTACAACCGCCCTTTTCACTCCGTTGATCATCTAGGTAAGATCCACCACCCATTTTCGTTGAAACCCTTGTGATGAGGAGGGATTTATTTAGGATTCTAACATATAAATGTTGCTTTAGGGGTTCCGGCCGATCGGCCACCGGGTTCGGCATCTCTGGTCGTTTTTCAAGTCTCCAACAATCCATAGGTGCGGACTATTGTTCTTAAGTGGCCTAGCACCAATTTTACTATGGGTTTAATGATTTTGATTGTTTGGATGTTGTGATTGGAGAAACTAGAGAAACCCTAGGAATTGCATGATTATTGAAATTTATATGGGATGCATGTTGATCCTCATTTGGTGTTGCTATTGCCTTTCACATGATTGGGTATTTAGATGATTAGGTGCTCATGCCTTGTTAATTTCTCCCTACATTGTTGTTTCATAGAATGTATGATGATCGTGTGCATATGATTTCTTACAATGGTGGAAGTGCTTAACTTCCTCCCCCACACACACACACACACCTCACTTGTACTTGTATTATGATATTGTTGGCCTTACTTAGTATGAGAATCGGAATTGTATGTTGAGAAGCTTGAGAACATGAATATTGTATATCTTCAGATGACGCATTGGTAGGCGGCATGCTTGGGATTACTACTCATACCCTTGGGTTGGTCGGAAACATGAGGAGAACGAAGGTGGCTCCATTGGTAGGACCGCCAGAGGCTAAACCGTGGGTTTTGGGAGGGTGTGTTCGGGTGGTCAGTAGTTCGACTACGTGGGGCCCTTGTGCTCGAGGTCACTCGTCTCACACTCGCGACTCATGCGGTCTAAAGCACCTTGACCGATCAACCCCGTTTGTTAACCTGTGTGCTCACATATGTATGGAATTTAAACCACCCTGCAACCATTGTAGCCCATCGATAATCCACTTGAAATCGGGTCCACGACCTCGTGGCCGCCGGGCATGGTGGAATGAGACACTATGTCCGAGCCGTCGGCCTACGGCTGGGTGCCGCGCCTCCCGTAGTGACCGCGAGCGATCCCTTCCTTCGGCACTCCTCATGTGCTTGGAGTCGGGGATGAGGAACCCGACGGGATCACGGACCGCGAGGTCTCGGCTTCACGCATTGGGGGGTCTTGGCCTCGCAACCAGCTCAGGACATTGATACGTAGGGTGAATCAGAATCCCCAACCTGCTAGATGAATGGACTTAACTAATAACTCGGCTAACACGATCGCATTGCACGCATTAGTTAGGGTGGCGACTCGGAAGTCGAGGTCGCTCTGAGGGAGTGCTGTCATATGCGATCGTTAGATGGAGTCGCCTGAGGGAGTGTTGTGGTGAGGGCATGCATCATATCATCCCACATGCATGCATTTAAATAAGAGTTCTTTAGGTGTTGATGAATGTCCTTTTCATTAAGTTCATATTACAATTGATGCTGTTATAACTTGAGACCAATAGTTCATACTGAGTTGATCACTCACTCCCACTCTGGGACGGTGTTTTAAAACACCAACCAGACCTATTCATAGATGCAGGTGACTCAGGGCATGAGGAGCCTGGTGAGGCGAGTTTGGACAAGGAGGAGAGACTCTCCTACTTGCAGCTGATGGGCGGCTCTCCATCGGCTTGATCGGGCTGAATTTGGATTTGCTGAGCAGCGGGCTCAGTCTTATTCCTTTTGGACATAGCCTTCTTTTATTATCCTGTTGGGCAACGCCTTGGGCGACCCTTTATTATTTTTGGACCTGTATATTTGTGAGATTTTCTTCATTTCAGTAGACTGGTGCGATTGTGCTTCATGCTTCAGGTAATTCCAAATTGCGCAGTTAAATTTGATTAATCATAAAAAACCATAAATGCACGATAAGTGACACTCGGGAACTCGGGAGTCGAGTCTATGCACGACCCCCGATTTTCCGGGGCGTTACAGATGGTATCAGAGCCATAGTTTGGAATCATTTGGGCCATGGGTCATGAACTCACTAACGCGTCCGCTGACTTAAGAGGATACGCAATAGAAAACACAAAATGCTAGGAACCACCCATCCCTGAACCGCCTGTCTTAGACAGAATGTGAGACTTCCAGAGTCTTAGGGTTGGGTAGCGAGAGTAAGTAGTGACGCTAGAAAATAGGTTAAAGAGTCTTACGAAGGGCTTCGACTGATGAGAGAGAGCATAACAATATTAGAATTCAGCTTGGGTACCTTACGACACGTTTTAGCTCGTCCTTGGGCAAGAGCTCGAGAACTTAACGGCAAGACCCGATTCGACCAATTAGGAAATTTAGGTAGTCTAAACCACCCAATCCTTAAGTCTAAACTCCTCCTTTCAACCTATCTCTTTTAAATCCTCGCCTTCCACCTCTTTATCCTTCAAATTTTTCTATATACCTTCATCTTAGACACAAATCCTAAAGTTCAAGGATAAAGAACTATAAGTAAGCAAAAAAATTACTATAAATAGTAAAAATATAAGTAAAATGGACTTTGACCATTAACCTGATGGAATATTATAAAATAACCATTTTATTTGGATAGATCAGCTTCTCCTACCCCAAATTCATATATGGCACGTCAAATAATTCATCCCGGTTTGCAAGATATGTCCGTCGCAAGGTGACCTTGCCCAGAGCACAGTGGCCCGGCGTCGCAACGCCCAGGCATCCAGCGGCCCGGCGTCGCAACGCCCAGACCTCCAGAGGCCCGGCGTCGCAACGCCCAACCGGCGTCACCACGCCGAAATTTTCTGCAAAATTAGGTCGACTTCAAAAAGTCATATCTCCTTCGTTACAACTCCGATTTAGGTGATTCAAAAGCCAGATTGAAGCTTGATAAGTCTAATTTTATATAAAAATAATAAAAAAATAAAATAAAATTTTTAATATGGTTAAAATTAAGATGTTCTGCCAACTGTCTAAAAATTTTAAATTTCAGGTAGCTGTTTTTCCTAGAATTTTAATAATTTATTTACAATTCCAAATGATATGAAATTTGGTAGGATGACTTAAAACTTGATGTTAAATCATTATAAAAATTTTCAAATATATCCAGTTACTAAAAGTATAAGGAACGTAAAAAAAAAAGATGGGTCCCCTCCTCCCTTTCAATGTTCACACGAGTGGGGTCTTCCTCTCTTGCAACTTAAGGGCACTAATACCCAATTTCTTACCCCACAATACCCTCTACTACTCCCACACCTTAGGGGAGAACCCTCTCCCTCTCCAAGATTCAATCCATTTCCAAGAAAACCATACAAAGGCATCCCACTTCCACCACTTCTCTTCTTCTTCTCCAAAATCCACCTCTTCTTCTTCATACCTAAACCACATCTTCTACAACCCTCTCAACATTCCATCTTCCAATCCTCAAAACACATTCACTTGAGCCACATCCCCTTTACTCCTTCACTCCAAACCCTTATTTCCTCTTCTCATGCTTAACCCAACCTCATTTCCCACATACTTTCCCTAAACCCTCCTTCAATCCCCAAACCCACAAAATATCTATACAAAGCTTATTCGCTCATTCACTTCAAACTCCATTCCCAACTCTCCATACTTCAAAACCATTCTCAACACTTTTCCCATCTCCAAACTTCGTTTCCATAACCCATCTCAAACCCCTTCCATCGAACCCCACTTACACAACCACTTCTAAAACCCAACACAAAATTCATCCCAATCCCTCCTCTACTCCCACCAATTCATCTCAAATACACATTCCAACCTCCCACAATCCCACTCCATTCACTCATTTACTCTCGAAACCCAACATCAATCCTCTTCACTCTAACTTGTCTCAAATTTCATTTTCTCAAACCCATTCCACCCCACTTTCCCTAAACAAATTCTAAACACATTTTCAAGTCCTTCCCAAACCCATCCTTAGGATCTCCCCTCCCACCCTCACCTACATTCTCATCCAAAATCCATTTCCCCGCCGAGGAAAATGGCATTCCTAGCAACCGTTACTTCCTTCTTCCCCATTCCGATGATTCCTTCCCTCATGGGGAAGAAGTACCCCCATCTTTGCCCGATCCAGAAGAGTAGTAGCATAACCTTTCCGATAATTAGTAGTTTGCTTTGAGTCGATTAGTTCTACCTGCTTGTGTTGAAGGATAGTTAGGACGTTTGCTTGACTAAGTTATTTTTTTCCTTATGTTGGAATGTCTAGAGAACTATGTAATCCATGTTGTATGATGTAACTAGCCATACTAATGGCACTTTGAATTTAATATGAATGTATAGATTGTTTTTAAAGTTTCTTGTCACCTTATAAATGCTTGTATGAATAATTGCCTTACTGCATCCATATTAGCGTTATTATCACTCCAAACCACTAGAATACTTTAAAACTTTTGATTCTTCCTTCCCTGTTAAAATTTTGAAACCAAAGCGTGATTTGCCCATAACTCACTAACCATAGGATAAAAATAGTAATGTCAAGAAGAACCTTAGGTTCCTGGAAACCTTTCTAGGGTGGTCGTTTGATCATAGGCACCATGGGGGACTCACCACCCACTAAGATATTATAAATGTGAAACTTCAACTTTTTAATAAATTTTAATATCTTCCAAATGTAAAAATAATCAGACTACGGAATTACGGAAGTATACGCCTGCGAAGTATTCGCGGCTTGACCCAATTCTTAATCCTGGGTGAACACCAACGGACTCACTACTTTGACCGAGCAGAAGACCATGATCTACCAGGACTAGGAAGGGATACAACGATCTTTCTACCCTGGTCAGGCAGAGGATCGACGTATGGGATCAAGCCTACCACAACTGTCTTTCCGTAATAGCCCGATCCTAAAAGGGTAAAATATACCACTATTAGGTAAACTTTACCAACAACCTCTTAATACGATAATAATGATTTTGACATTTGTTTTCAAACCTCAAAGGCGAAAACTTTTAAGGGGGGTAGACTAGAATGAGCCAAACTAGTATAGATAGTACACACCTTACCATGCATATGAACTTGAATTCAACAAAACCTAGGCAAATGAAATAATGAAACCTTTACTTACTACCGTTAGGCAATTTCGGGGACGAAATTGTTTTTAAGGGGGGTAGATTGTAACATCCCGAATTTTCACTGTTTTGGATTTTCAAAAATCCTTGAAATTTTTTTTTTAAATATTATTAACTTATAATATCACTTAACGACCATTAGCACTCAATGTTAGTTTATACTGGGGTGGACCAGTCTAGTTATGATGGGACCAAGTGCGGGCCGCCAAGCCAGATGGCTCGTTTACACTTAACAACAGCCCGTGTGGGCCACCCAGCGATCGAGAAGGGTCAGAAAAATCTAAAACTTTAGAAAATCATAAATCTCACTGGGCTTGTGGTCCATTGCGGATTGTGGACCCAGTGGACACCCAGAAGTACCATCTGGCGCTTGCCCAATGCGCCCGGCCAATGCCAGATTAAAATCTGGCACTGATAAAAGAAATTGAGACTCCGCGTCTTCCAGCCGTCGGATTTCTTCCAAATTTATGGTGAAGGTTTAATGTATTTTTCAACGCCTTCCCACCAAATCTGGGCCCCGATCGTGGCACGATGACCGTTGATCGTGAATCGGACCCGTACGATCAAACCCCGCATCCGTTCGTTCCCAAATTTTGTAAGGCCCCTCATCGGGCCATGGACCACTTATCCTATAAATTTCATGGCCAGAAGGCCATCAGAAATGCTCCAATCACCAAAATGGCCCCCACAGGACCACTTAAGGGTCGGAAACGCCTTCTCAGATCATATATCCGTTCATCCGTTCATCCTCAATTTTTGCATGGACCCTAGTCAGGCCATAAGGCTCCTACACGCTGAATTTGGTGGCCAAAGGGGCGTTAGGGCCACCCCAACTTCAATAAGGAGCCCTGGAAGGCTAGTTTGGGAAAATTGTGGGAACTTAAGTGATTTGAGTCGTCCACTCTTATGCAAAGTTGAGGATTTCAGACCGTCGATTTATGACCAAACTTCACACATCGAGTAAGGATATTTCCCTCCTCATATCCGTATAGCCGCGGCCCCGATCGACCATCGGTGACCGTTGAATATACTTCTAATCATGTCTGTCGATCGGCACGTCGAAATGGCGGACCGATTGTGTCCATACGTAGATCATCATTAGGACTAACTATCCTACGGTGTATATCGACTAGTACACCCCATAGGCTAGAAAAACCCTCCCATAGAGGGGTTAGTATAGTAAAGACCCAACATTCGGGGCCAATTGCTCCAAAACGGCACTATATAAAGGCCTTATTTGGGCACCCCTCTCCCCATACGATTTTACCCTAGAGAAGGGAGGGAGAGAAGAGAGAAAGGGGAGAAAGAAGAAAGGAAGGAGAGAAGAAGGGAGAGTGAAGAAAGAAGAGCAAGGTGGGCCCAAGGAAATCAAACCCCCATAACTCCCTACATCTTCTCAAAGGAGGATTCCTCATCTACAACCGCCCTTTTCACTCCGTTGATCATCTAGGTAAGATCCACCACCCATTTTCGTTGAAACCCTTGTGATGAGGAGGGATTTATTTAGGATTCTAACATATAAATGTTGCTTTAGGGGTTCCGGCCGATCGGCACCGGGTTCGGCATCTCTAGGTCGTTTTTCAAGTCTCCAACAATCCATAGGTGCGGACTATTGTTCTTAAGTGGCCTAGCACCAATTTTACTATGGGTTTAATGATTTTGATTGTTTGGATGTTGTGATTGGAGAAACTAGAGAAACCCTAGGAATTGCATGATTATTGAAATTTATATGGGATGCATGTTGATCCTCATTTGGTGTTGCTATTGCCTTTCACATGATTGGGTATTTAGATGATTAGGTGCTCATGCCTTGTTAATTTCTCCCTACATTGTTGTTTCATAGAATGTATGATGATCGTGTGCATATGATTTCTTGCAATGGTGGAAGTGCTTAACTTCCTCCCACACACACACACACACACACCTCACTTGTACTTGTATTATGATATTGTTGGCCTTACTTAGTATGAGAATCTGAATTGTATGTTGAGAAGCTTGAGAACATGAATATTGTATATGCTAGATGACGCATTGGTAGGCGGCATGCTAGGGATTACTACTCATACCCTTGGGTTGGTCAGGAAACATGAGGAGAACGAAGGTGGCTCCATTGGTAGGACCGCCTAGAGGCTAAACCGTGGGTTTTGGGAGGGTGTGTTCGGGTGGCTGTAGTTCGACTACGTGGGGCCCTTGTGCTCGAGGTCACTCGTCTCACACTCGCCTGACTCATGCGGTCTAGGCTACTGACTGATCAACCCTGTTTGTTAACCCTGTGTGCTCACATATGTATGGAATTTAAACCACCCTGCAACCATTGTAGCCCATCGATAATCCACTTGAAACTGGTCCACAGCCTCGTGAGCCGGGCATGGTGGAATGAGACACTATGTCCGAGTCGGCTTGGCCTGACGTCAGGTACCGCGCCTCCCCGTAGTGACCGCGAGCGATCCCTTCCTTTCGGCACTCCTCATGTGCTTGGAGTCAGGGATGAGGAACCCGACGGGATCACGGACCGCGAGGTCTCGGCTTCACGCATTGGGGGGTCTTGGCCTCGCAACCAGCTCAGGACATTGATACGTAGGGTGAATCAGAATCCCCAACCTGCTAGATGAATGGACTTAACTAATAACTCGGCTAACACGATCGCATTGCACGCATTAGTTAGGGTGGCGACTCGGAAGTCGAGGTCGCTCTGAGGGAGTGCTGTCATATGCGATCATTAGATGAAGTCGCCTAGGGAGTGTTGTGGTGAGGGCATGCATCATATCATCCCACATGCATGCATTTAAATAAGAGTTGCTAGGTGTTGATGAATGTCTGCTTTTCATTAAGTTCATATTACAATTGATGCCTGTTATAACTTGAGACCAATAGTTCATACTGAGTTGATCACTCACTCCCACTCTGGGACGGTGTTTTAAAACACCAAACTGGACCCATTCATAGATGCAGGTGACTCAGGGCATGAGGAGCCTGGTGAGGCAGTTTGGACAAGGAGGAGAGACTCTCCTACTTGCGGTGATGGGCGGCTCTCCATCGGCTTGATCGGCCGATTTGGTGGATTTGGCTTTGAAATGCGGGCTCGATCTTATTCCTTTGGACATAGCCTTCTTTTATTATCTGTTGGGCAACGCCTTGGGCGACCCTTTATTATTTTTGGACTGTATATTTGTGAGATTTTCTTCATTTCAGTAGACTGGTGCGATTGTGCTTCATGCTTCAGGTAATTCCAAATTGCGCAGTTAAATTTGATTAATCATAAAAAAACCATAAATGCACGATAAGTGACACTCGGGAACTCGGGAGTCGAGTCTATGCACGACCCCCGATTTTCCGGGGCGTTACAAGGATAGTACCGGCAATGCATCTAGTGGTCATTCCTGAGGATGGGGGCTCCAGTGAGGAGGAGATCGACGACATAATCTTCCAACACCTCAGACAAGGCGACGATCGAGTAGATCGAATCGATCGAGAATTCAAGATGCGGGTTGATATTCCTAACTTCAATGACCAACTACACATTAAGGATTTCCTCGTTGGCTTTTTGAAGTCGAGCGATTTTTCGACATATGGACATCCCTGAAGTAAAAAAGGTCCAGCTTGTGTCTTATAAGTTGAAAGGAGGAGCTTCAGCTTGGTGGGAACAATTGCAACTCGCACGAACCAGGCAGATGAAAGTATCAATCTGCACATGACAACGGATGAAGCAGCTACTACGTGCCCGATTCCTCCCTAAAGATTACGATCAAATATTATTCCAACAATATCAAAATTGTCGATAGGGTAGTCGGTCGGTGAGAGAGTACGCAGAAGAATTTTACTGCCTGGTTGCGCGTAACGATTTGGTAGAGACTGAATCACAGCAAGTCGCCCGATTCAACGGTGGATTGCATATGGCGATCCAGGATCGGGTCCAGATGCAGTCCATCTGGACGATGAATAATGCGATCAAGTTAGTTACTCGGGCGGAAGAACAACTTGAACATCCTAACACACGGACCTATCCTACTGAAAGGATCACTGCGGCAGGTCCACCCTAGGGAGCTCTACAACCTAAGGGGAAAGAGCCCGTAAGAGCACTCATTCAACCTCCTATGCTGAGAACCGAGATCAGGGAAGCGGGCAAGCTAGACCCCAAAGGAGCGTATTGACTGCTGCTGGTCCAAGTAGAATCCCAAACCCCTATGCTCGGCCAAGGCCCGACAACTGCTATCATTGTGGCCAACCAGACCACCTATCAAATACTTATCCCTAACGAAAAGTGGTAAACCTCGCCATCAATGATGGTAGTGTTGATAACGCCTATGAAAATCCAGATGTTGAAGAACAGGAGCATACCACTGAGGATGAGGCAGATGATTCGTGATGGGTTTAGCAAGATCATGGCGAGTCGCTCGTCGTGAGGCGGCTATTATATGCGCTAAGAAAAGAAGTGTATCCACAGCGGCATAACATCTTCCGCACTAGGCGTACGGTGAATCAAAATATTTGTCACGTGATCATTGACAGTGGAAGTAGGGAGAACATCGTTTCCAAGGTTATGGTGAAAAAATTACAATTGAAAACGGAGCGTCATCCCTCCCCATATACGATCGGTTGGATCAAGAAGTTTAGCGAAACAAAGGTAACTGAACGGTGCACTATATCCTTTTCAATTGACAAACATTATAAGGATGAAGTAGTATGCGATGCGGTTGACATGGAAACATGTCACATATTACTCAATCGACCCTTGCAATCTGACCATAACGCCACTCATAAAGGGCGAGATAACATATATATCTTCGTCAAAGACTGCCGGAAGACCATATTAGCCCCTATGGATCCAGAGGGACTACCTGAAACTTCTGAAGTGGAGGGCCATTTTCTCTTAACCATACGGGACTTCGTGGAAGAATTCAAAGAAACAGGATAGGCTTATGCATTAATTGTGAAAGGGGAAGGACTCGAGCCTACCATCATCCCTAAAAGACTAAGACCCTTGTTACATGAATTCAAAGAAATCTGGCCTGATGACCTTCCCGATGGGTTACCTCCTATATGGGATATCCAACACCATATCGACTTAGTCCTGGGTCCAGTTTACTTAATCGTCCTCATTATCGAATGAGTCCGAATGAGTGCGAGATTCTGCAGGAATAAGTAGAGGAGCTGATTCATAAGAGTTTTATTCGAGAAAGCATGAGTACATGTGCCGTACCAACTATATTAACTCTAAAGAAAGATGGGAGTTGGCGCATGTGTGTCAACAGCCGGGCCATCAACAAAATCACCATAAAATAAAGGTTTCCTATATTATGATTGGACGATATATTGGACATGCTAGAGGGTGCAAAAATATTTTTCTAAATTGGACCTAAGGAGCGGTTACCATCAGATTCGAATACGGCTGGGTGATGAGTGGAAAACGACATTTAAGACCAGGGAAGGATTGTATGAATGGATGGTCATGCCCTTCCGTCTTTCGAATGCGCTAGCACATTTACGAGATTGATGAACCAAGTTCTGAAACCTTTTATTGGGCGGTTCATTGTGGTCTATTTCGATGATATTTTGATATATAGTCAAGATGAAACCACCCATATGGAACACCTCAAAAAGGTCCTTCAAGTGCTTACTAAAAATAAACTGTATCTCAATTTAAAAAAGTGCAGCTCATGACTGATAGCCTATTATTTCTGAGTTTTGCCATAACATCCACGGGCATTCGGATGGATGAGGAAAAGGTGAAGGTAATTAGAGAATGGCCGGTTCCCACAAATATTCACAAAGTGCGGAGTTTTCATGGACTGGCGACATTGTATCGTCGGTTCGTGAAAAATTTCAGTACCATTGTGTCACCAATCAGAGATTACATGAAGAAAGAGAAGTTTCAGTGGACTGACAAAGCTGACAGGAGCTTTGCCAAAATCAAGCGCGGATTATCCACGACTCCGGTTCTTGTACTTCCCAACTTCGACAAACTGTTTGAAGTCGAATGTGATGCCTCATATGTCAGGATTGGGGGAGTTTTATCTCAAGAAGGTGGGTCGGTAGCCTTCTACAGTGAGAAACTTAGCAATGCACACAAGAAGTAGTCTACATATGAGATTGAGTTGTACGTGGTGGTCCAGGCACCGCGACACTGGCGACATTATTTGATTCAAAGGGAATTCATACTTTACACAGACCATCAAGCTCTTAAATTCATTAATAGTCAAACTAACATTAACCGTGTGCATGCTAGATGGATCTCATTTTTGCAGGAATTCATGTTCGTACTAAAACATAAGTCAGGGCAACAAAACAAAGTAGCAGATGCGTTGAGTCGCCATGCAACGTTGTTAGTTATTATGAGCAATGAGGTTGTCGGGTTCGAGCGCATCAAAAACATATATGTCAACGACGACGACTTCAAGGACGCATGGGTTAGATGCTAGGAAGGTCACCCCAGCGACTTACATATGCAAGACGGGTTCTTTTTCAAGGGAAATCAACTGTGCATCACGAACAGTTCGCTAAGGGAACAGATAATCTAAGAGCTACATGGAGGTAACCTCAGTGGACACCTTGTGCAAGACAAGACACGAGCTCTTGTGGAAGAATGTTATTATTGGCTGCAATTAATACGTGATGTGGGAAAGGCAGTCTAACGTTGTTATATTTGTCAGACCTCCAAGGGGCAATCTCATAATATGGGCCTTTACACCCCGTTACCCGTGCTTGACGGCTCTTGGAAAGATTTATTTATGGACTTTGTGCTTCGTCTCCCATGAACACAATGTGACATGGATTCGGTGTTCGTGGTAGTAGATCGTTTCTCCAAGATGAGGCACTTTATTCCATGCAAGAAGACTCTCGATGCAACACACGTGGCGAATCTATTCTTCAGAGAAATTATGCGGTTACATGGGGTTCCCATGACGATTACTTCTGACCGTGACACGAAGTTCATAAGCAACTTTTGGCAGACTTTGTGGACTCGATTCGATATACGACTTCAGTTCAGTAGTGCCTACCACCCACAAACTGACGGGCAAACGGAGGTTGTGAATCACATGTTGGGAAACCTCCTTCGGTGTATTTTAGGAGAAAAACTGCAGCAATGTGATTTGACTTTATCTCAAGCGGAGTTTGCATTCAACAACATGGTGAACCGCTCGACAGAGAAATCCTCGTTCCAGGTTATTTACGGACGAGTATCTCACCACACACTAGACTTGGTCCATCTCCTCAAGCTCCCAGGCATGAGCATTGCAGCAGAACATATGGCAGACAAGATCATGGGCATTCATGTGGAGGTACAGACCAAGCTACATGCCTCGAACAAAAAGTACAAGGAGTGAGCGGACAAGCATCGACGACAAAAAGTGTTCGAGGTGGGCGACCAAGTAATGGTCCATCTGTGGAAAGAAAGATTTCCGACCGGAACATAAAATAAGTTGAAGAATAAAAAGATTAGACTGGTACCAATCATCCAAAAGATCAATGACAACGCTTATGTTGTTGATCTTCCAGATGACATGGCGATCTCATGGACTTTTAACGTCGCGGACCTGACCGAGTATCATGAACTAGAGTATGACGAGAACTCGAGAATGAGTTCTTTTGAAGTGGAGGAGACTAATGTAAAGCGGGTCACAGACAGTTTTCCTACTTTCTTTCCTCGTGGATTCGAGAAGTCTCTGTGAGGAGTCCAAAGAAGTTCTGTGGATTCAGAATAGTTATCCTCTTGAGGAAGATGATGCTCGACCTCACGTCCTCCCCTGCGTCAACATGCATGTGCACTTAGTAAAACTTTTAATTTCCTTTCAAGGTGTTTATGGTTTTCCTCTCCATTCTAAATTAAAAATAAGGACAAATAGGTCTTTTTGCCCCAATTATAAGCTAGCAGCATTTCTTTAAAAAGTTAGCAATTGTGAGAAATTTTCGGATAAAAATTTTTAATTTCTTTTATAAAAGAAATGCCAAAATAAGAAGAAGAAGAAGAAGAAGAAGAA
Organism: Magnolia changhungtana; assembly: GCA_030180095.1. Classification (NCBI taxonomy): domain Eukaryota; kingdom Viridiplantae; phylum Streptophyta; class Magnoliopsida; order Magnoliales; family Magnoliaceae; genus Magnolia; species Magnolia changhungtana. The sequence continues at coordinate 336,192 of JASAUF010000564.1, read as the reverse complement.
GTTAGGTGTGGAAAGCAATACATCTCTTTTAAATTTATAGGCTAGCCTCTGAACACGAGTTTTCAACAAATAAAAAAGAAAGAAAAAAAGCTAAAGAAGAAATAAGGAATATAAAAGCTAGAATCAGTTTTCAATGGAAAATCATTTAAAACCTTTTTTCAGGCCCCAACTCAGCATGATATATATATATATATATATAATATATATATACATATGTGCTATATATATTTTAACGCCCCATGAGGAGAGATGTCAGTGGACCCCACCGTGATGCGTTTAACATCTACCCCATTATGGGATGCACCATTCCATCGTGGGACCAATCTAGGTCTCAAAATCAAGCCACCATCTATGACTTGTGTGGGCCACACCGCTCGAAGTGGGGAGGGTCCAAATGCACCACCTCATAAAACATTCATAACTATTTTTAGAGGCCCACACTAGAGATGTGGTTTGCAAATCCATCTAGTTATCCATTATGTGTGTCCCACTTGAATGAGGGTTGAGACCAAGTTCATCCGACTAATGTGTCTCTCTCTCACTTGGGCCCCACCAAGTGCTTTTATATGTTTTAACGGTCTTCATATAATTTTAGATGGTATGGCCCACCTGAGTTCTATATATGGCTGATTTTTGGGATATCTCATAATTTAAAGGGTACCTATCAAATGCATGGTGTTGATGGTCAAAACACATCACGGTGGGGCCCACACGGCTCGACCTCACGGGAGCTTATAAACGTCGGCTCGGGCGCATTGTTCCTTAACGATATATATATATATATATATGATAATATATATATATATATATATATAAGTATATATATATATATAGCTGATCCCTTTGATGAGAGATGTCTGTGGCCCACCAATTGGATTTAATCATTAGGTATGAGAACATTAAGATTCTTCTGATGAAGACAATCAGGCCAAGATCAGGACCACTCATCTAGTGGCCACGTCGAAGTATTAGATGGTCCAAATCAAACCACCTCCTACATTTAACTATTCTCCGAATGGTTTGGAGTGTTGGAGGGATTCAACACTAGAATGGGTCTAGCTGGATCTTTCATCTAGTTATCCTATTCTTTATTCCTATTGAACCACGGGTTGAGACCGGATCATCCAACTAATGTGTCTCTCTCCAGACTTAGGTCCAATCTGTAGTCGGATTCACTTGGATATTGGCCCAATCCTCCAATATTCAGAACATTCTTGAACACTACAGAGTCTCCGAACATCTCTAGAAAGATCTCCTATTTTAGAAGGATTGTAGGAGATGACTTCGTTGAGGGTGTCATTATCAAATATGTGATAAAATTCGTTCTCACAGCAGGTCTCTTATAGTCGTACTGGGCATATTGCCTCATTAATTGGCATAATAAACGTGGCCACGGGGCATTGATTAATTTGTTCTCCTAACGAGAAACATAAGGATTTGTACCTTTGCATTAATAATTAAATGCATATCATCACATAAAGATTAAATGAAAATACTCTCAAACGAAAGTAGAATTTTTGCCAATATTAGTCCCATAGTGTGAACACTTAGCAACGTATTACAAGTTGGAGCAATAAAAAAATAGGTGTAAACACTTTGCCTTTAAATTTTGGAGTTGAATACGAGCGCCAAAATAAGTGTAAACACCTTTGCCTTTGAATTTTGGAGTTGAATGCGAGCCATGGAAAACTTTCTTATGGTAAAGTTGATAAGTGAGAATAAGTTTCTTTTAGTAGTTGGCCACAGTAGCATAGCGTACGGAGTATTCTGATCATGTGCCCATCTCAGCATGTGGCTCTTATAGAACCACATATGCTGGGATCCCGAGACGGAGGCAAAGAAGGTTTTCTAAGAAGATTGAGAATTCGTCCTCCACGTGCGGTGAAAGACAGAACCCATTGTGCAGATTACCAAAAACATGGCCCAACTGTAATAAATGGGAACAAGTGATACAATCGGCAAAAAATGCAAGCTACATACCTTGTGATTTCCATGTAAAAATGAGGCGATTCAGAACACAGGATCTAAATACCTTGGCCGTCGATGTCGTACATGTGGCACACATGTAGGACAACCAGGCCATTCATTTTGGGCCTTACTTAGAATGGGGTGTGCCCCAAACAACACACGGGTGGCCTCCAGTTTGGTGACTTGAGGATTAAAACTGGGCAGTTAGCAAAAGTTCCAACCCATGGTCGAGACTCCAATTGGCTGTTAGATGAACAATCCACGGTAGAATAAAAATTAGGAGAATAATCTGGTTAAGCCACATATGACACTTACTATAAATATTAATTTTACTACTTATAATAAGTTATGAATTTCAGGGAGCATTAGTTGTAGTTTAATTCAAAAATTTCTTGCAAGGCTTAATATCTAAATAGGGTGTAGACTCATTTATTTCAATCAACCAATCAAATTATTTTGAAATTTTTAAAATTGCTTTTATTTTCTTCCCCTCATGAATTCGAGGTTCTTTTGAGGAGTACAGAGAAGTTACATAGATTCGGAACAGTTAACCTTGAGGAAGACGGTGCTCGACCTCGTGTCCCTCTATGCGTCAGTTAGCCACGAAGCACTAATGATTATTGTTGCACCGAGCAAGCAAGTGTGAGATCTGGATCGTTCATTTGTTGGTCCCTGCGATAGATGAGGCGTACGACCACACCCGTTAGATAGCTACAGCAGCTATTTAGAAGGGCTTCTTATGATTATTGTTGGACAGCTAGGAAACGTCCAATCAACAGTCCATATTCAACGTGCAACGGTCCTGCAACAGGAGCTACCATCACATGACCGTTTGAAAATAGGCCCCGACAGATGAACAGTCCTGATCTCACGTGCACCTAGAATGAGTGGATGTAAGAATTTGGCACTGTTGTATACTTGTTTATGCGGAATCCTCACCATGCATCATCCAGGGCACTCCGTATGGGATGGGCCATAGCCCTATAATCACACAAATTGAATTCTTTAGGAGGAATTTTTCCATAAGAAAATGGACAGTTGAAAAAATCTACCAATGATATTTTGTTAGTTCATTTTTTTGAACCACTTTACCTTGAGCCTGTTTGAATTCATAGAAAGGAAATAAACAGGAAAGGAAACATCGTTCCTCTTAAAATCACTTTCCATTGTTTTTCAAACCTTTAGTTTATTTATTTATTTATTTAAAAAAAAAAAAAGCTGGGTTTCGTTCTTTAGAAGCTTTGTGGGGCCTATAGAAATCCATCCTGTCCATCAATTTCTAAAGCTCATCAGAGGACAGGAGTTCCAAAAATTCCGGCAAATCTAAAACTCAAGTGAGCCACAAGACTGATAATAGAATTATCCATAATTAAAGCCTATACATCATGATGTTTATATGCTATCCAAAATTTTCACAAGGTTATTATCACTAGGATAACTATAGGCACAAATATCATCCTAATCTGGAGCTTTTATGGCCCCCACTAATTGCCCAATGTTGGCCGTTCAATGCCCACTGTTTTGTGTGGCATGATCCACCTGAGTTTTAGATCTACCTAATTTTGGATCCTGGTCTAATTGTGAGATTGACAATTGATGGATTCTCGCGGGCTTATCTATGGGTCATATATCCTACCATAAGAACTTCCAATGGATGGGTTACATGAATTTGTGGGGAACCTCATTTCCTACTTTGTAAAATGCATGGGAGAGGAGATAGTTAACATTTCTTAAGAAACCTCATTTCTATAAAACCATAAGAAAGGGAATATAGTTTTCTTTGTTTATTTTCATAATGTTTTTCAAGAAAATGTGAACTTATTTTCATTTTTCACTTCGTAAAAGATTTTTTTTCAAAAAAAAAAAATCCTAATAGTTTTTGGCATATATTAGATTAGCATATTTAAGAACGCATGGGACACAAGAAAATGAACTATACATGTTGTGGGGCACCGAAGTTAATTTATAATACATGTGGCACATGTGAGGTGCTTTAAGCATTATTATGGTGCATGACATAACAACACATTAACACATTGACACCTATAGTACTTATATAGAGCAATTGAAGATGGAGAAAGGCACCTATGTTACATTAGCATGTGGGATGCAAGGGGTAGATGGTGGCACATTTAGATTCTCTTGAAAGCTTATTTTCCTTCCATTGAGAGAAAATGCCTTTTTTTATGTATGGAAATGGGAAAATTGATTTATTGATTTTTCAACAAAAAAGGTAAATAGAAAACTGTGTTTCTCACAAATTTTCATAAAAAGACTTCACAAATAAGGAAAAGTTAGTTTCATGATAAATTTTGTTTCCCTTTCTTTCCTTTTCATGAATTCAAATAAGCCCTAAAAAAAGCAATTTCCGCCAACAAAGTTTTTTTGTTTTTTTTTTTTTTTGTTTGTTTTTTTTGAAGTTTCTTAAAGTTTAAGCCTAGCCACAATCCATCTTTAATTTCTTGACATATGTTACATGTGCCAACTTATCAAAAATATTATTACTCTTGTTTATACCCCACGCATGTTGCTATGACAGATGTGCCAATGTGCCACATATGCTATCATCCATTTTCTTTTACGCCCCACATGTGTAAAGTGTCCCAAATGTGTTATTGTAACAACCCTAAATTTTGATACATTAAAAAAATAAAATAAATATTTAAAAATTTTATTTTTAAATAAAAAATAAAAATAAGTCAATAGTCGAGTTGGTAAAGACATTCTTAATTGAGAGAGATGTTTAAGGATCAATTTTTGGAGTAATAATAATAATTTTTTAATCAAATGTCAAAAAAAAAAAATTTAAAAAAAATCAAATTCAGGATAAGGGAGGATGTGCCCATCCTATCTTATGAGAATTTTCTTTAAAAAGGAATACGAAGGTTTCTGCATTTAAAAAAAAAAAAAAAAAATAGGAAGCCCTAAATAAAAGGAAGAGGAAATTTTAAGAAGGCTCGATCAGGTAAGTTCTAATCGTTAAATCTTTTTAATTTTTTATTATGTTGTTAATTTCTTCTTGATCTATACAATGAATGATATGGATCATCCACACCATCATCGTATAGGTGTGTAGAGTCAATTTTAATAAAGTGATATTTTTATGATTTCAGATCTAGTTAGTAATATTTTATGAATATATTGAATGGATGAAATCTGACTGTGCTAAGATAGATTTGTACGGATCATATGATCCTTAAGGCCAAAATATACAAGGGCCATAATTTTTAGATCAATCTGACAATCAGATAGGCCACATTAGTCAGATCTAAAAGTGTTTAATAAAGGAATCATATATTTTTGCGCAAGTGTTGGTATCACTTGGCTTAAAAAGTCGAGATGGGTCATCGGTGTATGTGTGGTTAGATCTACACCATCCATCTAATGTGTAGAGGCAAAACATGATAATACTTCAAGAATCTGAATGATCCAATCATCTGGTGGGCCACCTTGATTAATTATTTAACATTCAATTTCATTATCTTAAAAAGAAAATCTAAATCTTGATAATTAAATTTACATAAACATATAATTTTAATTATTTGATTATTTAAGATTTGGCCACCTAGGATGTATATCAAAGGTGGGCCCCACCATGTAATAAAAATATATAAATAATAATGTTGTTGATATAACTGATAAGATCTCTGAATTCAAACCAACTTAATTACTTTGTGGATTCTACACTACCAAACTCAGGTGAGTAACCCAACTTGTCTCATAATTCATTAAAATTAAAATAAATCGTTTGTGATTATTTGATTGATTGATATACTGATTTGAGTATTTTGTTATGATAATTGTATGCTAAATTCATATGTGAATATTCTGATCCAGATAACTATGCAAAATATGAAAACGATACATTCATACACTATCCATCATTCATTACATTTACATGATGCATGGTCGATCTTAGGTGCCCTCCTGGAAAAAATGTCGATCCTGATAGAGCGTTACCAGATGCGGGCTATGCCCAAGCTTACCGAAAGGTGGAAGCCTACCCAGTAGGTGGATGCGGGTTGACGACCTCCAACCTAAGCAAATGGACGATCACCCCATCTGATGTATTCATATATCATTTGCATCTATATCATTTTACATTCACTTTTATGTTATTTTAATTACTATGATTATGAACCATGTTGGGTTATTTCACTAAGCTTGTCCAACTTACCTTTTTATTGATAGAAAAATCGTACAGATGAGCCATTCGCAGATGATGTGGTGCAATAACCAGAAGGATGTATCGTACCTGAACACAACCCATGTGAAACGTGGCCATACTTATTTGAAGATAAAGTGGCAGCATTAGACAATTTCTAATTATGTGATTTATTTGTTAGCATAGTTTGATTAACGTGTAATGTACATTGTTATTGATTTTGAGATTTTAATGAATTATTTAGATTTATTTTATTGAAATAATATTAGAATGGAAAAAAACATAATTATAGTACGATGATATAATAAATGATTGATTTTCAAGTTTTATTTTATTTTAAGGGTTGTTAAGATTTATATATGCCTGGTTGATTGGTGTTAAATGTTAAGTATGTGTGATTGAGATTATGGTGGAACTTAGATTGAATATAATTATCAGGTCTGATTAAACTGAATAAGAAATTAAATTAGTACACTTTGTGTACGAGTTACGAACTGAAACTCGAGTCTGAGGGTGCACACTCTGTACTCGGATTTCGGGGCGTGACAGTTATGGGTTATATGTGCCACCATCCATTTTCTCTTGCGCCCTACATGTACCACCATTCATCCCTTGCACCCCACATATGCAAAGTACTCCACATGCGCCAATGTAACAAATGTGCCACCATCCATCTTCTCTTGCATCACATATGTTAATGTGCCACATGTACTACTATGCATCTTCCCAATGCATGTCTTATGCCACAAGTATTATCATACAAGTTTAAGCACCTCACATTTACCATATTTGTCATAATTCAATTTTAGGCACCCACATATGTCACTTCGCCTCATGTGCCATTATGGGTCTTCAAGCATCCCACATGATCCGCATGTGTTAGTGTGCCACATGTGCCTTGTTCATCTTCTCTTCAGCCCTAGATGTGCAAACGTGCCACGTGCGCCATCATGCCCCACATGCGCCAATATGCTACATATGCCATTGTCCATCTTTAGTTGTTCCATATGTATAGATGTGTTGATGTGCTCATGTGCGCGAGTAATGTCATCGTTCTTCAAGTCCCAACATGTGTTAAATGTGCCGAAGTGTGCTTTGTGCATGAGTGTCATTGTTCAACATTAGAGACCTTCATGTGTACAAGTCAGCTTCAAGCGCCCCACATATGATGCGCATGTCACATGAGCCGTTGTCCATCTCCAAGTAACCTACATGTGTCACATGTGCTACCTAGCACATGTAAATGACTACTTTGAAGAATTTTTCCTAGAAGCTTTTTGTTTTGCCAAATAAAAAATTGGAAATAGAGGAAAAATCTTATTGAAAAACAAATAAAGAAAACGATATTTTCTTTTTCATGATTTCCTAAAAGTAAAATTTCTTGGTAAACATTATTTCTTTCCCATGCTTCAATGAATCTATAAAGCCTTTACTTTTATGAGTCCAAACAGTACCTTGGATTTATGGTAAGCACCGGAAAACCTTATTTTGAGGAAACTATAATAACTGAAACATTATTTTTATTATTTGTTTTCCAACGATGTTTTTCTATAAATTTACGATTTATTTTAAAATTTATTGTTTGGAAAAACAAAAAAATAAAAATAAATAAATAAAATCTTGAAAAAAGTTTCTAAATAATAACTAGCATGTGCCACATTAGCACGTGTGGAAGCATAGAAAAGGAAATAGTATTTATTGAGAAATTTTATGTAACACCCGTACTTTTTCTTTAATGGTAGCCCATTGTTCCCTATGATGTGGCCCACTTGAGCATTGGATTGCCCTCATTTCTGGGCCATCGCCCTAACTTGACCTGATAAGACTGATGAACGGTGTGGATTTATTACATTATTCCTGTGAGGCCCATTCTCTTTTTAAAAAAAGCTTTTTTTGCAGTGACGTGCAAAAGCACGTCACCTCTCCCCACTCCATGTGGACTCTCTCTCTTCCTTCTCCTTCAACAAACGTGGTGGGTCTTACACCCACCTCGATTCAAACTGCCTGCTTCTTTCTCCATCATTCTCACATTACAACATCCAGGCTATTCAAAATTCATTGGGATTATCCTGATCAACACCATAAAATACTCCAAGAAGATCATGTCAACAGCTTGTGATGTGTGAAACTTTTAAACCAAGAACCCATTAGCAAAAACCCACTAGACCTCCATTGTCATGCACTTACAAGCTTTCATACATCAATCTACATTGTCCATCAACCTCGGAACGAAGGAAAACTCAATGGTTGCAAATCCGCCATTGACGACCCTTGTCTTCTTTACGGCACCAAAAATCAGTCATTCCATCAATAAGAGAAAGAGAATCGAGAGAGTAACATTGAGAGAGATCAAAGAAGAGAAGAAAAGAGTTATAAAAGGAAGAAAAGAGAAAGATAAAAAGAAGAAAGAGAAACATGCAGTTTCATCGAGTTAACTCAGCGAGTCAACCCGATGACCCGCTGGCCCGATCATCCTAACTGATTCCAAATTTCAACTTCGAGCCATTTATCAGCTAAGTTTCTATTTCAATCATTTGATTTTATACGTTAGAGTAGCCATGATTCGAGTCGACTCACCGAGTCAACTCAGTGATTTAATGTGTTATATTTCTTATATTTTAAATATTAGATAATTAGAAATCTTAGTGTATGTCTTAATAAATCAGCATGTATGATTTGTATAGGGATGCAATCATTTTACATTGAAAACATTTACCCAGTGATACTAGTTTAAATGCATCAAATTGAGTTAATGAGATATCAACTCAGACCATCCACATGTAGAATCTATCATCGCATCAAATCTATCACTTTAATAACAGGTAGGTGATCTTCCCTGTTGGAAATTTTATGTTAATATATGATTGATTTGATTATTTGTTATGTGTTTAATTTATTTGATTATTATCATTAGTTGCAGATTATTTTATTTGATTCTTAATTGCATAGTATAAATATAATTTATTTGAGTTATTAATTGATTTCAATTAATTATTGTTATGTGCTCAAATTGTAATTAATTCCTTATTATTATATGATGAATAATGCATTTGAATTTATGGGTGCTCTGCCCTAAAATGATCATTATATTTTTATGGGTGCTCTGCCCAGGGTCATTCCCAAAGGATCAGCACAGGTACTCTGCCGTGGATATTTACCCTAAAAGTCTATTCACTAGGTGCTCTACCGAGGGTCATTCCCTAAAAGGATCAGCACCGGTGCTCTGCTAATGGTCATTCCCTAAAAAGATCAACACACACCGGTGTTCTGCCCTGGATTGAACTAAAATGGATTTTAGATAACTGTATTGTCTTATTTTGTTGTTATAAAAACATAAATTGTTATTGTTGTCATGTAAAATGACGATTCAATACTTGTAATTAATCATATTTGTATTATTGAGTTTTATTTGTGTTAACGTAAAATTTTCAATTTTGGGAAGGATGTGACCCTGCGAGCTGTCACGCTCACACCCGTATAGATTATTTTGCAAGGTTTGTATATGAAGAATCAGTTGGGCAAGATTGAAGACTTTTTCCCCTATTCATTTAGAAATTAATTAAAGATCAATATATATTGTTATTAATTATTTTGAATATCATTGTAATTAAATATTCAATGAGTAATTTATGGATGTTATTTAATGATAATTATTTTGACCTTTTAGTTGCTCTGATTGCCTTGAAAATGTATGAAAATAATGTGGGTTGTGATGTATATTTTGTTTAAGTACAACTCACAATCCTGGAATTCGGGTTCGGGCCTAACCAACTCGGGTACCGAATTTCGGGGCGTGAAATTTTATTTTTAGGAAACAATAAAAGAAAAAGGAAACATTGTTTTCCTTATTTGTTTCCAACTTTTTTGAAAAGGATTCTAATAGTGATTGCCATGTGACAGATAGTAAATACCACACATGTGGGTTTCTTGAAGACAGACAATAGCACATGTAGCATACCTAATCTATATGAGGTGGGATTGAAAGCATGAAAGCACTTGAAGCTGCACATTGTTACATTTAACACATTTGGACACTTGAAAATTGATGATAACACACATTGATACATTGGAATATATGGAGCAACTAAAGATAGACAATGGCACATGTAGCACATTGGCACATGTGAGGCACATACGGCACATTGGTGTATTTGGGCACTATGGCACATGTGGCACATTGGCTTACATGTGGCACATTAACACGTGTGGGGTGTAAGAGAAGATGGATAACATCACATGTGACACATTAGTACATTAACACGTGGGTCACAAGGGAAGATGGATGGCGGCACGAGTAGCTTATTGGCACATGTAGTGGAGTGGTGGCATGTGGCATAGTGGCTGGCACATTTATACATGTGGCACATATGAAGCCGTTGAAGGTGAATGGTGACATGATCGATAGGGTTTAACTCTTCAGAAATTTATTTTCCTTCCACGGTAAAAACATACATTTTTTAAGAGTGGTAGAAAAATAAATTTGTTCATTTTTCATCAAAAAAATTATTATTTTTCATAAATTTTCACAAAAAGAAATGCTTGATAAAGAATGGAAAGTTAGCTTCTTGGGAAATAATGTTTCCTTTTCTTTCCATTAATTTCCCATTAAATTAACTTTTCTAAGTTTTTGAATTGTTTCTTTGTCACAATTTGTTGCAACATTATTTTTAATTTCTTTTTTTATTGGAAAATTAAAAATATTATTTTCCCAACCAATCCTTAAGAAAGACAATTTTCCATACCAGAAGGAAAATGAATTTCGTAGAGTTAAATCTATATGTGCCACCATTTATATCACTTTACATGTCCCACATTGGCCAATGTTTCACCATCCATCTTATGTTATACGACACGTGTTACTTGTTTGTTATAAAAGAAGAATTTGGAGAGTTAAGGTATGTTATAGTTACAATGGTTGTCTTAAAGATAAATTTGCTCATACATGAAGATTCTTGATGCACTGGGTTCCAACAAGCCTTCTCCTAAGATATAATAGTTCTCCTCAAAGATTAATAGCATCAATCAGGTTCACTCAGGATCTCAGTCATACGAACTCAAGAATGCTCGTACTAATTTGTCCAAATAGAAGTTACAAAAAGAACTTAAAGAAAAACCATATAAAAGAATACAATTTTTGGATGGCCATCTCAAAGGAAAAGAGAAAACTTTATAAAGAAAAAGTAGGTAGCCGTTGCGGTTCAAGATGCATGTGAACGATGCAATAAATGCATGTCGGCTATGCGGAGAAAACAAAAGTACCCGATCAAAGACACACCACATAACATCGCACCGCACTCCGTGCGCATTATATACCCTTGTTTTCCAATACAAAAGATTAGCAAGGGGTTTTAATATAAGAGCTTAGTTTTCATAACAAATTTTCAATGTAAGACTAAACTAAATATAATTAAGACAAACAAGTTAACAAAAGAAAAAGAAAAAAAAAAATCAAATCTTTATTTCTTTTTTATTCTAACCTACTATCTATTTTTAAGTGCCCTCATATGCTAAATGTGCTATTTACCATGTATGCCACTTTTAAGCTTTAATCACCACCCAAATGTGCTTATCATCTTTGAGCGTCACATGTGTTAGTTTAGCACATGATAACAAGTGTTAGAAGCAAAAAATATTTTACCAAAAAAGGAATTTGGAAACTAGCTCAAAAAATTTTAGAAAAATCTTATTTAAAAATAAATGAAAAAAAATCAATGTCTCCTTTCTCAAAATTTCCTAGAAAAAAGGTTTTTCTAAAAACATTATTTCCCTTTCCATGGTTTTTATGAATCCAATCATGTCCTGACGAAGGAACCCCAACTAAGGGCTAGGATTGCCCAATCAGTGTTGACTTGGGTATGCCCATCCAAGTTAGGGCCTCCTTGATTATAGGTTTGGATCGAGTTCACTTTTGCCACGTGTGGTGACTATGTGCATGTGAGGTGGAGAATGATCTCCCAGCTATACGTGACTAAGCACACCTGTTCATTAGGTCAGGCTACCCTGATTCGCTCAGACCGCATATCAAGCTTGATGAACAGGCATTCACAATAATACACGCCGCTATTTTAACTCAAGCGAAAAATCCAGCTAGATTGTGAAAGCTTAAACAATCCTAACCGACACAGATTGCTCGCGACAGGAAGTTAGGTGGGGCTCACTGTGACGTTTGTGAGAAATTCACTCCATCTATCATTTGTTGGACGTGGGCCAGTGGGGCCCACTGGTGAGCAATCACTAGTGGGTGGGTCCCACTGTCTTTGGCTTCTTACGGCCTTTTTTCCTCTTCTGTTATATTTCAAATTCAATTTTGAATTTGATTTATGATAGGAGATAGGGATAAGACCGGATGATGTGGCCTTATCCCAATCCCACCCAAACTCTCCTTCTTTTGTTAGGTCGGCTCATGTGGCCATATCACAATCCCACTTAAACTCTCCTTCCTCTGTTATATAAGGAGTGCGCATCTCTCATTGAAATCAATCGATTCATACGAAACACGAAGAGAATATAGAGAGGAAGAGAGTATCCTATAGTCTGTTCATATTAGCTTGTCCTTAGGACGATCTGGTCCATCCATAGTAATCCGGGGCCACTATATACCGTAGGATCAGAGGTGTGAAAAGTTCGATCTGCTCCAGTAGTAGATAGGCGGGCCATTGGAGCACTGTTCTTCAGCTTTGTAAGGGTTCCAAATTGACCGTCAGATCTTGAGGGCTCACCTTCCGCAATATCCAACAGTGGTATCAGAGCAGTCTACGACGGATCTCCGATTTATAATTTTCATCTAAAAGGTAAGTGGCCCCCTTTTTTTAAAAAAAAAAAATTTAATTGAAATCATGCTCCCGGCTTTTGAATGATTTCATATCAGTGTACATAGATGTGTGCACATGTGACTCTGTACATAAATGTATGATATTGTGACCTATTTTCATGTGTGACCATGTGGAATAACACATGTGAAATAAGCATAACTTGCTGCCGATTAACTGATGTGCATCATTCCAGCCGTATAGTAGTTGTAATGAACTTCTCCACTTTAATAAAGGCATGCTCACCTACGCATCTGAATACATGTACATCTGAACACACATGTCATGGATATCGAATCCAAACGATCCATAAGATCCGGAAACCCATGAAACCTCAAAAGGTTAATTTTCACCCTGAACTAAGATTATAGTGGGCCATAATAAAAAAAGAAATTCAAATCAAGGAAGAAACTGTTTTGAATTTTTGGCCCACCAAAGTTTTGGTTCAAGTAAAAAAAAATAGGTACCAAGGGGATTTCATGAGATTCTGCTTCATGTGGACGTTCAGATTTTTAAGACTCTTTAGAAGTGATAAGTTCTAAACACATGTACATTGCCTACAAGCAACACAGTGGCTGCTACACGTTATATACAAAATCTATACAAAATCTGCACACTTGATGATGGATCCTTGTGTGCACATGTTATATACAAAATTTGCACACTTGATGATGGATCCTTTTGTGCACACGTTATATACAAAATTTGCAACTGTACATGTGTCCTAAATCTGCACACTTCTCCTGTTAGAAGACACGTTAATGTGTACAAAAATCCTTTTTAACGTGTACATGTGTCCAAAATCTGTGCAAGATAGCACACGTGTACATGTGTATATTTGCAACTGAGTATACGTGTACATGTGTATATGCAAGATATTCTGATGCTTCCTATTAACTATATGTCATAGTATATTTGCAACGTGTACAATATGTCATGGTATATATGCAACTGTACACGTGTCCAATGACGCCATGAAACGTGTTGGTTTTGTACATGAAACATGAAACAAGTAACGTGTTGTACACCAACAATGGATGTAACGTGTTGTACATGTACGTGAGATGTGTTGCTGTACACGAGATCTCAAGTACACGAATAACATCTATCTGTATTATAATACGAGATCTGTTACTTTACACGTTAGCTGATGTATTATAACACAAAACATGTCAACTGTACACGTGTTGGCCTGGTATCTATAAATGTATGATGTATATGTATGATCTGCTAATGACTCTATTTACCACACATCTGCTGGTATCATATGTACATCTTATACGTAATTTACATATGAGATGATGTTGTTTCCTTCATGCTATTGCCTTCACATGTTGATCTAAAACTCATTAGTGATCGAAATGATTATCTACCATGATGATCAATGTTGATGAAAGGATCCATCATCAACAATGATCATTAACGGTGATAATCGAATCTATCTCTAATGGTCATGATCACAAGTGAAGATTATCCTCTCTTTATATTTAGCACCTTTTTTTTTTTGATGATGTTTACATTTATGAAATAATTAGGCTTGATGTGTTTAGATCTAAGCCCTCCTTATTTTTCATTTGAACATATAGAAAAACTTAGTGCTAGAATCCTCCCTAAAACTAAAGGTTGTGCATAACCTGAGTGGGAGTTAAATGTCTTCCACCAAATGATGTATGCAACCAAATAATGGAAGGTTGCATGTTATACAATTATAGTTTTATAAAAATACCAATTTCATCTTAATTTGAGAACTTGATTGTTCTACACCGCCCATTCGGGTATGTGGACTTTCAGATCTCGTTAAGATGTGTTGACTACTTTTATATTATGAAAATTGATGTAACACGTAGAAATGCTGATGATTAGTGTCAATACCCTAGATCTTAGATAAGTAGTGATACTCATGCAATGTAGAGATGGCTACCAAAGCATTGATCGCTGAACAACTGAAAGGACAACATTTCGACGGCAACAACTATGAAGACTGGTCCCGCGCGGTGCGATGTCTTCTGGACGAGGACGATATATCTCACACACTCGATGTAGTTCAAGAGGAACCCATCTTAGCTGAAAACGGAAATTTACAAGAACATAGGGTTGCGATGACTCGCTACAATAAGTGGCGAAAACAAAATCGTTCAGCCCGTAATGTTCTTCTTAGCACCATGCACAAAGAACTCATACCTACGTATGAAGTGCATGAAACCGCTAAGGGTATCTGGGAAGCACTAACAAATGCCTATGCGCAGAAGTCAGATGCAAGAGTTAGGGCAATGGAATTGGAATTCCAGGAGTATAGGATGCCGTCATTTTGCCCCATCAAAGATCATATCCGTAAGATGGAGCAAATGATAGGTGCCCTTAGGAATGTTGGGTGTAAATTGATGAAAATCGAAGATTATAGCCATGCACCGTTCCTTGCACGAATCTTGGGCTCAAATCAAAAATTAAGAACCATATTTGATTCAATCACTACGTTCGAGAGACTTTTGTGGTCACTTGGTACGTGAGGTTGAAATGAATGCTATTCACCAGTTCGGCTAAGGCCTTTGTAGCAGAGACCCATGCGGAAAGCTAACAATAAAACGGTCCAAAGCTCGCATTGAAGGCGAAAAGAATAACCAAGAACGAAGACCACAACACACGCTCCAAATCTCAAGAAGGGGAACAAAAGAATAAGCGAAAAAAAGACAAATGTAGTCTGCTTTGTCGTGGAAATTTCGGCCATTATGCTCGACGAGTCCGCTCATAAAAAAGACGTTAGATCACTAGATACTTTGTATGTGAAGGCGTTTGTTCAAATCCTTTCCGTTGATACTATATCTAACGAGTGGATTTTGGATTCAAAGCAACAAAGCACGTGACAAGTAGTCGTCGAGGACTCGAGGAATTCCTACCAGTAGCCAAGGGGAGTTACTGTCATTTGTACATGGGCAATAATCTTTGTTGAAGACGTACAAGGGATTGGCGTTTTCCATCTACGTACGCCAAGCATAGGGCGAACAATCATACTCAGTGATATTCTATATGCACCTGAGATGCGTCAATTTAATTTCTATTTCTAGGTTATTAGATGGTTTTGATATTCGATTTTCCTGACAAGAGTTTCTTTGAGACAGAATAATCTCATTTTTGCATGGGGTAATTTAAATTGATTTATTTATTCTAGACGTAGAATGTGATAATGCATCTATTGCTTTGTCTGCAAGCTATGTCGAATGAAACTGTAGTATCAATCTCAAAATGGCACGTGAGGTTAGGTCACATTGGAAAGGATCATGATAAGACTAGCACGTTAAAGTCTGTTAGACTCCTTATCCAAAGTTGATTTGCCATTTTGTGAACATTGTGTGTCCTAGGAAGACTTGAAGAAACCATTTCCCAAAGCGGCTAGGTCAAAGGGCACACTAGAGATAATCCATTCAGAATATCTGTGGACCCTTTAATGTACATGCGAAACGGATGTCAATACTTTGTCACTTTCATTGTGATTACTCGCGCTATGGATATGTGTATCTCATCTCACACAAATCGAGGCTTTTGATTGTTTTCTTAAATATAAAGTGAGGTGGAAAATCGACTTGAGAAAAAGATTAAAATCCTTCGATCGATAGAGGTGGCGAGTATACATCCGAAACATTTAAATCATCTTTGTGAAAATGTTGGCATTGTTCTAAGATACACAATGGCTTACACACCACAAAAATGGTGTTGCGAGAGAGAAGGAATAGGACATTATTGGACATGGTTAGATCGATGATGGCTCAAGCCAATCTCTATCACATTCGGGAGACGCACAGCAATACTGCTGTCACGTCCTAAATAGAGTCCCATCCAAATCTATTCCTAAGACTCCATATGAGATGTGGTCAGGAGGACTCCTTCTCTAAGCCAACCTACGCCCTTGGGGATCTTTGGGATATGTTTTGCTACCTATCTCGCATAGAGGTAAACTTGATAGTAAAACCATTGAATGCGTGTTCATTAGGTACCCTATGCATTCAAAGGGATACATTCTAGTTTATGAGGACCATGGAAGATGGATTGAGATAGAATCCCGAGACGTGACCTTCGTTGAAGATAGATACCCAAGCCGAATGAAGCAAAAGGTTCCCAAGACAACTTTTTGAAATACCGATGTATCTCGGAGAGTAAATTACGCTTTTCAAGATGATGATGCTCCTATAGTTCGTCGGGACGGTGGGAGGACATCTCGTGAGCTCTGAGTTACGTCGAAAGAGGATTGATTCCCGAAGATACTTCGATATTGAGGGCAAACATTTTCTTAATGCGGCTGATGATGATGACTGACTTCGATTCGTGATGCATTATTGTCTTCTAACTTGGCCGATTGGGTTACTACTATGGATGAATAGATCGCTTCCATAGATAAGAATAAAGTCTGGGAACTTGTAGATCTGCCTTCCAATCGCAAAGCGATAGGTAATAAATGGGTACTCAAGATCAAAAGAAAGGCAGATGGTACAATGGACAAGTATAAAGCACGATTAGTTGCTAAAGGTTTTACACAAAAAGAAGGCGTTGATTACGAGGAGACCTTTTCACCATTTGCGCAAAGTTCTCCTCAATCCGCATGATCTTGTCCATTGTCGCAAGTTTAGACTTAGAGTTATATCAGATGGATGTAAAGACCGCATTATTAAATGGTGACTTGGATGAAGAGATATACATGCAACAACCCATGGGTTATGTGGACAAAAAGTATCCAAAGAAAGTCCAAATTGTTGAAATCTATCTATGGGTGAAGCAATCTTCAAGATGTGGTACATGAGGTTCCACTTGGCCATCACCACTTTTGGATTCACGATGAGTGAAGAAGATCATTGTGTATACATGAAACGGTCTGGAAGATCTTTTCGATATTATCTCTATATGTAGACGATATCCTGTTAGTTTGTAATGACATGCAATTGTTGACATTGACTAAAGATTGGCTATTCTCGAACTTTGAGATGAAAGACCTCGGTGAAGCCAACTTTATCCTTGGGTAAAAATCATCGTGATCGCCTCAAAGAAATTTTTAGGTTTGTCTCAAGCAACCTATATACAAAAGATTTTAGAGCGGTTCAGGATGGAAAATTCAAAAGTCATTGAACCCCTATGGATAAAGCTACCAAGTTAGGCAGAAATCGTGTCCCAGATCAAGCCGAAAATGGCTATGTCCTCGATCTCATACAAGCGCAAAAATGTATGCTATGCTTTTGCCCTAGACCGGATATTAGCTATGCACAGCATAGTCGGCCGCTCTCGAGTAACCGGGACAGCTTCATTGGCAAGCGGGTCAAACGTATATTCCGCTATCTCAGAGGAACAAAAGACCTAATGTTGTGTTATGAAGGCACAAGCCTCGAACTCAAAGGATATTCTGATGCTGCTTGGGGTAACGACACCGACGAGGGAAAGTCTACTTCAGGGTATGTCTTCTTACTCGGAGGAGGAGCTATCTCATGGTCGAGTAAGAAACAGACATCCACAGCTCTTTCATCTATGGAGGCGAGTACATTACATTTCATGTTGCTGCGATTGGGAGTGTGTATGGGTTCGCAGATTTCTATTGAGTCCGGGTATTGTACAGAGTGTTCGTCGGCCTATCTTCGAAGATAGACAATACTTCTACATCTATTGACTTGACAAAGGACCCTAAACACCACCAGAAATTAAAGCACATTGAGATCAAGTATCATTACGTCCGTGATCAAGTTAGAGACAAGAAGGTCGCCTCGGTTATATTCCTACTAAGGAGATGATGGTCATCCCATGATAAACCTATAGCCGAGATCTATTTCGGGTTCACGTCAGTGATGGGATTGAGGAAAACTTGGTGATGTACTTGTTTTGTAATACCTTTGATCTTTCATTAATGAATAATACATTCCATTTATTCAAGATTGAACACTAATATAAACTAGGTAAGAAGATCATCAAGATTTACCTTGAAATCATGTAGGATTTCTATTTTTGTCGGCGGCCACCCACTCAAGCATTGACCAACCTCAATGTACAAAAGAGGTACATTTGGGGCTATGTTTATACATTGAGGTATGAACTTCCCTTTATTGTGAATAATAAAGGATGAAGGATATGAGTGAGTCGTAGTCCACCACAATCTTATAAAGATTGTAGATGAGATCGATAAAGTCGAATAACATAATCGCACCATTCCTTTACATGCGATCAATGTTATGGCTCCGAAAATTAAAGCCAGTTATGAGGTTATGTAATGAGTCGTTACCTTATGTAGAATAACTTGCGTCATGTAGACAGACTTACACCTAGTATTGTCTACTTTACGACGTGGGTTGTAGCCACGTCTTTGGGACTATACCTACAGATTGCTTTGATTCGATCTAATCATCATTGCAACGTCGAGTAGCCGATCCGTAGGTGACTCCTTGTGTCCTTAGCTACCCTCCTCTTGTGTATATGAGGATGAGATTGAGTGTCGCTACTTTAGTGTACTGTATGACGACGAAAGGTCCTTGATTGGCGGACTTGGTTCGCCAGGAAAGCGGCTTGATTAATTCCAAATTACACATTTGCGTGGGGAAGATCCTATGACAAATACACCAAGTTTCTAGAACTATTAATACGCACTTGAAGACTTATCCGCCTAAGATGTCGAGTTGTTTTTAATTACACTTTTTGCAAATTGATTTTTCTTAAAAAGTATATATATATATATATAAGTATTGCTTTGAATTACTTTTAGTGAAGTTTGTGAAAAATCAAGTTTTCGAATAACTCGATAAGTTGGATAAGTGCGTATGTTGGCCGAGTACTCCAGATCGGGAGTTAACTCTATCTGGTGTGGTCATGTGGACTAGGACTGGCATTGAAAAGCTTGAGTTATTGAGTACTAGTTAGGTGGTCACTTGGTACTTAAACACCTATGAGAAGATTTCAGTGATCCAGCTGGTCCCACGTCTTTGATTTTTTTGATCGCGATGTTTGGTATTTGATTGTTATAAGGCAAGTTAATTGGACGATTTATGTGCCTATCCCACAATGTGATTGAGTGGGAGATGTTGGACGTGGGCCGCAAATGGGGCCCACGGTGAGCAATCACTAGTGGGTGGGTCCCACTGTCTTTGGCTTCTTACGGCCTTTTTTCTCTTATATATTTCAAATTCAATTTTGAATTTGATTTATGATAGGAGATAAGGATAAGACCGGATGATGTGGCCTTATCCCAATCCCACCCAAACTCTCCTTCTTTTGTTAGGGATGTGATCGGCTCATGTGGCCATATCACAATCCCACTTAAACTCTCCTTCCTCTGTTATATAAGGAGTGCGCATCTCTCATTGAAATCAATCGATTCATACGAAACACGAAGAGAATATAGAGAGGAAGAGAGTATCCTATAGTCTCTGTTCATATTAGCTTGTCCTTAGGACGATCTCGGTCCATCCATAGTAATCCTGGGCCACTATATACCGTAGGATCGAGGTGTGAAAAGTTCGATCTGCTCCAAGGTAGTAGATAGATGCCATTGAGACCTTTACATTCACTTTGTAAGGGTTCCAAATTACGTGTAGACCGTCAGATCTTGAGGGCTCACCTTCCGCAATATCCAACATCATTTTCCTGTATTATGTTAGGATATGGGCCCAAAAATAAAGCCGATCTAAAATTAATGTGGACCATATGATAGAAAACAGTGAGGATCATATGCCCACCACCATTGAAACATTGGTGATAGAAGTTTTGGATTATGCGAATATTTTTGTGTTTTTAGTTCATCCTAGCAAGAACCACCTTGTGAACTGTATGACTAGTATATAAACCTCATGGTGGACCTAAGGATATTTTAATGGTAGTTATTTTACTGCCCACCTTTTCTTGTTGTGCCGACCACTTAAGTTTTGGATCTAACTCATTTTTGAGCCATGTCTTAACATGATCCGGCAAAACGGATAAATATGATGGATTTCTAATAAATGTCTCAGTGGGACCACCTAGTCTTGCCACAGGCAATCTGCTTCTTGCCGACATTTGTTTGTTGAAATAGAACCATATGAGGTATTTATCTTTGTTAACTGTCCAATAAATGGACACTAATCCTATGGTTGGACAATTATTAGTTGAAGATACACCTACGCTGGGACCCATAATTTGAATAGTTTACTTTTGACTTAATTCCAGGTGAGGTATGCGATTTCTAAATAGTTTCTAAGTCCTGAATATTATCCATGAGTCGAAGATTTTATCTGACGGAGCCTGTTCCTGACACAGAAATGCAGACGACTCACTCATCAAGTGGGCCAAAAACATGTATTTTATCTGCGCAGTAGGTCTTATTTCTATTCTTTCATGTTTTTCATTAAAGATTGTGGCCAGCCTGATAAGCAAACCTTCTCAATTTCTAGACCAGGGCTTCTTCATGCCGACCCTACTTGATGACCGGCAAGGATTTCTGGCACATGTTTCATTCGTATGTGCACACCAGACCCCTTTGAAATCACACGCGCATCCCGTCGGCAGGATTCTTTTTTAATAGTAGCAAGGGAAAAGGATCTTGGTACAGTTGTGAGTGGATTAGGCCCTGACTGGGGCCCACCTTGATGTATGTGTTGTCTATCCACATTGTCGATCAGTTTTTTCAGCTCATTTTTACGGATGGTTCAAAAAATTAAACAGATCTAAATATCAAGTGGACCACATCACAGGAAACAATGGTCATTGAATGCCCACCGTTAAAATATTCCTCTGTTTACCCTAATGTTTATTTGCCATCCAACCTGTTGATAAGGTCACACAAACTTAGGACGAAGGAAAAATACAAATATCATCTTGACCCAAAACTTTCGTGCCCCTGAAAAGTTTTGAATGGTTGGCATTCAATCCTTACTATGTGGTCCACTTGAGATTTGGATCTGCTTCTTTTCTGGGACCATACCCTTAAATAAGCTGGAAAAACTGATGGACGGAGTGGATATACAACACATACATTAAGGTGGGCCCCACTGCAGGGCCTCACCCACCAATCTGTCTCACGGGCCTCACCTAATCCTCTCCCGTTACAGTTTAACAGGCCCGAGCAAAAGAAAAAGACGGATCTGATTGGCACGCTTTACCGGGGCCCACTTACACGCATTAGCTGGCTGAGCAGCCCTAAATGAGCTCGAGGGCATCCACATTTTTAACTATTCGTCTTCCACATGAGCCAGCATGTGGCACGTGGGAGTCATCCAAGCGGTTCACCACTCGTGCCCCACTTTGAAGATCCTCTGACCTAACAATCACGCTCGTATGTATGTCAGGTTGGAAATAACTGTACCAAAGAAACGAACTCTAAAAAGAAATTGACTAACGGGCCACATTCAACATATAAATCTGGCCTAGATATTAGTCAATCATCGTAATTTCGAAAAAAAAAAAAGCCATTTCCACGGTTGGACTGGTCTCGTGAACGGTTCGGATTGATTACACGTATGATGTTTCAGCACGTGTGAAAAGAGATTACCGAGTGCAGCGGCCGGAGTTCAGTTACAATTATTCCGGCTGTTCTGTCTGCATGTGGGGAGGTCCTGCAGTTCAGTGTCAAGCACGTGCGTTCTTATCTGACTGCTCTGAAGTCTGACCATGCTTGTGTGAGAAAATGTATTTTCTTTTTCTTTTTTAATAAAAATGGGACATTTGCCGAATAACATTGTGATTAGAAATTCAGCTTTTTTTAGGAATGAAATTACAAAAATGCCCTAGCTTAATATTTTCTTTGAGTAGTAAAAGTCGAGAATTTTGGGGCTCACATGGTATTTGTATAAAATCTAATCCGTCCATCATAAGCAGCCTACCGTGGTGATTACGTAAACCAAAATTTTGAATAATCAAATCATCAGATGGGCTATACTTGAATTTGAATGTCTTTGAACGGTACATATTGTCTTTTATAGTTTGGCCCACATTTTGATTGGATCCTCCATATTTTTATCTTCTAATAATCATGGTAGGATACATCTCTTGGACAGGTTGAGTATCGGACACATACCATGTGGGCCCCACAGTTCTCAATTCCCTAAAAAAAGTAATAAATGAGGATAGTTTAGTAATTTCTCCTGTTATAAAGCTAGCCCAGGAATTTTGCTTAATAGAGGGTATTTGATACATTCCGATTTCCCAAGGAATTTTGCTGCAAAAATGAGTGTCTACACTCAGTGCGTACAGACATTCGGTGCACACATTCTCCCATCATCCAAAAATCGTGGATTGGATTCTCAACAGGCATGTGGACTTCTGAAAATTCAATTTTGAAATGCTCACAAAATGCTGCAAGCTGTCTGTAAATGGCGGGAGAGATGCATGCTCCAGAAAGAGGGAGGATGTGCAACTGGAACTATTTTACAGTCATTGATGATTCAGAACATTGGTGTACTGGGCCCCACCATTGATGGGTCATGCTCCAAAAACCTCATTAATAGAGAAATCCTAGCCTTTCAAGTAGCTAGTGCCACCCAAAATAGATAGTTAGAGATATGTGCAACATCAGTCAGCACTCAAACAAGAAGGCCAAGCTTTGGGGAACCAGTCATGGGGGCTTTTCGGGAATGGCCCTTCCATGGCAAGGTTTGTTGTACCATAATTTATTTATTTTTTTCCATTCTTGAAAGAGCTAATTAAAAAAGAACATATGTCATTACACGAGAAGTACACTTAACACATAAGATCTACGAAGATATATTTAAAGCGCATGCCGTGGAAATGACAGTGGTCACTAGTTAGATAACACATGTTATCTGAAGTCCACAAATAGCGAAGGATCTCAACAGAGCAATGTTTTCATACCAACTCAATAAAACAAACAAAATTTATCATTATGTTTCTTAGCATAATCAATCATTTATGTTCCTTAGTGTAGTCTAATAGCATAACCTTACATTAAGAGCAGCAGTAATCTAGTAACTATAAATAGTTCTTTTTTCAGAAACGTGCTTTCCGCGGATAGTCATGAAGGTCTACGGTAAGTGCTTTCTTTTTGTTTGTCTTTAAATTTAAAAGTCTTTTTGTACAAAAGGCTAGGCGAATCCATTTTCAAAAGACGATCCCTACCCTCTAGTAATTGTCAGCTGGTTATTTTTAAACAGCCCGTGAGTAGCTGAATAGGTGACTACTTTTCTCCCATATCAGTCATGTACAGTCAAGCTCGATGTATCGAGCCGCATAGCTGGTTCTAATATGCTTGCACATATCACACGTGACTGAATTTTAAAATCAAAAGACAGTAAAGTCGAACGGAGGAACGGTCTCGAACCATTGAAATGGGAGAATACGTACCATGGTAGAGGATCGAATGATCTTTGTTGTAGTTATCACGGACATGCACACACGCATGTCCCCTGAAAATGATAACAAATAGGGAAAGTGTGTATGGAGAACTTGTGCACACGAATCTCCGAAACTACTTGAAAGTAAGTTCTTGGATGCATCATTTTAAAATTGCTGCTAGGTTCCTTTGACACTGTTTGGATGATGGGAGATGTGTGCGTACAGGAATTGGTGGATGCTGTGGGTAGAAGTTGCAGAAAACGTGAATAAAGCATACAAAAATACTGTGTATGCATTGGTACATGCATGCATGTACATACTCCCGTGCATCCATGCATGCATGAGTATGCGTTTGTGCGAAGATACGTGTAAGAGAAATTTTCTCTTGGGTAAGGGCGTGGAATACGTGTCAAGATTCAGGCCATTCATCAGGTATACACTGTGAACGTTCAATGAAAAAATAATAATTTGGGTATGCTGACTAGGCAGGTCTAACTTGTAAGAGAAAAATGGACGGTTAGATTCAACATAAATACGTGGCTAGGTATAGCCCTGAATTTCTGTACATTGCATGTTCACAGCATGCACTGCCTGCCCGTTTCTGACATGCTTGCCTTCCTCTCGGGTCTGTGGCACGTGTTCCGCCCTCTCATGGCAGGGGCACCTCATATCACTTTTCTCCTTTCCAGAAAGCCCAGAAAGGAAGTACGTTCCGGTGGGCTTACTGCATGGAAATTGGAAACCCTGAAATTTACATAGTTTCATCTGGATTGGTTGGCATTCGCTTCCCCTATCTGAACCGTCCAACAGGTCCTTTTCTTCTACTACTGGTAAAAAAATCACAGCAATCAGATGGTTCTAAACATCAGTCAGTGGACCTATCTTCCATTAACAATCTTCCTCATCATTTTACATTCCACAATAGGAATAGTTTGGTCATCGAATCAGTATATTTTTCTTTCAAGAAAACTTACGAAGAGTGCACTGGTCAATGTACGGTCAGGATAGGGGATGTGGATGGCATCCAATCAGGAGCCGATTAGGTATTTTTCGGAAAACACGAACTCGGTGAAGGACGCGGATTGGCTACTCCCCATGACACCAGCCAATGGCTGGTGGTCGGTGCTCCGTGGGACTCACCATGATGTATGTGTTTCATCCATGCCGTCCATCTATTTTTAAGGATCATTTTACAGTATGAGACCAAAAATAAGTTATAATCCCAATCATAAGTGGACCACATTACATGAAACAGTGTTGAATGAGCGTCGACCATTAAAAAACATTATTTGGCCATAAAAGTTTCGGATCAAGATGATTTTTGTTTTTTCCCTTCATCTGGGCTTCTATGACCTAATCAACATATTAGATGTGAAATAAACAGTACAGTGTGCCTTAGGAGGATTTTAATGATAGATATCCAACCACTATTTCTTTCATGTGGTGTGGTCCACCTGAGATTTATATACCTCTCATTTTTGGGAACAAGCCATAAAATTATCTGTAAAAATGGATGAACGGAATGGATGAAACATATACATCATTGTGGGGCCCACAGAGCACTGACCACCAGCCCCGGGGCTGGTGTCAGGGGGAGTAGCCAATCCGTTTCCCTCGGTGAACTCCAATATGACGCCATTTCATTGGCCAGTGGACACTTGTCAGACACAGATACCAACTTTCAAAATATTGTCAGGTCGGATATATACTCGACCTTTCTCTAACAAGCGTACGCGGGTCAATGAAATGGCGCTATATGGAAGTACCTAATCCGCTTCCCACCGAACTCAAACGAAACTATGTGAATGGAAAAGTCCCTGTACACTTAGCTGATTGGATCATTACTCCATATTTAAGATACTCTCAAGGTAAAGATTTTGTTATTAGCACCAATGAAATAAAAGAGAGAGAAAGGAAGGAAAAGAAAGGACTTTGTTCTCTCTTGTGCCATTTGCTTACTGCTTAAGGAAATGTTAAGGACACTTCACATCAGGAGAGATCGAGCACATGTGTCGACGTGGTAACTGCATGTGGGGGGTTTGGGTGGTTATCAGGTGCTCACCACTATGAACGTGCCCCGTCCCGATAATCACCACGGTCCGCTCATTAGGTGGACCGCACCGTTCCACCAATATAGATTGGTGGTCTCCACTTAAGACAGTCACTCATCTGTCGTGTTGTCTACACCTTGAGAGAAGGTAACTCGGTAGCGGGTGGCCTTTCTTGTCTAGAAAGTATTGGAAGCCCCAATTGATTATTCAAAAGCAGAAACGAGCTTCTTGAGAAATTTGGAGTTTGGCGATTTTAGACAATGCGGGAATGGGTATGTTGAGGAAGAAAGGTGTTCCTGGTCATTCGCCCCTATGGATTGTATCTGTCTGGGCTGGTTTAGTATTGTTTGTTTCTCCTTGAGCTTCTTTATTAATTTGTATTATTTTGGATTTGAGTTGCTGTGAGTTTGTAGGATATGTGTTGCATTTTTTTTTTCTATTTTTTGTGTGGTACTCGCCTGATAACCTGTAAAGCAAATTTTGTTTTTCAACAAAATTGTAGGTGATGTACTCCCACAAATATATATATATATATATATATATATATATATATATATATATATATATATATATATATATATATATCCACATGCTGCACACAGGTGCCATGAATAGCAAGTGTGTCATTGTTTCTTCCATTTACTCACCAGCTTATATTTCTTTACCTACCACAACTTGTATTACATTCTCATGCAAGTAGTGTTTTTTCATGGGAGCACACTCCTGCAGTGTATAAATAACAAAAAAATAAAAATAAAAAATTGTACACCTAAGCCAAGGCAGGGCTCTTACCTAAACCCTCACAAATCTATACACAGCTACGGTATGTTCTACACACGCTTTATGGATGCCCGAACCTGCTTACATCATACAGACTCTAGCTATTCCAGATCGATATCCATTACCATGTTTCTCTTTACCTCTTTAGGAATCTCTTAGTAGCTAAAAATGTTCCAATTGCTGCAACCCATTACCAATCCTTGCAAAACTATATGCTATTGAGTTGCATTTTTTTTTTACACACACCACATCCACTGCGGAGTTGCTCTAGTAGAATATATAATGAGATGAGATTTTCTTTTTATTTTTTATTATTTTTTTAAAGATGGGAGCACACCATCTGTAACTTTGTTAATATAAATAAGAACATACACATTCATTTAGGCCGGCTCCACAAAAAACAACCGACCTCACTCATGCGACGACCACAACTACAGCACCAGCAAGAAAACAATACAAAAACAACTTAAAGCCAACAACAAACCATCCAAACATGCCAAACCAAATTTCAACGCCCAAAACACCAAAAATCTGAAAGCAGGGCTGCCTCGAGTCAAACAGCTACAGCTACCAAAACAGGTCTTCCGCTGCTCTATATCCAATAACGCCCGCAGCCCACTGCTGTTATCCATCCGGCTCTACATCAATCGCCACAACCTCAGCATCTACAACAGACGACTGCGCAGATCTGTAATAGGTCCGAAGCAGAATCACCTCTAACAGAATGACAAACACAACATTCTACAAAGACCAATTGCCACGGAGATCTTTATTTCCATCCATAGAAACCATAAGCTTCAGTGTGGTGATCATTTCTTTATCTTACATAATCAATCTGTGAGAATTTTTGAGTTGCTTTCAATGTGAATGTTGTTCATTTCGGAATCCATCTATTATAGCATCTCTACCGTAACTTCAGTGAAATGTTAAAATCATTCACTCTATGGAATCTCTGCAAACACCTCCACTCCACTTTCCTTAGGATTTCCTCTCGATGATCTCACATTTAGTTTAACCCATTTCAACTCTGGCTTATACCATTTAGATATCACCAAGCTATTCTCAAGTTTTGGATTCATCGCCACACCCGTTGCCTTGAAAGCAATTGCATCAGAGAAAAGATTCTCCTTGACTGGGGAGATCGTCTCAACTATTTTCCTCATCCATATGTATACCTTATGGTAGCTGCGGTATTAACCCTCTAGCTTTCAAACTTATATTGCCTTTTTTGGGGGGTAAATTACATGGGCTTAAAACCTACATGTGAGTTGTTTTTCTTTCATTAAATAAAGATAAGTGATCTACGAGGCGAGTTTGTCTTTACCTTCACTAAAAGAATATGGTGTCGGATCCAACTTTCAGGCCGAAGCTAAGCAGTAGTGGACGGGCTGTATTTATGTTTGGAGCATGGGTTCGGTAGAGTAGAAGTGGAAAGTGACATGTTAGCGGTGGTGGCCTTGTAATCCAATGAAGGTCGAGTCCCGTGGAATATCTACTACTGGAAAAAAAAAAAAAAAAAACGTTTTGATTCTATATCGAGGGAGGCCAATAGCGTGGCGGACTGCATGGCTCACTTGGGTAGCACCTCTCAGTCGGCAACGGAATTTCCTGCCGTTTGGGCCCTTCCTCTTCTTATCCGAGGAGCGCTTGTCTTAGACCGGTCGGTCTTGGGGTGGTTAGGGAGAGATAATCAGTGTACAGGTTTGAGGTTTACGATAGGCTAGCACAACGTCCTTTTTGTTGCTAAGGGTCTGCCCGAATGTATTGCGTCTGTATAGTTGCCTCAAAGATTCAATAAAATCTCTCTTTTATTTTTAATTTGAAAAGAAGAAGAAGAAGAAGAAGAAGAAGAAGAAGAAGAAAACCAGTTGCATTTATTTTCACCTTCTTTTTTTTTTTTTGGAAAGGTTCAAACAGATATATTCTACTTTTGTCTATGAAAATGTTGTTTTTACTTTCACTTTTGCCTATGGAACTGTTGTATATTTTCAAGGGCAAGTTGCTAATGAAACTAGGTTATAAGTTAGCCTACAACTGGCTGCAGGTGGTCAGCTAGACAGAGAAACCCCTTCCTTTCCAGGACAACGTACGATACCGTCATAGTACACCATATTTTAAGTTGTTGTCGACCATCCATCACCAGGTGGCGTATATATTCATGTCAAGGTCCACTGATGAAACGATTCTAGCCATCCATTGGAAGCTTTCGATGTGTGGTTAAAAGTAAAACTGTTATTAGTCCAAATTCAACAAGATAAGTCAGCTGATTGAGACCATTGGATCAGTGAAGGGCCACAGTTTAGAAGGTCCAGATTGCCTTACATGCATGCAAGTTTATGGTGAATGAAACATTACAGCTTACAAAGTAGTGGTGAACTAGCTGCAGTCTGGCCCACTTTCCAAAAGCAGGAAAGAAATGGTTTGCCTAAAAGAGTGGGTTTAGCTGAATATTGAATTAGACTTAAATATCAAGCCAAATACAAACCCAGATGCAAAATACGATAAGATGGAATTAGATTTTGGTAATATTGCGATAAATGGCATCCAAACATGTCTAGGTTGTTGTTAATGTCTTAAATCAATTTAGCAAGAGGGTCTGTTGGAATTTCTTTAAATGGTTGCTAAATTATTTGGGTACCTGTTTGATGCCACCGAAGATAAGTTTAATGTCATCAAAACTTAAGTTTAATGCCATTAAGACCAATCAAAGTGCAATCGAAAAAATCTGATTTTCCACGTTTCGTCTCTAGAGTGTTTTGGTGTTAGTTTGATGCTATTGATGGTTTGTCGGTGCCATCGAAGTGCCATCAAACGAATTGCACAGAATTATGCATATTTACGTATCTGCGGGATTTGTTTCCGATTTCGATTGTGATTTTTCTTAAGACTATATATAGGCATGTAATCGAGGTTGGAGTGTATCTCAGAGCTTTTTAATTCATTCATAGGATTTTAAGGAGTGTAGCTTTGATTGATTTGAGGATTGTTCAAATCAGGTAATCTCTCCATCTCTTATAATTTCTATTTTCATAATGATATTTGTGATGCATGACAATTAATCACTTGCTCTAAAAATAGCTCGAATTGTTAGAGTATGACGAATTAATCCATTTATCTCATAGTCAAGGCCCCACATCTCATGGGTTAAGACCTCGGCCAAACCTCCTTCGTGAGCCCCATATCACATAAGTACCGCCTCACACGGGCCGCCCACCCCGAGTGTGTTCCCACATACCACATGTTACCCCACTCGAGCCCAATGTGAAATGTGCATTAATCACCCCCGGTGAGGAGTCTCAAACACGAGACCTTTTCCGTGGGCTCTGCCCACCCCGAGTGTGCCCCTGCATCCCATAAGCGACCCCACTCGAGCCCGGTGTGAAAACGCTCTTGCATTAATTTGTAACTTTGTGCCACAGTCTTTTTATGAAAGAGTTTTTCCATGTTAAATTCAGAATATTTGTGACTGTGGTTGATTGGTATGATTGGATTACTTCACTTAATTATTTATGTGTGATTTCGCAGTCCCCTAACCAAGGTAGCACTATTATTAGAGTTTTTTTTTTAATTCAATTGTTTCAAAAATGTCAATAGCATATGGTGCAAGTGACAAGTGATGATGTCTTTGCCACACAAATGCGGAAGTGGGGCACGTGTGTCAGATCCTGATTATTCACTGTGTTGTGATCGTTGTGGAGATGCTTGACCAGAAAAAGAAAAAAAAAAAAAGGCCTGTCCATTCATCAGGAAGGCCACTGAGAAGTTGGTCCGTTGAACTTTTTCTTTCCTTTTAACAGTCCAACCTGATGAGTGGAAAGCTTGTGCTGTGATAGGGCTTGTTGAGTGTGGACCCCACCTTATCAACAACCAAGATCTCACATGAATGAAAGGCTGTGCGGTCAAGGATCGAAGATGTGAATCATCCTACCGTAGGCCAACCTCCATTTATGAGTGCACCGGCCTGATTTTTGGTGCAGGGTATGTTAGTGGTGTGGCCCACCTAATGAATGGACTGGGTCTTACACACGCGTACATGGTGCCACGTGTTCTATGAAGCCTAGCATTCATCTCGCATGAACGCATAAACCCACTAATACCTCGGGCGAATTTATTAAACTACACACGTGCATCTAATCAGTAGACCTGCCGACACATTCGTGTGTAGAAAATTGTGGCCCGACATCTCAGGATTAAAGAGAGCCACGTGCCAATCTCAGACACGGCCATGCAAAGCATGTTTGTAAGGCAGCGTACACACTCGACCATCCACCTCTGACAGTGACACATGGACCAATTAAATCCCACGACA
Source organism: Magnolia changhungtana (assembly GCA_030180095.1). Classification (NCBI taxonomy): domain Eukaryota; kingdom Viridiplantae; phylum Streptophyta; class Magnoliopsida; order Magnoliales; family Magnoliaceae; genus Magnolia; species Magnolia changhungtana. Next base: position 304,827 of record JASAUF010000564.1, on the reverse strand, counting down.
ACCATAATGGCAGGGTCACCACACAATCTTCGTATACAGAAGGTGGCAACCCACCATGATTTGCAGACACCAGTCCGTTCTACTCATCAGGTGGGCCACCCTTGTAAGAAAATAATGAATGGTTTAGAAGTTGCCACTGCACCTTGTTCACTATCAACGTTGGACCCACGTAATGAGTAGACCAACCTAGGTTTTTCATCTCTACATCTTCGCAGCTTGGGAAACGTATGCATTGCTTATACATTTCCCACCTCTGTAGCAAGATTTCAAATTTCACATTTATTGTACCGTATTTTCACCACCAAAAACTAGGTCAAATGGCATTATTTCCCGCCGTTTTGGGCTGATGCATATACCTGTATCTTGCATGGACAAATCACCTTGAACGGTGGATGCCAAGTTTTAAAGTATTACTAATAGCTATGGCTGCTGGGGTTATCTTCTTCTTTTGTTATGTTTCTGATCTTGTCCTGTTATGGTTTTTGATCTCTAGTTATGGTTTTTGAACTCTCAAGAACTACAATTAGTAATAATAAACGGTTCTATGTTATGTGGTTATGGTTTAGATTTATTTTTATTATTTTTTTTAGTTTAAAGTATTAAAGTATTGGCCGAAATCTATAAACATTGATACGGTGCTAATACAGGATTATATTGGTGGTGCAAGCTACAATACTTGATATGCCCATGATATCTAGTAACAGTCGTTATAGAACTGTAAAGACTGTTACATAAAGGTAATGGGACAACAATACAGATTGTATTAACCATAGTAATAATTATGTAACGAGCATAGGATTATATCAGTGGTGCATGCTATAATACCTGATATGCCCATGATGTGTAGTAATGACTGTTACGGAACTGTGAAGACTGTTACACAAAGTAATGGGGCAAGTGTCACATGATTGTAATAGCCGTAATAATAATTATATAATGACCATAGGATTATATCAGTGGTGCACACTATGATACCTGATATGCCCATGATGTGTAGTAATGGCCGTTACGGAACTCTAAAGACTGTTACACAAAAATAATGGGGGAAAGTGTTACATGTTACAGGATCGTAATAGCCATCATAATAATTATATAATGACCATAGGGTTATATTGGTGGTGCACACTATGATACCTGATACACCCATGATGTGTAGTAATAGCTACGGAACTGAAAAGACTATTGCATAGAGTATGCACACTACGATACCTGATACGCCCATGATGTGTAGTAACGGCTGTGATGAAACTGTAAAACTGTTACATAAAAATAATAGGGGCAACCATAAAATCGTAATAATCAAAGAAATAACCATGCAACAACTATATAACAAATACAAATTTTTCGATAATAAATAAATAACAGTCCTTAATTACCCATATCATAAAATTAATAGTGATGGATGTTACGACTGCTGTCACCGTTACAAATATCTTCAATACATTAATTTAAAATGTTAACATATACCTACCTGTTTGTAACTTTAATAACTTCGGGAGGTTTGGAGGTATTAATTTACGGAATGTTAACATATACCTACCTGTTTGTAACTACCCATACCTATTGATTGGGCACTATTCTTTGAACTTCGGGAGGTTTGGAGATATGCAGCATCACCAGACTCGACCATGATCGGATCATTTCAGATATATATCTGACTTCCCTTGACGAGCGTACCACCCCGATTTTGTATTTATGACGTCTTCAGTGCGCGATACTTGACCAACGGTCCGGATCTCTAACTTTCATGTCATCCGACTGTGAGAACGTTGTCCTGCATGGTAGCTGTGATGTGGGTCTCGCGCATTTTAGCAGGACAGATGCTATACTCGCTTTTCAGTTTTTCTCCTTTATAGGTAAAGAAAGGGCAAATTTGGAAAAGAAAAAAAAAAAAAAAAGTAACCGCATTTCACTGTTATATATTCGACCAAGGACCGCATGGGTCATCACTGAAACCGGTTATGTCGCCCTGTATTCTGCTGATTCGGCTCGTATTAGGCCGGTACAGAGATACAGCTGTATCGTTTATGGACGAAACCGGGTCATACATGTCGGTTTCGGGTGATACTATACGTTTTCTTTTTTAGGGTTTCGGAGAGAGTTTTTAAAGCAAGGGGCTGAACTGAGATAGGAGAAAAAAAGATAGGGCATTCGGTGCTGATGTCTGAAATCATGGAAGCAATGGCACAGCAGTAATTGAATTACACCATTAAAAACCTCCTATGGCACAACAGTGATTGAATTACACCATTCAAAACCTCCTAGGGTCAACTGTGCGGTCCACTTGAGATTTGGATCAAACTCATTTTTGGGCTCATACCATAAAATGACATGGAAGAATGGGTGGACGGCAGCGATGAAACACATACATCATGGTGGGGCCCACAAAGCACCGATCCATAGTGGCAAGATGAGTAGCCAGTCTGTTTCCCAAACATGAAGTGAGATGGCCTCCAAGTCATTGGATTAGACGACAATCTCTGACACGGTGTAATCATAACATTTTGGTAATTCCATGCCACATTTTTTTTTTTTGGTTAGCTTGTTAGTACACTGATAGTCATTTCACACTTCACTGTTAGCTACCCCCACTAGGGAATAGATACCAAGACCTCAATATTGGTAATTCCATCCCACTTAAATGCATCTAATCCCATCCTCCCCCAAAGGGGTTGTTTGGCACCATGGATTGGAGAGGATTGGAGGGGGTTTCAAATCCCCTAGTTGTTTGGCAACATAAAGTAATCAGGGGTTTCAAATCCAGGGAATTTTCAACCCCCTCTTTGAGGGGGTTTGTAATCCACGGCGAGAACTTGGATTACACCTAAAATCATTTTAATAGTTGCGGGTGTAACATGTATGTCACTATACACTATCATTCTATTGGGCATATTAATGATCAGCATCATTCAAACATTATCCATGTAAATTAGCACTGTCCAAACATTGTCCATATAAATCAACAATTAAAAATCATTGGTTAGTCACTCAAACATGATCTTGTGCTTGTGGCCCATCCGAGACTTGGAATTTCATCATTTTCGGGCAAAGCATATATTTCAAAGGGCTTATCACAACTATTGTATCAAAAATTACATATCTTACTAATTAGAGATATTAAAGTTGATTTAGTAATTAAATTCAAACCCCTGTAAATATATCATGGATAAGTACTTTTGGATTAAAGTTATTCACACTCCAGGGTGCCAAACACACTGGAAGGATTGCAAATCCAGGGGGTTTCTAATCCTGGAGTTTCCGAATCCAGGGTCCAAATCCACGCTCCCAAATAGGCCATAAGTCTCCTCAGCCATGGCACCACTAGCCCTAATTAGGTTGAAAATGCCTTGGCCTTTACCTTAATAGGGTGAGGACCAGCCTTGTTAAATGTTTGAAATATAACTTAAGGTAAGATTTATTTATTTATTTATTTTAAATCTCCTGTTAATGAAAATTAAAAATTCCTATCATAAAAATAATTTGGATCATTAAAATATGAACCATGTCAAACAAGTGTCCTTAAATTACATTTGCATGGTACTATAAAGAAAAGTATTAATTGCTAGTGGATATAAAATAAACAAAGAAATACATATGTAAAATTAAGCATTACAAAATACATTTGATGGTTAAAAGTTTCTTTCAAAACTATATATATATATATATATATATATATATATATATATAGGGAAAAGGTACTATGCGCTCGAGCTCACGGGTCCGTCCCATGAGGTCGAGCTGTGTGGGCCCCACCGTGATGCGTTTCGAACATCTACCCCATCAGTCAGATGCACCATTCCATCGTGGGCCTAGGTCCCAAAAATCAAGTCAATCCGTGACTTGTGTGGGCCACACCACATACAGAAGTGGAAAGGGGCCGTGACACCATTAAAACATTCATAACCATTTTTTAGGGCCCACCGAGATGTGGTTTGCAAATCCAGCCCATCCATTATGTGTGTCCCACTTGAATGAGGGTTTAGACCAAGTTTCAGGTGCATGAAAAACTCAGGTGGGCCCCACCAAGTGCTTTTATCTGTTTTAACGGTGTCTTTACATAATTTTAGATGGTATGGCCCACCTTAGTTCCGTATACGACTGATTTTTGGGATATCCCATAATTTAAAGGGTACCCATCAAATGCACGGTGTTAATAGTCGACACGCATCATGGTAGGGCCCACACAGCTCGACCTCATGATAAGCTTACCGTGGGCTTGAGCGCATAGTACCTTTTCCCACATATATATATATATATATATATATATATATATATATATATATATATATATATATATATATATTGCAAGTGAATATATAAAATAAAACAAAAAACTAAAGCAAAATCAAATGTTACAAATTTGGTAGCTAAAAGTTTCTCTTAAAACTATGGAAAAAAAAAAAAAAACAACAACAACAATGATTAAATATGAAATCTATTGGCTAACATTTCAAGATATGTGTTAATATAACTTCAATAGTTGGAAAGGGTTGGATGCTTTAACAGATGGACATGAAAAATATATTCTTAAATGACAATAATCCAAGAGATTTGAATATTGTAAAAATACAAATCATGTGTATAAGCTTAGGTAGAGACTCTATGATATAAAAGAAGCATTTAGATTTTAGTTTACAGAGGTTAAAGAATTCTTTCTTTCAAATGGTTTTATTTTATCTTTTACTAATGCATGCACTATTGTAAAGCATTCTATAAAGAAAATAATTATATATGTTGTCTATGTAGATGATTTCATCATTATAGACAATGTTTCAAGAGTTGTATAAAAGTTTTTAAAAAATCTCTCAGATCAGAGATGAAGGATTTGAAAGACTTATAGTACTTTTTTTAATATTGAAGTAATAAGAGATAAAAGAAACATTTTAATTCTTCAAAAAAATGGACTTGCAAAATTTAACTTGCTAGGGACAAAATCAATTGCAACACCACTTGAAGTTAATCATAACTTGTCAAGAGATAAATGTGAGCTACTTACATGTGCATGTGATTTTCGAGAGATTGTTATTAGCCGAATACACCTAATCATTATTTACCCATATTTAACATATCTAGCTAGTTGTGGTTCTCGGTTAGTTTATGCAAGAGCCGAGGAAGCTAGATATAGATGCAATGACCGTACCTTAAGACATGTCAATGCAACCTTTAATAAAGGTGTGTTTTAAATATTGTGCATCAACAAGCTTGCATGATATTGTGATGCGAATTGATTCAGGCGCTCATTTAACACATCATTATGCTTTTATTTCAATCTTAGTTAGGAAAGCATGTTATGAAAAAGCAAGCAACAACTCACTATCACATTGTCTGCAATAGGGATCGGATATCGAACTACAGTGTAGCTACATGTAAAAGCGCGTGGTTGATACAATTATTAAGAAACCTTGGAAAAGAAGTTAACTATCTTGTTCAATCATGAGTGATAGTGTTAGCTTGACTATACTCACATCGAATTCGACATTTCATACCTGTACAAAGCATGTAGAGGTTCATTATCACTTTATTCACAAAAAAAAAAAAATCATGTACAAAGTGCTGGAGTTTACTCATGTTTTTAAAAGTGACCAAGCAATATGTATCACCAAAGCACTAAGCACAAATAAGTTCAATTTCTTCATAAAAAAGTTTGTGAATAATAGATACAAGTGAAATTTGACAATAAGGAGTATTAAGATATAAGTTCTTATTTAATTAATATGCTTAGTTACTAAGTGAGTTTTGGTTAAGTCAAATTAAAAACGTGGTTATATATCTAAAATATTTCTTTCTTTAAAGTTGTAAAGTTTGAAGAATTAGGAAGTCTTATATATATATATATATATATATATATATATATATATATATATATATATATATATATATATATATAAAAGAACTAGCTAATATGTACATTATACATATTTAAAAGCTCTCTCTCCTCTGTCTTTTAGTTTTTGTATAAGTAGTTTTTGTTTACTTTTTAAAATTTTTCCTCTTTTTCTCTTCTCTCAGCACTCCTTTTTTTTTTAAATCTTTTTTCTTTCCACTTCTCCATCGATGCTAGATCCTCTTCTTTATAGTTTGCTTGTGTGATTTTCTATTAAATTGGCCTTGCAAGTTTAGGCTACCCAGTTATGCGGCCCCAGCTCTTTGCCACCCCTAATTTAGGATGCACTTGGATGCCCTGGGAATAAATGTGGGCCTAATTGGTTACCGCACAAAAATCAATAGGTGGACGACTATCCATTTCCACCATAAAATAAATCATAAAGTATCTATTTATAATGGAGCAGGGAGATTTAAGCATCCAATGCATATAAAAAAAAATTAAAAATTAAAAAGAAAAGCCCCACATGATAAAGGAAATCATCTTACAGATATTCAGGCACCAGATAGCAATCATTTTCTTTTATCATCCTTCCCACCATAGCTGGTACCTTCACCACGGTGTGCTTTCTCTATTCTCTTATGGGTCGCCATTCAATAAGGCCCCTCTAGTGAGGAGCAGGACACGTATCAGAGATGTGACCATTCATCAAGTTATGCGCACTTTGAAAATGCCATGTGCCCAAAGTCAGTGTAGAATTACACTTATCAAGTTATCAAGTGAGCATGCAAGAGCTGAACTTGGTACTGTTGGACTTCTTATCACCCATTTCTCTCATACATGTTTGACCTGCCTAATCAGTGGACCACCATTATTTTTGGTCAATGGCATGTGGATAACCTTAATTTCCTACCTGATGAATGGCCCAGATCTCTTACATGTGTTGGGCTCCCTCACATGAAGGGACCCTCATTGAATCATCACCCTTCCCTAACAGTCCTAGTACCTTCTTCATCGTAGCTCACTTGGAGAGGAGGGAGGAGAGATGGGCACCATTACATGTTGATGTACTCCATGGTTGATAAATATACACCCTCTCTCTCTCTCTCTCTCTCTCTCTCTCTCTCTCTCTCTCTCTATACACCCTCTCTCTCTCTCTCTCTCTCTCTCTCTCTCTCTCTCTCTCTCTATACACCCTCTCTCTCTCTACTCTCTCTCTCTCTCTCTCTCTCTCTCTATACACCCTCTCTCTCTCTCTATCTCTCCACATTGTAAGACTAGTACAACTTTGTACTTTTTTATTACCAAAAGGTGGAAAAAGGGGGTGTTTTTATAAGTTATGTGGGTGTAAATATTGACTCTCCTTGTCTTGTGATTGTGGTTTTTGCAGCCTTTGGGAGGTGCTTTGGCTTTATACCTGCAGCTATTATTACGTTGTGGAATCAAGAAATGCAAGAATTCGATGATAGAAAGACACCCTATTAAAAAATTACTTGTATAGGAACATTGAATACTTATATAGACCCACTTTGATTGCTTTTCGATACACCCATTTGTACTATTTCATTTTCTGACCTGCAGGATGAGTACACGTGGGCAATGTAAATTGATGATCAAAACCGTTGATTTGATAGTCCCTACTGTCTGATCAGGGATGATTTTAAAGTATTCCAGAATGGTGAATTACAACTTGTTGATCGATGGACTAAAATTTGACAGTTAATGAGAAACACAGCAACGGTTTGGATTCAACGGATCAAACGGAAAAAAGAAAAGTTCAACCAAGTGTTGGAATCATTCTCAAGGCGACTTTTGGAAAGTCCCTCATCCAAAGTGAGGCCCATCAGATCAATAGCCTCGATCAGTGGACTTTGGTCCTTCATTCAAGGAATCTTGTCCATTAGCTAACTCTAGTTTTCCGGACGTGCAGGACCCCTATCATACCTCCATTCTTCTTTTTATGTTAATAGCTTTTCTCTAGAAATGAAACAAGTGATGGATGACTGGATTTGATGAATCATGACCTGGGAGTTATTTGATACTCTGAAGTCCAAGAAGCTCAATACACAGGATCACTCGGAAATTGTACTGGTATCATATATTAACTCAAACTAAACTAAACAGTGGAACACACTGATCCGTGGCACCAAAATCAGATTACTTGAGGAACCTCAACTACTTATTGGTTGAGATGGACCACTTGAAACTGACCACACTTGATTAATTATTTCACTTTTAACATTCCAATAAACTGTCCACCAATCTGATAGTCAGATAATAAAATCAGAATGATGTTTGCTTTGTTATACATCTAAATCACAACTCATAATTTAGACATTTGATTTTTGAACTACCTGTATTAATTTCATGTAAGTAATTTTTAAATTCCTGCTTGTCATCCATCACACCTTGCCAGAGTCATTAATGCCGTGTTAGTGGTTTACAAAGAAAAATCAGGTGTAACCAGCGCATAACAGTAATCTGCTGATGCGGTTATTGGTTGTTGCCACGGTTATAACCTCTAGCACGTGTGGAACTGATTCCATCTACTCTATGAAAATTGGAATTGTGCATATTTTAAGAGAGTTATTTGATACTCTGGCAGTGGGTGACCCACGATATACAGGCAGCCAAATATTTGTACACATAGCATACATCAACTCAAATTAATTAAACTGACTAACAAGTGGAAATACAGGTCTAATAAATTTTCATAAATCCAATTAGGGGTGCAGATGGTTCGTTCGGTCCGATTCTGGGTTGAAATTGGAACCAAACCATTCCCGATGGTTCCAAAAAAATCAGAACTGAAACAAGACCTTTTGCACCCTAGAATTGAATCGGAAGCGAACCGTAAAAAGAAAACCGATTCAGTTCTACAATTCTGGCCTTTTTATAATTTAGTTCAATTGAATGGTTTGTTTTTATAATCCAACCCAATTGTGTAGGTTTTTTTTTATAATCCAGTCAAATTATACGGTTCTTGAGAGACAAAGAAAGACTGTGAAAGATGGGGAGAATAAAGAAAGATGAGAGTTTTTTTTTTTACTCTTTATGTTTTAAAAAATTTTAATTTTAAATATTTATTGACTAAGGGGTCCGGTTTCAGGTTCGGATCCATGGTTTGATTTTATGGTCCGTTTTGGTTCCACATAACCCGAACCAAACTAACCGTTTCTTTAATTTTTGGAACCGAGAGTAGATTTAGTGCGCTTTAGAAACAGATCATACTGTGCGGTCTGGTCAGTTCCGATCAGGTTCACCGGTTCCACCAGTTCCATGTGCGCCCCTAAATCCAATAGTCAAATATAAGTAAATAATCTTAATTTTAGTTCATGATATATATCTATAAAGGGACCCATAATTTTGAATTGTTGTATGCCATGTGTGCAATTTGCAATTAACTTTTAAATGCGTGCGTATCATCTGACACCCTCAGCAGGAGTATCCAAGCTTTCCTTTATTTTGAAGACTGTTGCAGCAGTACAACCGCCAGTATATAAAATAATCATAACACTGTTAAATTGCAATCTCATAAGTCAAAATATAAAAGAATATGTAAAAATTTTCTAGGAAAAATCATATAACAGTAATAACATCCCACAACCGGCGTTATCATGCGTACTGCCGTTGTAACGGTTAAAACCAAACAATGTAACGGCGTAGGTGAGGCCCACGTACGGGTGCACTTGTTTTGAGAAAGCGACTTTTTGCCACTTAATTCATACACGTGGCACATGGGTAGTGAATCCAGTCAACCATCTAGTGGGTCCTCTTCATGGATGGCTACGATAACTAGCTGGGACTTCCACAGAGAGAACCAAGTAGATTGACGATCTCGATGGAGTGGCCCACCTACCGTGATATCGGTATTGAGGTAAGATACGCTTCTTGTTTCACTGGGCCGAACCAAAACCTCCAGTTAGGGAAAACAGTTCAAAGATTACAAAGAGAGAGCGTTGTTTGATCTCGAAATGATTCGAGCAATGCTGCGGATGTAATGCAGTGACTAAGGTATGAAACGTATCCATCTATCCTTGTGCTTTCCAAATCTCATTTTTCATGTGTATTTCTCAGGAGGTTTACTGCGTGACTATTATACCGTTTGAGATTGAACTGAGAGATCGAAACCGTCCGTCACGGTGTAGAAACAGATCGAAACGCCCTGTTACCTTAACGGATTTCTCTTAATTAATGGCATGAACCCTGGTATCCGGGCCTGATTTGCTTCTGGGCCTATTCAAGATTCTGATTTTTTTCCCCCTTCTTCAAGACGAACAAAGGAGAGAGAGAGAGAGAGCAGTGACTGTACATACGGTAGCTTACCTGGCATTAATGCTGGCCAGGTAAGCTGCAGCATGTCAGACGACATATGCTACGTCCTAACTCTTCCCTTGTAAATTCAGGTCATTCTTCATGAAAACTGACCAAGTACATTTTCTGCAATATGTTGAAGAAACCTTACCTGATCGTGCGATGATTGGGCCAGCACCCATCTGAAGGGTTGCTTTGGGGACTTAAGACCGTTGGAAGTTAGTCTCAGATGGGTCTTTTATCAAGGTAAGGTTTTCGTAGCCGTGTAAGCTGGCTTAGCTTTTCTTCATGCTCATGTTTTGGTGAGCCACATCTAAATATCTTGGAGATTTCGTCCATCGAAGCTAAATTCAAACAGTATCAGCAGAGGCTGGGTCATCTTTCAAATGTATACTGATGAATTAAGGACGAAATCTAGCTTTGCCCTATATATATATATATATATATATATCTGGACTGAGTTTCAAGATCAGATTCCATATAGAAGATTTCCATCAGCAAATCGGGACCATCCAAAAATTGGTCCCTACTGTGAATGGCCGACTGTATAAAACCACACTGAACACGCAATCCCTACTGATTGATTCGTAACATTCTAACAGACGGTTAAAAATGAAATAGGGCCAATGGTTCACATTGAAATGGGAAAAGTAATCGAATTGGATGGCTAGGATTCTCCAATCAGCCGTACATTTTTGTACAGTAGGGCATCTATAGTAGGGCCCACCATTTTTGTGCAGCTCCTTAAACTAATTTAATCTCTACTGCTAATTGCTAAGGTGAGCTCAACCCTAACCGATAACCGATGGTTGAAGAAACTACATCCTACCGTTGATCAAAACATGCAACGGAAATATCATTCTTACGTTTATGTCCTGACCTGACCCATCAGGTGGGCCATGCCTGACCTTGAGATTTTTTAGCCAGCTTGAATGAAGAGTCCCAAACTCCTCAAATGTAACATTTCTCATCGTTTGCAGAGACAAAAGAAGTGTGGTAATCAATTTCCTTTCCTCAAATTTCTTTGAAAAGGGTGATTCCTACTTTCTTGGAAAAAAAAAAAAAACCGTATAAAATGGAGAATTCCAACGTAGAGAGCTCTCACTCTTTTTTAACATTTACATGTCCACATTTCTATGGAAATCATGAATTCTAAAATAAATAGAGTTTTTTATGGCTCATTTGATAGCTTGTTTTTTATATGAATTAAAATCCAAATTAAAATTACCATTGCATTCATGTGAATTGAAATCTGGTGTCTAGCAACTTATAATTGGAATGCATTTGATCAATTATGTGGTATATTTATAGAAATCTAAATTTAATTAAGTAAATTAAATTTAATATTTCAAATTAACATATATATATATACGATGATATTTGATAGGATGATCGTAATAATTAAGATCAAAGCTTTGACTAAAAATGAAGGAATTTCAAGCCTGGAGTGGCTACAAATGTAAAGATCCCAAGTGACACAACTCACCAATACTTTTAATTGCCCATTAGATAGCCAACCTTTGGACAATTTAAATCATTTTATAGGTGTAATTTTAGTAGTGCAGCCAATAATTTAATTGTTTTGAGGTATCATCAATACCAAATGCACCACTAGTTAACAACCTAGCAAAAATTTTATCACTCATACAACTCTAGCTCCTATTTTTAAATCGAGAGCTAATAAAAGCATTTCACGCCAAATAAAACGAGTTTACAATAAAACAAAAAGATTTTAAAACACACTAAAAAGTAGCTTTCCGCTTATAACCAGTTCCATTTACAATTGATTAGATGGTGGCAAATGCATCAAAAAAGTGCATTTACCATTTATTACTGCCAATACCACAAATAAACGGTGCCGAATGACACCTAAGATTCTTTTTTCATGAATGTCCATTTAATAGACGAGAGAAAAAAATGATGAACTGATCTAAATCGAAATTACCCACTTGAACCAATGAACAAGCCGCCGGCCTTATTTCGAGCCAGGTGTGCTCACTATATATAAACCCAACCAGATAAGTGGGCCATACCTCACACATGTGTCACGTGTCACGGGCAAACGTATCATTTCCCAGCATTTCCCAAAGTAGCACCTAGTCAAGGGCATGTTTCCACTGTCTTGATTGATAATGGTGGGAGAAGTAGTAGCAAAGAAACAAAGACGAAATTGAAAGCTATTCACATTTCACACCAAACCATGGAAATGCTACTTTCTTGAGAAGAATAGAAAAGCTATTTTGTCTGTTTTGCTTGTTTAACATACATGAGAGTGATGTGCATTTGATGAAATTACATGCCATGGATTTATGAGGTTTTCCGTCTGTTAGCCAACGATTCCGGATTTGTGCATGCACATGCATGCTTTTTATGTATGTATGTACGTATGTGTTTTTTTGGTACGGGTGGTATGCACGTATGTGATGGTTTTATAACTCAAGATACTATTAATGTGAGTCCACTTTACTGGAGGAAATTGCTCCCACTCTCTCTTGTTAAGGCAGTGGACCTTTCTCCAATTCGTTTGGGGCCCACCAATCGGAGGTTCCCAGAGTGGGCAGGTCATTGCCCAAAAGCTTCAGCAATCAGGAGAATCGTGGCCGTTGAACGGTTAAAAATGCACTTATTGGACGGTTAGATTGTAGATTGGTCTTTTTTTTTCTTTTGGGTTGGACCACCCATGGTGGCCCCACAATTGTTTTTTGCAGGTTTCATCATTAAATTTCTTTGTGTGTATGGATACTGCACGCGCACGCGCGCACTAGCGTGGGACTCACGAACACCTATGACGTTCGACCCCATGCAGATGTCATCCCCACCGTTCATTGGTTCAAATCATCAAAGTCCTCTTTACCATGGCTAGAAATATGTATCCATGAGAGGATCTCTCGACGTGTTGTCGGTCCACAACTTTTACTGATCACCCAAACCAACGTGTCATTAATTAAAAAGGTTAGGTTCATCTAATCGGTTCAAATTTCGAGGTAAGGCCCATTGAAGCAACGGCTGGGATTAAGTGGGTCAGATTGATGGAATTTGCACCAGTTGGACTGTACAAATAGTTTATGCACCACACTTCAATGCATCTTTTATAAATAGTATTATTCATCTGCCCTCTTCTCTCTTTCTCTCTCACTCACAACCGTACTCAACCAGAGGAGATGCGTTGTATCCTTGGGTTTTCTGTTTCTACATGTGAGGCCCGTGAGTGGCCCACCCCATCAATGAACTCCTAGGCTGGAAGATCGTAGCCATCAATTCTAACTTTTCCAGCTGAAGGTGGAGAATAGAACTTTCTACTTTCAGCCCACCAATGAAAGGAAGGGTTAGGATTTTCCAATCAAAACTGGATTTTGGATTGTAATCCATCCATTGCTGGGCCAATCACGTCTAGGTCTGAATCTACAAACCAAAGGTCACCGTTCTTCATATCCGAATTAGAATGCATATCCCCAGATAGAGGCCGATGCAATTCCTCTGTCTTTTCACCTCTATCTATTTTTTTTTAGTTATATATATATTGCGAAATCCACACGCACCTCTACACGCATCCCAAGTGTGGGAATCTGATCCACATATAAGATGATTCCCACCGTTCAAAACCAAGGCTGGTCCACTAATCATGAAGGGCAGACACGTGTATGCGTATTTCCCATCTGATTCAAGCCAGAATACCCTAATTTTTGGGCCAGATCATCCACATGTGGCCGCGTGTGCAGGTGCGTGTGCGGAAGGGTTTTTCTGGAAGGCCCTTTTATAACGTACAGGATAGTGAAAGCACCTCCTTCTCATACCGTTCATTTGGGGATGATGAAACGCAATAAAAACTGGTGGGCCACTCTAGGGTTAGGGTTAGGGCTTCGTCGGAATGTAGTCCTGAAATTAGGGTTAAAAAGAATAATGCGTATGATGTGGCCAGCACCGAAAACATGGGACATGTTAGACCCTTCTCATTTGTTGTCCTCTCCACCTCACTTCTTTTATCCTTTTCTTACACGCCATGTCCATGACTCATGACATGTCATCTCCGCATGTCATGGCTCGGTTTTTAAATCCCAGGGATTCTCCGCTCCTCAGTCTCATCACCTCCTCGTGTCCGTACGATTGGACCCCACGCTCTAGTAATCTATACCGTACATGAGATGATCCCAGCGGTGGATGTGCTGTGTCCAGAAACTATCCGTGGTGGGACAAAATTAATCGTTGATGGATAATAGGAACGGTCAATTTTAACGAAGAAAAGCCTAAAGATTTTATGGATGATTTTTTTTCAATTGGGGATTTTTTTTTTTTTGGGTGAAGAAAATTGATAGTGGGGCCCATCAAACCAACGGTCTGGATAATTAAATCAAGAGCCTCAGTGCGTAGACTGGGGAGCTTGGTATAGACTATACACGTCCTGAGGCTCAGGAACTTACACATGCATACATAGAAAAGAGATAGAATAAAGACTCTCTCTCTCCTTTCTCTCTCCTCTCTCTCTATCTCTCTCTTCTCTCTCTTTCTGAAACCCTAAAATGGTAGGGTTTCGCTTGCGTTCTCGACCGAATTTGATCTAATACGCTTCGACTACTCTATCCGATTTCATCCGTTCAGCTCCTTTGCCAAATGATCTCTCCTCCGTCGCGCTTCTCTCGGTCGGCCGCGACGGACTGTAGCTAGCTCCAGAAGGATTCTTTCAGCTGATATTCACCTGAAAATAAAAAGAGGTATGTTTTTTTTTCGTAATTACTACAAAACCAGAAATCGATAATACGATTTTGAATTCTCATCTCTCTCTCTCTCTCTCTCTCTCTCTCTCTCTCTCTCTCTCTCTCTCTCTCTCTCTCTCTCTCTCTCCGTTGTTATTCTTTTTTCAACTCTCTCCGTTGTTATTCTTTTTTTTTTTTGAAAATTTCCTTTTTTTGATAAATTTTGAGTTTTGAATTTATGTAATCTTTTTTATTCAGCTTCTTATTTACAAACTAATCGATGCCATTTGTGTGTCATGATCGGTCTCTTCTTTTTTAATCCTAGAATTAGGGTTTAGGGTTTCTAACTCGAAGAATCTTTTCTCAAAAAACCCTAATTTTTTTTTATGTTTTCGGTCTCCGGACTCGTGATTTTATGATACAAGGATGAGTTTTAGAGGTGGATTTTTGTTGTTTAGATCTGTGGTTCTTTGGTACTTTATGGGGAAAGGAAGTGGCACGTTTCGTGGCTTCTGGGGTAAAGAAATGGTGCCTTTTGTGGCTGGAAGTGTCATATTTTTTGAATAATCTGTGCCATTTGTTTGTTTTTCGGATTCCAGCGTGTGATTTTATGTTGTAATTTGGTGTTCTTAGAAGTGGGTTTCGGTCAATCATGGATCCCGTGGGGTCATTTTGGGAAAGGTTACATTCTTTTTTCATGTTGCATGTTTCTAGCTTCTGAAAGTAAGTCCAAATTCTTTTGTTTTTGGTACTCCATGTGTGATTTTATGACGTGAATCAGAATTTCACAAATATTTTCGGCTCAATTGCAGGTTGTATCTTCCATCTTCTTGAGAAAAGCAAGTATTCTTTTTTATTTGTTGTTGTTGTTGTTGTTGTTGTTGTTGGAAGTGATGGCTTTCGAGAATGATCCTTAAATTGCGTTTTGTTTTCAATATTAGTCATGTGATTTTATGAAGTAATTGGGATTTTTCAGATGCGGGGTTTCTTTCTCTTTCTTTCTTTCTTTCCTTCCTTTCTCTTGTGAGTAATGAGAACATAGAAGCATTCTTTTTTCATGTTTGAAGTGTTATATTTTGTATAAGTAATAGTGTGCTTCAGTTTTAGTCTTTCATGTGTGATTTTATGTTGAATTGTGGGTGCTTTGCAAGTGGTGTTTCCGCTAAATTGTTGATTCTTCATAGATAATTAAAGAAGAGATACACTCCTTTGCATGTAGAAAGTGCTTCTTTTCAGGATAGACCCTAACTGTGTTCGTTTTGGACTAAAACACATGATTTTATGATGTAAATTTCAGTTTTAGGAGTGGGTTCTAGCTGAATCATCCACCAACTCAATCAGAAATGGTGAGAAAACCAAATATTTTCATTTCATGTTGGAAGTGCTATCTTTTGTAATGTGAACCCAATTGCTTATTCTTTTTTCTTTTTTTCTTTTTTTTTTTGGCATGTGACTATGCTGAAACTGTGATGTTTTAGGAGTCGGCAATTTACTAAATTGGTTTTATGATCAATCACAAGTAAAGCACAATAATTTACTTTTATGTCAACGCAATATGTTTTCATGTAAACCTCAATACATCTTTGTTTTAGATTTCGACATGTTATTTTATGTTGTGGTGAGAATGTTTTAGATGTGGGGTTTTCATTTATTCATTGATTCTATCATAAATCACGAGATAAAGAAGCTATTCTTTGAACATACTAAGTGCTTATTTTGCTAATAAACCCTGTATGTGTTTGTTTCCAGACTCAGATGTGTGATTTTATGTTGTTATTGGAGTTTTTTTAGATATGTGAAGGAAGAAAAAAAGCAATTCCTTTGTTGGAACTTGGAAGTACTATATTTGTGAATGAATGTTTATACATTTTTGTTTCTGGGCTTCAGTGTGTATTTTTTGCTAAAGTGTAGCCGATAGTTGTTTTTCTTTTCCTCCTTATCATCAGCTAATAGCTGAATTCTCTCATAGATATGAGGGAAAATCATATTTTCCATTTGGGAAGTTCTATTTTACAAGTAAACTGTAATGCGCATGTTCTAGGACTTGACATGTATTTTAATGTTGAAGGGCAGATTGTGGATTATATCATAAGGTTATGGAAAAGTAAGCATTTTTTTCCTGGAGTATTTTTTTTGTTTATCTTCTGTGAATAAACTCCATTGAATTTGATCTCTTTTGTGAATGAACTATCAATAAAAACGGCTTCTATCAATAAACTCTAAGCTACAGTTTCTATCAAAAATCGTGACAGCATGAAACATTTTCATTACATGTATGAAGTCTCTTTTCAAAATAAATCATATATATCCTTGTTCTTTGCGTTATTGCTGCAATACCTTAGTGGATTCTTAGCAAAATCATGATTTTATTTTAACTGGTCAGAAAAGTGAAGCATGTGTTCTTCTCCTTATTGGCAGTACTATCTTTCACAAATAATATTTGAGATAGATGTGTGATTTTATGATGTAGTTAGCTCAATCATTCACTCTATCATAGATCATGAGAAAGGGAAACACTTTTCTTTTTCATGTAGGGTACTGTGCTATCATTGTCGGACGGAGATATTATTCTGTTAGGTTTTTGAGATGGAAACTGTTATAGAGGAGTGCAATTGCGAAAGAAGTGAACCTGTTCCGCTTTCTATGTCTAGTCGGTCACTTATTGAATCGAGATCTATTGAGATTCGCGGTGCGGATGACAAGCAAGAGGCAGGCAAATGTTCACATTTTTCTATTCGGTAAGCCTGTGGACAATTTTTTATTTAGTTTATGAAGAATTGTTTTCCTTTTTCTTGAATGCAGTGAGCTTAAGTGGGAAAACTGAATTATAGGTTAATGCTAATATCCATCATCAACACATTGCTGTAAACTGATAGGCAATTGGTTGATACAGCTGTGCATCTCTTCTTCATGAAGCAAAAATGGTTATGGGTTTCATTGAGCTTCTTGATAAATTCAATTTATGATGTTGTGTTCATCCTTTGCATGCTAGGAGTAGGGATCTGTTGGTAGCTTTTTCATAACCTACTATACTTCTTATTGTTTTCATGCCTTTTAGTTTTGTCATTGCTATGTACTTTGCTAAAACATGAGTTTCATATTTGGCTTCCTAAATTCATGGTACGATGACATTCTTCTTTGTCCAGTTAGACATCATGCATGGTGGGAGGCTGATATTATCCTGAGTGTTGAGAGCACTGACTTAATTTTTTTTGTTAAAGCACTAATGTGAGCATGAATAGTTCTTGAACGGAAGTTTCTCTAATAAGTTGTCTTTATCATGAATGCAGCGGATATGTTGCTGAGATCCGTAAAAGGGATTGGAAGGTTTCTTGGCCATTTTCTAGACCTGATGACTCAGATGAGCATGGAAACTGGTTGCCTCCTCTACACGTAAATGAATTCAGATGGTGGCGTTGCCAAAACTGCCTGCGAACGACTGGTGCTACCTGCACTGCTAGAGAACTTGGAGCAGTCGTGAATTATCTTAGCAATCAAGTCGGAGTTGACAGCATTTGTTTTCAAGAGAATGCTGTCACTGCTTCTCATGATGATGCACCGACGCCACTGTCTGGTTTTCGACAACTATCTGAAATCAACATTTCTGAAGGAAGAAAAGTTAACGAGGATACGTGTATTAATGCGAGTAGTGGTGAATCTCGCCAGCTAATGTGTAGTGATGGGAAAGTAAAGGAAAGGATCACTTTGCATCCGCTGGGAGAAGGTAGGTTAGAGGATATTTTTCAATCTCCTGACCCACTCTTCCATAATGCGACCAAAGAAGCTAGTTTGCTTGATTCATCTCTTTTGTCTTCTGCAGATATCCAAGCATCTAGCAATGGTAGTGGCAGTGGTGAAGAAAATGTGAACCAGATAACTCAACAAACAGCTTGTGGTAGAACAAAATTCGAACCATGTCATGAAGGAGAAAGGACAACAAAACAGACAAGTAAATCTTCAGTTGATTTAAAAAAAGACAATCTTCAGCATAACATAATATCACCTGTTAAGCTGGTTTTTCGTGATATTAATGCTTCAGATGCAATTACTGTCGAAGTGAAAGGAAATGAGTTGAGTGGGTGCAGTAAAAAAGGCTTTGGAAGGGGTAAAGTTTCTGATGCTGGGCTTGATATTGAGATCCCTTTATTCACGGGTAGTGGTGGCACTGGATCTAGTCACAAGGATGATCTAGGGCTTAGCAGGAGCAATTTAATCAAGATGAAGGAACCACATCAGAAAGTAATTGAATGTTTTGGGTTTCCCAAGGAAGTAGAAATTGGTACTCAAAATGACGGTTCTGTAAATGCTGTCGAGGGTCCTAGAAGCGAGCTCGATTCCATGGCATTAGATGAGAGTGACTATGAAATTTCCAAAGATAATGAGTATACAATCACCAGCGAAACTCATGATCAACACAGTGAGAGTCAACTTGGTACTTCAAATGAAGTTTTACGAAGGATAAAATCTCGGAAGGTGCGCTTGTTAACTGATATCATAAAAAGTGAGGTGTCAGTCGTATCTGGAAAAAACCGTAGTTCCAACAGGGATAAGGAAGCAACTCACACTGACACAGCAGCTGGCCAATCTAAAACAGCACCAGATGCATCCAAAGATGTAGATCTACATCCTGGTCTTGGAAATCGTATGTCTATCCGAGAAAATGATTTGAAGACTATCGTAGGTAAGAAGCGAACCAAGACGCATCGAGTTGAAGGTAAGAGGACTTCCCTGATGAGTTGGCTAAAGGATGTGGCTGGAAAAGTTAAGGTTCATAAAGGATATGCTGAAAAGAAACACAACAACAGTGCAATTGTTAATTCTAAATCAACACCAGATGCATCTACAAGGATTGGTCTGCATTCTGATCTTGAAAGTTCCATGTCTTCACCAAGAAATGACGCAAAGATTATTTTGGGTAAGAAGCAAAAGAAGAAGACCCAAGTTGGAGATGGGCACTCTTTAATGACTTGGAAAAATGGTGTGTCTCAGAAAATTAAGAAAAATACTGAAAATGTGGAGACCGAGCACATTGGCACAGAAATTCTTGATTCTAAATCAGAACAGGATGCTGTTTTTGGCAGAGGTCCCCATCAAGGTGGTCTCAAAGGTCAGGGTCCTGCCTTTAGAAAAGCTATTATGAATAAGAAGCGAAATAAGAGCCCTCGAGTTGAAGATGGGAAACCTTCCCTAAAACGCCGGCCAAAGGTATCGAATTTACTTCTGTTATTGCTAAGACCTGACCTCAACCTTTGCTTTTCACATTCTTGCTTTCGAAACTCATTTTCTTGAATGCTTTGTTTCGTTTACATATTTCGATGCTAGTTAACTGGAGCTGTTATCTTGTTATCTGCTGGTTATTTTTCTCGATGCTAATTAATAATTTCAGCATCTGACATCTATTTAAAGCAGACTCTGTGGTAGCTCCCATATCAAAGGTCTGTTAACTACGGAGAGAACTCCTAGTCTCTGCATTCAGTGTAAAATCATCCTTTTCATTTGTATTAATGAGAGAATGTTTGTGCAACTGCATCTAGTTCCTGATGGTTCACTACTTTTGAAACATTTTTTATAGGCTAAGTAGATTTTTTTTCATGAACGAAAATCCTGTTATTGATAAAGAAAGACAAGTTTTTTCTCCTAATTTATTATGTTCTTGACAGATATCCAAAAGCCACTGTTGCGGTGGTTCTAGTTTTATGCTATTCTTCTTTGCTCAGGACTTGGTCATCTTACAGTCCAGCTTTTTAAATAAGTGCGACTTTCAAAATATGATGTGGAACATTTTGTTGTTTTAATCGTGACTATAAGCGAAAGTTGCACTTATTTAACAGATCTGCATCCATAATTTATGGAATAATAGTAAGAGATGAGAATCAACCTTAGAGCTGGCAATGGGGCCTGGGATTGGTTTCAGCCTGGATTTTGAACTGGTCAGTCTGGGCCTATTCAAACTATTGCTTTTTCTTGGCCCTGGTCTGGCCGATTGACAACCCTAGCCAAACTATGGTACCCTGAGATTTTATGACTGATACCTATCTTGTGGGTTGTGCCATTTGTGTCTCACAACCTCTTTCCTTGCTTATGGAAAAGGACATTTCTGTAGCATGTGGGCACTAAGGTAGCATTTGGGTGTACCACCAAATCCCCGAGCAGCCCTTAATGCCCTCTGATGTATGGGGCAGTGCTGCAAGCACAACCACATTTACTAAGTTGGCTAGCATTTTCCTGCTTTTTCTGTTCCAAATCTTGGTTGAGATTAGAAGAGGAAGATCTTATTTTTGTCCCAATCACAATTTTGTCACTAGCATATCCTGTTGGCATGGAAATCACAAACACCGAAACATGCCCCAGAAAATTGGGGGGATGCTTTTCAAACATATAGGATTCTACGAAACTTGAATCTTGGTTGAGATAAGAGTCACGCCTAGGTTCTGTGCTCAATGGTCTTTCTGCCTGCATTTGAATTTTGGTGCCAAAGCTAGATTTCATAATTAGATGTGATCAACATGATGATCATATTGATCCTTCTCATATCAGATTGTATTCAGTTATTACATGCAGTTTTATTTGACCGTCTGCAGTGTTTTTTTGGTTCATGGTGCATCATAAGCACATTGGCAGTTGGTTGTTCAGATGATGCGCTTTGTGATATAAACTCGTGTCTACTTTCGGCAAATGGTTTTGATGATACAAATTATTTATGGTTGTTAGTTAATATGTATCACGTTTTTCTACTCTTATGCTTGCATATAAGCACACATGAATGTGATTGTGCATGTATTTTGTAATGTGTGCATGCATGAAGAAATGTTGTGCATATATACAGACACATGGACCTCTTCTCATCTCTGGGGACATGCATACAGTTTTTTCTTTTGGTAATCATTAATGCCAGATAAACAAGCACAACAGACTGATGTTGGCTCCAGAAAAGTCATGGTAAGTCACTGTTGAAGAGAAAGGCCAATAACAATCTTTTTTTAAAAAAACAACAGAAATTATGTGCTCAGAGCTCTGGAAAACTAGCATTAATTGCATTTGCTTCTCTACAACAAAATCAGCTTGAATGTGCAAAAAGGATAGTGTCTATGGATAGTAAAAATTGATGTATTTGTTTCAGGATTCCTCTGTTGCACCCAATTACAAGACCATTCCTGATTTGGCAAGGCATAAGAAAGCTTCAAAGAAACAGGATGCTCGAAGAACAAACAAGATGCCTGAACAAGAAACCTTAGACGACATCCCAATGGATATTGTCGAACTCATGGCGAAAAACCAGCACGAAAGATGTCTGTTAAATGCCGAAGATGCTGCTGAGAGCAGGTATAAAATGTCAGAAGCAACCGCAGGCATGAAGGGCAGTGCCAATGCAATGGATTCTATTGAAGTACTTGGGAAAGAGGTGCAGAACTTGCTTCATGAGAAAACTTATTCCATACAAAAACCTCTGCCTAATAATGCTGGTGGCGGCATGTGTATTACTCGCACAAATGGGCACCCTCCTGATATCACTGGAAATTACAGCAGTGGCCATTTGAATTTCAACCAAGTGGAACAATCTCATGCCTCTACAAAATTTTCAGCAGTTTCACATTTTCAAGAAAAGCCTTCAAACGGAGTTCCTTTTCCGGTTTCTGATTCTGGTAGAAACGCTGATAAATGGTCTCTTGCTTGTATGCAATTCTTAGAAGCATGCCATTCTAATCAAAACATTTCCCAAGAGAATATATGCAGACCAGCGCATTACAGTGGGTCCCATGGCAGTGGATCCTTGATACCATCAAAGACCATGCCTTTTGATATTAATGTTGCTCCCAAGGTTGATGAATTGTACGATGCAGACATGTTTTCTAATGCTCCAGATCTGTTGCCTAGAAGAACTAAGAATGGAAATGGCCATGCGGATCGTGGCCTGACACCCATGAACACAGATCTTGCTCCTCATCTACAAAAGCGGAAAGGGAAGGTTGTCTCGGACATGAACAAGGGCGCTCTTCCGGCACATGCATTATCTTGCACAGAGAAAGGAAATGAGTATCATCCAACGATGATGGGACCAGTGGATTTATACACAAATGATGCCATTTCAGCAATGCATTTGCTGAGGCTAATGGATCAAGGGGCTTGCTCAAGTACCCCTATCGATATATCTACGGATGGAAAGCAAGACACGTTCCTTAAGCAGCATCAGTTTCCACAAAATCGCTACCACAACTTCCTTGGTCTAGAGGATGGAACATTTGAAGCCACTGAGCCATTTGAATTCTTCAATCAAAATCACCGGCTGGGAAATTCAAGCAAGCTTTTCTCCCCACTTCTGAAGTCCGGGGCATTTGGGCCTTCTGTGCAGGATGTTGCACACAAGCCCAAGGATTATGGAAGACCCTTTGGGTTTACAGGTGAGTTTTCTGGTAAAGAAATTTATTCTTCTCCCAAAACTCATGGGAAAGAGAAAACAAAAAGCACTCGCACACCGACACAAACTAGAGGCCGCCCGAGATCGCATGGGTCTGTTTTGCAAGATGGGAATTTGGGTAAAGGTCGTAAGTCTGTTACAGTCCATCGCACGAAGAAAAGGTTGCTGTCTGCTGCAGATTCTACACTGCAATCCAAGAACACTCCGATAAATGGACCACTGATGGCGCATGTTGAAGTGATGGGTAACAAGAAGGATGAAATAGCTTTAGCTGTGGAAAACATGAGCACAACTGAGATCTGTTCTGTTAACAGAAACCCTGCTGAATTTAGCATTCCGGGAGTGGAGAATATGTATATGATTGGAAGTGAAGATCTAAGGTCTATGAGTATGATTCCACCCAAGGATGTATTGCGCCTAACAAATCCTGATGGGCATAAGCGGCGGAGGATGATGAAGCTAACTGCTATACAAGGACGCTGAACTGTTGGCGATATGGGGGGCCGTTCTTGGATCAAAATGTGATGGGCCAGCGTCAGCAGGAGTCATCAATGAGGTTGTGCTCAACTTGTTTAAAGAAGAGTTACCTCATATGCTCTGTATGTTTGCTCTGATACGACACACTAGTCAATGTTGCACTAGCACCGAATAACTGCAGATCTATTCACATGAAATGAGATTATAACTGATTTGACTCTTTGGCTCTCTATTCCATAGGGCATGCTGTGAGTTTGAAGCTGTGGAATACAAAGCTGACCACATACAAGGTAAATATAGCACATACATGTAGAGGAATTATAGGATACAGGATTTTTCACATGTGGGGCCTGTTGCTTTTTATATGGTGGACCCGACTGTGTTGGAAGAACCTAATGCTTCGATTCATGACCTCGATGAGTCACTATAATTCCTCCATACATATATACTTTAACCTTAAGTGGGACTTCTATGGGTAGATTCCTCAACTTTTGGTTTCTTACAGTGGCATTGTGCTCTCTCTGTCTCTCTCTTTCTCAAGGACTTCAGAAGCCAGTCTGGTGAAAGTAAATGGCCACAATGCCATTGTCTTGCTTGAGGCTTTTCCCTGATCCATCGTGGTGCAATCCATTACGAATTTCAAATATGAAGCTCTGCATGTTCTCCCCTCGGCAACTGGGTCTTGATGTCACTTACTGGAAGTGACAAGAAGTGGGAGATAGAGCGGATGAAGAAAGGTCAGCAAAAAGTAGATGGTAAGCTATATTAAAACTCATGTGAATTAGTAAATACATAGATAATTTCTCTGAAATACATGCAAGTTGAAAATAAGTTTTATGTTGAATGTCAGATTGTGGAAATAAATAGAACCATTGAAATATATTCGTTTGTGATATTTGTCACCATGGGAGTACAACAATGTCGGCTGTGATTTGAAGTGAAGCTATCAAATGAATGTCTTTCTGCTGTTTCTACCGTTTGAGTATTGTGTAACCGTATTTAATGAAAGGAAAACACTGGCCTGAGTACATGTAGTTAGGCAGGGTGTGGCTACAACTTCTGTGGGGCGAACAGCTTCATGTGTACAAGATCGACACCATCCATCAGGTGCGCTACCTAGTGTTCGGCGTTGACTATAAACTTCACACTGGTCCAAAACTCAAGCGGGCCTCACCATAGGAAAGTGTGTAAAATCGTACCTATAACCTCTAAATTCATGTGGCCCCACCTAGTTTCAGAACTTCACGATTTTTGAACTGACCTTCATCCTGGAGATTCACATCAGATGAAGGGATTGGATGACATAAATAATCTATGGTGGGCCCCACACTCAACCAATGATGGGTGTCCCATCCAACTCCTTCCCATGGTGTGGCCCGCCTGTTCTTTTTAGGGCTGAAAGTCGGGCAGGTTGGGTCGGGTTGGTGCTCAACCCTAACCCAACCCAAGGTTCCTATACCTCAATAGGGCTGTAAATGGGTCAGCGGACCCGATGGGGTACCCAGACCCGACCCATTAAGACCCGACCCAAACCCGATCCGTTTCCTAAATGGTACGGGTCCGGGTCCAAGGATAGACCCATTTGTCAAATGGGTCTGGGTCTGGGTTCCTTTCATTTAGACCCGACCCGACCCGACCCGAACCCTGTTAGTAAATGGGCGGGTCTGGTCTACCTTACATGAGACCCGCCCAGACCCGGACCCGCCCAGACCCATATCCTTCCCACTTCCCTATATATTCTACTGGCGTTCCCACTTCCCTATATATTAAGCAACTAACGAAGTTCCCACTTCAAAATAAAATACAAACTAGTTTGAAAATAAGATACACCTCCTTGATTTTTTATCCGGCCCACCATGTTGTTTATTTAAGATCCACTCCAGCCAATAGATGTATACACATTAGTTAATCCCGGGGCAAAAACATTAGGCTGACTTGAGATTTAGGTGGGCCACCTCAAAGGAAATAATTGGGAAAGAAAGGTTCACCCTTTATTTTTAATCGGCCCATTGTGATCATTATATGAAATCCACTTTATTTATTAGATGTCACACAAAATCTTAAGCCCTTTCTAAAAAAATCAGGCCCATATGTGATTTAGGTGGGCTAAATTAATGGAAAGAGTTTAGAAGGTGAGCTTTGTCCTATATAGTTCTTTTGATGGTGTGGCCCATTTTAATCACGGATGAAGCTGATTTTAGAGCCCTTATTCTAACATTTTGGAAAAAGTTTATTTATTTAAGGTTAAAAACAGAACTACACTTCTCATGCATCAACAATTTGTTGGACTCGTTAGACACGTTGGACCCGTTTCTAAACGGGTTTAGTTCAGGGTCTGGATCTCCCTTAACCAAACCCGTTAGACCCGACCCATTTATAAATGGGTCCGGGTGGATCTCCCTCTACCGACCGGACCCATTTATAAATGGGTCTAATGGAATTGACTCGGACCTGACCCGGACCCGCCCATTTAGTAAAAGTGCAGGGTCTAAAATTTGGACCCAGACCCGTTTAGTAAATGGGCGGGTCTGGTTTTGGCTAAACCCGCCCCGAACCCGACCATTTACAGCCCTATACCTCAACCCTAACCCAACCCAACCCAACCTCGGGTTGGGAATTCTCAACCCAAGCGGGCTCGGTCGGGTTGATCGGGTTGGTCGGGTATACGTGTTAATATTTTTGTTATTACATTAGTTTATTATATTTCAATATAGGATTTAGTTTTTGTATCTATGATTTTATTAATTATATATGTGATTATTCGTCATAAAGAACTTCATTTTTTTTCTTTAAAAAAACAAGCTAAAACATAGGACGACTACTCCTTTAAAAGTCATGTAGCGTAGCAAGCAATCTATTTGGGAGAGAGAAATCCGGCATATCTTATTAGCTTGAGTCATTGGAAATGACGTGGACAAATGAGACCCGACATCACTAGTGTGCCTTCGACACAAACGATCCACACTCAATTATAATTTATAAGTAACTTATATATTGATCGGGTTCGGGTTGGGTCGGGCAACCCGAGACCTCAACCCGAGCCCAACCCAAGTTTTATCGGGTTGGTGTTTGTATAGCCCAAGCTTGAGATTGGACCCGATATATCTTGCCCGAGCCCAACCCAATGTCAGGTCGGTCACGGGTCGGTCGGGTTGAACCCGCCCAACTTTCGGCCCTAGTTCTTTTCACCAATTGATTTTTTATTTCTAGGATGAACATGCAACAAAGCGCCTGATGGACAGTGTGGATCACATGCATGTTGTCCCCAGTGTGCTGCACAGTTACTAGTAGGCACGCCCCTGCCTGACTACATGTAGTCAGGCTATCACAGTTCTTAATGTAATCTCTCATCATTGTTTCCTTGTTCCTTTCCTTAATCATATTAACCTAATATTAATAGAACAGGAAATTACAGTCCAAGGCATTTTAAAAAGCAAAATGCATCATCATTTTGCATTTTCATTGGCTAGACCGGGACTTTTATGAGCGGTAAGTTGCTATTGTAGTCTTTCAATCTTCTTGCAGATGGGATCATGTTGCTAGATGGGGTCCACCCCAGAGTTGCTTAATGACATTCCTTTTCCATTTTTGACATCTTTACGCATGACTGAGTAGACTCGCCGAGGTTACATCAATCGACAGCAAGGTTTAATGCCCAATTCGTTTGTCTGAGTCGAGTAACTCAATTGAGCCGTAAACTTGGTCCGACTGCCAGTCATGGGAATCAGGACTGCAATCTAGGCCCAATATCCGGGCTGGGCTGGGGTGGGCCTCAGTAGTGAATGGCCTGCCCTGGCCAGTTGGCTCAGCTCAATCATCAAGTAGGTCACTGTCATACGAAAGAAATGGACGATTAAAGATGCTTGTGAGCTGTTCCAGTGGTTCCACATATATGCATGTGTCGTTTAAAGGCACTCTTGGATGATGGTTATGTTTCAACTATGAGGAACATTTGTATAATAGGACTCGAGCGGATGAATGGAAAACTCCTAAAAATTCTTAGATTAGACTATTTTAAATCGTTGATCATTTCACTCTTTTCATTGCAGGGTTGGCCTTAGGCAAGGGCAACCCTGCCCTGTAGGGCAAGGCCTTTTTACCCCTATTAGGGACAGGGCAGACTGGCCATGGCTAAAGGGCTAGGGTCAACCCCGGCCATGATATACCCACACCTTATGCACGAGTTGGATGGTTTACCCATCAAGGTGGACCGACACAATGAGAAAAAAAAAGGCCAATTTATATGTGGTGGAGCCCACCTGAATGAAGGTTGGATTCGGCTCTTTTTTTGTGTGTGTGTAAATTCATCATAGTAGTTGGATGACACACACATACACCTGGCCACGCCTTGAATCTAGGGCTTCTCTACAATGGGCGGCCCCTATTCCCCATGGTGTGGCCAACCAGATGACTAGATTGCTTGATTTTTGACGCACCAGATGGATTGGGCCCATTTGTTTGCAACCCCTAATGTGGTGAAAAAGTTCTCACCACTAGCGCTTGCCCGCTCAAACAATCACGCAACTCCTAGAGGCTTCTATCTTGTTTGCTAAATCTGAAATCTGTATCTAAAGTTTGTATCTGAATATATTACCCATATGAAACAATTGTGATTGAATCCCTACCATTAAAAGCTTCATAGATTTCACCAAACAACGACACAAATATCATATCGATCCAAAACTTTTGTGCCCATAAGAAATTTTAAATAGACAATCACCACTGTTTCCTATACTGTGGTACATCTAAGATTTGGAGCTGCTTTATTTTTTAGATCATATCCTAAAATGAGCTTTTAATACGGATGGATGGTGTGGTTGTAGTCACGCACATCACAGTACGCCCCCACAGTCAGGGGTCCCACCCACCTCGGTGGATCGGGGGTCGCACCTAATCCACTCCCGACGCCGCGGATTTCCTGCCAAAGCCTTTGGGAGGAAGTTCCTACGCTGCAAACCTAAATGGGACCCACCGTGATGTTTGTGAGAAATCCACCCTGTCCATCCGTTTTGTGAGATCATTTTAGGACTTGGGGCCAAAAATGAACCAAATCCAATATTAAATGGGCCGAAAACGTGAGTATTTAACCTTCATAATTGAAATATTCGTTGGGCCACAGAAGTTTTGAATCAGGCTAATATTTGTCGTTTCAGTTCATCTCAGTTGGAATGACGTTATGAATGGTATGATGGCATGTAAACATCACTATCGACCCTGGGAGTTTTCAATGGTAGGAATTTCCTAACCCAACTTTTCCTTTAGTGCGGCCCACTTGAATCTCGTATCTTGCTCATTTTTTGTCTCAAGTCCTAAAATGAACTCAAAACACAGATGGATGGGTTAGATTTATCAAAACATCACAGTAGGCCCACTTCGGTTTCCAGCGCAGCAAGTTCTGCTAAAGGTTTTTGCAGAAAATCGCCTCCCCAAATCTGGGGCGGGATTACCCACTACCCCACAACGAACTAGCCGGATAGGACAATAGGCTTTATGGGCTTACCTTGATGTATATATTTTATACATACTGTCCATCCATTTTCCCATATCATTTTTAAAATTAAGATTAAAAAAATGGCAGATCTAAGGCTTGGCCACCCTACAAGACGCAGTGAGAATTGGGTGCCCATCATTAAAAACTTTTTGGAGTCATAGAAGGCCCTGATGAGGCTGATTTTTGTGTTTTCCCTTCATTCAAGTTTGTGTCACCTTATGAAGAGGTTAGATGGCAAATAAGTTTCACGGTGGTCCTCATGAAGGTTTTAACGGTAGTCATTCCATTCCTACTATTTTCTGTGGTGTGGTCGACTTGAGCTTTGGATGTACCTATTTTTTTGGATAATGCTTTAGAATAGTATAGAAAAGTTGATGGACGGTGTGGATCTAACACATAAATCATGGTGGGCTCAAAGAAGTGTTGCACATTAAAAGTTGAGTTGTGTATTAGACTGGGTGGAGATACCTCGTTTCAAGAGGTCTTGGTATCGATCCCTACTGGGAGTGGCTAACATGGGGTGTGTGTACTGACATGGGTGTACTCGTGAAAAAAAAAAAAAAAGTCTTTGGGCTAATTTTTAAAACTCATGCATTCGAGTTTCACCGTTAAGCTAGACCTACCAACGTGTTATGGGGCTGAGAATTTTTCAATTTTCAGCGTAAAAATGAGGGAGCGCTTTCCTCGTTCAGCATTAACAAACACCACTACATGTTAAGTAAAAATTCCCAGTGTTAACAAACAAGCCCTTAGTCTTGCACCATTTAAAAAATGGTGGTGACTCACCCTCCCAAGGTGTATCACTGGTATACAACTATTTAGACTATCCAAATTATGGTCCCATTGTGGATGATAGCGAATCCATTGATTAAGCTTCCCTTCCATGTATATAAATTTAATAAATTGCATAAAAACCTGCCATGAACTCATTAAAGATCACTCCAATTTCTGCAAATATTGCAAAGCTAACAAATTTTGAAACCCAGTAAGAGAATAACTCATCTTTTGCATGAAAATTGTGGACCATCAATTCTCCCACAAGCTCTTATGCATGGAAGCTACTCATTCATTCTTGGATTTTATTCATCAGTGTTGAGAATTGCTCCTACTCTAAATCATATCCTATTTGTATATATCATGTCTCCAAATAAATTATTTTGAGCCACCCATGAGTTGAGATAAGTTGATCTGTTTTATCTATCTTCCCCATGAAATGGCATCTCATGAAATTTAGATGACAAATGGTACTCATCTCCAACAGGATGTGGAGGACTTATTTGATTTAATTGGGTAGATGGATCGTTTTTGTGTTAGTTCACAATTCTTAATTCAACAGTTGTGATATATATTTATCTATTTTTGAGGTTGAATGGATTTTTATTTAACAATGATTAACCATAAATTATTTTTAAAAAATATATTTAATATTTATTATTGAAAAATTCCATAGCATTGCATCAGGTAGAAGTGTACACAAGCTCGGCCACTAGCTCGCCACTAGCTCACTCACTTCGAACTCGAACTCGGCTATTTCGGTTCTCGAGCTTGATTGGCCAACTAAGCTCAGTTCAACCAGCAGCTCAGGGCAGTTCAAGTCAAGATCAAGCCTTTGCAGCATTTTCTCAAACAAATGGAGTATACCTACAATTTCTCACACAATGTAAAACCGCCACATTGGTTTACAGGTATTTCACTTAGTAGGTAACATAAAAATCAAGATACAATGGTACTCTATTCGTTTAATATCCATACATTTCTCGCCACCAGCCGACACTTCGTTAAGTCATTTCATAATACACTTGTTGAGCAACATCAATGTCAAAATAACTAAGTCATCGAACTGGCTCAATTTGAGTTCAATTCGAGTTGGGGTTCAATCCAAGTCGAGTCGAGCTCGATCAAGCTCAATCTTGGCTCAAAAATTTTTCAAGCTAAAAAAATCAGTTCAAAATCAAATTTGCACCGGGTCAAATTGAGCATTTTCGAATCAGAGTCGAGCAA
This sequence comes from Magnolia changhungtana, assembly GCA_030180095.1. Lineage (NCBI taxonomy): Eukaryota > Viridiplantae > Streptophyta > Magnoliopsida > Magnoliales > Magnoliaceae > Magnolia > Magnolia changhungtana. Next base: position 273,613 of record JASAUF010000564.1, on the reverse strand, counting down.
GCTAACCGAGCTAACTCAGTTCGTGTACAGCCCTAGCATTAGGTCACTTGGACAATTCAATTTACCAATTTGAACCGTCCACCGAGTCCATTGCTCATTTTTTTTTTGGGGGATGTTATGAAAAAAATCACACCAATCATCATTGATTTGGCCCTTTCTTCTTTTATCCATTCTTTTTCCAGGATATGGATGAGATGGTTAGGATTCGTCTAAAAAAGTGATTCTCTGAAATCATAAATAGTATATAACAGTCCTGGCAAAAAGATGGAAGAAATTGTTGATTGGACCTATCTTGGCCATCCAATCAACGGTTACTGGTCAGATAGTTAAAATTGTCAGATGGGTGTTATGTTTTAAAGGCATGAATCTTTGAAGAATCCAGAGTACTGGATTAGACAAGAGCGTCTTAAATCCTCTGGAGCATCTCTCTACTATATTAATAGTTTTTTAAAGAAAATTTGCATCACAATCTGACTGTCTAGCTGATCGAAGGCCAGGATTGTCTAATTAATCTGATATTCAAGAAATGGATTCGGATTCGGTAGTGTCCCCTCCAGTACCCAGATCTCAGTGCCAGTCAGTGCTGTAAAAGTTCTATTGGCCACACCTTTTTTTTAAAAAAAGTTTTGGTCAGCGTGTTAGTACACCCATTGTAAATTCACACCTTGATGTATATGTTTTATCCACACTGCCTATCCATTTGTACGGGTCATTTTAAGGCATATTTCTAAGAGTCCGGATCCTATGCTACCAGGTCAACAGAGAATTCCTAATACCCTAAAAATCATTGGTCCTGTCGACCCGATAACAGAGGATCCCAACTCTATTTCTAAAACTGAGGTGCATCTAAATCTCAGGTAGACCACACCACAGGAGACAGTGGTGACTGAATGCCCACCGTTAAAAAGTTCCTAAGGCCCACTATAATGTATATTTGCCATCCAACCTGTGGATTAGGTCACACATATCTGGATGAAGGGAAACTACAAATATCAACTTGATCCAAAACTTCTGTAGCCCATAAGAAGTTTTTAGTGGTGGGTGTTTAATCACCACTGTTTCCTGTGGTGTGGTCCATCTGAGATTTGGATCTGCCTCGTTTTTTGAATAATGCCCTAAAATTAGCTGGAAAAATGGATGGACAGCATGGATAAAACACATACATCGTTGTAGGGCCCACAGCACCGACCTTGGTAGACCACGTGTACCATAGTTGTACCATAATTGTTTTTCCACGCACGTTAAGTATCTAATGCAATGCCGAGGCCAGGTAGTTGCGCCCTTCATATATAGTTAGACCGTTCTAAAAGGTTGGTCTACCTTAGCTGGAGCACGGAAAAAGTAAATGATCCTAGCCACTAGATAACTATTTACATTTAAGTCCATTTTTCCAATGGTTAAGATCAACTTCACAGAAAAATAGCACCATCCATGGCTTATCGACGTTCCAAATGGGCTAGATGGGCTGGTTGATTAACTTACCCGGTTTGCTTCTAGATTCAGCCTACCCAACCTGACCTGCCTATATAGGTTATTAATGGGCTGGGCCTGGAGTTAGATTCGGGATGGTTTTTGAACTGTTTTGGGCTGGCCTATTCAAAATGTTGATTTTTGCTGACAGCCCTAACTCTAACTACTCTAGGATACAGTATTGTATATGTAAAGGGATTATGATATGGCTCAATATTAGTGGTAGTTTAATATAAATAAGTAATAACTATTTATTATCGTATTTTCTGTTGTAAGATTTGACAGGTCCGGTATCGTGTCTCAAAGGATCACTCGATTTGCCTGATATCCTTGTAGTGTTTAGGTGGCAAAATTTTGTGGGCCCTACCATAATGCATGTGTTTTATCCACACCTCTATTCATTTTGCAAGATTATTTTAGGGCTTGAGCATAAAAATGGAGCAGATCTAAAGCTTAAGTAGACCACACCAAAGGGAAGTAATGCATGCCAACAGTTAAACCCACTGTTTTCTATGGCATGGTTGGCTTGTGCTCTAAATCTATCTCATTTTTGGGCCTATACTCTATAAAGATATGAGAAAATGAATAAACAGCCTAGACTTAACACATATCATGGTGTGGGTTATAAGGTTTTTACTTTCTTTTTTATTTCTTTTTTTTTTTTTTAAACTCCGGCACTTGTTCCTCACGCACTTACATCACAGTAGGATTTCACCACATAAGATGGGTTGTAGATAAGTAAGGTCAATTGAGTCCAATCCAATTACAATGAATTATGTCAGGATAGGTGAACCTTAGGCTCGATGAATGTTAAGTGAGTTGGGTTGGTCCAAAGCTCAAGTGGATCATACCACATAAACAATGTGAATAATGATTTCCACATTTGAAACCTTTCTGCCCCATGGCGATGTTTACTTGTCATCTAATCTGTTTATAAGATCATACATATATGGATGAAGGGAAAACACAAATATAAGCTTGATCCAAAACTTTTGTGGCCCCCAAGAAATTTTCAACAGTAGACATACAGTTCACACTGTTTACTGTGGTGTGGTACATTTAAGTTTCGGATATACTTCATTTTTCTATTAAAATACTAGAATTATCTGATAAAATGGATGGACGGAGGGGATAAAATACATAAATCATGGTGAACCTCACAGATTACTCAGTACGCAATCCGCTTCCCTGAACCATAGCCCCCACCTCCAACTCGGGCCAGATCCTATCGCTGATGTCCCGCACCTCCAACTCGACCCAGTTCCTAGCGCTAATGTCCCGCACCTCCAACTCGACCCAGTTCCTAGCTCTAATGTTACTCTGACCTCTCTCCCTCTCTAAAACCCCTCTCTCCTTTTTTTTTCCCCCAAATATCTCAAAAACCCCATCTTTCCAGGTACGTTTGCCCCCTTCTGATCTAATCTACCCATTAATGCACTTATTTTGCACTTTCAATCACCCCATCCAGCGTTTCTCTACTAAAATCGAGATGGCCCTGTTTTAATTTCTTTCTTCTTCTTTTTTTTCATTATTTAAGGTAATTAATTTAGACATGGAAGCATGATTGTCTGCAAGTCGGTTTTCACGCCTCCTATAAGTCTAACCCAGTTCTTAGCTCTTCAAATTTTGTACTTTTTTATCTTTTTGGATTGAGTTTTAATTGGGTTTATGGTGTAGATTGTATTATAAAAATAAAAAAAAAAAAAAAAAAAAAAACTTTTTAGCTGTTCTTGGGGCGGTGAAAATGCATCTTTTGGGGTCCTTGGTATGAATTTTTGGGGAATTTCTGTCTCCCCTCTTATCTCCACTCACGCTTTTGGCTTTTCTGCTGTTTATTATTTCACTTTTTCTCCCTTTTGTTGTGTGTTTGTGTGTGCGTGTTTTCTGTTCTTGCATGTATTTTTTTTCTCGCTAATGGACGGTCAGGATATGATGGGTGGGTGCTACAGCCCATCCACAATGCACGTGGTAAACGTACACTAATTTTGAGCCTTCCATGTTGTGGGTCTCGTTGCGGATGGAGCGTAGCCTTAAAACGATACGGGTTGGACAAGCTTAGCCAATTGGACGGTTTAGATCATATGGCCACCAAGTGGCTGTTTAGATTTTCCGATCAGTGTTTTTTTTCCTGGCTATATGGGATAGCATGGTAGTGGGGTCGTGCCCGGATTTCAGCTTCTACCAATAGTCGTTGTTTGATTTGCTTTTCTCAAGATTGGTTAAGACACTGATGTTAGCATTTAGCCATCCACGTGGAGAAGCTGCCGACTGGAAATCTTATTTGAGTTGATTGTGCATGGGAAGTGTTCCATGAAATGCCTAATAGAAGAAGAAAATTACTGTCTCTTGAAATTTGTGTAGAATAGTAGTTACATATGAAAATGGATTTCAGCTCCATCTTCTAGAAGTTCAAGCAAACTAATGCAATGAAGCTTTAAAGGTTTCAACATCCTTCTTACATATCTATGTAAAAGAACATGTTTACATTTCTTGTAGCCTTCATCTTTCTGAAAATTTAATTATTGAGGAGCTTCACTGAGTATGTCTTCTAGGTGTTAGACGTGCCGAACACTTGAGGAGACCTTGACACTTAGAAGCTGGAAGTTGTTCCACATGTCCAGTTACATCGTCATGATACTTGCTAGGCCCCTCCCCTGTTTTAGAGACAAGGTTTTTAATAGTGTTGTAATGCAGAGGCATTTTCACACCGGGCTTGAGTGGGGTAGCCTGTGGGATGCGGAGACACACTCGGGGTGGGCGGCCCGTGTGAGGCGGTACCCATGTGATTTGGGACCCGCGAGGGGGATTCGGCCGAGGTCCTAACCCATGAGATGTGGGGCCTGAGATAAGGGGATTGATTTGTCATGTTCTAACAGTTTGAGCTTTTAGAGCAAGTGGTTAATCGTCCTACATTAAATTGGTATCAGAGCAGGAGGTCTCCGGTTCGAGACTTCTCGCCGGGGGTGATTAATGCAGGAGTATTTTCACATTGGGCTCGAGTGGGGTAGCCTGTGGGATGCCCGGACACACTCAGGGTGGGCGGCCCATGTGAGGCGGTACCTATATGATTTGGGGCCCGTGAGATATAGGGCTTGGGCTATGAGATAAGGGGATTGATTCGCCATGCTCTAACAGTTCGAGCTTTTAGAGCAAGTGGTTAATCGTCCTGCATCACGTTGTCAGTTGTTGTATTCGCCGGAACCAAAAAATGATACAATATGGGAGCATATTGGACAATGTGGACCCGTATAGGATGAAATTTTTTCTATGCCCAAAACTTTTTGAAAAATTACAAGTACATTAGGAGAAAATATCCATAATCTATCATATTTTTATGTTTTTTATTGTTTATTCAATGGTGCATCAGACCATCCTTTGATAAGAATGTTATTTGTTTGCTTGGCCTACTAAAACTCAACCAAACAGGGCCTAATCGAACACAAATTGAGTATATATTTTTTTGAGAGATAATGATTACTTTATTAAAATGAAAAGAAACCAAACAGGGAATCAACCCGCTGAGATAGCGAGATGCTTAACCTCCAAAACAAAATAGATTACAACCTTTAAGTTAACAGTATTAGAAGCCCACTCGATTATATACTGCTGCACTTTCTAGACTATGGATCCCGCCGAGTTGGAAACACCATTGAAACATCTCCCGTTCCTTTCTTTCCACACCGACCACCAAACACAAATTGAGTATAATTGATAGATTAGGAAAGATTAAGTCCCATTGTATTGGAATACAACAAAAAGAAGATGAAAAAAATGATAGTTTCCCCTTTTAATTTTTCCTAAATGGTTCATTCCGCTGCAATTCATTGAATATTGCTCAAATCTTGTGTTTTGATCCCCAAAATAAGCCTAGATCTAGTATAAAATGAATATTTAAGTTCCTAGCAGACCTGATTGGGATTCAAGGATTCCAAATTTTTTGAGGCTGCCGCCATGCACCTAGCAGTAAAGGTGGCGGTAGACAAAACTGTGGTGGAAGGGGATTCAAGGAATGCTATTAGGCGGCTGAGCTCAGAATCTGCCCGTGGGGAGTTGCAGATATGGTCTCAGAAAATGGAGAGCTTTTGAGAGATTGTCATATAGTCATCCAGCAGGTGGGGAGAGAGGCAAACAACATTGCTGATACTTAGGCGAAAGGAGCATCTAGAAGGGAGCTTCGGATTTGTGATCTTAGAGCCACGCAGGTGGGGTAACAGCAGCAATTAGACCCTGTTGAGGGTGTGGGTGTTGCTGTCATGTTGTGGTTTGATTGGTATTTGTTTGGGTTGGGTGTATAATTGGCAAGGTATTCAAAATCGGTTACGTAACGGCCATTATGTAACAGTAATGGTCAAAATTGTTAGGCGTTACAGGGTCGAAATGGCCATAACAGCCGTTACAGAAAAAACAAGCCGTAACGGTCCTATAATAGTTTTTTCAAAAAACAAAAAAGGACCGTAACGGCCGATACGGGGGCCATAACGGCCGTTACGGCCCGTATCAGGTGCAGCTGGTATGCTACCCTGTTGTACTCTATGTTTCCTTGTTTAATAATGATAATGATAATGATAATAATAATAATAATAATAATAATAATAATAATAAAGAATTATGATCCTTGCTTAAAAGGGGGATTTTAAGCTTCCTTCATGGTTGAAATGAAGAAACAAGTGAAAAAACAAAAGAAATTGAAATGGGCCTTTTATGACCGTATCAGCCTCATATCAGTGCCAATACAAGAATGTTTTGGCCTATATCAGCCAATATGGGCCAATACGGCCTTTTTGTTAAAATAGTCTACGTAACCTTCGTACAGAATAATGGGGGTGGCTGATACAGTTATGATGTATCGAAACTGATTTTCAGAACCATGCATAGAGGTGTTATATGTGGCTTTCTGGCAGTTTTGTGCAGAACTTTAGGCTTTTGGTGTGCTGGGTCCCTCATAATGGAGTTCATTAAGTATTTGGTTTAGGCTCCTATATTAGTTTGGCACCATTTTGAAAATGGTGGTGACTCATTCTCCTTACATGTGGCACTATTGTACAACTATCCAAACCATCAAATTGGGGATCCTACAGTGGATGATGCATGACTCTAAAGTCATACAGATTAGTCATACAGATCAAGTAATCCTAACTGTCCAATGAATAGTTATCATATGGATGATTAAAACTAAAATAGTGAGTGTTCCAAATTCAAAGAGAAAAATTAGGTGGTTAATATAATCTTCTCAATATTTGGATTATGCTCTACTCACATTTGGGCAAATGATTTGGTCAGTCAGAGTTGAGCTATGCCATTTTACAATTAGAAAGTCACCACCATTTTATTTATTTTTTTGGTGCTAAACTAAATAGCAGACTAGCCCGAGAAAATTTGATGACTCTTGCAAAGGGAATCCTGGACGACTAATATAGGTGGGGTTTTACTACCTTATGGGGGGCCATACTGATGAGTGAGTTAATCATAGCTGCACTGACTCAATCCGAAACTCAGCCAAGTCAAAGTGATTCGATGAGATTTTAAGCCTAGTCACTTGGAAATTCCCTCTTGAGAGTTACTGGGTCTTGGATCATGATTTGCCGAGTCACTTGCATGAAAAATACTTCTTCTTCTTCTTCTTCTTTCAAGGCAAAAGGGGAAGGGAGTTTTGAACCTGCGACCCCTCTCAAGAAAGTGGAGGCCCTTGACTAGTGCACCAGGCACCATGAAGCTGTCGGTTTTTGCTATTCACAATGTTTATCACAAACGTAACTATTTCTTTAGTATTTATTACTAATCCAAATGTTTTTTATTTAGTTGTTTGATATTGAGTTGAGTCAAGACTAAGTCCTTGAATCGATCCAACCCTGGTGGACATTGAGTCGAGTTTTTGGGTTTTTGAACTATGGAGTCGATAGTTTCTAGGATTGAGGCATGGTGGCTTTGACTGATATGCACTTGAGTTTTGTCACATACAGCTTATTGGTGGACATTCAAGGGAGAACTCCCACTATCAATCTTCGAGCTAACTAGGGGGCCAATTCCATAGAGGATTACTGATTCTCCTTTATGGAAATTCTAGGCCTTTTAGAAATATTAGATGATGTTGGGCCATGCATGCATTATGGAAGGGACCTCCAAGGCTGATAGTATGTCCAATAGGATTGTCTAGCTTCCTAGGCATGTGTGTGTGTGTGTGTGTGTGTGTGTGTGTGTGTCTATATGTGGACCATGGCCCCATTGTATAGGTGACTGTCTGGTTGTCTTCTTATTTCATTTCATGCAATGAACTTCTAACTTGGTAAGAAAAATAAAAAGATAATATCAGCCCATCTAATTGTTCTTTGATGATCCTTTTGTAGTCTTTGCAAGCTTCCTGATTAGTTCTAAGATGGAGAGTGAGGAGGATCCGGTGAAGAAGGCACAAACGGTGGAAGCTCGGGCTAGAAACATTAGCCATAATGTCCGTTGCACTGAGTGTGGAAGCCAATCCATTGAAGACTCACAAGCAGATGTCGCCATTCTTCTCAGAAAGGTATTCTCTCCAGTTTCCTTTCAGCTCTTTGCTAGTGTAGAACGGTTACATGCTTGTTATGGGGAGGTCCTGATCATCTCTATAAATGGTATTGGTGTTTAAAAGTTTAATCAGGTGAACAAGCAAATTCACACATGAGACTAGTAATATCCTCAAAACTGACGATATGCATATTATCCTTGGGTTTTCAGTTTGTGGGTTGACTAGGTAAGCCAAGAGAATAAGTTTTCTGTTTATTTATTGTCCTTCCTTTGTCGAGAGAGCAACCAAATGAGTCTTGAGTTGACCTGGGAAACCAAGCCAAGTTACATTGAAGCCCGGAATACCAGGCTGAGACTGGGAGAGGCCTGGTTTTCACAATACAGACACCCAGTGAATGACCTGTTTTGCTTGACTTGAGGGAGTACCGTGTTGACCATCCTGGTTTGCAAACTGTGGTTTGTACAAGTGGGCCTTAGTTCAGTGATCCAAAGTCCAGATTATTGGCTGTTGGGAAACTTCATGGATGAACATGCATCTAAACTCTCCCAGATTGGAGATTCTAGCCATCAAATCTTTGGCTTTCTTTTTTCTGTTGAATGTGTGGACCATTGCTATATTATCCTCTCTGTTTTTTTTTTTTTTTTTCTTGTGCATGGTCCATCTGCTGTTGGTACCATTAGATCAATGGCTTGGATCACTGAACGACAGACCGTCTCTATAAACTAAGCAGTGAGATTACAATACATACACTTGGGTTGAGAATTATGCATTTCCTCTTCTAAAGAAGGATACAGAACAATGTATTCTCCCAGTAGTCCCTGCAATATGCACAACACAGATGTGTAGATTTCAGTTGGAAGTTTAGAGCTTTCACTTCTGCATTTTATGGCTTGTATCAAACTGGTATAGAAAGTATAGATGGTTGCAATCTGATTGCAAATGTCCATGAGATTGTATTACATTGGTTGGCTGGGCTTTTGAATGTTTTTTGTCTCTTTGCCTTTCCCAACTATTTTATTTTAAGATAACAGACTCATCAAGTGCCTTCTGGGTTGCGGGAGTTGTAGTGCCTCCATGGTATATGTGGATATCCAATCCTTTTGCCTCATTGGTCCAATACTGAATGGACCATAGATGGAAATACACCTCTCTGGGGTCTCTACAATCCTAGCCACATACAAATAGACACCAAAGGACAAAAATAGGAATGGCCTGCATTCAGGGTGAAAAAGTTGATTCATTAGATGGTTAGGATAGTCCAAGCAAGGGAATTTGTCTAGTGGTCAATCAATGGAGCTGGTAGATGGATGATTTGGATCAGATATGGGGGCACTGTAGCTCCATGCCTTGGGAACCGGGTCCCCCCACATTCACTAAGCATCATGTGTCAAGCATTTCTGACACATTGGCACTTACTAGCATAGGTTTTCTAGTTTTGCATCCTAGCATTATGAGGTGTAAAATTGGTAATATGATCCAGTACATCATTTTCATATGTTTTTCAGGTATTGTCTGACATAAATCACCGTAACGAAAGGGAGTTTTCATATTCCAGCAGACAATTATGATTGGTATGCATAATGCATGGACAAAGAAATTGTACACTTGGCAGATGTGCAACTTGAATTAAACAGCCCAAGTAGTGGGAATGACTGTAGTATCAAATTTGATTATATGATCATGACCTCTGAATAATGTACATTTGCTTATCGAATTCATACATTGAATATTTTATGTTTTCCATTAGATGCCTCCCAGTCAGCCAGTTAAGATCATGCTGCCAGTTTAATGTTCAAGTTGTGACCCATCTGTAGTGGGGCCCACTAACAGGGCAGTTTAATTTGAGGTGAATTTATGCCACTGGTGCAACTTTTATGTACACATGTAGGGAGTGTGACCATGCCATAGTGTCGGTCTCTCCGCAATAAATCGATTTCTTTCCATATCTATATTGACATATTTGCAGTGTCATTGCAGCTGATTCGTGATGAAATCAAGTCCGGTAAGACAGATAAGGAGATATATAAAAAGCTTGAGGAGGATTTTGGAGAGACGGTACTCTATGCCCCACGTTTCGATCTGCAGACTGCAGGTTTATGGTTATCACCGGTCAGTTTATGAAGATAAATTTCTTATGAAGTACAGCTAATGTTCTCTGAATTAATGCAACAAGAACAGCCCATTTGTGAAGGGGGGAAAGGAAAGTAAGAAAGAAAATAACACACTGAGTGTATGTGCCATATGTACATCATCACTAATATTAGGAAGAGAGGAGAACCATTTTATGTACATTCAACTTGGTACTTAATATAGTTCTAGGGCCTGTTTGGATGGAGGGATAAGCCCAAGTACTTTAGATTTTATCCGCGAGGATAAGAATCTGAAAATTCACTGTTTGGTTTACTCATATCATCATGGGCAGGAGCTTTCAAATTGATTTCCTTCCATCTTCTGATCAATATGTATTGGATGGGATTTATCACCAATCCCATTCATTAGGAGACACCCCATCCCAACAGACCCTTAATGTGTGTTATGGATACAAGGGGACATGTATCATCATCTACCGTTAGACAGTACCACCTTGAAAACCCATCAAACTGATGCATAGTTGCATACTTACATATGCATAGACGTGCATGCATACATTTGTACATATATGTTTGTGTGTAAGTAATACTCGAACAATGTTTTATCTTAGATAAATAATTATGCACTAGATACAAATATAAGGTTCTCTCTCAATAGCCATACTCACGAAGCCGACGCCTCTCTGAGGCAATTTCTTAAGAAACAGAATGTCCTCGTTGAACAGTTTCAAGTGCATCACTTCTTTCACTGACTTTCACTGTCATAGATGAGTCTTTATGTAATCCATCGCCTTCATGTCACCTTATGTCCACATGGACTGCATCTGAGTGTTGGGTTTTCCGTGGTAGCCATGTTGAACATTGACACATGTTCACGTCTAAGTTTTCAATACTTTTCAGCTGCCATTAGCACTAATTATATGGCATGGGGCTTTGTTTATGCTTTTTTTCCCCCTCTCTATTAATAAATGCATTTCACTGAAACATCTAATTACTTTTCACTGATGACAGTTGATAGTTGCCGGAGCGGGCGTAGGCGTTTGGGCTTATCAGAGGCACCGGCAGAGGACTAACGTGCACATCATGGCATTGAACCTTGTGAGAGGTGTCCCGTTGACTCCAAAGGAGAAGCAGATGATGCTTGAACTCCTTACTCCCCCTCCGCCCAGGAAGTGAGTACAATCATGACTCATTGTGCCACTTACTCATTGGCTCTTCAGCTGTCCTGCCTGCTATTACCCCATTTGAGTTTGCTAGAGCTCCCCCTACACACTCCCTCCAAGGTGATCCCGGGCCCACTGACATGTCTCCTTATCCATGGTTCGGCATGTTTCAAGAGATCAAGAAGTTCAGGTTGCGTTTGGATGCACTTTTGAATTGAATACTGGTAATTGGTTTAATTAAGTGGTAATTACAAGCCTGTTAGTCTGCTTGGTATTCAAATGAGTGGTGAGTCTCCAAATTCCAACTGCATTACTTTTCGGTGCGTTTGGATGCGCAACTGGACCATTGCAATAATTCAATTACATATATAGAGTAAATGACAAAAAAAATGGAGGTCAGAGCATTTTTGTTCTTTACAATGGCTACTTCTAATTGTAATTTCTTGTGTTTGGATTTGGACATGAAACCAAAATCAGTTGACTCAGCTTAGAATTTTCCACTAATTGTAATTCATGAATTTTCTAATGAAACCCAAATGTTCTCTTTGTTATTATCAAAAATAAAATATTATCCGACTCTCGGTTGCTTACTCTTCTGAAAAATTTCCCATAACTCAGCGAATGGGTCGGGTTAAGCTCAACTTGAACAAGCCAAGAATTCTAATCCACGCCCATTATAATATATGGCTTAGGTTAGGTCTGAATCATCCGACTGAACTGACCTCACCTGGCAAACTCATGTTTAAGATTGAAGTATGAGGTAACTGCTATAAGGCGTGTCCAAACCAGCACAATTTGTGGATACATGCATTATATTATCTTCTATCTTTTTGTTTTGGGTTTGGGGTTGGTTTTCGGCTAGTGGGCTTTTAATGCCTATGTCCTCAGTTGATCTTGAAAACGACAATTACGGGTGCGTTTCAAAAGGGCTGCAAAACCCTCGTTTCCATTGAGGGTAGGGTTTTCATCTCTGAACATGGTTTTTTTTTTTAATGGTGGATCCAAACGGTCCCTTGGGCTATTAAAAGTTAAGCAAATAAGGTCACATTAATGATGTGATCCAACGATCGGGTGGGCCAACCAGATCATTGTGTAAGGTCACCTTAATGATGTGATCCAAATAAGTTATATATCTAAAGTTAATTTGGAAGTGGAGAAAATATATTAATTATATTGGGAAAGGTTCATAATAATTTATCCGAGCTGTCTATAATGTGGGCCCTTCTTTATTTTATGTCTCTCTTAAGAATCATTGATTGGACATTGCGAAGCATCTAATCAACGGTTGGGAAATTTGATGACTCTAATTAATTATATTGTTAGAGGATAGAAACTGATCCAACCCTCTATGATGCAGCCTCTACCTTTGATTGACTATTGCCATTAATGAAAATAGATGGTCCATATTAACTGGTGTAAAGGGTACAGGACATAACTCTCTGTTTTACTCTTGATCCGACCATGTCACATCTAGCAACTTAGATGATGCTACGTGGTAGTGAGGTCTCAATAAGAGAAAAATGGAAGATATCTTCAACTATTGACAACCAAATTTAATAAGAATCTGAAAAATAATGAGTAACTTAAAAAGAATAAGTCCAACTAACTATTATCATGGGATGTATGTTACGTATCTTACTCATATGGCAGAGTCAACTATTTACCATACTAGCCCCATGACTAAAATGGGTATCGGCCAAAATACAGTTGTTGCTAGTGACAAATTCAACCGATGCACTATAACATTGCATAGAAGTCCTTACGGCCAAAACCGCTTCAGAAGCGATAAGGTGACATGGTAGCAACACCAAGTTGGTTGAGTTTCATGGTGCACAACACACGTTCAAGCGAAGAAATGAATAAAATCACCAACACGTGGCATCATAAGAAGAACCCTCATCCATACGCTGGGTGCAGGATGTGCACGCAACCAATAGCCAACTCATGACAAATGACTAGCACACATAGCATTGTAACGAGTCGCGATTGTCTACGAGCCCAGATGATTATTTCCACATCAGCGGACATGAGGAGTGACTACGAAGATCTCTCTTTAACTACCACATCAAAGTTCGTTCTATAAATAGGAGAAAATTGAAGAGCTCTAAACCCTCGCCAACCCAACACAACAAAACTCTACAGCACAACGCTGCTTATTTTATCTTAGTTTAGTTTAGCTTAGTGTAATCAAGTCCATCTACACTGCTACACAAGACTAGCTTCAGCCTAGGAGTAGTGAAATCCATTCTGTTTACGCTGCTACAGGGGACTGACTTAATTTAGGAGCAGTGTAATTCCCTTCTATTTCTTTGTAGCGTAATTTCCTTCTTTTATGCCCAAGTCATTGGATCAAGAAAGGCCTTAGATCTAGAACCTCGCCATCTATGTTGCAGTCATTGGATTGCCAATGATTATTTTTTGTAAGTTTTTTATTCTCTTTTATTAATGCAATTACATTCCTTCTACTCTTACATTTTGTTAATCGATTAATTATTGTTATCAAGATAGAAAAAGTCATTTTGGCTAAAAGGTGAAAATAATCTATTAGAAAGAGGAACCCTAATCTTTATAAATCACTTGATTTCTTTTATAGGTGATTGAATAGACGGTTGAATTGCTTAGTTCTTAGTCATAGAAGACCGCTCATGGTCTCTCTATTTATCTCAGTGCTTGGGGTCAAAGGCATTTAGTTCGGATCAAGCCATATCAGGCTTTGTCACGCCCGACTTTACGTGCACATATTAACAACTGAATTTTGATCCAAACATTCTCAAGAATCACATTGATGGTGATTGATTTTTACCATTTGATCAATAGCAAGGAAAAAGAAACAATGGATCTAGACTGTCCTTTAGTGGGCTGCACTTATCCTCGAGAATCACTTCAACATGATAATTAGAACCATCAAATGAATGGAGAGAGAGAGAGAGAGAGAGAGAGAGAGAGAGAGAGAGAGAGATGCAATATCCGATCCTACATATAATTTTTAGAATTGAAGAAGCAACATCTTGTCATGAATTGCCTTGTTGATGGCTTATTCTCTCCTTTTGTCATGAATTACCTTGTTAATGGCTTATATATTCTCTCCTTTCTCATTTTGTTCATTCTCTCCTCTCTCATCCTTTTTCAATAAGCCACAATCATTTATGAATTCTTGATCAAAGGCTTAATTCAAGCTTCCTCCTCTTCCTCTGGCTACTTTGCCCTACCTATTTTCTTTACAAGCCTTAAATATTCTATAATACAAGTTATAAAAGTCAAATTTTCACTAAAAATGAAGAAATCTACTGAAATAACTAAAGTTTTCTTTTTCATTTCTTTTAGCAAAAGGAGGTCACCTTATTTAGTAATAGCATACTTTGCCCTACCTATTTTCTTTACAAGCCTTAAATATTCTATAATACAAGTTATAAAAGTCAAATTTTCACTAAAAATGAAGAAATCTACTGAAATAACTAAAGTTTTCTTTTTCATTTCTTTTAGAAAAAGGAGGTCACCTTATTTAGTAATAGCATACCTATACAAATATCATGGCCCTTATTCTTTAGTTCCCTGCATCTTGGTGGAGAGAACAACATAAGAAGATGATGGGCCACATGGTCATTCTTATGGGGGCCTTCATTAGTTCTAATAAAGAGATATAACAAAAAATTGAAATCTCACAAACAATAAGTAATAAAGATTTATCTGAAGAGCTGAGGCATGTTACAGACTTTGTCTTAAAGATGAATTTGCCACCATAAGATAGATCCTTGATGTGGTTTGAGAAACTTTTCCTTTAAGATACAACTCTCCTCCATGATGAATGACTTAGATCAGGCACATACCTGATCTCAGCCATACGAACCCAAGCTTGCTCTTTCCAATCTGCCTAAAAGAAATAATGCAGAGAGAAAAACCTAGAGTAACCAAAAAAAGAAATATTTTTCTATGTAGAATGAGAGGACGATAAACCTTTATAAAGAGTTATGAGATAGTCATTAGTCACGAGATGCATGCGAAGCGATGCATTAATGACATGTCAATGCATGACGGCTCATTTATTGTTGTGTCAGTGCATGGCAACTCTCTACCCACATGTGCATGCATGAAGTTACATGTGAAGAGAAAAATAAAAGTGTATGAGTCAAAGACACTAAACCACACCTCATCGCACCACGCGGCAGTCGTGGCCCTTGTGCGTGCGTGTGCGAGTTTGCTCTAATTGCCTACTTTTACTTCGAATATAAACAATAAGTGAAGGATTCTAAAATAGAAGCTTTCTCTTCTCACTTCCTTTCCAGTGTGGGACTAAAACAACATTAGAAAACAAATTAGAATAATCAACACTAAAAGATAAAATAGGAAAAAAGATAAAATCTGAAACAAAATAATAAGTTTTTCCTTATTATTAAATTCATTTTTTTCTAACAATCTCCCACAATTTAAAAATTATGAAAAACGATAAAAATAGTCAAAGAGAACCAATTAGACAAATCAATGAAACAAAGTGCACTAACAACAATATCTTAAATATTCGAACCCTACCTAGTGCAAACATGTTTGGTTTTTCGGATGGTAATTGTTGGGGACAAAAATACTAAGTCCAGAGACTCGGACCTGGTGCCTCGGCTTGGGAAGCACTACGACGGATCCGAGGCAAGGCACGTCGGATCCGAGGCAGGATTAAGAGCTCTATAAACCGAGACGAAAGTTAACTCGCCTCGGACGAAGAATCAGTAATCCGAGGGTGCATAGAGCAGACCCTCTTAACGGAACTTGCCAGAGGACAGCGCGAAACTAGATTTCGTCCCGAACATTTTGGGATAAGATCCCCGATCCCGAAGCTCGCGGGATCAGACGAAGATCGCGGACGGACGCCACCCGATGTCCGTGATCCTAGGAAGAGAATCCTCTTTCAATTACGCGAGATCAGGAGAAGAATCCTCCTACGATTAAACGCTTTAACAGCTATAAAAAGGAGGCCTTCATCATCTAAAAGGTACGCACAAAATTCTCACCCAGACTCCCTCAATACTGTAAAGACCCAGATTCCTAGCCTGACTTTGGCATCGGAGGGTCCCCTGCTCTAGCCAGGGTCTCCTTTGTCTTCTTCTTGTGCAGGTGCTCGGAAGGTCTACACAGGGTGAACCAGATTTTTGCATCAACAGTTTGGCGCCGTCTGTGGGAACCGTACAAAAAAGCCATCCCAGATTCCTTTGTTGCATCCCATGGTGATGACTAGAAGGACGGTCCCAGAAGAAGATCTAAATGAGATCGCAGCTACGGGGCCAGGTCCGGGCCACGATCCCCAGCATCCAAAACCTCCACCGCCAACCGCCAACGAGGAGCGACCAGAACAAGCAACAATCAGCGAGGTCGGAGCGATGGGCGGTTGGATCAGGAGGTCCAAGAAATCCGATCTGATATGAATATGATGAAGCAGATGTTAGAACGAATGTATCAGCGGCAAATGCAGCCACTCCCGCCTCCTCAAGGAGAAACGGCACACGTACCGACTGCAGCGGCTGATCCTCAACTTTCGGCACCACAGTCTTTTCGGCCGAGCCAACACCAAGGCGTCCCTGAACCGGCCGAGCCAACTCAAATGCGCCAAGCCGGCCAATGCATCTCGCTTCCCAACCGACCTTCGGCACGAGATAGAGCGAAGAAGGCGCATCCGACCTCCCGAAGAAGGCACTACAGAAAGTAGTGAACCGTGGAAAGCCGATATTCAAAACTTTAAAAGAGAAGTGCGGGAAGAAATGGCGAAAGAAATGGCGATATGAAGCATAGTCGAAATATGCATCCAACCAGATACGAGGTAAAGGCGTCCCCTTTGTGGACTCGCAATGGCGGCTCGGTTGCCCGAAAGGTTTCGGTTACCTCAAATCACTCCCTTCACCGGCAAAACCGACCCAACGAGCATATCGAATGCTTCATAACATATATGGAGCTCCATGACGCCTCGGATGCAGTGATGTGTCGGGCCTTTTCTCTTACATTGACCGATGTAGCCAGACTGTGGTTCAAACAGTTGAAGCCAAAGTCCATTGTTCATTCGCTGAGCTGAGCGACGCCTTCCTTACGAACTTCATCGGCGGGAAAAAGAAATTGAAGCCCCCCGCACATCTGAACAACATAGTTCAGAAGCAGGGAGAGCTGCTGAAAGATTACATAAAGCGCTTCAATTTCGAGTCCCTTCAGGTTCGGAAACATTCGGAAGAAACGGCTCTCAATGCGCTCATGCAAGGAGTTAAAGATAAGCCATTCCTGGCATCTTTAGACAAAACTCCGCCCGATACTCTGGCAGAGTTTATGGCACGGTCGGATAAGTATGCCAACGCCAAAGAAACGCGAATCCTGCGTGAAACTAAAACCTCGATCAAAGAGTTGGTCAAAAGGAAGCCGACTGACCGGGAAAGAAACGCAAGGATGATCAAGCGCATAATGAGCGAAGATCGAAAACGACCGGATCGCGGTTTTTCCACATATACCCCCAACAAAACTCAGGAGCGGTATTGATGGAAATCAAAAGCGAAGGTTTCGTTCACTGGCCCAATAAGCTCAAAGGCAATCCTAATCGGCGGGATAAGGATAAATACTGTCACTATCATCGTGATCATGGGCATAACACGAGTGATTGCCGTCATCTAAAAGAAGAAATCGAGCGACTCATAAAAGACGGCCGACTCAAAGAGCATGTGGTTAAAGCTGCGGAAACTGAGGGACGCCCGACCGAGAATCAGTCGATGGAAGAAATCCGGACGATTATCGGTGGTCCGCGAGGTGGGGGCGACTCAAACAATGCCAGAAAGAACCATGCAAGAAAACTTAGTCAGCCAGATGCCGAGCTTATGGTTATAGGGCGGCCGCTGAAAGAGAAGAAAATGGAAAAATATTGTCTTTCGTTCACAGAGGAAGACGCCCGAGGTATCTATCACCCCACGATGACGCACTAATTATCACTCGACTATCGCCAATCGGAAAGTGTTCCTGGATACTCGTTGATACGGGTCATCTCACGACGTGTTATTTACCCAGCGTTCAATAAAATGGGAATCGAACGATCTATGTTACGTCCGATTCGAACCCCGCTAATCGGGTTTTCCTGGGGACAAGTATTGCCTCGAAGGAATTGTCTCGCCGCCACTCACCGCCGGCAGTGATTCTTCCACATCGAAGACGATGATGGTGGATTTCTTGGTCGTCGATCAACCTTCGGTATACAACGCCATACTCGGCCGACCCTCTCTAAGTCTCCTTCGTGCCGTGGTATCCACATACCATCTCTCACTAAAATTCCACCGAGTCGGGAGTAGGAGTCGTCAAAGGAGATCGAAGAAGATGCAAGGCGTTGTTACATGATAGCCGTGAAAGGATCAGCCGACAAAAATCCAATCGACGTCTCAACGATTGAATCGTTGGACCCTCGGGCGAGAGTCATGAACGAGGACAAATGGGTTGAAGACCTCATCCCGGTCCCCTTGGTCGAGACGGATGCATCAAAGACAAGACGAATTGGCTCGTCTCTGCCCCCCCCTGAAAGATAAACCGATAGCCTGCTCCGTAGGTACGCCGATGTATTCGCCTCGGTGCCATGACGATATGCCGGGATTGATCCATCGGTGATGACCCACCGACTCAACGTCGACCCGTCGTTCGACCGATCCGACAGAAGCGACGACCGCTCGGCCCCGAACGATATGCCGTCATTGAAGAAGAAGTCAGCAAACTCCGTCAGGCCAATTTCATAGAAGAAATACACTATCCAGAATGGGTCGCGAATGTCGTGCTGGTAAAAAAGTCCAACGGGAAGTGGCGAGTCTGTATCGACTATACTGACCTAAATAAAGCCTGCCCGAAGGATAGCTTTCCGCTTCCGAGGATAGATCAGCAGTAGATAATACGGACGGACATGAGCTTCTGAGCTTCATGGATGCGTATTCGGGATATAATCAAATTGTAATGCATCAAAATGATAAATCAAAAACTACCTTTGTCACCGACAAAGGTCTTTATTGTTACCGAGTGATGCCATTTGGTTTGAAGAATGCCGGTGCAACTTATCAAAGATTAGTTAACAAAATCTTTGCTCGGCTTATAGGTCGAACCATGGAAGTGTACATCGACGACATGCTTGTCAAAAGTATACACGCGACAGATCATGTAAATGATCTGGAAGAAATGTTTCTCATCCTACGGAAGTATCGGATGAAGTTAAATCCGAATAAATGTGCTTTCGGGGTGAGCTCCGGAAAGTTCCTCGGTTTCTTGGTTAGTCAGCGAGGAATCGAAGCAAACCCTGAGAAGATAAAGGCGTTGGTCGAAATGGAATCCCCTAAAACCATTAAGGACATCCAAAGGCTGACAGGAAGGGTCGCGGCACTTAATCGGTTCTATCCAGAGCCACGGATAAGTGTCTCCCTTTCTTCAAGCAGTTGAAAGGACAACAAACAATGAGATGGACGGAAGAATGCGAAGCGACGTTTCAACAATTAAAATCATATCTCGGTTCTCCGCCTCTCTTATCAAAGCCCGAATCAGGCGAATCCCTGCTGCTGTATCTAGCAGTATCCGACGCAGCAGTTAGCTCGGCTTTGATACGAGAATCCGAAGGAAAGCAGCTGCCGGTATATTACGTTAGCAAAACATTGTTGCCAGCAGAAACAAGATACCCAAACTTGGAAAAAGTAGCCTTGGCACTAATAACTTCCTCTCGCCGACCAGGGCCGTATTTCCATGCCCATACTATAATCGTGATGACCGATCTACCTCTTCGCCAAGTTTTGCGTAAACCGAAGCTTCCCACCGACTCACGAAATGGGCTATCGAGTGAGTGAGTTTGATATTCGATCACAAGCCGAAGGCGGCAATCAAAGGGCAAGCCGTTGCGATTTTATTGTCGATGGAACCCCACCAAATGATCTCCCGGTCCGATGATATGCCGACAGATGTCATCGCCCAGCCGGCCGCCACGCCGCCCTACCCCTGCCAGTTCCTGAAACTATTTGTCGACGGCTCTTCCAACTCGAAGGCAAGTGGGGGGATTGTACTAGAAACCCCCGATCATACTTACATACAATATGCCTTGCGACTTGGATTCCAAGCCTCGAACAATACAAATGGAATATGAAGCATTGTTGCTCGGTCTCGACTGCACTAGCATGGGAGTCACGCATTTAAGTGTGTTCACGATTCTCGCTTGGTCGTTAATCAAGTGACCGCATATACCCGACACGGAAAGACCAATTGAGAGCGTACATGGAGAAAGCAAAAGAACTTATCAACGGATTTCAACTCATCGGTCACTCGGATCCTCGTACGGAAAATGGCAAAGCCGACCTATTAGCGAAGCTCGCCTCTGCCAATGAAGATGACATACCCAGGTCCGTCCCCGTCAAATACGTCGATAAACCAAGCATAAATGAATCAATTACTATGACCGTCCATGCTATCGACTCGGAACCCTCCTGGATGGATCCAATCCGCCAATACCTTGACAAGGGGGAACTGCCTGACGATCGAGCCGAGGCCCGACGACTCAAGTTCCGAGCCTCCCGTTACACCATACTCAACGATATCCTTTATAAGAAAGGTTACCACGCTCCGCTTCTTCGGTGCCTCACACCCGGTGAGGCGAATTACGTATTACGAGAAGCCCATGAAGGAATCTGCGGAAACCACTCTGGAGGAAGGTCTCTCGCCCACAAGGTTTTACGACAGGGATACTACTGGCCCACTATTCAACACGATGCTCGCACGCTCGTCCAAAAATGCGACAAATGTCAACGATTCGCAAAGAATCCCGAGACGAGCCCCCGAAGCGCTAACACCAATGACTGGTCCCTGGCCCTTTGCACAATGGGGTATTGACATCATAGGTCCACTCCCTATGGGAAAAGGTCAAACCAAGTTCGCCGTGGTAGCAGTGGATTATTTCACGAAATGGGCCGAGGCCGAGCCATTAGCCAAAATAACCGAGAAGCGATCACCGAGTTCGTCTGGAAAACATTATCCGTTCGGCCTCGAGTACCCCATACCATTATTACGGATAATGGAAGACAATTCGACAACAGGAGTTTTCGCGAAATGTGCAACAACCTCAATCAAAAACGTCTATTCCTCACCTCATCACCCTCAAACTAATGGGCAAGTCGAGGCGGTTAATAAGATTGTCAAGCAGCATCTTCGGACAAAGCTCGACCGAGCCAAAGGAGCGTGGGCGGAAGAGCTCCCGAAAATTCTCTGGGCCTACCGAACCACAGCCCGAACCGCCACAGGAGAAACTCCTTTTCACTCGCTTATGGTTCTAAGCCGTCACTCCCGTTGAAATCGGCCTGCCTTCGGCCCGAATCACTTCATTCGACGAGGATGAAAACGAAGAACTCCTCGCACTCGACTCGACCTCCTGGACGAGCGAAGGGAAATAGCACGACTACGTACGTGCTTCCCCAAGAACGACAAGTGGCACGGTTCTACAATGCCCGAATTAAGATCAGACGATTTCGGATGGGAGATATGGTTCTCCGAAAAGTATTTCCGAATACCAAGGAAATTGGGTCGGGCACATTAGGACCAAACTGGGAAGGACCCTACATTGTCTCAGGTACCATCCGGCCAGGAACATACCAATTGGAAGATTTGAACGGGCAATCGCTGCCTCATCCATGGAACGCTGAACATCTCAAGACTTACTATCCATAGCTCAATGCTCAATGTAAAGACGCTGGACTAAGCAAGACCAAAGCGGAGTCAAATAAAACTAAATATTTTCTTTCATTCATCAACCACATCCGAGTACAACATGTAAAAAAAAAAAAAAAGAAAAAAGAAAAATGTATTTACTGCCCCGTACCGGCTTCATCCCCGGCAGCGACTTCGGTAGCGGCGTCCGGGTTCTCGGATTCCGAGGCTCCTCCACCTTCGATCTCCGAGAGATCGAGGTCAGGAAAGGACTTCTTGATGTCCTTGATACATTCCAGGAATCCGCTTTGGAACAAGCGATCCCTTTCATCCTCGAACTCCGCCGATTCAAGGAATGCTTGGACAGCTTGGTCCCTAGCCTTCTCTGCCTCCCGAGTCTTATCGGTGGCCTGCTGAATAAGTTCCGCCGCCTCAAGCTTAGCCCGAGCCAGGTCGCTTGCACAGGAAGCATGGACAGCAAGGATTCGCCTGTTCTCCTCTGACACTCGAGCAACTTCGGCCCTCGCTTCATCAAGGGCTCTCTTGGAAGAAGTCGCCTCAGCTTTGGCATCTTCGGCAGCTTTCCGGGCAAGGCCCGCCTCGCCCATCAGGACGCCAACTCGTATCTCGGCGCTCTCGCGCCGCCCTTCAGCCTCCGAGAGAAGGGCCTGCAGCCGATGGGCCGAGGATAACTCTTTACAGGCCTTAACCAAGCAGGGAGCAAGTTCAAAAAGCACCCTGGCTGCATGGCCAACAGTTTGGGACGAAGGAGCGTTATAGAGGCTAACGAACTCCTTTTCGCTCCCATGGGCTAAGGCCCAGGGAACCATCCCGACACCATCTTTGCAAGATGGACGGTCCCTCCTGGCTCGGCTTCTTCCCCTCGGAGGATGCGGTCCTCGTCTCTTCTTCCCCTCTGGAAGACGCGGCCCTTGTCTCTTCCTCCTGCCGCGGGACTTCCGCGACAACATGTCCCAAGTCAGCTGCCGCCCGAGGTTCCACGGTAGCGGCCTCTGTCGCTTCCACCCTCTCTTCCGAATCGGGATCCCAATTACGACGACAGAGGAGCAGAGACCTCGCAGCTCCTTCTCCTTTGCGCTACCCTCTCGTCTCTTCGGCGGCCGAGGTTCCGACTGAAGACCGATCGCGAGGAGCCTTCAATTTCGAAACCATCCTAAGAGGAGGACGAGCCCCTAGGTCATCTTTGAAGGGACCGGTTCGAGGGGGTTGGCTCGAGGGGGCCGCCTCGTAGGGGCCGGCTCTGGAACAATCCGCAAATGAGGACGAGCTTCGTGCAAATCGACATAAAAGAAAAGAAAGAATTTCAAGTCGTGGAAAATTCGGAAGATACTCAAAGGTACATTCTCACTTACCTGTGTGACGGCCGAGTCTAAACTCGCGAGGTGAAGACGACGCTCCATTTGTAAAAGCACTTTCCAGACCTATCTGTAGGATCAAGCTTCCTCAACTCTTTAATCCGGCCGAAGCACCAAGACCGAGAGCTTTTGCCGCTTCTTGGGATGTCCGTCGAGACAAGTTCGTCGGACTCGATATATTACAAAAAAATCATAGAAGGGCAAGAAAGGAGAGCCGGTCACCCGCTCTTTGAAACGACCGAGGGACACGAGCCTCGTAGGACCCGGATTGGTACCGACTCCCAACGGCCACAGCCCAAAACCAACGCTCTCTCCAAGTGTTTGTTAGAAGTCTGAGGGTCGGTTATTAGGAGCCGCCTCCGCCCGCTTGGCGGCGAAGACGTAAAAGCCGGATAGTTTGGATTCACGGGCACTTGGTATAAATGAAGGAATTCGTCGACCGATAACTTGCGGTTGTTCCATCTCACCACAACGACATCGCACACCCGAGTAAGTTCCTCCACCCATTCGAACTATTTGCCCCGGTGCAATCCGACCCGGATAAAACTCCTGGACAATGGGTTGAAGGGCGGTACGCAAGCCACATTGCATCGAGACTTGGTAAATCGCGACTGCCCCAGGAGGAGGATGATCCGGCAGCTGGCTCGGACGAGGGAGATAAATGATAACTGATTCGGGGATATGATACCCGATTCGGATCTGTCTAAATCCGCCTCACTTAGAACCGAAGGAACCGGCCCGCTTAGGTCATCCCCCGATCCTTCTCCCTCAGACTCGCACGCGCCGACTTATCAGCAGGAACCGACTTAGAGGTTCTCTCGGCCATCACTATCTCTTCTTCTTCCTCCTCTTCTTCCTCTTCTTCCTCCATGCCCCTTGGACAATTGGGCCTTCCCGGACGGGTTATCAAAGAAGATCCACCCCGAGAAGGGTTAACAGGAGCCGGGCGCTCTGCCGGAGCTTCGGTGACCCTCTCAGAGAGAAAAGCAGCGTTAGCATCAACTGTCATCTCCGTTAATAAAGAAGGCGATTCCGCAACGTTCCAAAACGTTGCGCCGCCTTCATCTCCGAAAACTCCTTCCTGGGGACTTTGAGAACCCTAGTCGCCATTATCACTAAGTAAAGAGGAAGAAGAGACTCACCGGAAGGAGGGAGAAAAACAAATGGCGAAGATAGCCGCTGACAGTCAGCAAAGAGG
This sequence comes from Magnolia changhungtana, assembly GCA_030180095.1. Classification (NCBI taxonomy): domain Eukaryota; kingdom Viridiplantae; phylum Streptophyta; class Magnoliopsida; order Magnoliales; family Magnoliaceae; genus Magnolia; species Magnolia changhungtana. The sequence continues at coordinate 249,152 of JASAUF010000564.1, read as the reverse complement.
AAGGGAAGGAAAGGAAAGACCGAAGACCGAAAAAGCTCCAAAAGAAATGAAAAGCGGGAACTAATAGCAGCGGTTTGAAATGCGGGACCCTTACCCTTTTATAAGATTGCCGTACGCCAGAAGCAATTAATGAGGAAATGATTCGACGCTTGCATCGACTCCCTGGCTCGACACGTGGCGCACGTCGACTGACGACAATAAAGCCCTAGCTACGTGTCCAACCCTCATTGGCAGGATGAGCGACTTGACGGTTGCCGGCGCATGCGTTGTCAGAAACTGAATCGTCTCCTATCAAAGACAGCGCAGGATGCATTAAATGCACTTATTGCCTCGGACCAGGTCATGAACCGACTCACAACTCGTTACTCCTGAGTGTCATATGAGACACGCGGAGTAAGGGGGCTTACTGTTGGGGACAAAAATACTAAGTCCAGAGACTCGGACCTGGTGCCTCGGCTTGGGAAGCACTACGACGGATCCGAGGCAAGGCACGTCGGATCCGAGGCAGGGTTAAGAGCTCTATAAACCGAGACGAAAGTTAACTCGCCTCGGACGAAGAATCAGTAATCCGAGGGTGCATAGAGCAGACCCTCTTAACGGAACTTGCCAGAGGACAGCGCGAAACTAGATTTCGTCCCGGACTTTTTGGGATAAGATCCCCGATCCCGAAGCTCGCGGGATCAGACGAAGATCGCGGACGGACGCCACCCGATGTCCGTGATCCTAGGAAGAGAATCCTCTTTCAATTACGCGAGATCAGGAGAAGAATCCTCCTACGATTAAACGCTTTAACAGCTATAAAAAGGAGGCCTTCATCATCTAAAAGGTACGCACAAAATTCTCACCCAGACTCCCTCAATACTGTAAAGACCCAGATTCCTAGCCTGACTTTGGCATCGGAGGGTCCCCTGCTCTAGCCAGGGTCTCCTTTGTCTTCTTCTTGTGCAGGTGTTCGGAAGGTCTACACAGGGTGAACCAGATTTTTGCATCAACAGTAATAATATACAATTTTGAACTAACCCCCATAATGGCAATCTAAACACATTCACATAGCATTTTTTACAACTTAAATTTTTTAAGCCAACACGTTACACTCATGTGCTTTATTCTAATTTCATGAGTGCTCCAGAGAATGTTTCAATTCTTATAAGTTGTCACACTTTTACACTTATATAGGTGAGTCCATAAAGAATGTAACTATAGTTAGGCACCCCAGTATATCACAATTATGGAATTCATTACAGACATAGTCCAACCTCCCTTACTACAGGTCATGGCACCGTTACATTATAAGAATGGGGCTCTCAATTTTATAATATGCAATGTTGATATCGAATTACTCAAAGCAACTTGTTGTTACCCAATGAACCTAGCTCTTAAGATCTCTAGTCATATACGTTAGGTTTCCATTGCTAGTTATTTTTTAGATGGGATTCAGCCTCATTCCATTTGATGAATTCATCACTAACTCTCTGACCAGTGCTTCTGTTAGTGGATCAGTTAGATTATCCTTAGACCTTATAAAGTTAATTACAATTATCTCATCCTCAATTAATTGTTTGGCTAAGTTATACCTCAAACATAGATGTCTAGATTTTCATTATGGGTCCAGTTGTTTGAATTAGTTGTGGCAACTTAGCTATCATAATGCAATGCAATTGCCACAACGGATTTATACCCCACATGGGTATATCTGAAAGCAGATTCTTCAGTCATTTAGCTTTTTGACCTGCATTTGTAAGAAGAATAAACTTGAACTCTATCATGAACTTAGATATACGAGTCTACTTCTTAGACATTTAAGAAACTATAACTTCTCCAAGAGCAAACACATAACCACTCGTGGGCTTAAATTCAATTAAATATAATATCCGATTTGCATCATTATACTTCTCTTGCACAACTAGATAGCTAGTACTGTACTTAAGATCATAGTTGTAAGCTTTTTTCAAATATCTTAGTACTTTATTCACAACATTCTAATGATCTTCTCCATAATTACTAGCGTATCTACTTAGCTTATCAATTACATATGCACTATTAGGTCTAATGCAGTTAATTAGATACATTAAATGCCCAATAACATTATAGTACTCTAGTTGCAATACATTATTACCCTCATTTTTAGACAATTTCATACGAGAATCAAAATGAGTACTTACAGGTACATAATCAAGAATAGTAAATTTTTTCAGGATTTTCTTAACATAATATAATTGAGATAAAGTGATTCCATTAGAATCTTTCACAATTTTGATTTCGAGAATCACACCAACATTTTTCAAGTCTTTCATGTCAAATAAAAAACATAAGAAGGATTTGGTCTCATTTACCACATCAATGTCAATACCAAAAATCAATATATCATCCAAATATAAGCATATAATAATGTATGCATTCTCGAATAATTTATTATATACACATTTGTCAAATTCGTTGATCTAAAAATTATTTGACAAGAAAACTTGATCAAACTTCTCATGCCATTGTTTTGGAGCTTGCTTAAAGCCATAAAGAGATTTAACTAACTTGTACACTTTATTTCATGACCAGTTACCACAAATATTTCAGGTTTATTCATGTAAATGTCTTTTTTTTATTTCTTTATTTATAAATGTACTTTTCACATCCATTTGGTGAATCACGAGATTCTGAATGGAAGCAATTGTTATCAATATACGTATGGTAGTGATTTCAGTAATAGGTGAATATGTATCAAATGAGTCAATACATTCATTTTTCTAATACCCTTTAGCCACAAGTCTAGCTCTTAATTTTTCAATAAACTTTATCTACTCTGAGTTTAATCTTAAAACTCATTTAAAACTTATGGATACGTTTGGGTAGGTCTATCAATTTCTAAGTGTGATTGTGCAATATAGAGTCTATTCATTATTAATGATTTCTTTCCAAAAAGTTGCATTATGAGAGCTCATTATTGTTGCATATGCAGTGGAATCATCTTTTACTAGAAAGGTGTAAAAGTTTTGTTCAAAGTTAGTCTCTTCTCTAACCCCTTACTTCTTTTAAGTTTCATAGGCTCATCAACTATGTCATCCTCTACACCAATCCTTATAGCCGAGTCTACTACTTCTATGAAAGAGGTGGCTTCAGATCTAGCTGGGAATATATTTTCAAAGAATTCGGCATCTATGGGTTATGTGATAAAGTTGACTTGTATATGATTATGAGACTTCAACACCAAGAATTTATATCCCTTGTTATTTTGCGCATATACAATGAATGCACAATCAAAAGTTTTATCTAAAAATTTTATTTTCTTGGATAAAGATAATCCTATCTTGACTAGGCGCACTTTAAGATACCTTTAATTTAGAACTTTATTTTTCCATAGTTCATAAGGAGTCTTATCTGAATACTTATATACAAGGTATGCAGTTAAAAATGTGACATATGATAAAGAAGGCTTCTAATCAAAACTAGAAAGCATAACATTTACCATATTCATTAGAGTTAAAATTTTCTTTTAGGTATGCCATCTTGCTGGGGTAAATATAAAGCAATTACCTCATATACAATATTTTTTTATTTATAGAATGATATAAAGTTATAAAAAATATATTATTCGCTTCTATTGGATTTTAAAACATCCACATCTCTTTCTTATTAGTTATTTACTTCATTCACATAGGTCATAAATTTGTTATTTTTTTTCATGTTTACTCTTGATTAGATATATGTTTGTATATCTTGAGTAATCATCTATGAAGGTTATGAAATATTTCTTTGCTTCATGAGTTACAATATTTTTCAGATCACATACATCACTGTGAATCAAATTCAGAACTCAAGTGTTTCTTTCAATTAACTTGAATAATTTCTTAGAGTGTTTGGATCGTATACAGGTTTCATATTTGTTTTGGTTTTTCCTTTAACTCTAAAAATAAGCTTTATATTAATCATGCTTTCAAGAGAATAATCTACATGTCCTAATCTAGCATGCTAAACATTTAGAATCTCGATCAAGTAAGTGGGAGAATTAGCACTATTTTATTCATAATATTGAGCTTAAACAAGCCATCATATATAACTTTTCCCAATAAAGGTACTATTCTTGGAGATTACACATTTTTCATATTAAAAAACTAGCTTTAACACGTTCTTGTCAAGTGTGGAGCTGAAGATAAGATTCTTGGGAAGGTCCAATACATATAGTGTGTCCAAGAGAGTCAAGACATTGTCAAAGGTAAGCCTCAAGGCCACATTTTCCTTACCAACTACCTTTGTCCTAGACAAATTTTTCATGAAAATGTCACTCTCATGCTCTACCTTCTTGTGGGAAGAAAACACTATTGATTTCTAGCTTAGGTGTTTTGTGGCTCCTGAATTAATCCATCACTCGCTTGTGTTACAAGCAACGAGTGCTTCAATGATTACTCCTATAAATTTCTCAGCAACGTACGTGGGTTTCCTCCTCCTTATCACATCTACGTAAGCGACAGTCCTTGGCAAAATAACAAATTGTTGACATACATAGCAACATTCACTCTTTTTATTATTTTTGTCTATTTTCTTATTCTTTTGGACATGTGAGTGTTTTTCTTTGGTGGTCCAAATTTTCAACTGTCTTAACCTTTCCGGTTACTCTTAATAAGATAGGTCGGGCCTTTATTACATATTTCAATTTCAGAGAATATCCATCACAATTTCTTACTTCTTCCTCCATCCATATACGGAGGATCAGGTCATCCAGGCTCATGTCTTTTCTTTTATGCTTTATAGAATTTTTATATTTCTTCTAAGATGGCGGACTTTTTAATAATTACTACCGCTTAAAAAGTCTCATCGATGACCATAACTTCGAATGAGATTTCATGGGCAAGCTTAAGTAGATCGTGCACTTAATCTACTACAAATTTATCATTCATCATCTTGAAATCAATATAGCAATTGACTATATATTCTTACTACCAGCATCCACTTTTTTAAACTTCTTTTCAAAATAGCTTCATAGTTCTTTGGTAAAAGAATGATGATAATAAATATCATAATTATTATTTGTCATCGCATTAAGAATGTAATTTCATTACAAATAGACATTGTTCTTAAATTTAGATTGTTCAAATGATGTTGTTGGTTCATTTGCTTCTAGCGACAAGGTAGGATCTTTGATGACATATATCAATTTGAGGGTGGTAAGATAGAATTCAATTTTCTATTGTCATTTTTTAATGCTCAGATCAATATATATATATATATATATATATATATATATATATATATATATATATATATATATATATATATATCATGATTCTAAGATTCTCAAAAATAGTTGCTATAGATGTTGAGATTTTGAGAGAGAACTATGTCTTGAAATTGTTAGTTCTAATAAAGAGATATAACAGAAAATTAAAATATCACAAATAAAAATAATAAAAAATTATTTAGAGAGTTAAGGAATGTTATAGCCATTGTCTTAAAGACAATTTTGCTTCCACAAGGAAGATCCCCCATGCACGAGGTTTCAACAACTCTGCCTCCAGAATACAATAGCTCTCCTCCATGATGAATGGCTTGGATTAGGAGCATACACGATCCTAGCCACACGAACCCAAGCTTACTCTTTCTGATTTGCTCAAAATAAAAAATGTAGATACAAATATTAAGAGAAAATCAGAAAGAATGAGAAGAGAGATTTTTCTATGTGTACAATGAGAAAATTGGAAGCTTATAAGGAATTATGAGATACTTCTTAGTCATTCAACGTATGCTAAGCAACGCATTAATGATACGTTAGTGCATGATGGCTCATTTATTATTGTGTTGGTACATGACGGCTCTTTATTTATGCGTACATATGATATCACATATGTAAAAGGGAAAATGGAGGTCGACCTCATGGGAAGTTGTGGACCTCACCATGATATGTGTCTAGCATCAAGATCATGCATTTGATGGGTACCCTTTAGGTTATGGGATATCTCAAAAATTAGCTATATATGGAACTTAGGTGGGCCATACCATCTAAAACCACGTGAAGACATGCCTAAAACAATTGGTGGGGCCCACCTGAGTTTTGGATGTGGCTGAAATTTGGTCTGACCCCTCATCCAAGTGGGACACATATAATGGATGGGCTGGATTTATGAACCACATCTAGGTGAGCCCAATAAATGATTATAAATGTTTAATGGGAGGGTAACTCCTGCCAACTGTTGTAGGTGGTGTGGCCCACCCAAGTCATGGATTGACTTGATTTTAAACTCATGACCCACCTTCTAATGGTACATTTGACTGATGGGGTAGATGTTCAACACACATCATGGTGGGGCCCACACAGCTCGACCTCATGGGACATATAGTACCATTTCCCATATAAAAGAACAAAACAAAACAAAAATAAAAATGTAAGTCAAAGATACACCGTTCTTTGCACAATCATAGCCACCATTGTCTTGTGCAATCTAACCATTTCATAAGGTCATGCAGCCTGGGATTAAGGGGCAAAACAAATATCAGCTTGATCCAATGTTAAGAATTGATGTTTGGATACACGGAAAATATAAAAAATAAATCGAAAAAAATATTTCACTAGGCTAAATCACGTATAAAATGCGTTGTCCTTAAAGCGTGATTCGCCCCCTTATCAACTGCTGATGGGTTACAAGCGAATTGCTTCTAGGATAAGACAAGCCTTATCTAGATCCAGTGTGCAGCAATCACAATAGGTCTACTATGCAACAATTTTAACGCAGCAGATCTCTTCTGGCAAACTTAGACGGTAGAGATGATCAAAGTATTCTATAATGGAGATTTAGAGTATATCTGATTTGATGGGAGAGATAGTGTGTTGAGATGATAAAATTGGACTGGAATGGTCTAGTTTATATAGACTCAGGTATAGCACCGTTGTTGTGTAGTATTCAATGGTTCAGAACGTTTGAAAACGTTTTTGGCCGTTGTCAATTAATCTCAGACGTTTCTGGTCGTCAGATCAAAGGATCTGACCGTTGGATCATCATGGCCAGTCCGTTTTTGGACCGTTTGGCTTTCAAGGCAGAGAGCCGTTTTCAGAAACTGCTAAACATTTCGGATTTATGATCCGACCGTTCTCAGTCTTCTATAAACTCAGACGATTTTGGACCCCACTACACACAGGCACAAACCAGACTTATCGCACCGTCTCGCGCCGGTTCACGTAAGGTCACGAGGGAACGACCACTCTGCGACACGATGTGCACGTGCGAAGTGCAAAGTGCGTCATCTACACCTACACTGCCTCACTGCCCATGCCCGTGCCCGAGCCCGAGCGCGTGCCCGTGCGTGCATGCTTGTGTTCCAGTGCTACGCACTGGAACACACAACCCGAGTATCACCTCCTCCAAAAACTCCAGGTAAGAATACTCTTCACAACATCTCATATAAACCACATAATCATTCTTTGCATTTTCGATGTAGGACAAAGCACACACACTGCACTTTTTAATTCAAAATGCATTTTGACGGAAAATTTCTGAATTTTATTTTGAAAAAACTATTGATTTTCAACAATCCCCCACTGGTTTTTTAAAACAAAGAAAATTCTGCCAGAATAATAACAGTTATTATGCATAAAGAAAGATATCATGTGATTTGAATCTTTTCTTAGTGTAAGTATTTTAAAGTTATTTCAAAATTTTTGGTTGCCGCAGCATTAAACCAATTATTCCTATATGATATAACTGAAAATATCACACACATAATAGCTCATGCGTTACGTATTCCTTCATAATCTCGCTTAGCACTTTTAATAGTCATATGTTTATCCTGTTTCATGAACGATCCCGAGATAACTCTAACTCTCATGAGAAGCAGCACCACTTCTATGTTCACATAGGTGAAATCCTTCTAGTGTTTCTGTTTAAAACACTTGTCATGTTTGACTAGACTTCATTAAGAGTTTAATACTCATCCCTCTTTTATAACGGTTAGCACTATCATCCTAGATGAGGTTATTAATTTATTTAGTGCTGAAACTTTTCACCTATTAGTGAATTATTGTTACCCATTAAACTCAATATTTAGAGATTTTCTAATTTATGGTTGGGTTTCTTTCACTGGTGAAACTTTGAGTAAATAGTTTCAACCACATCCATCTAAATGTTGTCCTTACTACCTCTCTCGTTAGAAGTTTAGTAAAAGGATCAGTCAAGTTATTACTTAACTTTACATATGAGATCGCAATGATTCCATCTTGAATCAATTACCTTACATAGTCATGTGTCAAACTTATGTGTCTGGACTTCCCATTATAGGTACCGTTATAGGCTCTCGCTAGAGTGGCTTCACTATCATAATGAAGTGAAACAACCGATATAGGCTTCGCATAGAATGAGATTTTTAATAGAAAATCCCTTAATCACTCAGCCTCTTTGCCTGTAGCAGTTAAAGCTATGAACTCAGATTCCATAGTTGAGTGCTTTATGCGAGTTTGTTTCTTAGATCCTCAAGATACAGCTGCACCTCTTAGGGTGAATATCCACCCAGTAGTGGACTCGTTGTCCCTTGCAATCGATATCCAACTTGCATCGGTATATCCTTCCAATACTGCCGAAAATTCTGAGTAAAATAGCCCTAGTTCTTTGGTTTCTTTAAGATAACCTAAAACTCTACTTACTGTTTTTCAGTGTTCAACACTTGGATTACTAGTAAACTTGCTTAGTTTACTCATAACGTATACTATATCCAGTCTTGTGCATTGCATTGCATACATAAGACTGCCTATAGCACTAGCATACTCTAATTGTGCAACTGTTCTTCCACTGTTTTCTTTTAACTTGATACTTGGATCAAAGTAGGTCTTTGCCTCTTTAATTTTCAAGTGATTAAACTTGTTTATTATTTTCTCAATATAATAAAACTGACATAATGTAAAACCTCACTATGTTTTTTAACTTTGATACCTAATATGGTGTCCACTTGTTCAAGATCCTCATTTTGAAAACCGAAGAGAGACTTTTTTGTTTCAGTTACACCTTCCATTTTATTATTGATTATTAACAAATCATCTACATACAAGCATATGATTACAACATAATCATTATATACTTTTGAATATATGCATTTATCAGCAACATTATATTCAAAACCATAAGACAGAACTTTAGAATCAAATTTATCATGCCACTGTTTTGGTGCTTACTTTAATCCATATAAAGACTTAACAAGTCTACTTTTCTTTTATTTGCTAGTAGAACAAATCCTTCTGGTTGCTCCATGTAAACCTCCTCATTGAAATCACCATTCAGGAATATTGTCTTCACATCCATTTGATGGATATGAAAATGATGTACGGATGCTAGAGCGAATAAAATCTTAATCGATATTATTCGAGCTACTAGTGAGTAAGTGTCAAAATAATCAATTCTTTCTTTCTGTCGGAAACCCTTAGCAACTAACCTTACCTTAAATGTTTGAATTGTACCATTTGTATGATATTTTTTCTTAAATACCCACTTACAACCTATTAGTTTAGAACCTGGAGGTAGATCTACCAATTTCCATGTTTGGTTAGATATAATGGAATCCATTTCATCATTAATGGCTTCTTTCCAAAAAGCAGAGTCTCTTGAAATCATAGCTTCACTAAAGGTTTTAGGTTCATCTTCTATAATTAAAACCATAGGTATTTTCCTAATCACCTTCTCTCTATCACCCTTAACTAGATGAAAAGAGAGTCGCTGAGAGTCTATTTGATTAGGATCAAGACTCTTTTCTACTCTTGCTCTTTAACTCTTACGAGGTTCACCAGGAATTTTCTCTTCTATTTGTGTTTCTTTTATAGTTTCATTAGGAGATTGAATCTCAGTATTCTTTTTCTCCGTGAATATAGAATTCTCAAAGAACTCTACATCTCTAGACTCTATAATTACATTGGAGTCTAAGTCTAGAAGTCTATAGGCTTTACTATGTTGTGCATTTCCTACAAGGACGCACTTGATAACTCTTGGTCCTAACTTAGTTCTTTTAGGTTTTGGAGTTCTGCAATATGCAAGACACCTTCACACTCTAAGATACCCTATGTTTAGTTTTCTTCCTTTCCATATTTCGTATGGAGAGATCTTAGTTTTCTTAGATGGAATTCGGTTTAAAACATGACATGCAGCTAACAGTGCTTCACCCCATAGGTTTAATGACAACTGTGCTTGTATTAGCATTCAGTTGATCATTTATACTAATGTCCTACTTTTTCTCTCTGCTACACCATTTTGTTGTGGTGTATAAGGTGTTGTGCACTGATGTATTATACCGTGTTCTTCACAATAGTTAGAAAATTCATTAAAGAAATATTATCTTCCTGGATTACTACGAAGGATTTTAATATTTTTAACTAATTGATTTTCTACTTATGATTAATAAGTCTTGAATGCATTAAATGCTTCATCTTTCGATTTTAACAGATATACATATACATATCTTGAACAATCATTTAGAAACGTTATAAAGTACTTTTTACCTCCACGGGTAAGAACGTTATTTAGTTCACATATGTCAGTATGCACTAGGTCTAATATTTGAGATGATCTTTAAACGCTATGGAATAGCGTCTTGATTATTTTAGACCGTATGCATACTTCACATTTATCTTTGTCACTATCATTGTATAATATTAGGCCGTTCTTAACCATGAGTTTTATGGTACTATAGCTAATATGGGCTAGTCTACAATGCCATGGCACTACAGACTCAATCACGTAAGTAGAGGAATTCTTTTCATTTAAAGAAAGTTTGATCATCCCATTACAAGCATAACCCTTACCCACAAAGTTCTCATTCTTAGACAAGATCAGCTTGCCTGATTCAAACACAACCCTAATCCCAGATTTGCTTAAGAGATCCCCTGAGACAAGATTCCTCCTTATGTCTGGGACATGCAATACATTGGTAAGGATTACCTTCTTTCTAGAGGTAAAAAGTAATTCTACGGTTTCTTTGCCTACAACTTTAGATCGTCCTTCATTTCCCATTTGAACCTCTTGACCATTGGTCTCATCTTCATATGTTTTGAAGGCAGATCGATCATTGCATACATGGACTGTGGCACCTATATCATTCCACCAACCAAGAATTTTCTCTTGAACTAGGTTCACTTCTGTGACCATGGCTACGATTTCACCGTCTACTGCATTAGCCTCTTTCTTAGGCTTTTTTCAGTCCCTATAGACTCGGGCGAAATGTCCGGTCTTGCGGCAGACATAACAAGCTCCCTTAGGTTTGCCGTTTTTCTTCTTTTGGATTTTCTTGAATTTCCCTTGATCTTTGTTAAGTTTAAGGGAATCAGCTTTCTCATAGGTATTATTTTGGGATGGCCGTTATACTGCGTTCACCTTGGATGAGGATGCACAATTATCATCATCCTTTTTATCTCGGTTACGGGATTCTTCTTTAATACGAAGATGCTTCTGGATTTGTTTCAGGGTGAATTCTTCGTATTTATGCAGTAGTTTCTTCCTATAGTCTTTCCAGCTCGAAGGCAATTTTGCGATTATAGCTCCGACTTGAAAAGATTCAGGAATATCAATTTTTATGGCTTTTATTTTGTTTATAATAAGCTGTAGTTCTTGGATTTGAGCAAGCAGTGGTAGATTGTCTACTATCGTGAAGTCGAAATACTTAGCAATTAGAAATTTCTGTGTACCTTCCTCTTCAACCTTGTACTTGTATTCCAGTGCGCTCCAAATTTCTTTCGCTGATGTGGTCCCCGTGTATAAATCATACAACCAATCAGAGAGAGCATTGAGGATGTGGCCACGACACAGCAGTTCATCTTCTTGTCTTTTGATCCTAGCAGCAATATGTTCTAGAGTGTCAGTGTCCTTTGCTTCAGGCAGAGGCTGGAGAGTCGGGTCCAAGATGTAGAAGATCTTCAATGCGATCAGCAGGAATTTCAGTTTGCCCTGCCATATAGTGAAATTTGAACCATCGAATCGGTCTAATCGGATCAAATCCTGGTTCATCAGTTTGACTGATGCAACACTTTCGGTGTCCATGAAATCACGCTTTAAAATTGTTATCAATATGTTTGGATACACCGAAAATATAAAAAATAAATCGAAAAAAATATTTCACTAGGCTGAATCACATATAAAATACGCTGTCCTTAAAGCTTGATTCGCCCCCTTATCAACTGCTGATGGGTTACAGGTGAATTGCTTCCAGGATAAGACAAGTGTTATCTGGATCCAGCGTGTAGCAATCACGATAGGTTCACTATAGAACAATTTTAACGCAGCAGATCTCTTCTGGCAGACTTAGACGGTAGAGATGATCAAAGTATTCTATAATGGAGATTTGGAGTATATCAGATTTGATGAGAGAGATGGTGTGTTGAGATGATGAAATCGGACTGGAATGGTTCAATTTATATAGGCATCAGGTATAGCATCGTTGTTGTGTGGTATTCAATGATCCAGAATGTTTGAAAATATTTCTGGCCGTTGTCAATTAATCCCAGACGTTTCTGGTCGTCAGATCAAAGGATCTGACCGTTAGATCATCATGGTCCGTCCGTTTTTGAACCGTTTGGCTTTCAAGGCAGAGAGCCATTTTTAGAAACTGCTGAACGTTTCGGATTTATAATCCGACCATTCTCAGTCTTATATAAAACTCAGACCATTTCAAACCCCATTGCACACAGGCACAGACCAGACTTATCGCACTGCGATCGGACCGTTTCACGCCGGCCACTACCACCACACTGCCCACACCCACGCTCACGCCCGTGCCTAAGCGCGAGCGCGCGCGTGCGTGTGTTCCAATGCTATACACTGGAACACGCGACCCAAGTATCACCTCCTTTAAGAACTCTAAGCAAGAATACTCCTCACAACATCTTATATAAACCATACAATCATTCTTTGCATTTCCGATGTGGGACAGAGCACACACACCACACTTTTTAATTCAAAATTTTCAAAATGTGTTTTGGCGGGAAATTCTCGAAATTTTGAAAAATTCGAATTTTTCTTTTTATTTTGATAAAACCACTGATTTTCAACATCCAAAACTTCTAATTAAGAGCTCGAGAAGTTTTCAATAATAACAATTAATCCCCACAACTTTCTTTAGTGCTATCGATTTGAACATTGAATCTATCTCATTTTTTAGCTCATGCCCTAAAATGATCTACCCAAATGAATGAATAGTTTGGATATAACACATCCATCAACATTGTGGGGTCACATAACTTCAAAACGTCAACGCACCGCAAGGACACCACGCAATCTGCTTCTTTTCCTCACGAATATGTAATCAACACGACTTGACGCACGGTAACATTGCATATGCTCGGTACCATTTCCTATATATATATATATATTCACTTTCTTTTCATTTTCAAGTGGGGCTAAAATAACGTTAAAAAAGACAAAATGCAGCAATGGACGCCTTACACGTAAGATCGAATCAAAATAAGAAAAAAGACAAAGTTAAAATAAAAACAAAAATTATAATGATTATTAAATATATCTTTTTCTCCTAACAACCTCAGCTACATAGCTACCTAGCTGGTAAAACAGTACGAAGACGAGCGTCAACGCTCCTCGAGCTCCGAGTTGGACGAACGGTTCAAATGTGATCAAAGTTACAAGAGCCCCATAATGATGTATTTATTATATCCACACCGTTCATCAATTTTTTGAGATCATTTTAGATCATTAACCAAAATAATGAATCATATCCAAAGCTTAAATGGACCACACTAATAATAGCAGTGGGGATGATGATTTTCACCCTTAAAAAATTTGTAGGGCCCACCATAACGTTTATTTTCCATGTTCATATGGTCACAAATACCTGTATGAAGATGAAAAAAAAAAATCCATGTTTATCCAAAACTTCTGTGACCCCCAAAAGGGTTTCAATGGTAGACGTTCAGTCCCCCGCTGCTTTTTGCAGTGTGGTCCACTTTATCTTTAGATCGTCTTATATTCAGTCTCAAGCCTTATGACCAACTCGCCAAATGGATGGACGGTTTGGATATAACACATACCTTATGATGGGACCTACAAAACTGGCTGACGTAAATACAGCGGCTACATAGCTGGTGTGTGGTACATCAGCCAATCTGCTTCCGCATTCCCACGTCATGCACGTGATTGCAAACATAAAAATCTTTAATGACCGGACGCGTCCTATCCGGCCCGTCTTTAGCCACGAATGGAGCGGGCCCACTGTGATCTATTAGTTTATCCACGCCGTTTATCACTCCTGTCGGATTATTTTAAGGCACAAGGATAAAAATTAGCCAGATCCAACGCTCAAGTGAACCAAACTATAGATGACTCTTGCATTTAACGTAACCGACTTGGATAATGCTCTGTGCATTTACGACGCGGATTTCCTGTGAGAGCCTTTTAAGTTCGTGCGCAAAGATGCTGGGTGGAGCCCACCGCCATGTTTATGGGAAATATACTCCCTTCATCCGTTCCGCTAGCTCATTTTAAGACAAGTAACAAAAAAAAAAAGAGGTGGATACAAGACTCAAGTGGGCCACACGAAAGGAAACAATGGAAATTCAATGAGAACCGTTGAAATTTTCTTATGACCATAAAAGCTTTCTTTCAGGTCATTTTTTTGTATTTTCACTTCATCCATGTCGTAATGACCTTATAAACGTTTTGGATGGTATATAAACATTAAGGTGGAGCCTAAGAAGGTTTCAACGGTAGGTAATTCTTTTCCCGATTTTTCCTCTAGAGTGGTCCACTTTAGTTTTGGATCCACCTCATTTTTAGCCTCTTGTCTTAAAATGAGCTCGCCAAAGGGATGAACAGAGTATATTTCCCACGGACATGGTGGTGGCCCACCCAACATCCTTGCGCAGGAACTTCCTGCTAAAGGCCTTTTGCAAGGACATTAAAATAATCCGTGGGGAGATATGGACGGCGTGGATAAACCGATAGATCACAGTGGGTCCACCCACAAAACTACCCGTTCGGGGCTAGAGACTGTGATCTATCGGTTCATCCACGCCGTCCATACCTCCCCAGTTGAAATATTTTCATTCGAGGCATATCATGATTCATGCGTTAGACACAGGTAGGAGCAGGTGCGGCCCTCGCCCTTACCGAGAGGGCAACTTTGGGAAGCGGATTGGCTACTCCCCCTGACATCATCCTGTGGCTTGTGGTCGGGGGCTCTGTGGCCCCACCATGATATATGTGTTTCATCCTTTCCATTCATCCATTTTTACAGATCATTTTATGCTCGATCCTAAAAATGAGAGGTATGTAAATCTCAGATGGACCACACCACATGAAAACAATAGTGATTGGATATCCATCATTAGAATCCTCCTAAGACCTACTGTACTGTTTATTTGACATTCAATAGGTTGATTAGGTCATACAGGCCAGATGAAGGGAAAAAACAAAAATAAGCTTGATCCAAAACTTTTATGGCCCCAAATGCTTTTTAATGGTCGACACTCATTCAACACGGTTTCCTGTAATGTGGTCCAGTTAAGATTGGGATATACCTCATTTTTCGTCTCATTTTTTAAAATAATCTGTAAAAATATATGGACGGCTTGGTTGAAACACATACATCATGGTAGGGCCCACAGTTTACCAACCCCCAGCCATTGGCTGGTGTCAGGGGGAGTAGCCAATCCGTTTCCGCAGCTTTGATGTATGTATTTTGTATCCACGCCGTTCATGCATCCGTTCTTAGGTGAACCATATCACAGTAAACGGTGGTGATTGACAATTAATGTGCCAAGAAAGCTTTATATGCTGATATTTATTTTTTACCTTCGTCGAGGTCTAGAGCTGGGCATCGGACCGAGTCTGATCGGATTTGATCCAACCCGATCAGGTTCGAAATTGGTAGGTCCTTACCCGAATCCGATCAGATTCGGGACCGGATCTGAGTCATTTAACTCGAACAGATCCTAACTCTTGCTAGCATGAATCGATCCGACTCCGACTCGGTCAGGAAAACCGAGTCGGATCAGATTGAATAACGTTCGAACAAAAAACTGATTGATGGTGTGGATAAACCAAAAAACGTTAAGATGGGCCCCACATAATTAACTAAGTAGGAAAAATGGACGGTTAGGCGGTTAGCTTCTTGAAGAAGCTTTACGCCATTACACCAGAGATACTTGTTGAAGAAGCTTTACGCCTTTACAGAGGCTTCTTGGAGAAGCTTCATAGCTGCCAATTGTGTTCGTTGTTCTGTGGGACCCACCATGATGTATGTGTGCCATCCATGCCGTCTATCTATTTTTATATATCATTTTATGATATGAGAAAAAAAATGAACTATATCTCAATTTTAAGTGGACCGCATTACCAGAAACAGTATTGAATGAATTTTGACCATTAAAAACTTTTTAGGGGCAATAAAAGTTTTGGATCAAGTTTATATTTATTGTTTCCCTTCATCTGGGTCTTTGTGACCAAATCAACGGATTGGATTTCAAATAAACAGTACAGTGGGCCTTAGGAGGATTTTAATGGTGAATATCCATTCATTATTGTTTTTCTGTGGTGTGGCCCACATAAGATTTATATCCATATAATTTTTTTAATCAAGCACTGAAATGATATGTAAAAATGGATGAACGGAATGGATGAAGCACATACATCATGGTGGGGCCCACAGAGCACCGACCATCAGCCACGGGCGGTGTACTTGCTCCATGGCTAGCACCAGCTAGCCTACCTAGCTAATCTAAGGCACGTGTCGTGCAAAGACGAGCACTAACGCTCCTCGAGCTCCGAGTTGTACGAACAGTTAAATGGAGATCTACGTTACATGGCCCCATAGTGACGTGTTTACTATATCTACACCGTTCATCTATTTTTAAAGATCATTTTAAGCATTATCTATAAAAATGAATTATATCCAAAGATCATTTGGACCACACCATAAATTGCAGCAGAGATCATAATTTTCACCGTTAAAAAATTTGTAAGGCCCACCATAACGTTTATTTTACATCCAATCTTTTCATAAGGTCCCAAGTACCTTAAAAAACATATTTCATGTACATGATTGAAGAGGAAAAACAAATTTCGTATTCCTATGACCCTAAAAAGGGTTTCAAGGGTAGACGTTCAATCTCCCTCCAGTTCTTGCAGTGTGGTCCAGTTGATGGTTAGATCTGTCTTATTTTTCGTCTCAAGCCTTATAATGAGCTCGCCAAATGGATGGACGGTTTGGATATAACACTTACCTCGTGATCAGACCCGTTACACCAGCCGATCCGCTTCGTACACCGGCAATCTGCTTCCTTCAACTTTGACAACAGCCTGTAAAGAGCTGTACGCCGTCTGTTCTTCAGCCGCAACCCTCTCCCTTTCCCCCTCTCTTTCGTACACACCTATACGGATCATTTCTCAGATTTATTTCTCTCCAACGGACATCTCCAGACTGATCGTGTCCTCCTGACTCCGTTCAACGATCGGATCATCTCCAGATTTATTTCTATCCGCGAGGGTTACCATCGGATCAACGATCGGATCATCTCCAGATTTATTTCTATCCGCGAGGGTTACCATCGGATCAACGATCGGATCATCTAAGTCCATACAAATGCCGCTGATGGATACATCACAATACATCTAGCTAGCCTTCTTCTTACCTTCTTCTTCAACAAAAATAGAGAGACAGATATATAGAGAAATAGAAGATATAATAGAGAGATAGAGAGATATAGAGATATAGAGTTGGGCGGGATTTTTTGGCGCCGAACGAAAAGCCTAGGCGGCGAATGAGCGAAACTTATAGTTAGAGATATATTTACATCCCGGGTCGGGTCGGGTCGGACCATTTCGATTCGAGTTTTCGGATCGGTTCTGGCCGGATTAAACTCTATCCGAACCTGATCCGAAAAACGATCGGATCTGTAAGGACAGACTCGATCAGGCCAGATCTAGGGCGTCGGTTCTGTTCGGAACGAGTCGGATCTGGTCGGAACGGGTCGGATTTGCCGGATCGGGTCAGATCTGCCCACCTCTATCCAGGTCTACGTGATCTTATCAACAGTTTAGATGTAAATAAACATTACTAAGACTTTACTGTAGGTTGTTGGAAGTTTTTAATGGTTAGGCATTATATCACTACTGTTTCCTATAGAATTTTACACCTGAAACTTGGATCTTTTTTATTTTTTGGATTATGCTCGAAAACGATCTAGAAAAATAGATGTACATCATAGATATAAGAATACATCAAGGTGGGCCACTGAAAGGGCCGCACTATCTTAGATAGGCGCACCTATCCCGCTCCCGCTGTGTTGGACGGGGCAGATTTTAGTCAGCCACGTGCTGCGGTCAGAGATGAGGCCGAAAATCTCTCTGGGGCGGGTACTCTTCGGTGAGGCGCAATTAACCCACTTCATCTGGACCAAGCTCTTTCCTTCCTTATCTGAGGGAATTTGAGTGGATGGCAGACAATTATTGTAGATGAGATTTCAAATATGATATTCAGTTGAGGGAGCTCGGTCCATGTGCCATCTTTGATAGTGCATCCTTCTATCCATGGATGTGGGTGGATACTTCATTGTGGGCCCACCATGATATATGTTACTTAAATCCACGTTGTCCATCTATTATGACGGATCATTTCACGGTATGATTCAAAAAATGAAGTAGATTTAAATCTTTAGTGGACCACATGATAAGAAACAATGGCATCAAATTAATTAACCTACTGAATTCAACAATCAAATGTCCATTGATGACGGGTCTTTTTTAATTTAATTTTATATTATGGCCTATCTATAATTATTTCCACGAAATCTGTGGTTTGGATTGGCCTGAAGTTATGCCAGTTATAACACGACTGGTACTGGTATACATGAGTACACTTACCATTGGGCCCACATTGATGTATATATTCTATATACACGCCGTCCATCAGTTTTTCGAGATCGTTTCATGGCATGAGATTAAAATATAAGCAGATCCAAATCTCAGGTGGACCATACTTTAGGAAACGGTGGTGATTAACATTCCACAATTAAAAACTTCCTAAGGCCCACCCTAATGTCTCGGTAATGTTTATTTGCCATCCAACCTGTTGCTAAAGTAATACGAACTTGTATAAAGATAAATTTTTTTTAAAAAAAAAAAAAAAAAAACAAATATGAATTTGATCCAAAACCTTTTTGGCCCACAAAAAGCTTTCAATGGTCAATCACCGTTGTTTCCCATGGTATGGTCCACCTGAGACTTGAATCTGCTTTATTTTTTTTGGCTCATATGCTAAAACGATCCGGAAAAACGAACGGACGGCCTGGATGTAGAATGAATACATCAAAGTAGGCTCCACAACAAGTGCCGCACCTAATTCGCTCTCCCAATTAAATAGCGTTTCGCTCTCCCAATTAAATAGCGTCGCTTTTAGTTGAGACTATAAAGAATCACCGAAAGTTTGCTTCTCGTAGTCGCTTTGAATCTTCTAATTACAAAGAAAAACTTCAATTTCCTGAAAGTGTATGATATTTATACGAATTCACTAGCGCTAACAAACTATAAACATAGTATATATTTAAATAAAATTGAACTGCCCAAATATTGGTGATGGGTGGGAAAATAAATAACTGCACTAAGATTTTCTATTTATCTGATCAATGGGCTTATAATGGACGGTCAGAAAATGTAAAGATTTAATGGTATGATTTCAATAAACAAATCATCACTAATAAGAGAATTAAGAGCATTCAATTGATCTTATTTTACGGTTATGATATAGTAAAATAAGGTTGTCCAGTTTGAACTGTTCAATTGAGTTACACGAATACCAGACGTGCGATTTTAAATGATCGTGTATGAGCTATCACACTCTACCAGACCATCAAATAACTCTTCATTTTCCAAATATTGGCAGGGTTTGCAATAGTACACCCCCAGGAGGTTTGCTACCAGATAACCCACGTATCACCAGCGGGGTTATATTTTAATTATTTAAATTGTTTATGCAATGGGCCCACCTTGAGTGGTGAATAGACAAAATCGGAATATTTTTAACACCTTTAAATGATTAAAGAATTAAAATATTTATTCGGAGAGTATTTTTAGATATCCCCATTAAATGTGAATTAGAGGTTTTTTTTTCTTTTTCTTTTTTATAGACATTCTGTGTGGGCACTTGAACTCATGACTCGAATATTGAAACGTAGTGCGTTCACCACTGAGCTATGCATTGAGACCTTGAAACTGGAGGTATTTGAAATACATAGTTTTCTTCTGTTTTGAAATTTATCTATTTTATTATGATTCATGATCATTTTCACTTCTTAAGGTAGAAGAGTGGCACCTATAACAAAATTGTTACTAGGTTATTAATCTATTAAACATGTGGCACATTGATGATACCTAAAACAATCAAATTGTGTCAATAGAATGATCCAAATAATCCAAATGTTGACCAAGTAAATCAAATATTGAGAAACATTGGCTAGTTGCTTGTTCGTGATATATGCTTACGGCCCACCCCAAGCATGGAAAATCATCATTTTTTGTAAAAGTATATATTTCAATAAGCTTATTACCATCATTTTGTCAAATATCACATATGTATGTTAAATCACATATATACACCAAGTCACATATGTACACTAATTAGAAATATTAAAGTTAATTTAATAAGATAATTTAAAATATTGTAAATATATTATAGAATTTCCATACATTTATATTTTTGGAAACCAATGCATTTCAATTATAAGCTATCAAACACAACTAGAAATTTCAAATCACTTTTGTTGTTATTTAATTAGGACATGTAGCCACATGTGTAATGAACGGTCGAATTCAAATAATTGTGTGTGATTGTGAAAAGTGTGAAGCGTGTTAGAGTTGTAATAAACTTGAATCGATTAAATGCCTATGACCCTAGGCACCGAACTAGCTATATTAGAATCAAACCTATGAAAGTTGACATGCCTATTCAACCACAAATTATCACCATAATCAGGCGATTTAAGAAAGTAAGGGTCAGTTCTTCATATTATATATTTTTACCTTGAGCTATGGATTTTTTCTTTCAGCGATGATAACGGCTTATGTTTCTCAATGAATCAATAGTGAACTGGCAAGGTAAAAAGTAAGATTGATCATTGATTTTATTAATTTGAATATAAGAACAGTATAATCAACGAATAAATAAAATAAAATATGTAGATAAAAAAATAAATACATACAGCCGCTTGTAATGACAAAAAAGAGGTCGAAAATGTATCAGATGGTCGTGAGCCGGTCGTAGTGTGAAGTCAGCAAAATATGACTAATGATATGCCAAGTAAAGACTCAGTGAACAGGAATTCGACGATGATAGGTGAGGATATTTAACCTATTCTAAAAGCATCCCAATAATTTTATTTTTTTTTGAATTTCTTTTTTATTTTGGATGGCTGTGTTGTGCATAAATTAGTTTGCGAAGAAGTTGATATTAGCAGATCTTTGAAAACTTCCTCCATACACTGAAGTTCACATGTGTCATGCATCCTTCAAACAATATCCGTCTTTTTTATCATATATATGTAGGGGTGTACATCGAGTTGAACCGAGTCGAGCTAGCCTCAGCTCGACTCGACTCGAACAGTGGCTGACCTCAGCTCGAACTCGGCTTGGTCCTCGAGCCTGGTACCGCTGCTTTCGGTTCGGTCACAAGACTTGGGCCGAGTTCGAGCCAAGATCGAGCTGAGTTCGCCTTTGAGGCATTTTTATAAACTCCTTAACTGCAACTTCAAAATCCCACTGTTTTACAAACAGAGACAATGGTTTTACAAGTATTTTCTTAAACACCTTCTAAATAACATTAAAAATAATAAAAATAATAAACAAACAAAGAGAAAGGTATTTGTTTCATGTACATACCTTCCTTGCCACCAACCAACCAAACCTTCCTTGCCACCTTGCCACTAACCACATTTCGTTAAGTCATTTTATCAAACAGTTGGTGAGCAAGATCAATGGCAAAGTAACCCAAACTAGTTCGATCCGAGTTCGAATGTATATGCGCTGGAGAGACCTCCGTTTTAGCACTTTTTAAAAAATAAATAAATAAGACGTGACACGTGTACCGCATCACGTGCCGTGAATTAATTCATTACAATCTTGCGGAACATCTCACATGGGCAACACGTAACTCTCAAGTAAGCAAACTGATAACAGAAAAATAATTCCTATTTTGAATTTAAAACAATTTCACTCCTGTGATAGTTTACGACAATCTCTAAATGTTGCTTACTCATCCAACTTAGACATGGGAAGTGATGGGGATTTTCTCTTCATTGTTGGGATCGAAGAAATTGAACAGGTTTCAATATCATCGATATTTGCAGGATTTTCCAGCGCTGGTCGCTGGACAGTTTTTTGGTCCTGTCGATATCATCGAGAGACCTTCAAACGATATCGAGGCTGTCATCGAGAGTGGCTCGATGACATCGATAATTGTTGAAATTTTCACCCCTGGTTGCTGGACAGTTTGGTCCTGTCTCAATATCATCGAGAGACCTTCGGATGATATCGAAGCTGTCATCGAGAGACCTTCGATATCATCGAAGAGTTCCGCAAATGCGATTGTGGAAACGCAGATTTTGTGGATTTTGTTTCCTATTTGGATTCTATCTCTTTCTATTCTCATATAAAGGGGTGTATATGGGATTGAGGTGTATTCCAGGCATTCTAAGTTTCCTAAAGGTTTTCTAGGAGGGCTTAGGGTTATCAAAGGTGAGAGAGAGAGAGAGAGAGGAAGCTTGTGGAAGGGAGATTCTGCTCGTAGAGGTGATCTACTTCGCAGTCCACGTCTCAGCGCTTCTACGTCCTCGTGATCGGTGAGATCCCTCTGTTTTCTCATTATTCTCTTATTGTTCATCCACTCCTGCGTGAGTGAAGGAGGTTTGATCCAAGCGATGTGTGCTTGTGATCGGTTGTAACATTCTGCTTTATAGTAGATTGTTGATCTAGACGAGGTCCGGTGGTTTTTACCTCTTTAAAGGTTTTCCATGTAAAAATCCCTGGTGTGGTGTGGTTTATGTTTTGATTTAGTTCATTGCATTATTATTTAATAATTCTGTTTTGTTTCAGGCAGCTAGATCCTAAGGTTTTGTGCAAGGCCCCCAACAAAGTGGTATCAAAGCTAAGTTCATTGAACGGGTAGGATCGATTTTGAATTATGTAAGGTGGCTCATCAAGGATGATCAACCTCAATGGTTCTAACTGGGCTATATGGAAGGCTAAGATGGAGGACTTGCTTTATTACAAGGACCTATATTCTCCAATTTTAGGCATATCAACAAAATTCAAGGATATGTCTGATGATGATTGGAAGAAGATGGACCGAAAGGCAGTGAGGTTTATTAGACAATGGTTGGATGATTCTGTGTTCCACCATGTGTCTATGGAAACCTCAGTCGCTAGCTTAAGGCTGAAATTAAAAGGGCTGTATGAAAGGAAAACAGCCGGTAATAAAAATTTTCTGATAAGGCAACTTGTGAATCTCAAGTTCAAGGATGGTGGTTCTGTGGCCGAGCACATGAATGAGGTTAGTAATATAGTGAACCAACTCTCCTCTATGAAGATGGTCCTGGATGATGAATTGCAGACTTTGTTATTGCTTAGTTCATTGCCTGACAGTTGGGAGACATTGGTGGTATCTCTAAGTAACTCCACACCAGACGAAAAGATATCTATGGAACAAGTTACTAGTTGTCTCTTCAATGAGGAGACAAGGAGGAAGTCTCAGGGGTCTACTCAGCAAGAGGCCCTTGTGACACATGAACGGGAGATAGGAAAGAACAGGAAGGGCGGGAACGCCCGAGATAAATTAAGAGGCAAGTCGAGTAACAGAAAGGATGTTGATTGTTGGAATTGTGGCAAGAAGGGCCACCACAGTATGAATGTCGTGGTAAGAAGAACGACAAGAAAGGAAAAGGGAAGGAAGATGAATCAAATTCCACTGCGGTCGCTTCAAATGGTGACGTTGTAATTATTCTTTCAGTAGATCATGATATATGTCTCATGGCTACGAGTCAAGACACTGACTGGGTGATTGACTCGGGATCTTCTTTTCATGCGACTCCACGCAGGGACTTCTTCACAAGCTACTAGTCAGGTGACTATAGGACCATGAATATGGAAAATTCTGGCGTATCGAAGATCGTAGGGGTCGGTAATATTTGTGTGAAGACCAATGTGGGCTGCACATTGGTTCTCAGGGATGTGAGGTATATCACAGACCTTCGCCTCAACTTGATGTCGACGAGAAGGCTGGATGATAATGGCTATGAAAGCCAGTTTGCTGGTGGGTGCTGGAAGCTCATCAAGGGTTCGTTGATCATGGCCAGAGGAAAGAAGTGTTGCACCCTTTACAAGATAAGTGTCAGTGTGTGCAAGGGTGGATTGAATGCAGTGGAAGATTCAGCTATTGACATGTGACACAGGCGTCTAGGCCACATGAGTGAAAAATGGCTTCAGCTACTAGTAAGGAAACAACTCCTTCCAAACGTGACAGGTACACCTCTCAAAACATGTCTTGATTGTTTATTAAGGAAATAGTATAGAGTTTCATTTGTTAAAACTGTTTCTCATGTTAATAAAGTACATGCATTAGATTTGGTTTATTCTTATGTTTGTGGTCCTATGAGGATAAAAACCTTGGGTGGGGCATTGTATTTTGTCACTTTTATAGATGATGCATCTAGGAGGGTTTAGGTTTATGCTTTGAAATCCAAGGACGAGTTCTTTGGTATGTTTAAATTGTTTCATACTATGGTCGAGAGAGAGACAAGTAGATCATTGAAGTGCATCTGCACTGACAATGGTGGTGAATACATTGGCAACTTTCATGAGTATTATAAGTCCCTGGGTATACGGCATGAACAGACGGTTCCCAAGATCCCCCAGCATAATTGTGTAGCTGAGCGAATGAATCGCATCATTGTAGAGAAAATCAGATACATGTTATTCCATGCGAATTGCCCAAGACGTTCTGGAGAGAAACAATGCACATGGGAGTGTATTTGATAAACAGGTCTCCATCAGCCCCGTTGAATGGAAAAGTGCCTGAGAATGTGTGGACTGGACATGATCCATCATATAGTCATCTCAGGGTGTTTGGATGCAGGGCATTCGTTCACATACTAAAGGATGAGAGCTCCAAGCTCGATATGAAGAGCAGGTAGTGTGTGTTCCTAGGGTACGGTGATGAAAAGTTCGGTTACAAATTATAAGATCCGACTGAAAAGAAGCTCGTCAGGAGCAGAGATGTGGCATTCTTTGAAGTTCAGTGTATCGAAGACATTGGTAAGCCAGAGAAGAACCAGCGTAGTTTAGGTGAGTTAGAGGACATGGATCCGATTATTCCTCCCGTGGTACCTGATGATGGGAGAGTACAACAAGGTATAGAGGACAAGGGAGTTCCTACAGAAGATGGACCGGGGGAACAACACTCACTTGATCCACCTATTGAGCCACAGGTGAGGAGGTCATCTAAGGACAGATAGTCATCCAAAAGGTACTCGCCGCATGAGTACATTATACTCACTGATGGGGGAGTGCCAAAAGATTATTCTGAGGCCCTAACCAATGAGCATAAGGAAGAGTGGTTGAAAGCTATGCAAAATGAGATGAAATCATTGTATAAGAACCACACCTATAACATGGTGAAACTGCCTAAGGGTAAGAAAGTTTTGAGCAACAAGTGGGTGTTCAGAAAGAAGATTGAGCAGAAGAATTCACAGATGAGGTTCAAGACCAGACTTGTGGTGAAAGGGTTTAGTCAGAGGAAAGGCATAGACTTCGAGGAGATATTCTCACCAGTGGTGAAGATGACATCCATACGGGTGTTACTTGGGTTGGCAGCTAGTATGGATGTGGAGATAGAGCAGTTAGATGTTAAAACTGCCTTTCTCCATGGTGACCTGGAAGAAGAGATCTACATGCACCAACCAGAGGGATTCGAAGTCAAGGGCAAAGAGCACATGGTGTGTAGGCTGAGGAAGAGCTTGTATGGGCTAAAACAAGCTCCATGGCAATGGTACAAGAAGTTTGATTCGTTCATGTTACAGCATGGGTATGACAGAACGGAGTCGGACCACTGTGTGTTCACGCGCAAGTACTGAGATGGTAATTTCTTAGTTCTGCTCTTATACATTGATGACATGCTCATCATGGAAAAAACATCAAAAAGATCGACAGACTGAAACAGGAGTTGGGCAAGTCTTTTGTGATGAAAGACTTGGGCCCCGCTAAACAGATCTTAGGAATGGAGATAACCCGTGATAGAAGCAACATGAAGCTTTGGGCACACAAAAGCGATATTGAGAAAGTCCAAGAGCGGTTCAATATGAATGCAAATGTTTCTGGCCAAGATCGGTCTCCACTAGATGTTCACTTTAGATTGAGCGACAGGCAGTGTCCCAAGACGAAGGCAGAGGTGAAAGAGATGCAGAAGATACCTTACACGTTAGCTGTAGAAAGTTTAATGTATGCTATGGTGTGTACACGCCCAGACATAGCATATGAGGTTGGTATTGTCAGCCGGTATCTTGCCAATCCTGGCAAAGAGCATTAGGCAGCAGTGAAGTGGATACTGCTGTATCTAAAGGCTCATCCAGGTTGAGCCTATGCTATGGTGATGGAAAACCTGTGTTAGAGGGCTACACAGATGCAGATATGCCAGGTAACATAGACTCCAAGAAGTCTTCATCGGGGTTCATGTTCACGTTTGCAGAGGGAGCGGTTTCTTGGCAGAGTAAGCTATAGAAGGTCGTAACATTGTCGATGACAGAGACCGAGTACATTGCAGTCACAGAGGCATGTAAAGAGATGCTTTGGATGAAGAGGTTCCTACAGGAACTTAGCCTAAAGAAGGAGCAACACGTGGTCTATTGCGATAGTCAAAGTGTTATATACTTGAGCAAGAATCCAGGTCAGCACTCCAAGTCGAAGCACATAAAGATTCGGTATCACTGGATCATGGATACTTTAGAACAGAAGGTGTTACAGCTTGAGAAGGTCCACACGAACAATAATGGGTCAGACATGATGACCAAGGCATTGCTCAAGGGCAAGTTTGAGGTTTGTAGAAACTGGGCTGGATTGAAGAAGGTGGATTCCTCCTGAGTCGAAAAGGGAAAGATTTGATGGAGATTTTCTCCTCATTATTGGGATCGATGAAATCGAACAGGTTTCGATATTATCGATAATTGCAGGATTTTTCAGCGCTGGTCACTGGACAGTTTTTTGGTCCTGTCGATATCATCAAGAAACCTTCAGATGATATTGAGGCTGTCATCGAGAGTGGCTCGATGACATCGATAATTGTTGAAATTTCCACCCCTGGTTGCTGGACAGTTTGGTCCTATCTTGATATCATCGAGAGACCTTCAGATGATATCGAAGCTGTCATCGAGAGACCTTCGATATTATCGAAGAATTCCGCAGATGCGATTGCGGAAACGCAGATTTTGCGAATTTTGTTTCCTATTTGGATTCTACCTCTTTCTATTCTTATATAAAGGGGTGTATATGAGATTTGGGTGTATTCCAGGGCATTTTAAGTTTCCTAAAGGTTTTCTAAGAGGGCTTAAGGTTATCAAAGGTGAGAGAGAGAGAGAGAAAGAGAGAGAGGAAGCTTGTGGAAGGGAGATTCTGCTCGTAGAGGTGATCTACTTCGCAGTCCACGTCTCAGTGCTTCTATGTCCTCATGATCGGTGAGATCCCTCTGTTTTCTCATTATTCTCTTATTGTTCATCCACTCCTGCACGAGTGAAGAAGGTTTGATCCAAGCGGTGTTGCTCGTGATCGGTTGTAACATTCTGCTTTATAGTAGATTATTGATCTGGACGAGGTCCCGTGGTTTTTACCTCTTTGAGGGTTTTCCACGTAAAAATTAGGGCTGAAAGTTGGGCGGGTTAGTGCTCAACCCTAACCCAACCCAAGGTTCCTATACCTCAACCCTAACCCAACCCAACCCAATCTCGGGTTGGGAATTCTCAACTCAAGCCCAACCCAAGCGGTTCGATTGGGTTGATCGGGTTGGTCGGGTTGGTCGGGTATATACGTGCTAATATTTTTGTTATTACATTAGTTTATTATATTTCATATAGGGCTTATTTTTTGTATCTATAATTTTATTAATTATATATGTGATTATTCAATATAAAGAATTTCATTTTTTTTTCTTTAAAAAACAAGCTAAATTATAAGACAACTACTCCTTTAAAAGTCATGTAGCAAAGCACGAAATCTACTTGGGAGAGAAATCTGGCATATCTTGTTAGCTTGAATCCTTGGAAATGACGTGGATAAATGAGACTCAGCATCACTAGTGTGCCTTCAACACAAACGATCCACACTCAATTATAATTTATAAGTAACTTATATATTGATCGGGTTCGGGTTGGGTCGGGCAACCGAGACCTCAACCCGAGCCCAACCCAAGTTTTGTCGGGTTGGTGTTTGTATAGCACAAACTTAAGATCAGACCCAATATATCCTGCCCAAGCCCAACCCAATGTTGGGTCAGTCACGGGTCGGTCGGGTTGAACCCGCCCAACTTTTAGCCCTAGTAAAAATCCCTGGTGTGTTGTGATTTATGTTTTGATTTAGTTCATTGCATTACTGTTCCATAATTCTGGTTTGTTTCGGGCGGCTAGATCCTAAGGTTTTGTGCAAGGCTCCCAATAAGAAGTACAGTTCTCAAGATCTGGACCGTTTAACTCAAGGACCATAGGTGATAGAATACATATTCCAAATTGAGCTGGATTCGATCCGAGTCGAGTCGAGCTAAGGCCTGCTCGAACTCACTTTTGAGCTCCAAAAATCAGCTCGACTCGGCTTGAACTCAGCTTCGAATTGAATTGAATCGAGCTTTTTCGAGTTGAGTCGAGTCAAGCGAGCTAACTGAGCTAGCTCGGTTCATGTACACCCCTATATATATATGTGTATGGCTCTGAGCAAACTTGCTTTTAAGAGGTCATATATTGGTGACCGTTGAGTGCTTGCAGCATATTCTTAGACAATGCTGACATATGACTTCTTACTTAATAATGTAGACTCTAACCAGCCAACGGATAAACAACCTTAATTCAAAAATCAAAGGCATTTAAATTACAGACTCCCAAGCAGGAGTACAAACAAAATATTAAACTGAGGCACCTAAAGTCTCTAATGGAAAAAATATAATACTGTACCTAGATTCTCTAAACTGTTATTATACATGGATTCTCTAAACTGAGCCATGCTAACAGAAATAATATAAAATTGCACCAAAGGTCATGTGGTGTTGGCCGTCCAAATTTTGGATTAGGATGCCTTCCGAGTAGTCATTTCATCACCGTGAATCACACCTACTGAACGTGTTTGATGAAATATACACATCATGTATAGTGGCCCTACACACAATTCTATGGTCGGCGTCCCATCTCCATCGTTCCATATGTTTGTGGCCCACCTGTCATTTGCATCGGACTGATTTTAGGTTCCAGGGCCTAGCATCCAACGGCCCACCCGATGGACGGTGTGGATGTCATACAGACGTCGTATGGCCAACAGAGCTTTATCAATGTAAGCTGCGAGTAAGTACGGAAATCGATCCCGTGTCATGATATTGTACGAGGTTTTATTTTTTTTTTCATGTCAGACAGGAGCTGTCATATTCCCAGTGGATACATGTGAAGTGGTATAT
Source organism: Magnolia changhungtana (assembly GCA_030180095.1). Classification (NCBI taxonomy): domain Eukaryota; kingdom Viridiplantae; phylum Streptophyta; class Magnoliopsida; order Magnoliales; family Magnoliaceae; genus Magnolia; species Magnolia changhungtana. The sequence continues at coordinate 219,503 of JASAUF010000564.1, read as the reverse complement.
TCTGGGATTTTGACAATATTACTGGCGTCGCTTTATGCTTAAAATTTTGAAAGTATTCCACTCTCCAAACATTTCGATACTAGCATCCTTACAAGCTTTGGAAAATTTTTCGAGCTAAAATATTATATCCTTGGTTCAGTGGCTGTACATTTTTTGAGTGAATAAGATGATTTTAAAATTATTTAAAAGTTCATTAAATCATCTTTCCAATGAATATAAGATCACCCAAATCAAACATGAAACGATAGAGTTATGACTATTTTCGTTAGATTGATGAGCGATAGTGAATATTCACGATTCATATTAAAAATATCAGCGGTCCATAGTGAATATCAACAGTCCACAGTAAATATTAGTTGTCCACTCTTAATATCAACAGTACACATTGAATATTGACAATCTACATTGAATATCGTCGATCCACAGTGAAAATATCGACAATCTACAATGAATGTGGGCAATCCATGTTAAATATCGATGATCCACCGTACAACATTCATCCATTACAATGGTCATTTATTATAACATTAATGGATGCATGTTAATCAATTATGGTATTCTTCCACACTTATTTCATTTCACAAACTCTCAAAATTCATACTAAATTAAAAACAAAATATAAAAAATAACTATAAATGAAACTAAGGAATGAATGAAGACGAACTAAAAAAATCATCATCTCCTCTTGTAAAAATACGAAAAAGGAAAGAATAAGAAAACAACCAAATGACCCTCTGTGTAGAAGGGCCACATGTTTTAAACTCATCCATATCTTATGTGAGGCCCATTAAGTTTTTATGAAGCAAATTCAACTGTTCACATGTAAGAAGTTTTAATTTTATATCATCGGTCAAAGTTTGAGAGCAAAATTTATTAAAGATAGACCACACAAGATAAATTTATTCAGAAATAACACACAACATTAATGAAATTGTGAGTCATAAAGAACTTGAAATAGAAAATAGAAACAACCCTAAGTTCACGAGTTTTCAATTAAAATGAACGAATTAAATCAGTTAAAGAGTGAGGTAAATTTCAATTTTTGACCGGACCATGTTCCATCTTAAAAGGATATTTCTTTTATCTTAAGCGAGAGCCCTTCATGTCAAGGGCAATTATAAGCAAATAAGTATTTTTATGTTTTAAATTTTTTTTAAAATATACTTATGAATCTCCAAAACCTTAAATTTGGTCTGTATAGGCTCCTTTCATGACCACGTGATAATATAAGGCCAACTGAACCAAAAACTCATTAAATAACCTCGCTCTTGGTTGAGACGTGAACAACCGAAATGTCAGGCTTCTCGTGCTTCTCAATAACTTCTGATAGGATATGATGTTGATAGGAATGCACCTACACTAGGAAAGTACAAACCATGGTAAATATTTAAATAAAATTAAACCGAACAGTCCAAATAGCAGATGCTGGATGGGAAAACAAAAAAAACTGCACTAAGATTTCTTAATTATCTTATTAATGGGCTTATAATGGACGGTCAGAAAATGTAAAGATTTAATGGGATCACTTCAATAAACAAATGGCCACTAATCAGAGAATAATAAAATGCAATTGATCTTATTTTACATTTATGACATATTGAAATAAGATTGTATGGTTTGAACGGTTTGATTTGAGTTACATAGGTACCAGATGCGCGATTTTGAATGTGTGTATGACCCATCATCCTCTATCAGACTATCAAATAAATCCTTAATTTCTTTACGGGAAATTTTTTACAATAGGCACGACTTTTCACATATTCGAACCAATGCGACGGACCACAAACTTAGATAACCAAAATAAACCACCGACTGTACGGAGAACCTATTGCGGACGAAAATAACCCTACTTTTTCACCTGCTTCGGACCTTAACCTGAGGGTATTTTAGTCCGTCCGTACCCTAAAAATCGCCTTCCGTCGACTAAGTTTCCCGCCAGCGAAAAAACTAATTACCCTAAAAGACACTGTCTACTTTGCTAATTATTTCTTTTCAAAATATTCACGAGATTTGTTACCGTACATCCCACCGTGTTTGCTACCAGACTACCCACGTGTATTGCCTGGGTCATATTTTAATTATCCAACCCGTTAATACAATGGGCGACACCTTGACTGGTGAAATGACAAAAACTGGAAAAAAATCTTTTATTACTTTAGCATTCCATCATTTGAATGCGTACGGTGTCCTTAACCTTTGGATAATTAAAGCATTAAAATGCTTCATTTGAGATAATTTTTGGGTATTACCCATCAATTGTGAGACCCATCATTTAAACGGCTGGGATCATTGAAAAGGATTCTGATACAACTGATACTAGTTACACGACATATTCTATTCAGTACATCGGGATGTATTCTAGCAAACCTCAAAATTCACGCTTATATCAGCCAAGTGAACTCGCGCGAGTGAACTTAGCTCATGAGTCGAAACGCGGCACACGTGTGGGAGATCGTAACCACTCATCATCGAATCCCTTCCGTATCTAAAACTCAGGTCCATGTGATCTTCGTATAATCTAAACTTGTGCATAAAATGAATAGTTAGAAGAAAACGATCAACGTTTCAAACTTCGTATAGCGGTATAGACCATCAGATGATCATGCCTGATTTTCGTGGTATTAATTCCTACCAAGTTCGTATTGCCAGATAAGCGGCTCCGATACCCCACGTCCTTTGATCTTCGTAATCCTCTCCCCCAGTAACGAGTGACTAACTTCAAACACGAATTGCATCTTACCCTTGCCTGTCTGGGGCTAGGATCTGGCAGGGGCTATAATACGGCACCATGATGTACGGGTTTTATCCACACCGGCTCTGAGCGGCCACCGTGATGTATGAGTTTTATCGACACTGCCATGTCATTTTAAGAGATAAGCTTGCAACTAAGGTAGATCAAGACACAAGTGGACCACACAGTGGAGATTAAACTCTTATGGCCTGTTTGGGATCGTGGATTTGAAACCCCTAGATTCGGTACCCCCTTTCATTTGAAATCCTCTTGTTGTGTTTGGCACCCTATATTGAAAAGCAACTTTAATCCAAATGTGGCTATTCATAGTATATTTGTAGGGGTTTGAATTTAATTATTAAATCAATTTTAATATATTTAATTAGTGAACTTATGTAATTTTTGACACAATGGCTGTAACAAGCCTACTGAAATATATATTTTGCCAAAAAATGATGAAATTCCAAGTCTTAGATGGGCCATGTCACGTCCCAAACCCGAAAATCAGATTCACAAAAATTCCGATCGCCGAATCCGGTGCCAACAACTCTCGGCTTCCAACGTCCATATGCCAGATTCCGACTCTGGGATCCTATAAGGATTTTTTTAAATGTATATTTGTTTCATAACAAGCATAACCACAAGTTTATCCAAATCACAAAGACAACATCATCATCATATATTCACTAATATAAACATTTGAATACAGTACTGAAAGAGAAATACATATGTCAAAAATCAAAGTTCCAAAAGTCTGTTGTACGCTCCAAGCTCAACACTGTTACAATCTGACACCATCTGCACGCATCTATTGTGCATGAGCTTATAGAAAGCTTAGATGGTAGTAGAAGTGTGTACACAAGATAAGTGTCAAGTATGCAATACAATGCCATAAATCATACAATGGAATAAACGGAAATACTGACAAGATACAATATCAAAGTAAGCTGAATTATACTGGTAAGTCCACGAGTCATACAATATCAGAGTACGCAATACAGATCAACTATACAAATGAGAAATCAAAGAGAGCCGAATATCAGATGCCGATGGTATAATGAAATATGTAAATCCTGCTAAGTCCGTATAGGCTATATAAGTGCAAAAACATAGTAACTCAAAATGCTAAGTACTGCGGATGTAATGTAATATGTGGTGCGAATGAAATGACTAAGTTGGAGTGTGAAGTCGGGATGATAGTACGTAGTATCACAGGCTATGGGGTTCACCACAAGGGACTTCTATCCAAACTTGTCTCATACCTAAATTTGGATAGTCAGACTCAATGTGGTAAACTCCTGATCTCAGGTTAGTCGCGCGTCCAACCGAAATCCTGGCCATGCGAAGGTACACGTAACAAATAGTTACGCACCACCGGCCCGAGTGGATAGTGAATGAATGAATATGCAATTCCTGCTCAATAAGACCACATATCAGTACGGTTACTCTCTAGGGAATCAATGAGGTCTATTACACTCCAAACCAGATTGCCGTCCCATCGCGTGCAATAAGGTGAGTGGAAGAGACCCCACTATCCGCCTGCTAATATCGGGCTCAACTCGTCATAGCAGACTCATTCCTCGAGCTGGTCAGACTTAACCTAGCATTGCCCCCTCCTCTCGGGCACGTAAGGTTGTACCTTCTTCCAACCAATCACGACACAGTGGGAGACGCAGCCTAACGGTATATGACCCTCATGTGGTCATGCATCCACTCGGTCTAGACGTTAGAACAACCTCTGAAACTAAGAGGGTTCTGGGACTTTCACCCAATGATATCTATAGCACCCCATGTAAAACAGATTTTCGGTGTCCCATCTGGCCATCCACGATATGCCTGAGGAGGCTACGGCCCTGATGTCGTTAGGGTATACGGTGGTCATATCACAAAATGTGAGATGTATGAGTCATACTATCCAGTCATGCATCAAACATGTACGTACCACGCGCTCATGTGGGCAACTCCTCCTATCAGGGAGTCCGATAATAACCTGTCCAATGGCATGTGCTATGATCAATCATTCCTCATATCAAGTATGCATATGATGCGCATGGGCATGGGTGTGAAGCTATACTAAGCATACTATATGATACTGGTGTACTTTCCTCATATCAAGGATAAGCCTAAATAACCTACTCATAACAATAATGGGCCTCACAATGGGCCCAAGGGAAGGTCACAATGTGGACATCTAACTATCATTGTCCATCAATGTGGTCATTTAACCAACATCGCTCCTAAGCAGTGACCTACATAATTATCATTACATACATTATAGTGAAATCACACATTACATCGGTCCGCACCTTCATCGCATTGGGCCTCACTTAAGGGCCACATATACCCCACATCGGGCCACAAATATATCACAATGGACCTTATCAAATGGGCCACAAATACATCACAACGGGCCATTTACCTGGGCCTAATACACATCACAATGGGCCGCATGACATTGGTCTAATATGCATCGCAATGGGCTGCATGACATGGGTCTAATACACATCACTATGGCCCTCGGCACATGGGCCGTAAATACATTACATCGGGCCTCACTCATGGGCCACACATACATCACAATGAGCCTCGACACATGTGTCATAAATACATAACATCGGGCCTCAAATATGCATCACAGGTGGGCCTTGAAGACTAATGGACGGCAAGGATAAAACATATATCATGATGGTCCCCTATCCCTGGACAGCGTGGATGAAATCACACATCAAGGTGGATCACACGTCCCATGGACGGTGTGGATAAAACATACTTTGTGTGGGGTCCACGTCCCATAGGCGGTCAGGATATAAGGCACATACATCACCTGTGTCCCACATGGACAGCAGGGATGAAACACGTACATTATGGCAGACCCACCATCCTATGCTGGACGATGCGGCAGCTACATCACTTAGGTGGGCCTCGAGGTGTAGGTATTATGATTCTATGCTATCTCATACTCATAAGCGGTATCGATAACTGGCCTATAGAATCGGCCTCGACAATCGGAATCGGCCTCGATAATCGAAATTGACCTTGACAATCGGCACCAATGATCGGTATCGACAATCATCACCGATAATCGGCATCGATAATCGACACCGACAATCAGAATCGATAATCGACACCGACAACCAGCACATAAACAAGGTGGGATTCATAGATGAACAGTTGATCAACCCTAATATAAAGATCGGCCCTCGACCGTGGTTATATCAAATCCGGTAGCATGGAGTCATCCGTCCATGGTGAATGAAGCTCACTTATTTGGGTTAACCCACTAAGAGAATGATGAGAATGGGCCTAATAAGACCTAAGGGAAGGTCACAATATGAACATCCAACCATCATTGCCCATAAATGTGGACATCTAATCAACATTGTTCCCAAGGAGTGGCCCACATCGGGGATCCATACACAGCGTATCGGCCACACATACATCACGTCAAGCCCCATTCATGGGCCTCTCATATATCGCGTTGGGCTTCATACAAGGGCTTCAAATGTATCACAATGGGCCACGCCCATGGGCCTTGATTATATCGCAATGGGTCTCGCCCATGGGCCTTGAATACATCACAATGGGCCTCACTTATGGGCCTCAAATATAACACGATGGGCCTCGCCCATGGGCCTCGAATATATCACAATGGGCCTCGCCAATGGGCCTTATATGTTAAGTGGGCCACATCTCATTGGTTGCATTATTTGGGCCACACCAATGTGCTTCATGTATATCAAATTGGCCGCACCAATGGGCCTCATGCATATCAAATCGGGCCCACCCTTAGGTATTTTTGAAATCCGACCTATTCATGAGTTAACATAAAGATAGATGAAATGAAAACAAATATCAACTTAATTGGAAACTACTAAGGTCCTTATGAGTTTGAACGGTGGATGTCACTGTCCACTATTTAAATGGTGGGGTCCACTTAAACTTTAGATCTGACCCATCCTTTTGCTTGTGCCATGAAAATAATATCTCAATATTATTGGACGGTTTGGATACGACATATGCATCATGGTGGGCCCCATCGTCCAAACAATGGACAGAGTAGCTAAAATGCATCCATCAATGTGGGGCCTGCGGGCTTGCTGCTGTCAAGAGGAGCAACAATATAGGCATTGAATATGCATTCGCACCTCTTCATGAGGTGGGTCCATAAGGGCCCACCATCATGTATATAATATATACTATATATAATATAATATAATATATACATACATCAACATCCATCCAGGCCTTGGATGATATATATATATATATATATATATATATATATATATATATATATATATATAGGGAAAAGGAAAAGGTACTATGCACTCGAAGGTCCGTCCCATGAGGTTGAGTTGATGCGTTTCAAACATCTACCCCATCGATCGGATGCACCATTCCATCGTGGGCCTAGGTCCCAAAATCATTCCGTGACTTGTGTGGGCCACACCACATACAAAAGTGGAGAGGGGCCGTACCATTAAAACATTCATAACCATTTTTGAGGGCCCACCGAGATGTGGTTTATCCAAATCCATCCATTTATGTATGTCCCACTTGAATGAGGGTTCAAACCAAGTTTCAGACCAAGTGCTTTTATATGTTTTAACGGTGTCTTCACATAATTTTATATGGTATGACCCACCTGAGTTTCGTATACAGTTGATTTTTGGGATATCCCATAATTTGAAGAGTAACCATCAAATGCATGGTGTTGATGGTCGACACGCATCACGGTGGGGCCCACACAGCTTGACCTCATGATAAGCTTATCGTGAGCTCATATATATGGAAAGGTACAATGCGCTCGAGCTGATTTTAACGCCCCATGAGATCGAGCTGTGTGGGCCCCACCGTGATGCGTTTCAAACATCTACCCCATCAGTCAGATGCACCATTCCATCGTGGGCCTAAGTCTTAAAAATCAAGTCAATCTGTTACTTGTGTGGGCCACACCACATACAGAAGCGAAGAGGGGCCGTGCACCATTAAAACATTCATAATCATTTTTTGGGCCCACCGAGATGTGGTTTGCAAATCTAGCCCATCCATTATGTGTGTCCCACTTGACGAGGGTTCATCCAAGTTTCATATATTCAAAACTCGGTGGGCCCTACCAAGTGCTTTTATATGTTTTGACATGTCTTCACATGATTTTAGATGGTATGGCCCTCCCAATGAGGAGCCAGTTCCTTATACGGCTGATTTTTGAATATCCCATAATTAAAGGATACCCATCAAATGCATGGTGTTTATGGTCGATATATCATGGTATATAACCTCATAGCTTATCGTCACCTATTGTACCTTTTCCCACGTATATATATACACACATACACACACACATATATATATATATATATATATATATGGAAATATATATAGGGAAAAGATACTATCCGCTCGAGCTCACGGGTCCGTCCCATGAGGTCGAGCTGTGTAGGCCCACCGTGATGCATTTCGAACATCTACCCCATTAGTCAGATGCACCATTCCATCATGGGCCTAGGTCCCAAAAATCAAGTCAATTCGTGATTTGTGTGGGCCACACCACATACATAAGTAGAGAGGGGCCGTACACCATTAAAACATTCATAACCATTTTTGAGGGCCCATTGAGATGTGGTTTGCAAATCCAGCCCATCCATTACGTGTGTCTCACTTGAATGAGGGTTCAGACCAAGTTTCAAGCGCATGCAAAACTCAAGTGGGCCCCACCAAGTGGTTTGATATGTTTTAACGGTGTCTTCACATAATTTTAGATGGTATGGCCCACCTGAGTTCCGTATACAGCTAATTTTTGAGATCCCATAATTTAAAGGATACCCATCAAATGCACAGTGCTGATGGTTGACACGCATCACGGTGGGACCACACACAGCTCGACCTCACAGTAAGCTATTGTTAGCTCGAGCGCATTGTACCTTTTTCCATATATATATATATAATGATTATAATATAATATATTCATATATATATAAGATTGTCCTTGCCGTCGTACATCAGGTGTAACCCCCACACCAGGGGCGGGTCCCACTATCACATGCATATGGTGTGGCCCATCCAATGGATGGATAACGTGATTGGGTCCCGCGAACCCTGCTGACGAAGTGCCACTGCACGTTGCAGCTACAAATAAAATAGAGATGGGTCCCACGTGATGGGCTACCCCCTCGTACCATGACATATATAATATATATTATTATATTATTATTATCATTATTATTTTTGATGCAGCAGGCGAGTACACCTCACTGCCAGTTTACACTTCACCGTTAGCCACCCCACTCTCGGTTGACACTTCACTGTCAACCATACTCCACCGTCAGGACACCCTCTGGACGGACGGTGGGGATATGTGCCTCATCAAGGTAGGTCTCACATGGCCCACTTGTTTTGGATCAGTCTGATATTAGTGTTTTCTCATCATCCAGGCCAGCTAGATGGCCTGGATAAAACAGATGGACAGCGTCGATAAGATACATAAATCATGGTGGGCCACACCATTTTGGATGGATGAACGGAGTGAATTAGGATAAATACATCAAGGAGGGCCCCACCTACACATGTGGGGTGGGCCACGTCCTAGATGGACGGTTGGGATGACATATAAACATCATGGTGTGTCCCACATAGATGGGGTCCATCGGTAGATTACTTGGATGTAAACATCATGGTGGGCCACACACCTCATCATCATCGTAAAAAAAAAAAGAGATAGAAAGAGAAAAAGGAGAGATCGGATGGTGGTGGAGGGACTCTGCCACTATGAGCCCTCCATGATCACAACACATACATAAAATGGGTCTCATTACAAGTGAGTCTTCTAATATAAAATCAACGGTGGATTACCCACCTATTAGCCTCCTTCTTGGTCCGATGAAATGTCGAACTCCTTAGCTTTGATTTCAACGGAAGATGATGAAGTTTTGATGGTTGAGATGAGAGATGAGAGGGTAGGAAGTGGGTTACATTAGAGCTTCTTCATGAGAGCTTGAGAAGCTCATATGTTGGAGCTTTTGGTTGCTTGGAAATGGGTTTGAGAAGTGAGAGAGAGAGAGTGAGAGAGTTGTAAGGAGAGAGATGGATGGGTGATGGAGTGATGGGTGAGGTGAGAGATTTGTTGAATTTTGGGGTAGATTGTGTAAGAGGGGTATGGGTTGTGTATGGAATTGTAAGGAGAGAGATTTGTTGACTTATGGGATTGCTTAGGGATGGGTGTGAGGTGATGTGTACTTGATTGATTGATGTGACATGTTGTAGAGATTCTTTCGGAATTCGCGCACGCGACGTTTTTCTCGAACTGAAAGCGGGCCCACATCTTTTAGCATGGGTATGAGACTGGAGCGCGAGACGTGACACTGGAACGGCGACGACGACGCGGTCGCTAGGGTACAAGTCTCGGGTCGAGCCGACTTTGTAATACGGGATACGACTTAGGGTCACGTGGAAACACCGAAAACAAATAGCAGGTCACCGGAATTCGACCGAGAGGACCTAAGAAGCCTACAGAATAGTACGGTATAGGGTACGGGTCTTACAAGCCACAAGCACAAGATCATATCCAAGTGACTAATCAACGACTTTTAATTGTTGATTTACATGGACAATGTTTGAACGGTACCAATCATCGTATTAAAGTAATTATAGCGATGTAATTGATAATCTAATTATTTTAGGATATCATTAGTGAGCTATGTGTCTAATAGATTAATAGTCTTGTGATACACATGTTACGCATAAAACTATGAGAATGATTTTAGATGTAATCCAAGGTCTCACCTTGGATTTCAAACCCCCTAATTGAGGGGATTTGAAACCCCCAGTTACTTTGTGGTGTCAAACAACCCAAGGGATTTGAAATCCCTCAAATCCCCCCAAATTCACAGTGCCAAACGACTCCTTAGTGTTGAAAACTTATCTGGGTTTACATAAGTTTTGAATTGTGCAAATATTTTTTTGTTTCTCTTTGATTTATGTGAGTTTAAGAATAAGTTGGATGGCAAATAAATATCATATTAAGCCGTAGAAAAGTTTTAGGGCTGTTTGTTTTTCAGATAAATAGTAAATGCAAGGGAAATGGTAATTATTACGATTTCACTGCGTTTGAAAACTTATAGGAGTTTGTGCCCGTGAAATTAGTTCAACAGATGTAATTTTAATTTTTGAACTGCAAGGTAATGTGTATGATATATCCATTCCGTCCGTCTATTTTATTACAATATTTTGGAGCATGAGACAAAAAATGAAGCAGATCCAACACTCAAGTGACCCACCCTAAAAGAAACAGTGGCCCCACAAAGTTTTTAACGGTAAGCATTCGATTCCCTTTTTAGTATGACGTGGTTCAATTGAGTATTGGATATGCCTCAATTTTTTACTCATGATATAAATTCAACTGGAATAATGGATGAACAGTGTGGATAAGCGAAATGCATCACAGTGGGACCCACAAATATTTTGTAATATTCTTAGTTTTCGTGTTAAAAAGTAACTGGTCATATCAGGTAAGTTGTAAATGTATGGGGAAATAATTATTACTTTTTTACAAGGTATTTACCATTTCACCGGAAAATCAAACACGCCCTCAACAATGAGCGTCATTATCACCACTGCTTCCTTTGGTGTGGTCTACTTGCACCTTGAATCTACCTCCATTTTGAGCTTATACTCTAAAATGACACGGAGAGATATAGTGTGGACAAAACCCCACTCAGAATCACTTCTTGTTTCTAGTTCAAGTCCAGCCCGTTCGTCCTGGTCAGCTTCCCTTTGCAACTAAACCGATGAAAACACCCTAAGAGCCATTCTCAGTACCAAACGGGTTAGTCTAATGGTTCTATGTTTGTTCACCATTTTAAAAACATGCTGGTGACTCTTAAACCCTAAACAAGACATTGTTGTGCGGTAATCTAGACCGGTAAATCACTGACCCAGCTGCGTAACCAAAAGAGTGATACTCTGCAGAGAGTAAGGATACACATGCACTTAAAAATTGCTCCTAAATTGAATATAACCACCAAATTGGTTGGGGTAGACTCACAAGAGTTTCAATACTAAGGCGGTGGGTCAGGGTGCTCATTGTGGTGTGTGGGTGAGAGAGTGTGCTGGAGAAAAAAAATTACCAATTTGCTACGGAGATTTATTAAAGGGTTGAAAATAAAATTATAGAATGTCTTATTTTCCTCCATGGTGATTGGTCTACGGCATTATTAATGATGTTGTCAGCATTCCTACATAAAATACGACAGATCAGTCATTTTAGCATAAATAGAAATTTCCTATTTGTTACAAGCAGAGGATTGAGTTTAGTTTCAACACACAAGTGTCTACAAATGAGATGTTAGAACTATTCCATTGCTTAGTTTATTTGGATTGAAACTTACCCAAATCAAGTTTCACTATTTAATTGCTTTAATTTGAATTAATATAAGCAACCGTGCCATTTTTAAATGCTTTGTATCATGCATCATTAGAGCATCAAATAACTCTCTCTACTAGAAACGTAGATGGAGAATACAATGGTTAACCATTTGATTTTCCCTTTGAATTTGGACCACTTATCAAGCAAGCCATTCAATAGCCATAGATGGGACTTATGATTTGGATGGTCTAGATGGCACAACTGGTGTGGATTCAGTACCCTCATTGAGACCTAGCTAGAGATGCCCTACCCCAAAAAAAGTCAGATCAAAGACTGCGGTGCCATGGATGAAACCTTCTTAATGCCCACAGTGATGTTTATTTGCCATCTAACCTATTTATGAAGTCAAGTACAACTGTATGAAGGGGAAAACATGTATATCGGCTTGATCCAAAACTGTGCCTCCTAAGAGGCTTTCAGCGGCAGGCATTCAATCCTCACTGTTTCTCTTGGTGTAGATCAATTTTGTTTTTTATATACTTCATTTTTGGGTTACTCACTTAAAATGATTTTTCAAAATTGATGGACGGCATGGATAAAACATATGCATCAATGTGGCCCCACAAAGCCCCTGACAGGACCGTCCGTCTTTCACTATGTCCTGGTGGTGGGCAGTACCCAATCGCCGCCCGTCGCTGGCTCTGCCCTGTCCTGGTGGGGGTGGTACCCAGTACACGAGAGGCGACTCAACCATTTTAAAAATGGTGATAAACTAACAAAGTAGTCAACGCATCCCAGACTCATCTCTTCCCGACAAAAACCTCCGAAAACGTGTTTGAATTTTGCAGGTCCCCAAAAGGTTTTAAAAGCTCTTTTGATATCAGATGAAATGTGAAAAGTACAGAAGGTAGCTGCAGTATCCATTTAATGAAATCTAATGACCTCTTTCAAACCTAACACCTATCACTCAAATCATCTTCTCCGCCTTCTTCTCCTTTCATGCCCAAACTCTCCTCCCTTCTCTCCACCTAATTCCAGAGCATTAGGGTTTCCAAGAAATCCTAGGTTTTGTTCTCTCTCACAATCTCCTCGATTCTCTTCTTCGTGTATGTTCTCTCTTCTCCTTCTCCTTCTCGTTCTCCTTCTTTCCGGATTCGTTTCTCTCTGCTTTCTGGAATCTTTATGTCGAACTACCTCTTTTCTTGAAGTGGAAATAAGTTTTTATTTATTTATTTATTTTATTTTAATTTTTTTTATTTATTATTATTATTATTTTTGGTGTAGTTGAATTAGGTTGTTTCGAAATAAATTTCGGTTACTCGCAGCTGGAATCTCTTTCTTTCTTTTCTCCTGTTATGAAATTTCCCGTTGAATTATCTTTTTTTTTAAAAAATCTTTTATTTATTTATTTATTTATTTTTTCTTCTTTGGGATTTGCTAGCATGATAATCGCATTTACACGTGGCATCCTGGATAAGTCCGCTCTGTGGAGGCGACCTGGCGCAAAAATCAGATTGGTCCATTCATCATGTGGGTCATGTGTGTATGTTGAATGTGGTCCACTGGAAACTTATTTTGAGCCCTACATTTTCTATGCAGGGGTTGTCCACCTGAGGAGTTGATCAGCTTGATTTTTGCACTAAGTCATGACCCTCAAGGTGCTTACTTTATGCATTGATCATATGTCTCACACACTTGCCTGGTTGTCACGTGTGCATTGTTTAAAGGTGCATGGGGCGTAGCAAAACCAAGGTGTTACAGCAGCAATTAGCAAGCAAGGATTTTTGGTTTTTGCAATGACAAAAATTGATAATTTCTATAGTTACTTCTTGTGAATGGAACTGTTCATAATAACGGTTACTTTTTGTTTCCATGAAGTTGGCAAGTTTGGTTTGATGATCTAGTAATTTCATGTTGTTTGCGATTATAATGCATTTATGCTTGATTGTGGATTGAAGCAGTGAACGGCTAATGATGGCAATGAATGGAGAGAATTTCAAATTCCTATTTTGATTTTCTTGTTAGGGTAAGAGATGAGATGCATCAACATGAAAACAATACATGAATAATGAAATTATGGGAAAGAGCCTAGTGGTGAGTTAGTGTTTGAATTAGTTTCTTGTGGTGTGATTCGTAAATATAGAGAACCAAATTGTTTACTGTTGTAAAGTGTAGGTATTGGCTGAAATTTTGGGTATTGTGGTAACAAATGGGAGCCAAGTTGTGAAGTTTAGTAGCTGTTTAGATGTATGCAAAGTTGTGTCTAGCACAAGTTCTTTAGGTCATGCTATCTTGAATAGGTCATCTAGGTTATGTTGTTTTGAATATATGCTATTTAGGTCATACTTATTTGGACTAGCTGTTCTATTGCCAATTTGTCAAACACCTAGAATAGAGAGTAAAGATGGAATGTGGCATGGGGAGTTCAAGCTGGTTGGGGGCACATTCAACATTTATGGCAAATGTGCACATTGACACATATGGCATATGTAAGGTACTTGAAGATTAATGGTGGCACATGTGGTGTATGTGGGGTGCCTGAATATGGATGGTTACTCATGTGACACATTTCGCACATGTGATGCATGTGCAATGAACATTGCGTTCCTTCATATACCGACTAGGTGTTCCACCTTTTTAGTAAAGACATGCTATCCTTGCTAATGGTCGAATTTTAGGAATATATTTTCGTTATTTTCCTCGGTTCTTGTGCATGAATGAGTTTGACAAACCATAGACAAACGGTCTACCATAGATAACTTGTGAGAGACACAACTTATGTTGAGATACCACCGATTGTTGCAATCCAATGGCCATAGCATTAGCTTTTATGTTGCCTTCACATTTCTAGTTTTGAGAAGACCTAAGTTGATTTTACTTCTTATTCATTTTTTTTTCTTAGGGCAGACCAAATTGAGTTCGCTTCTTATTTATGTTCCAAGAAGCTTGTTCCCCACTTTGAAACCGATGTCCCTGCAATTGGGGCTATGTAAACTATACAAGTGTCCAATTGTGTTAAGGATTGACGGATTTTTGGTGTCCAATTATTAGGCTTCACAGTTTTTGGAGTTCTTCATTCCACTACCCCAAAGCCTACTTTTGATCACTGCCCAATTGTGCTAGACTTTATAATCGAATCATGGGGACCAACGTTTTGATTTGATTTAATGTGGTTAGAGGACTGGGGTTTGAAGATAAGGTCAAGGGATGTTGCTTTGCATTGAAATTAAAATTTATGAAAGGTAAAGTCAAAGTTTGCAAAAATCCAGTTTCAGGGCTACTGCAGCTAATAAATCAAAATTTTGGAGGAGATCTGTTCTATTAGAATGGCTTGAGAATCTAGAGGCCTGTCGGTGGAAGAAATTTCTTCTTGCTAGGCCTTACATGTTGATTTTAAAAAAATTTTAGGGAAGAGGAGATTAAATGGAAGCAATGATTGCATCTTAAATGGCTAATGGATGAGATAAAAACACCTGATTCTTCTATAGGGTAGTGTTAGCATGGAGAAGAAGCAACATTATTGAGTCCACCATAGTTGATAATTGTGTAAAACTAGCATGAGGTATGCATTAAAATCTTGGATTTCTAGAGATCCCTCTTCAAGGCAAGAGGATGGGAAAGATCGAAGCTTGTTAATCTTTAATTCGTTATTATTTCTGAGGAAGACATGACTATTTATAATTGCCTTTCTTGGAAGAAGAATTGGTGCATTGGTTTTGAATTAAATAGAGACTGTGCCCTAGGTTTGGATTGTTTTCGTCATGGTTTTTTTTTTTGGATATGTTGGAGGATGTCAGAGGAGATCGGAAGGATTTTTAATGGAGTTCAATGCTAATGGTAACATTGGAAAAGAAAGTTATGTTGTTTATTGCCCTTATACCTAGAAGGGAAGGGACAATGGTAGGGTTAAGGTATGTTTGGATACAAGCATACTTCTACTTGGCACAGGTTGTTTGGAGTAGATGACATGTTCATGGTTTGTCTAACCCATTTATGCACATGAACTGAGAAAAATATTGACAATATGTTCTTAAAACTTAACTATAATAAGGATACATATATATATATATATATACATATATATATATATATATATATATATATATACATATATAATATATATAATTGAAAAAAAAGATGGAATAAAGATGAGGAAAGCTCATACCTAGTTCGGTGTATGAGTGAACACAACGTTTCATTCATATGGTTCACATGTGCCAAATGTAATATATGTTTGACCATCCATATTCGAGTGCCACACATGTACCACATGTGCCACCATCAATCTTTAAAGTGCTTAACATGTGCTACACATGTTAATGTGCACATGCACTACAAGTGCTACATGTGTCACCATCCAAGTTCCCCCACATATGCCACAATCCTTCTTCACTCTCTGTTCCATGGTGTTTGACAAACAGTAAATTGAATAGCTAGTCAAAGATAGCATGACCTAGATAGCTTATCCAAGACAAACATAACCAAGAGAATGTGTCTAAATCACAACTTTGCTTGCAACCAAACAAACTTAAGTCTTATTGGTGGTCTCAATAAAACTCTAGCAAAAATCATTGCTTCAAGAACGGCTTGTGTTTTTACTTGAAGTGATCTCCTCAGCCCAAGTGGCAATTGTAGCAGGTTGTTAAATCTTTGATGGCGTTTTGATAGTTCATAAATGGATTGATCTTCAACACAATTGGGAATGCAAGCTTCATCTGTTGATTTAGAAATATTTTATGATCAAGTTAATTGGGGATTCTTAGATTATATGCTTTGAAGGTTTGCTTTTGCATCTAGTGGAGGAGTTGGATCAATGAATGGGTTGCCTCAACATGCTTCTTTGTTCTTATTTATGGATCCCTTAAAGGCTTCTTAAGGGTTACTAGAGGCTTGCATCAAGGAGACCCTCTATCTCCTTTCTTGATTGTGACCGTTGCAAAGACTCTTAGTAGGATGCTTCTTGAAGGAGTTGAGGAAGGATTCCTTTGAAAAGAAAAGGATCTAGTGAAGGATTAATTCAAGGCTTCTTGCGTGATAATGATAGTTTTTAGGTTTCTCATCTTGAGATTGCTGATGACACCCTGTTCCTGTCTAATACTAAGCAGGAGCTTTTTTCCAACCTAAAAATCATTCTAAGATGGTACCAAGAGGTATCGGATAACAAAGTGAACTGGCTATCATATTGATGGTTTGGGCAGTGAAAAACATTGCCTCTAGCTTGGGGTGCAAGGTGGGCTTTTTTCTATCTACTTATTTTGGGCTTCTTTATCCATTAGTAAAGCTTCTTGGAAGCTTTGGGTCAAGTTATTCAATAACAGTAACGATGGCTGTAACGACACGGGCCATAACAGCCATTACTGCCTCATAATGATAAATTTTTTTAAAGGAAGAAAATGCATCATCCCCGTATTGGACTATTACAGGCCTGTATCGGCCCGTTATGGTCCTGTATTGGCCTATTGCGGGCTCGTTACAAGTCCATGATGGGCCTTCTTTTTCAGAATAGCAGTTACAACCCCGTATCATGCAACAGCTCCCACCATTTCCTTTAAGTAACTGTTTTTGAACATCATGTTTGGGATCCAATGGTGGAAAGAATTGAGTGAAGATGGTCAGCTTGGAAGTGCATTATGTCTCTAGGCAATATAATTACCTGGATTAAGTTAACACTGGTGAATATGCCTTTCTATTTCATGTCTCTATTTCAATGTCTGGCAAGTGTAGTGAATTTTATAGGATACATCCAAAGGGGTTTGGCAAGGCATGGGTGATAAATGAAAGTACCATTTAATCGACTGGAAAAGGTTTTGTACCTTTGAAAAAGGGAGGCATGGGAATTAGAAACCTGAAAAATATGAACACAGCTCTCATGGGTAAGTGGCTTTGGCAATTTTCTTTGGAAATTAATATCTTATGGAAGTAAGTATTGTCTGCCAAATATGCTGCAGATGCCCATGGGTGGGACATTCGTATCAGACCATCTAATAGAACGTCAACTGTTTGGAGGGATATTCAAAAGTTGTTGCCCCTTTTAAAGAAGGAATCTGATATAAAAGCGGTAATGGTGCTAGAGTTTGCTTTCGTATAAATACTCAGTATGGGGGACCGTCTACTCTTATATCAGTTTCACAATATATTTGGGCTGCTAGTGGATGAGGATGCCTCAGTTCTCAGCTGCTACCCTACATCAGGCGGTCAACTTGTGTGGAATATCCAATTTAGGGGAAATCTTAGAAGCTCAAAGCATACATGAGTCTTTTGTCTCTATCAGAAGAGGTCTTATTCTGAATAGTGGAATCGATAACAGGAGCATGGTTGTGGGACCTGATTGGAGTTTTCTCAGTTCTCTCTTTTGTTGATCATGTTTGTTGTGGCGGGGGACCACATTTTGCCCCCATCTACCAGATTTGGAAGCTTAGTTGCCCTCCTTGGGTTGCAAGAATATCCTCACGATTGATCACCTCCAACACAGGAAAAGAGTTATTGTCAATGTATGTTATTTGTGCCTAAGAGTGGAGGAGGCTGTCGGTCATCTTCTTATTCATTGCCAATTCATTCTTGGGGTTTGGTTCTCCACTTTTGGTCTTTTTGGGGTTCATTAGGTGATGCAGGAGACGGCACAAGATCTTCTAGATGCCCGGAATATTGGTTTATATTCAGAGAAAGGTAAGATTCTGTGGAAACTGGCTATGCCAATGGCGTGGTGGTCAATTTGGATGGAGGGGAATAATAGGGCCTTCGAAAATAAACTGGATACCATTGCTTCGGTGGTTGAGTCTGTGAAAAGTAAAATCATATTGTTGGGCTATTCCTTGCAGAGAAGTTGAAGAGGGTTCACGCCTTGGACCTTTATAGAGGATGGTCAGAGGTTATTGAGGATAGGTGTGTTTCTTTGAGGCCCTAGTTTGTGTGGAAATCCCTACCCAGTGATATGTGGAAGCTCAAAATTTAACTGAGTCCAGCTGGGATACAGGGAATTACTCGGAACAGTTTGGGTTAGGTTCAAGGGGCTTATGCTGGGTTTGTTGGACTG
Organism: Magnolia changhungtana; assembly: GCA_030180095.1. Classification (NCBI taxonomy): domain Eukaryota; kingdom Viridiplantae; phylum Streptophyta; class Magnoliopsida; order Magnoliales; family Magnoliaceae; genus Magnolia; species Magnolia changhungtana. The sequence continues at coordinate 200,375 of JASAUF010000564.1, read as the reverse complement.
TTGATTTTAATGAGGCGGAGGCACACGCCCTTTGGATTGGGTCGAAAGAGTTGTTTTGTCAAAATTCTCCCCCTTCAATTGTTGAAGGCAACTCTGTGGATCCAGTTAGATGGAGTGAATCTGCCAATTACTATCCGTGACACCCTGTTCGGTGGATCAAAGCAATTAGAGAATTGAGCATGATGCATAATCTTGTAATAGGGAAATTGATTCCCCTCTTGCAAAATGTTTTTTTTTTTTTTTTCTACTTAATAAAATGATCTATTCTTCACAAAAGAAGGGAAACAAACAGAGACTAGCTTCTTCCAAACCCAACTAAATGACTTAATAACACTTCAAAACCTATAAATAACTACTGAAATGTGACTCAAAACCTACTACTTTCTGATCTCTCAATGGAGACCCAATTAAAATGAACTGCTATATTGCAATTGCTTTAAATAGAAATACCCTAACTAATGGTTAAACCTCAATGCCCCTAGATGGAAAAGGTAAAAAAAATTTAATTTCTCATCTGATTGAGATGGGCCCAACACCAAATGCTTGTCAAAGTATTCTCTTAATTATATTCCAGTTGGTTTACTCCATCAATATCTTGGTGAATCCCAAAGCATTCTCAAATCCCAAGTCACGTCATGAAGAATTGCTGAGTTTGCCCTCTTGGTCATGTCTTTCACATGGCAATCTTTTTATTATATCTTTAAAGAGAGTGGTATGTGTTCACATGTAGTAATTTTTTCTTTATATTTTTTGCTTCTACAGTTTTGTCCCTAGCATCTTCTGACATTTACCATATCATTTAATGAGCATGCATTCTGTCATGAGTGGTGATGGTGGTAGATGTGGATCCAGGTTGCTGGATAGACAGGCGTGCAGAATCCAATGGGACAACTCCTGCAGAGAATTGTATGATAGTATTAAAGGATGAACGACACTACAAACAATAGTCATGAAACTTAAGATACACAGAATGTAATGAGATAAATTGAAATACTTTAAACAATGTAAATAAAATATAGAAAGATCAAAAGACAAGTTCGTTGAGATTTTTCTTCTCTAATAGCAGTCTGAATTCGTGCTTGGCATATCACTTTTCTAGAAAATGGATGGTCCTTGTCACATAGATTTCTAGCATTTTAGACTTGATTTGTATCTTTCCTGTGGATACGTGTAGGTGGCTTCGCCTGCTCCTCATTTCTTGTTTTTGTGTTGGGGTTGTATTCTTTTCTCGTGTTTCGCGAGATTTTTAATAAAATGTTGTCACTTCTCAAAAAAAAAAAAACTACTGTCTAATGTCTAGATACTCTAGACTACCGCATGGACTTGGGTACACGTGCACATGTTAGGTTTAATGTTGTGAGCATCTGTGGGAGTTCCATAATAGGAGTTATTGGTAAGATGGAGTAGATATCTCATGTTCAGTTGATATTTTACATCATATGGAATTGCTGAATGTTTCTGCATTTTCTGCTTTAAATCGAATGCTACAGGTTCATCGTCTCTTACGGTCATGGAGATTGTCAAAGCAACTGTTAGGCGAGGTTCTGCAGAACATGAAAGGATTGCTCTAAGAATTGGGCAGAAGAGTTACTCTTACGCTCAACTTATCTCATCTGCTTGGAGGCTATCCAACTTACTATGTGGTGGTGACGATGACTTCAATGGTGTAAGTTGAATAGTGAATGCCTATCTGCATATGATGAAAATGTTAATTCCAGTTTCACAGTTATGACCAATTATATGCTCCATTTCCTAATTAACTATCATCCTATTTGTTTCGAAAAAAAAAACAAAACAAACTATCATCCTATTGTTTGGGTGCAATTGGCTTCGATAAATATTAGCTGGTAGATATATATTAGCTGATAATATAATTGGTCGAATTAAGTGATCATCACTTCATATCTTAGTTTCTTTGTCATTTCCTTCCTGGCAAAGGTGTTACATTTTTGAACTATCTACATTTCCATGATGCTTTGTACACGGGATGTGGTTGTGAATGACATCTCATCTTTACTCTGGTGGATCTTTGTGTTATTTTTCTAACCAGGCATTTTATCAGTGTAATGTTTCTTTTCTTATTCAGATGCATGATGGGAAAACAAATGAAAGCTCTTCCTCATTAAAATGCACTAGAGGAACACGATATCTCGATGGAGCTCGGATAGGAATTGTAGCTAAACCTTCTGCCGAATTTGTTGCTGGGATGCTGGGCACTTGGCTAAGTGGAGGAGTCGCAGTTCCGCTCGCACTCAGCTATCCGGAAGCTGAACTCTTCCATGTTATGATTGATTCGGTTTGTAACTTTCTACTGCACTATTCTATATTATCTTATTTCTTTATTTCATATGTTGGAATACCAGGAACAGTGGACATCAAGAATGTAGTGAGACAGATTTGTGTTACTGTCTCCCCATTGTTGTATTATTCATATTTTATTTTCTTTTATATTTTTCTACAGATTCTCTCTCTCTCTCTCTCTCTCTCTCTCTCTCTCTTTTAGAGGAAGTTAAATGGTTTATGTTTTACAATTACCCACCAATAGAATCTTGGAATAGGAACTGGAAAAATCAATGTCTGAGTTCTAGCATTGGGATTTTTAGACGTCCATGATATGCATCCAACAAAATCCTTTTCCGAAAAAAGAAAAAAGAAAAAAAGAAAAAAAAGCTAGTAATAGAAGTACCGTAGTTAAAACTTCCCAACTCAAATGCTGACTACTATTGCAATACATGGTGATGTAGGACCAATGCATTAACTCAAATATCGTGTGAGATCAACTAACAAAATTAAATAAATTAATAAAAATGTACAAAACTTCCTATCATCATCACAAATACCAAAATCCCAAGAGAAGATCATGCATAATTTTAGCCTAGGTTACCTAGCATAATTCTACAAGACCATTAAATAAGGGAAACTAGGATCTAATGGATGTAGGGAGATCCAAATAGCATATGATTAAGTGTATTTCAAAGGGGAATGTCTAATACTAACTAGGGTGAAATTGGAATTTAGGAAAATTGGGGAAAACTTGGAATTAGAGTTGATGGGGTAAATTGGATAAATGAATTAAAGGGTTTAGGTACTATGATAAGGGAATTAGGGTTTTAGTTGGAGGAAATGTAAGGATTTGGGCGTAATTGAAGAATGTGAAGAACTAGGGTTTAGTAATTTGGGGAAATAGGAAGATTAGGGATTTATAGGTTTAGAGTTAGGGTTTGGAGAAGAGAGAGTAGGGTTTTGATGCAAGGGTAGTGGAAAGCCAAATGGACAAGAGGGGCGGTACGACCAACCCTACAGGTTCACACGTGTGGGCTAGGTATGTGAGGTTTTGGTTTATAGGGTTTAACTCGTCGATAGATGAATAAGGGATGAGAATCAGAAGGATGTTGATGGCTTGGAATGAAGAAGATTGAAGAGCTTGAAGAATACCTCGATGGTTGATGAAGGAATGAGAGTATGGGGGATAAAAATAAGCCTTGCACCTCCGTTAATGAAGATTAGCTTCACACCAATCTTCTTTTCAATTCACATATAAGTCACCCTCAAATCACATGAAGATGGGAGAAGTAAGCAAGGAGCTTTCTCTCTCTCTCTCTCTTTTTTTTTTTGTAGAAAAAAACCAACTAAAGAGAGGTCACATGCCCCCTTCTTTTATAGCCTCAAGAACTTTTCGAAATTATAATTTAAACCCTATATCATGAGTTTTGACGAAAATGACTCTAATCTAATGAAAAATCAACTAAAATCACTCATAAGGTGTTCAAACATAAAATAATCATAAACTAAATCCTAAAAGATAATAATATAAAAAATGATGAAGACGATCAACAATCAATGGCCCGATCATGTGCTCCATGCGTTCCAATGGTCCGATTGTCACGTCTCTCGAATCCGACGGTCCAAATCACTCCTTAAAGCAACCCATGTGCATCTTCTCAGTGTGGGGTCTTCTGGATGCTCGCACATGCACATGGGGTCTTCAACACGATCGTGAGTACTCGCCTAGCTACAAAGAAATCAGTGCGGCCCACCTCCTCCTCTGATACTTACGCCAATGTGTATGTGAAGTGATGTACTCTTCACATGGTTTTTTAATTATAAATGATCTTATGTGTGCTTTCCTTTAAATTGTCTACTTTGTAACTTGATAATATATGTTAAGTCACTTTTACAAAAACAAAGCATTTAACAAATTAGCCATCTCTCCCTTTGTCTAAAAAAATGCATGCATATCAAGTAGTTGTAAGATAGTTCTAATTTCTTTACTTGTTTGTTTATGGCAATGAAAAAATGCATACAAAATTCTAAAACCATTTCATTTGCAGGATGTTTCTGTGCTACTAAGCACTGAAGAACATCAAGATCTTATGGAGAATGTTGCTGCTAAATGTGCTTCTCAGTTTTCTCTTATACCACCTGTTCCCAGTATTCCATTGAGTACAAATTTGCATGAACAGTCAAATACTGGCAATGTTGATGTTGTGACTTTATTCAAGGAAATTGAAAATTCAAAAATGGCAGAAGGTGATGTACATTGAAATGGACTGTTGCTTTCCTTTATGTATAAGCTCTGAATGAAACAATAGGGATTTTTTTTTTTTTTTTTTTTTGTAGGTGATGATGATGCATTGATTGTGTATACAAGTGGTACAACAGGTAAACCTAAAGGGGTCGTCCACACACATGAGAGCATAAAAGCACAGGTATTTAGCTCAATGCCATGTAAATCTTGAGTTTCAATGCTTGTGCTTCACCCTTACTGTGTACTTCATTTCTTTTCTGCTCATCTTGAAGCACATGTAATAGAGTTATAAAGAAAGAGTCAGCATGTGCATTTATTTTTTTCTTATTCTTGTTGATTTTCTTAGCAGCAATGCAGCATATATGAAGTGGAATATGAATCTGTGAAAATGATGTGGTAGATATCAGTAGGACATGGGTATTATTCTTCCAGCGACTATGCAAAACAGTCCAACAATAGCATGACTTGCACTTGCTAGAAACATAACTGGTGCATATTGGTTAAGCTACGTGAATGCTTATATACGATGTATTTAAGTAGCAATTAAAACCTGTGCTAATTGTGATAAGTCATACTTTTTCTTATTGATAAGATTTTACTAAAAGTCAACACCCACAACAGTGACCAAACAACCTCTTGTTCATGAACAATAACACTGCCAAATTACAATCGAAAACCCCTCCACTGCCACACAATGTTAAAAAACTCACCGATCGGACTTGAGGATTGGTCTAATTCCCAGACGGATCGACCTTAAAACTCACTTGCCTTGGATTGGGTTCTGACATGAAGACTCAGCCAAGTGACTCGGAAAACTCAGTCAAGTTCTCGTCAAGATTGGACGATCCAACTTGGTTTTGTGATTTTTCTCGTTTTTACATTTTCTCTGTTACATTGATGGCGGAAAGAGAGAAATTTCTCTCTAGTAAACTTCGGCCTAAAACCAGCCCTTCTCTATGTAAATGTTGGTACTCTCTCTCTCTCTCTCTCTCTCTCTCACACACACACACACACACACACACAGAGAAAAACACAGTGAGCCTCTATAGAAATGGTGGTTGCATTGAAATCTCCCTTGAAACGTTCTGAATCTTCCTAAAAAAATCTATATTGGAATCCAGAGGGAGATCTGATCGGCATATGCAGCTGTACATGGAGCTAACAACTTGGAATTTCCCTTGCATCTCCCCCTTTCTTTCGAAATGCTTTGTTGGAAATTTCACTCTCTCATGTGTCCAGATCTGAGCCATTACTTAATATTTATTAATTTTGACTTGTGAGTTGACCCGTCCGAGTCTCCGATCCACTCAACTCACCAAGGCTTCAAGTAAGTCAAGTTTTTGAGTTTCTAAATGCTGCTGCCCCAGAAAATCAACCTTCCTAATACTCACGTACTGTGAAGAGTTGGGTTTAGACAGTTTCCATACCCAAAAAGATCATGTTGCTCACCCTCATAAGTATCTGCTCATGTCTTCATTCTTCAGTGTCCTCCATCATAAGGCAGGCACGTCACACCATCACCATGCCTTTCTCAGAAACCAACTTTTGTGGTATGCATTTTCCACAAATTTCTTTGTCATTATATTCTAGTAGCATGCCAAAAAAGCCAAGTATTCTTTTCTACTGATTTTTTTGAAAGGTGATAATATTATTAAGTAAAGCTGAAAGGGCAAAAAAAAAAAAAAAACAAGAGGGAAGAGGAAAAGAAACAAGATAGAAGAAGAGAAAAAAAACCCAGAAAAAAATAGATACAACGGTCAGTCCCAAGACTGGAGAAAACCCCAAAAGAAACCCAAAGCTATGGAGCCCAATCTCTGAACAAAATGAGAGCTCTAAAGAAGTCCTTGGCTGATGAAAATTTTCAATTCCTGAAGCAACAACCATTCCTCTCTGCCCAAACAGCCCACAGGATAGCCATAAGAATAGTCCTCCATTTCTTTTTCCCAAGAGGCCACCTGAATCCTCGTGCCAGATGCAAAGAGGAATGCCAATAGATTTAGGCATGGCCCACGAGATTCGTGCCATACACGGAACAGTCTACCGATCATCTAAAGGGAAGGGACGGTGGATGAATAGATGATCCACAGATTCCTCATCTTGAAGGCAAAGAATGCAAACATTTGGGATTATGAAGCCTCTTTTTTTTTTTTCGAGGTTGTCCACCGTAAGAACCAACAACCTTTGGAGGAACACCATAGAACCACGCGGAGCCAGTATGGCAGCATCTAACTTTCGAGGGAGCTATCGAGAAAGAAGTGTAACATGATCGCATTGAGAACAGACCAGAAGATGCCAATGACTAGGAAAGGGAATCTTCCACACTACGAATAAGGGAGCAACCCTGCAAACGAGAAAGGAGATCAATCGGGTCCCTAATTTTAGAGTCAGTTAGATTCCTTCGAAATGGAGGAATCCAAACTCCTACACCATCATCTGAAAAACAATTTACCACCATAACATCAGGATCGGAAGAGATGGGAAACAATGCAGGGAAAGCTTTAGAGAGAAAGGGGATCCGCACTACGGATCGAGCCAAAACCTAATCCTAGAACCATTCCCAAGGGAGAAGGACACTCTTTCGAAGACTTTGGGGGCCACATTAGCAATTCCTTTCCAAAGAAAGGAGTAAAGAGAGGAGGATCTGGTCCTCCAGCCACTAGGAGAAAAGCTATACTTAGCTGAAATTAACAATTTCCTTAGGCTGTCATTCTCACATCCAGATCTCCATGTCCATTTGGCCAAAAGAGCCTCATTAAAAACTTCCAACCTTTTAAAAAAAAAATCCCCGCTCATCCTTCAGCAAAGGGGGAACAAACCTCCTTCCAGTTTAATCCTCCAGCCACCAGGAGAAAAGCTATACTTAGCTGAAATTAACAATTTCCTTAGGCTGTCATTCTCACATCCAAATCTCCATGTCCATTTGGCCAAAAGAGCCTCATTAAAAACCTCCAACCTTTAAAAAAAAAGATCCCCGTTCATCCTTCAGCAAAGGGGGAACAAACCTCCTTCCAGTTTAACAGATGAAATTTCCTTGAGGCCGAGCCTTTTTGCCACAAACATTCTTTATGCAACTTATCAATCTTGGGAATGACAGATTTTGGGCAATTGAACAACGTCATGAAATGGACAGGGAGATTAGAAACAGAAGCCGTAATCATATTGATTCCGCCTCCCAGGGATAAGAATTTACTTTTCCAAGTAGATAGCTTTCTCTCAACTCTTTCCACAATCTTGTCCCAAAGGTATAGCAGAGGTTTCCCAATACAAAGGGGAAGGCCCAGATAGGTAGTGGGCAACGAGCCAACCCTACATCCTCAGGAGTCAGCTAAGGAAGAGATTATCTCTGTGGATAAGTTGATCCTAAAACATTCACTCTTAGCCAAATTGACTTTCAAACCTGAAACAACCTTGAACCAGCAGATGGTCATGCTCAAGAAGTCCACCGTTTGATCATTACCTTCACAAAATAAGAGGGTATCATCTGCAAATTGGAGACGACAGATCGAAGGGGAAAGTTTTCCACCTGGAAACCCCTGAAGAGACCTGCTTCCTGCCCCCTGGACAACATCCGACTTAAAGCTTCAATGATTAAAACAAAAAGTAAAGGGGATAGGTGGTCACCTTGCCGCAATCCTCTCGATATGCCCGAAAGAAACCAAATCGAGATCCATTGATCAACATGAAGAATCTAGGAGATGAGACATATGAATTAATCCACACCCTCCATTTATTGCCAAAGCCCATCCTAGCCAACATATAATATAGAAATCCCCAGTCAACATGATTATAGGCCTTTTCTAGGTCAAGTTTACAAAGAAAACCTGACCCATCAGCTCTGGAACATGAATCTAGGCACTTGTGAGCTATAAGCGCGCTATCTAGAATCTATCTCCCTTCAACAAGGGCAAACTAGAAGGGAGATATAACCTTAGGGACCTCCATCGTAAGCCTCTGGCTGAGGACTTTGGAGAGTATTTTATATGGACTTCCAAGAAGACTGATGGGATGGAAATCTTTAAGATCCCGAGCCCCTTCCAATTTAGGAATTAGAGCTAAAAAGGTGCAGCCCAACTCAGCCAGCAATCTATTAGATTCAAAGAAATCAGACACAAAGCTGAAAAGATCTACATGAATTAAATCCCAAAAAATCTGAAAAAAGGCAATCAGAAAGCCATCAGGCCCTGGGGCCCCCAAATCCCAAACAACATATTTAACATCTTCCAAATTGACAGGTTCTATGCAAGTAAGATTGGAAATACTGGTCCTAATAGAATCATTGTCTTCTTTTGGGGGCAAAAAATTAAGTCACATCATGTTTTTGCTGGAAATGGGAACTATGTTCTCTGAAACGCCCCATCCCGAGGTTAGGTGCTGGGAGGTTAAGCTTTACTTCTAACCACTAAGTGGCTTGCCCAAGGTATAAGGATTACTTTGCAATTAAGTCACATCATGTCTTTGTCAAATAGATAGACAAGGTAGTCTCATGCATCAAATTAATATAAAATAGGAGTTTTGTATCATATTTGCTGAGATGGAAAAAAACAAAGTTCATGGGTTTTTCTTTTCCACTACATTGCTTTGTACATGTTAGTATTTACATGATGTGTGTGGAGTTGTGTGTGCATCATATTGTTGTACTCCCTTAGGTCACCATAACTTTGTTTAGGGTTAAGTTATTATTTATAATATGTTTACAGTGGTGAAACAACTCTCATGCAACTCTTTTTCTCTTCACTTCTTCCCCCTCTCTCTTTAACATGCTATAGATTTGAACAATGTTCTTAATGTTTATAACTATAGAGTATGGGTTTCTCTCTCAGACATCTCTGTATACTCTTGTTTGATTTTGGTATTGGCATAACTTCCCACTGTGATGTTGGCCATGTTGCAGGTCCAGATTCTGACAGAGGCTTGGGAATACACCTCAGCTGATCAGTTTTTACACTGCCTACCCTTACACCATATCCACCAATCACCATATGTTCTGAGAGTAAAATTTAAGTTCATCATGTATTTTGTTGGTTGAGATTCAGCACCTTTTGGGGTCCTTAACCTTTACTTTACATGTGCATGGTCTCTTTAATGCTTTACTTGCCCCACTTTACGCTGGTTCTCTGGTAATGATGTCTAACTCGAACATTTTTTATTTATTTATTTCACGAATTCGTAACCAAACTTAGGATACATTGCAATTACTGGTCAATCTGGTTGCACCCTGTAGTTTCAGCTATTATTTATTTGTTGGTGTCTTTGAAGGTGGAGTTCATGCCAAAATTTAGTGTGAGGGGAATCTGGCAGAGATGGCGTGAATCATATCCACAAGATGGAAGTAAGGTTGATGATGCAATTACTGTGTTCACAGGGGTAAGTCTTAAGTCTATTATTTTACAGCTATGCCATGATTGTCTTCTTTAGAATACAAAAAAAAAGAAGAAAAAAGACAAGAAACTTTTCAAATCAATTATGGTATCTTGCAGACTTGCAACCATGCACATTGTCCAAGTGCATGGTAGCAGATCTATGCAAATTCAAGATGTTGTTGGATGCTTGGTCTGATTTAGGTTCTTTAAGCCACAGAGTACTGGAACATCTCTGAAAATGGCATGCAATAAATTTTTTTGGAGGTTGTTGGATACATAAGCTTCTGATGTGGTACTTACTGCTGTTATCATTTTTCTTGCTTTATATACACTTTTCTTTTGGTAGAAATGACGATGTTAGTACATTACTCATAAGCATTCAAATATTCATGCAAAAAGTAATAAATTGCAATCTTATTAAAGAAAGAATATTCCTTATTTCTTGTGGCATAAGCTTTGGGCATTTGGAACTGAAAAGAAATCAGAACTATTTTATTCTGTTGATGGGAGTGAAGGGGTTGCACATGTCATAAGCAAAAGTTCGGTACTCAGCAGTGTGGTATACTAGTTGCTAAAGCTGCTAAGTTTTGTTTCGCTAATTATAACGGAATGCTACTATGGAGCTTGTCTATTTAGAGGAGACTCGAGAACAGATTTGTTCTAACTGATATACGAATCGAATTATTCTCTTAAGTGCAGCGTAGCTTTTCCAAATTCTTCTGTGAAGGGTGGTCCTATGCTTCTGTATCTCTGAACTTGGCTCTTTAATGATACATCTCTTATGTTTTCTTCACCGCTCTTCTACTGCTCTGGGCTGATTTTCTCTTATTAAAACTACTGCAATTGTCAGTGAGATGAATAAATTTGTAGAAACTGATGTCTTAGTGGTTAGGATGTACAGCTTGGCACCATTTCTGGCCTGAAGTCACAAGTGTTAACAGTGAAACCTACTAAAAGATCCAGATGAGTTTCCAAAAGTATATTTATATTTATACACATGAAATCAAAGCGATAAACTTATAATTTTTAAGAGTTAAGTTCAAATATATGCCCTGTGATCCATCAAAAGAAAAAGAAATAATGAATCCACTAAAAAAGAGGAGAAAAAGAAAATTCTCTGGGATAATATGTTCATAATGTAGACATTCTTTTAATATGAACAAGTTGTAATGCGTCTATAGTGTCTTTCTAATGCTTATATGGTGTAAGTATATTTAACCAGATCTCTTGTACTGTCATTTTCTGCACTTGGCCTATTAAAACATTAACATTTCAAGTGCTTTTGGGTGGTTAGGTTCCAACAATGTACACTAGATTGTTACAAGGTTATGAAGCAATGGATCTGGAATTACAAGCTGCTTCTGCCTCAGCTGCCCACCAGTTACGACTTATGGTAATTACCAAGTATCATGATGCCCTGAAATCCTTTTTCTCATCATTTGTCAGTGTTTTACAAACAGATTCTAGTTAATGTGTTTATGTTTTCTTGCTCTCTCAAGAACATATGTCACAGAAACCAATTCATTTCATCTTTCAGAATGTCACTTTTGAAAAATGTTCCACATGTTAAGAACATGCCATTGATCACACTAAGAGTAAGATCTTTCCAAAAAGTAATGGGATGGTAATTTAGGTTATCAAGAATTTTGCTCCATCTTAATGTGACCTCAAGAGGTTACCAGTCATGTTATACAAGCACTGCAATTTGGCTACACATGTCAGAGACAATGGGTACTCTCATATCTGTAATTTACTGTGGTGGATTATTCATAAAGCCGACTCCGATTAGTTGGCATAAGGCATTGATAATGACGACCATGATGGCAGATTATTCATAGAAGTAAGAAAAAAGTGGTGGGTTATATGCACTCTCTAAGGGGGTGTTTGTTTGCACACATTCATATATGTAGATTTCGATTTACATATGCAAACCCAATTTACATTTATTTGCTCCACATTTCCTATGTAAATATTTTCATACCCACACATTTTCCTATGTAAATCGCTAAAAAATCCCCCCATCTGGTTTTACCAACTTAATATGGACCGTTCATTTCCCTAACCACTAATCCAATGATTAGGATCATCCGATCAAAATTATTGAGAGAGATAGGCATTCAAAGGTGGGCCCATGTGATGGGCGGTCCACGTTAATCTTTGACCTTCTATTATACTCAATATGGCCGGTCCATTGTCAAACTACTATTATGATGGTTAAGATCATCTGATCAAAGTGATTTGAGAGGGAGGGGCCACATGTGATGGACGGTCCACATCAATGCTTAGATCTCTCCGATATACTCAATATGGACCATCCATTTCCCAAACCACTAATCCAATGGTTAGAATCATCCAATTAAAGTGATTTGAGAGGGATTGGCAATTGGGCTCCATGTGATAGGTGTTCCACATAAATGCTTAGACATCTCTAGCATACTCAAAATGAACCGTCCATTTCCCAAGCCACTAATTCAATGGTTAGAACCATCAGATCAAAGTGATTTGAGAAGGATGGGCAATAAAGGTGTGCCCACATGATGTTCGTTCCATATCAACAATCAGATTTTTCTAGTGAATCAATTTGATTTTTTCATTCCATATCCATTGGTCGGATGGCTAGGAGCATCTTACCAAAGTGATTGAGACGGATGGGCCACAAGCAATGGATGGCTTGCATGATGGATGTGCAAACAAAGTATGCGCATTTTCTGGACACATACTCTGAACACAAATAGATTTTGACACCTTATTACTGATTTGGAAAGAATGTTGGGCCGTTAAGGAAAAACATGTTCATAGGATGTGTAGCTAAAACGAGGATGTTGAGAGGGGTGAGTGGCAAGATAAGGGAGGTTCGAATTAGAAATGAATGCATTTCAAGAAACTAAAGAGTGGCATGAATAAGTAATAAGATGGAAGGAAAATAGACTTTGATGGTTTGGTCATGTGCAACGGAGACCAAGAACTATGCCGGTTAGGAGGAGTTTGTGCAAATTGAAGGCTCTAAAAGGTAAGGGGAAAGCCCAAAAGGACATGGGTGGAGGTTGTAAGGGAAGACTTGATGACCTACAGTCTAACTAAAGTCATGGCCCTTGATAGAGGGGAATGGCATAATAAGAGTCATGTAGCTTACCCCAATTAGTTGGGATAAGAATTAGATGTTGATGACGACGACGACAACGACCTAAATGTAGTAGTGCAAACGAATGTTGGAAAGTGATTTCCATGGGAAAAATGGACCAAAAACACAAATGTGGTAAACTGCTTAGATGGTAAAGTATTTACATATGCAAATGGGTTCCTAGTAAAATACTTTACCATGTAAAGCATTTACATATGTAAATGTTTGCAGATAAATGTGCCCTCCTAACTTTTCTCTGAAAATACACATTTTGTTGAAGTTCCACTGGTTTTAGGGGGATGTTTTAGCTGAACTAACAGATAGTAAGCATGAATTGCCATCAAATGATGAATGCCCTTTTTGGTATCCCAGGCAATACACCAAGACCATTGATGTTTAATCCGATATCCATTTTTTGGGATTGCAGTGTCCATTACCTTGTAATGGTGCTGTACCCCATGGATCCTAACCTAGTTTGGATGCCGGTCATAGTCATGCTGATCAAAGAGGGTAAAGGAAATACTGATTTCTCCATGATGTACCTCATTTTAGGGCTCCGGAATCCTGGATATTTTTTTTTTTCTGAAAGGTTCGGGAATCCTAGATAATGGAGTTTCACGAAATGATATGAAATCCCTTAGACACTATGCACATATTTATATTGATTTCCGTTATCTCTAGAAACTCACAAAGGATGAGGGGCAGGTGGATTAAGAATCAGAACTGAAAGCTCCTCCAAAGTTATTCTTTGCATCAATAAGAGAAAATCTCTGAAAACTTGGCGTACATTTTCTAGTGACTAAGCATACTTTACATCAGTCCTGGTGTTGTTTCCTTCCAGATGTGTGGATCCTCGGCACTTCCTTTGCCCGTTATGAAACAATGGGAAAGCATAACAGGTCATTGCCTTTTGGAGCGCTATGGCATGACTGAGGTGGGAAACCTACTTGAAGTTCACCTTCTATTTACAAAGCCGTGAATATAGTTTTCTATATACCTATTTAAAGAGTGTTCTTACATTTACTAATAATGATGCTTTACAGTTTGTCATGGCAATATCTAATCCTTTGAAAGGTGTTCGAAAGGGGGGGACAGTTGGCAAACCACTTCCGGGTGTGCAGGTTAGCCTGATTTTAGTTGAATTCATTACCATTTTTAATTAAATTATTTTCTGGTTGGTGCGATATTAGCAGGATTTTATATATTATCATTAACTGAATACCGTCCTCCTGTGCATCAATAACATTCTATAGTCATGGAAAACTTCTGCTTATCCTGTTGTTAGGTTATGTGCAATGTTTTTACCTTTTTATGTCCTGGGCCATAACTTGAACGTCTGTTGTTGCTATGAAATAACTTTGTTCATTTTTTATGAGCTTGGACTTTTCCTTAGAGAAATTCCTTTTCATGCATTCAAATAACTTTAGGCAAATGTTTTGTTCAAATTCAGAAATTTATTTAATGTAGGCTTTATCATTTGATAAGTGAATGATATATCTCAAGTAATTTGAGGATGAGATCCTCAAATAATTTCATAATTCACCCATGGATCTTGATGTCAATAGATCATTTTCCAGTCACGCACAAACATTAATTGAGAAACAGTGCCCTGGAAATTTATTAGTTCACCCATCTCATGTCACTTATTTCAGAAAAATGTCAAGCATTATCTTGTTGGTCCACCACATTTATTTGGTGTTAGGGTATTAGAGGTGGACATGATGATGTCTGTACTTTCCGGTCATTTTTTTTTTCTCACCTGAATCCTATTTCTCAATTCAAATCCCCTTATTTCTAGTCCTATTTTCATTTTTCACTGCAAGAGCTCGTGTAGTTAATTATAGCTTTATGGCATGCTGCTGCACTCCTAACATTGTGTTTTCCTTCCAAGATATGCAATAGATGGTACCAATAGAAAAAAAGAAGGAAATACACACACACGCACGCACACATGGAATAGATGGATTGTACTCCCTTACAAATACTATATTTCTGTAAACACATACTTATATGATCCCTTTGGGGTTTAACAATTTATTGATTCCTAAAGGCAACTCCAGGTTGTTGGGACAAGGCTATGTTGGTGTTGTTGCTGATGATGGTGGTGGTGAATCCCGTCATAGGAAAATCCAACTGGATCTTGTGCTCATCATGGAGAAGAGAGAAGGAGCAATGCAATGATGACACAAGCACGATTAAGTAAATCTTGGATTTGAAACTGTGGCCTTCTTGCCTCTAGAAACCAGCTTCTGAATTTCTACTATTTGTTCTTCCCTACCAAGTCTACCAATTATCAGATGTTCTTCCCTTCTTGGGGTATGGTGGCTGAAGAGGCATTTTATAATGAAAGTATGCAAGCGTGCTGCATCATACTGTTCATTGGTCAAAATGCAGAAGATCAAATCATCACAGCTTTGCAGTCTAGGATTGTTGCTCGTAATTCTTGTCTTAGCTACAACTGAGTTCACTAGACTGCCACCGGAAGTTCCTGCATGTATCTTGTACCCAGAGGCTCTTGTTTAGTAATCTTGCAATTCCTGGATATGGCTTTAACATTTAAAATTGTAGGGTTGTACACTACAGTTCCTGTTTTCAGGTAATGAGTAGCATAAATGCTTCATTTCCTGCAACATTCTTCCACTATATCTGTAACTAACGGAATCAATTTATTAACGTTTTCCTGCTACACGTTCTATTTCTGGAAACATTCTCTGCATTGCCATTTGGAATATGCAGAATTTTTATTCCAATATTTATCACTGTTTACCAATATGATGAAATCTCTATGTTTGCAGTTTGCAAAAACTGCAGAAGCTATTTTATACCACAGCCTGTGTTCAAGGCAATCTACGATTGTAATGACATTTGCTCAAGAAATTTTCTGGTGATTATTGCTTATAAGCATCTCTTTTGGGATTATGACCAGGTCAAAATTATTGCAGAAGACGAGAGTGGAAATGAAACAGCGGTGGGGGAGCTTTGCATTAAAAGTCCTTCATTGTTCAAGGAATACTGGAAACGACCTGAGGTATCTCTATGAATGTCTCGTTTTCCCTCTCATATATTTAGTTTCATAACTGGTCCGACAATGATTCTACACAGGTCTGTAAAATAATATTGAAGTCTGTCATTATTGCCATTCACTGATTCACATCAGTGGGTGATATATGAATGAGATATTAATGTTACAAACTAATATGTAATAACAAGTTACTTTATTGCATGAAATTGTCCGAACAAAATTATGAGGGCTTTCGATTCTTTTGCCAATGTGAATAAATGTGATTTTTAAAAATTATTTTAACATTTATTGTACTTTAGGGCCATGCTCACATCATCTATGTGCCTGGTGGAAGCTACGTTGCTTATTCTGCATGCTTGTATGTATTTATATTAGCTGTCCTTTGCAACAAAGCTTGTCTTTGTTTGGATACCAATTTGGAAGTTCCAATACATGTTCCCACTTTGGGATCCAATGAGGTTTCTTGGAAATTGCAGTTTCTTGGTATGAACTCTAATGACCCACATGTTCTTTTTCTTTTTAAAAGCGATGATTAATTAGTAAAGCTGAGCAAGTTGTATTAAATCAACCATAAGACAACCAAGAAAAAGAAGCAGAGTGATCCTCCTGCATGAAAGAGAGGAGAATCATGGAAAACCTTCATGCTGCCAGGTTGCATGCAGTTCTTTCAGCACCAAAACTGTTCATCTCCTATTTACTGTCTTACTTGGACATAGGTCAATGTTGGACATGGACATGGAGTGTCTGGCTTAGTGCCTTAAAGGTGCCCAATCATCACCACCATCTTCGTAGACTTGTCCCAACTATTCCAGTCGGCTTTTTGCAAATCCTTTTCTTTTCAAAGTTCTGAAGGCCCTATCATAGGTAAGCGAAAAAGTCTTTGTATCCCTTCTCACTATCTGGATCCTAGTCCATATGTGCACTTCCCTTGTCCTCCTTTCAGGCCAACCCTAACCAAATTTCCTTCTTAACAGGTTTGCCTCCAGTTATCTTAGCATGGCCAAACCAGTAAGCTATTATTTATGCCAGTAATACATTAGAAGTATTAAAATTTTATTATATTTAAACATAGAAATACCAAAGGAATAATAAAAAAATATACAAAAAACCAAAACATAGGAAAGAATATAGAAATGCCCAAAGCTGCCACTAATTGTATCAACATGCTAAAAAAGGTCGAAGTGCTATGTCCTTGTTGTTGACCATGTTAATTCTAGTTCTGTCAAGAATCTTTAATGAAACAGTGGGACAAATTACTGCTATAATGAATTGCTACAAGCCATGGCTCGTATAAGATTTCAAAGCTACCTTGTAAAGGTGACAAGTGTGCCAAAATCGAGCATCATAAATAGATAATGTTGATTATGCATAATTAAAATCTGTTGCTATGTTTTGGAAATGAAAACTCATGCAGCTTGATGTTTGCTTGTGCTATACAAATTTATGCTTGTAAAATTTTGGCTGTATGCTCTTGTTTGCTTTCAGTGAATAAAATTGTCATTTTTTATTTTTCTAAAGAAGAAGAAGAAAGGGAATGGTGCTATGTTTCTGTAAAGAGTATCTAGAATGGTTGAAATGCTATGGCTACTTTATCATCTTATGGTTTTACATTTGATTTTGATTTGTGATAATTTTCTTAGGTAACCAAAGCATCATTCGTTGATGGTGGATTCTTCAAGACAGGAGATACTGTTAGAGTGGATGAGGATGGCTACTACATTATCCTGGGACGTAAGAGAACATTCATTCCTAATGCGATGATATTGTTTTTCTGTGGATTGTTTCACATGCTGCATGAAAGCTCTTTTGAAATCTTTGCATGTATATAAATCTTTTGAAAGGATATTGCCTCTGCATGTGGATATAACTCAAACATTCACCCTCCCAAACCCTCAATCAGATGATCAATTGTCTAATAAGCTCCACTACAAATGCATGCCATTGCTTGTAATGTTCCATTTTCGTCAAGATTGCTAGGATCATCTAATTATGGAGTTAATGGGGTAGTGTCCATCCTGTGATGGAATCAACTAGGTCAATGCTCATATTACTGGCAGGTAAGTCCCCCCTGTACCATTGTCCGCCCAAAAGGAAACTGTTTCTTTTGATCCAGCATCATGTAATTCCTGAATTTATATTGAAGTCATTAAACCATGATGGTGTGTTGGGCCCTGCCTGTGCCAAAGGTGAATTGAATTGCTCCTCCTACAGTTCCTCCCGGTGCTCAGAAACTCAAAACTTTGATGGTAGCTCTAGTGGGAATCTAAGCATTTCCAGAACCTTTCTTAGAAACAATGAGCATATTGTTAAAATAGATTCTATTGTCTGGTCAGAGTGAACTCCAATGATGCTGAAGTAGGATCTTTAAGAGGACTAAAGGCTATGTATGGCATTGTTCTCTGGTCCATTAGTCAAAGGGACTTGTGAAACACTGTTAGATAGGCATCTTCACAGGACAATGAACCATGGAGGCATCCTCCTTTTAACTATGTTCGGCTTTTGGATCCTCAGCTTAATGTCTCTTTCAATCATCTCTTGAGAGAGCCTGATGACCTTGCTGATCATCTAGCCAGAGATGGAATTCGAGAGTGGCTAATTTCTTGCGAGAGGCTAATGACCTTCTAATCAGATGTTAATTTCCCATGTTCCTTTATCTTTGTATTTCCCTCATTTACCAATAAAGTTTTGGCTATTCACGAAAACAATCATAAAACTGTGCCACCAGCATGGTGTGCTGTAACAGCCGTTACGGAGCTGTATTGGTAATGGTGCCAACTGTTATGTCATAACGGTTGTTACGGAAAAATCGACCTATATCGGTGCTTTAATGGCCCATTGTGGGGCTGGTACCTTTTTTTTTAAAAAAAAAAAAAAAAAAAAAAAAAAAAATTTTAAAGAAAGAAAAAATAAGAATAAGAAGAGAGACCGTAACAGCCTTCATGGCCCGTATCATAACAGTAACGGTGGTGGCCGTTATAGCACACCTTGATCAAGTGTGCTGATAATAAATTTTTTTCCTTACAAGATGTGATTAAGGTATTCTGCATTGGTAAAGGTGACTCTGACGACCACCATTGTTACCATTACCATATGGCCGGTAACGGCTGTTATGACCGCTTTTTTTTTTTTTTTTTTTCGAGGAAAACCCATATTGCCTATGTAACAGCCTGTAACCCGTAACAGTTGCCACCGTTACCGGTAAGTAACGGCCATTACCACACGCTGTTATGATGTTATTTGTAATCTTGGCCATGATTTCATAGCTTTTGATTTTGAAATTTAAGACCAATTGAAGAGTTTTGACCTGATTGGGATTCAGGAATAAGACTAATTGGGATAATGCATATAAAAATATATCTGAAATTGGCATAATTGGTCTTGCTTTTTTAAATGGTCAAGGAGCCATAAACATTCAGATTTCAGGGGAATTTGCGCCTTTTTTTCTTCTTCCCAAAATAGAGGTTTTGAGCTTCACCAAGGGTCTAGAATTAGATGTTATTTACCAAGCTGGTAGCTGACAACCATTCAGGTGGTACTATATAAAGAATGGTTATGAAGCCAGTGCTGCACTACTGGGTTATAGGACTTCTAGCGTAACATACAATATGATCCTAGATTTCAGTCTTTCCTTTGTTTCATTGTGTTGCTCAATGATTTCAGGGTCTTGTCTAACTCTAACAGTACCATTTAGTCATTTTTTTCGGTGCATGCTAAAGGTTCTGTGTAGATAAATGAATCATGCCCCGTTTTCTATTAGACTTACAAAAATTTGTGACAATGGGCAGGTACGAGTGCTGATATCATGAAAGTTGGTGGATATAAGCTGTCGGCATTAGAAATCGAAGCAGTGCTTTTGGAGGCAAGTTTACCTTTGTGCCTTTTCATTATTACCTTATTGATAATATTAACAGAGTTATGTTTTTCATCATAGTTGCCATGCAATGTTATGTTTTTCTGAAAAATAAAAATATGCAGTGTTATCTTCATCAAAATAGAAAGTGAAGAAAAGAACCAGTGCGATCTTAAAACCGATAAGAAGCCACTATGCAGTTGGAAGTAATAGTTTTTTTTTTTTTTTTTTTCCATTAAATAATGCTGCTGGATTAACAATGTGATGACCATGCAGTCGAGCTCTGGTGCCCAATGTGGTTATCCGTTTTCTCTTATTCATAAACTTAACAGAGTTATCTTTTTCATCATAGTTCCCATGCAGTGTTATATTTTTCTGAAAAATAGAAATATGACAGTGTTATCTTAATCATCAAAATAGAAAGTAAAGAAAAGAACCAGTCTGATCTTAAAACTGCTAAGCAGCCACTGCGCAGTTGGAACTAATAGTTTTTTTTTCCCCATTAAATAATGTCGCTGGATTAAGAATGCTGCTTTGGGTTCTAAAGTATTTATTTGCGACTGAAACAGTTGCAATGGCTGTATTTTAAGACCATCTCTCCATCTTAGAATGCTGTTGTATAATTGGATGCTGACTTGGATTAAAATTTTCTTTGTTAGCATCCGGCTGTGTCAGAGTGTTGTGTGCTAGGCTTACCAGACAAAGATTATGGGGAATCTGTGAGTGTGGTGATTGTCCCAAGTGGAGATGCAAAGAGACGAGGGGAGGATTTGAAACCAGCAATCAGCTTGGAAGAACTTCGAACATGGGCTAAGGAGAAACTCGCTCCATACAAGGTTCATTTCAATACTCTTTCCATTCACATCTATGCTTCCTTTTTCTTTTATACTTTTGTTCTATATAAGCTAAAATTGAATTCCCAAATCAAAAGAGCAGGTCATGCTCGCAAACACTCTTCCTTGTAGTTATACATGAAGCCAATATACACACACACGGACACAAGCAAGAGAATGTTTCTTTCTCATCTTTGAACCCACATTTCCCTTATCTCTAAGTATAGTTTCCTCTCACATTTCCCTTTAGCTTTCATGAAGTATAGTTTCCTCTCTCATTTCCCTTTAGCTTTCATGAAGTATAGTTTCCTCTCTCCTAACAAACGGATTGAAGGTCGCTGGAGCTTATTTCTTCATCTCTTCACTCGAAAGAGGCTAGCTGCCTAATCTAATCCCTATGTTCTTCCCTCTTTTCCTCATTAACTTCTTTTCCACTCCAGCTCCCTGTTTCTCATTGAATGAATATGTATTCTGAGGCATTGAACATGTGTGGCTTTTCAGATACCAACCAGATTGTTCTTGTGGGATATGATTCCTCGTAATGCAATGGGAAAGGTGAAATCTCTCTCTCTCTCTCTCTCTCTCTCTCTCTCTCTCTCAAATGGAAAATGATAGCATCTTTTCTTTCGCTGGTGTGATTGCCAAGTGGTATCATTGATGAATTTATGTGTACCAGGTCAACAAAAAAGACCTGAAGAAAATGCTCGAGTGATGTGCGATGTTACAAAAACCTCATTAGCTTGCTTTTGGTACACTGCTATCCTGATGTTGAACTCTTGGAACTAATTCCAAGTTACCTAGAAGAACAGAGGAGAATAAATCTTAAGAGGGCGATTCCAGAATCCCCTTTTCTGGGCCCCCCTTGCAGCCCCATTTTGGTCCTTTTTCTTATTCATGTCAGGGGGGCTTATATTCTAAAATCTATTCAGAATGATGCATTAGTTTTTATTGTATTTCAGAAAAGAAGAGACTAAAATAGTGTAGATGCTTGTGAACGGTTGTTAATTTTTCATTATCCACCTCTTTATTGAAATGAATGCTGGCAATTCAATTCACTTTTTTTTTTT
Source organism: Magnolia changhungtana (assembly GCA_030180095.1). Lineage (NCBI taxonomy): Eukaryota > Viridiplantae > Streptophyta > Magnoliopsida > Magnoliales > Magnoliaceae > Magnolia > Magnolia changhungtana. Next base: position 178,594 of record JASAUF010000564.1, on the reverse strand, counting down.
GTTAGCTTGTTAGGCAATTCAATTCACTCGCGCATCCAAACACAGCCCCAAGTTTGCCCTGATAATTTGAATTTTAAAAATTCAGGGGTTGCTGGATATGGCTCCTAATCCAATCAGATGGCTCTTGGGCTGTGGGAGTTACGTATGGTTGATTATGGAATTATTTCCACTGGAACTGGATCTGCTTTCTTTTGCTTTTGTTGGACTGCAAGATTGGAATTCAATGATCTTTCCTTCCTGGAAGATTTTTAAAAGAAGAGCAGGTTCCAACTGTCGGCAATGATCTCCCAACCATTGATCAAATTAGAGAATATTTAAAGAGTTCTTGCACATTTTTGGAGGTTGCTTGGATGCACTGTCAAAACAAACAGTTCGCAGACTTGTGGCCTGTATGGAAATGGGAGCGGATTAGGTGAGACCCTGAATCGGTGGGACCCCCGACTGTGGGGCCCAATGTGATGCATGTGACTACATCCACGCTGTCCATCTGTATTGGAAGCTCATTTTAGGGCATGATCCAAAAATCAGAATTTCTGGTGGACCATAGTAAAGAAAACAATGGTGATTGACCATCAAAAGCTTCTTGTGGGCCACAAAAGCTTTGGATCAAGATGATATGTGTGGTCTCTTCATCTCAGTATTTGTGACCATATCAACAGGTTGGATGGCAAATAAACATTCCGGTGGAATCCATGAAGTTTTTAATGGTGGGGATTCAATCATGGCTGTTTCCTTGGTGCGGTCCACCTAAGATTTGAGTCGGCTTCATTTTTGGATTTACATACATCACTTGCGAGCCCCACGGTTAGCGCTCGCACCCACCTTGATGGATTCCGGGGTCTCACCTAATCCGCTCCGTTTGGGAAATACACCCATATGAGATGTAAGTTGGTTTCAACTTTCAACCCACCAGACGAAGTAGGCGAGAAAACGGAACTCAAAAGCCAATCTGATTGGAGCCTCTCATTCCAAGAACCGCTGTTTTTGACAGTGCGTCCAAACGGGACGCGGGTCAGCTACGGAACCGACAGTACCGAGACTCCCTACTGAAGTGACGTCATCACGTTTTGTGGGCCCCACTATGATGTATTTGTTGTATCCACACCATCCATCAATTTTTGGAGAGATCATTTTACGACATGAGACAGAGACGAATGAAGCAGATCTAAAGCTCAACTGAACCCCACCACAGAAAATAGTGGGGATTGAACTAGGCTTAAAAACTTTTTGGGGCCACAGAAGTTTTCGATCTGATATTTATGTTTTACCTTATTCCATGTCTATTTTAACTTATAAACAGGTTGGATCTCAAATAAAAATCATGGTGGCCCTTAGAAAGGTTTCAACGGTAGGCATCACTGTCCCTACTGTTTTCTGTGCTGGGTGCACTTGAGCTTTGGATCTGCCTTATTCTTTGGCTCATGTCCTAAAAGGATATCTACAAATAGATGGACGGCGTGGATACAACACGTACATCATGGTGGGCCCGCAGGACGTGGTCACGCCACTTCATTAGCGAGTTGGCTACTGTCGGATTCAGTGGCTAAACCGCATCCGTCCAAACGGGCCTTGGTTTTTCCTCCCAAGACCTGTGGGGTCCGTTTGGTAACGGCACCAGAAGGTAATTCTCGTGTGGCCGACTGGATAGATAAGAGTAAAAGTGAGAACGAATCATTCGAGGGAGCCTATTAGGTGCGGCCCCGACCTCGCCCAACACGGTGACGCCTTGACCTCGCCTTGTGTAATGTTTTACTAATGTTTATTTTCCATCAAACCTGTTGATAAGGTCAAATAAATTAGTATGAAGTGAAAAAACAAATATCAGCTTGATATAAAACCTTTGTGGCCCATTAATGGTCAATCACCACTGTTTCTATAGCATGGTTCACCTAAGAATTAGATATGCTTCATTTTTGGGTTTATGTCATAAAATGTGATCTGGAAAAACGGATGGACGACTTGGATATAGAATACAGGCATGTGGGTCACACGGAAAGGGCCGCACCTAATCCGCTCCTTATTTGTGGAAGATTTTGCAGACCTTACAATTTGAGAAGAGAGAGAGAGAGAGAGAGAGAGAGAGCATGGGAGGTGGTGAGGCAGCAAAGAGATGGCTGGAAAATATAGCAAACGATCGGTCAGGTGACGAGGGAAACTGCCAGTTACGTGAGTTCAAAGCCCTGGAGCAGCTCGCCCTTTCAGGCATCCAAGTCCTTAAATCCGAGACCGGTCGGATTCTCTGCTCCTTCGTCGTCCCAAAACGCCTTGCTGTCAGTCTCTCTCTCTCTCTCTCTCTCTCTCTCTCTCTCCCCTCCTTGTGCCAAAGAGAAAACCTATTATGCTCTGGTTGACGGTGATGGATGATACGCAGGCACTTACAAATTACTCAGGAATTGCATCCGTATAATACAAGCAATTTAAATTAAACCCTTCAAATTGGTGGAGACTTATTGGACGGTTAAAAATGAAAATATACAAGGCTTCTATTTCAAGAAGCAAGTGTCCACGAATCAGAGGTTGAAGATTGTTTGGCCAATCTGATTTTGGGACGATTCGGCTTAATTTGAGTTGATGTGTGCCTAGGTATCAAGCGTCATAGCAACTAGAGTATCAAAAGATCTCATGCACACTTGTCCAGATCCATCTATTTTACTAAGGTGGGGCCATGTTTAGGTTATCCAGGCCGTTGATATGATGCCCCAAAACTTTTCCATTTTTAACGCTTATTTCTACCAGTTTTTTTTTGTTTTAATCCCGACCTGTTTTTCCACTGATTTTCAATCGCGTGAAAGGTTTCCAGTTGAATAGGAAGTGGAGCTAGCCTTTCCTTACTTACACTTCCCTTTCCACCAGGTGAAGAACACCACCTAACCCTCATAGGTGCACGTCTACCATGTTTGGTGGCTGCAGTGTTTTCACCTTCCAGTCTTTGCTAATAGTGCCATCCTCACCTCTGGTTGTATGTCTGGGTTGTTTGCTGCTCCTAGAAAGAAACCCTACTTTTATTCCTTCCCCCATTCTAGAAGAAGCCAAACTGAGCAGTACCGAACCATTAAGGAGTCCTGTGCAGCGTATGGGATATATGCAGTCGCTAAAAAGAAATGAGGGAAGCCACTTCCATCTATTACAGCGGTTGTTTGTCTTCTGTTACATCTATTGCCCCATTCATTCGGACATGAATAAGGAAGTTTAAGGTCTTAAGGTGGTGGGATTTTTGGCGTCTCCAAATAGGAGAACTCTTCTATCCACTAGCTATCTATGTACGTATGTGAAGCCTAATTTCCTTAGATATATTGCCAAATTACATAAATATTTGTGCCTCTTGTCTTTTGTTTTTACTTTGTCATTGGCTTTTGTATTTGCTCATTTTCTTTTGTGATTTTACTTCACTTGATTGATTTTGTGTAGGTGTTTTTTCATAATAATTGGTGTTAAAGTATGAGATTGAAAAAACTTTTAGCCCAAGATTGGTGTTGTTGTTTATGTTGCAATTATATTTCAGATGGATGGATTGAGTTCTACTAGATTCGATTTGTCAAAGTTTGATCCAATTATAGGATGTTGAAATTAAAAATGAATACAGTGTTGGTGAAGGAGGGTTGTGCACTTGTGATAAAAGGAAAAGAAAATGAATACAGTGTTGGTGAAGGAGGGTTGTGCACTTGTGATAAAAGGAAAAGAAAAAAAATCCATAGGGATGAAAGGTGAAGTATGTAAAGAAAAAAATCAATTAGCTATGGTGGATTTTTTTATTACATTGGATGATTTGATTTTGTTTAACATATTCGATCAAACCACTACAAAAGGTTTGTAAGACAAATTACGAAATCTATATGAAGAGAAATTGATGTCAAATAAGATTTTTCTTAAACAACTGTATAACTTGAAGATGAAAGATTGGTCTTCTTTGCAGGAATACTCGAATGGATTTAATATCCTGATTAATAGTTTGGTGATGGTTTATGTGAAAATTGATTACCAAGAAAAAGTCACAGTTTTGCTTTGTTCAATACTAGATTCGTGGGATGATTTGATTATGAATCACAACAATGGTGAAAATCTCAATATGGAGTCAGCCATGTCTACATTATTTATCAAAGAGTCTCGTAAAATTTTTTATACCAAATTCTAATACAATTAGTACTCTATTTTTCATTAGTTGCAAGATGTCTTCAAATTAGTATATATCATGGTAGAAAAACAGAGAAGGTATGTCTCTAATACCATATTCAATAATGGTATGAAGCCTTATGTTTACCATGGTGTACATCGGATCATACATTACATAAGCAATGATAGTAGCTAGTAAATACATGACAAACTCGGGTAAAAATCATTAAACTGTTTTGAAGTGGATCATTCATTATTTAAATGGTACTTCCGAGGTGGTTATTTGAATTGGTTAGATTCGTGGATATAGATTATGTAAGAGATCATGTTAAAAGAATGCTTACCACGTGTTATATTTTCTCTTTGGCTGACGATGTGGTTAACATGACGGTTACACAAGCATGTAAAGAAAGTATTAGAGTGCATTAGACTTGGCTAAGAATATAGTATTTTATGTTCGGACAAAGCACGTTGATGTTTAGTATCACTTTCTTTTTGACGTGGTGGAAGATAAATATATTTCATTGTAAAATTATTCACACCGATGATAACCTACCAGGTATATTAGCAAGTCTTTTGTAAAAGAGAATTTTGTTTAGTCTAGGATTTCTCTTTAACTTGTTATCAAGTGATTGATGATGTTTGAGCAGTTGTTATTAAAGTGTTTTTTTAATTATCAGAGAAACTATTCTTCAAGTGAGAGAATGTGTCAGTAACATGTATGATGTCTCTAAACAGGAGACGTCTTCTATCCACTTGGCATACCTACATACGTAGGTGAAGCTTAATTCCCCTAGGTTTTGGCCCTGCTCTCTTGCGGTGTTTTCTGTTTAAGGGGAATGTGTAGAAAGAGTATTATTTTATACTATTTCTTTGTGAGGGAGTTAGTATAGAGAAAGAGTAGGAGATGTAAGTATTGTATTTCTGATTTCTCTTATTTTAATGAAAGAAAAAACTCTGAATTGTTGTCATGTCGATGTAGGTGTATCATCAAATTACAAAAATTCCTATGTTTATTATCTCATATGTTTTGCTTTGGCTTTTGTGTTTCACTCTTATTTTTTTATGATTTTACTTCGCTTACTTCGATGGTGTGCAAGTTTGTTTGTTTGTTTTTTTTTTTTTCTATACAAAGATTTAGCCCTAAAGTCAAGGTTCTAGACCCGAACATTAGCTGAAAAGCATAAAAGAGCATAGTGCTGAAGTTCAATGTTCTGGACACCGGAGGCCCTATATGATCATATCAGGATTTTTTATTTTAATCTTCAGATGTCGTAGGTTTAGGATCTTGTAATCCTGTCTTTTGTTACAGTATCCTGTTATCCTCTCTTTTGTAACGGTCATAACGTGGCAGAAATTTCGGCAGGGCCCATCTGAACACTGGCTCACTTGTTGTGGGTCAGGTGGGCACGGCACCGGTCGATTACATTAGGATGCAGACTTCGTTTTATACCACTTTCAGCAGTTCCCATTCAATGGGCGGAATCCAATGGTTAAGATCACCTGATCAGTGTGGATTGCCCCTAAGTCACAGGCAGCAGATTAGTTTTGTCCCTGCCTCACCCAAGATTGTGGGGCCCTTATCATGGGCCCACCTTGATGTATGTATTCCATTTTGCCAGATCATTTTAGGGCATGAGCCCAAAAAATGAAGCAGATCTAACTCTCATGTCGACATACCACAGGAAACAATGGTGACTGACTGTTAATGAGCCAAAAATGTTTTGGATATATATATATATATATATATATATATATATATATATATATATATATATATCCCTAATACAGATTTATATAACCTAATCAATAGGTCAAATGGCAAAATATTATAGAAACATTAAGGTGGGCTCTAGGAAGTTTTTAATGGTAGGGCGTTCAACCACCACCATTTCCGATGGTATGGTCCACTTGAGATCTGGATCTTCTTCAGTTTTGGGCTCATGTCCTAAAATGATTTGGCAAGATGGATGGACCGCGTCGATATAGAATACATACATAAAAGGTGGAAAGGGCCACACCTAATCCACTCCCTACATCACAACGGGCCACAATGTGGATGGTCCAGATTGATGAGCATGTGCATCACGTAGCACTAGATGAGCGGCCGCCATTAGCTGTGATCAAAATGTACAACATAGTCTAGTTGCCCTGCCTTTTTCAGTGCCTATACAAGAAATGCCAGCACATGTGGCCAGCCCTTCAGCCCCACCACGCGATGATCCAGACCGCTGATCTGAAAGTCCCACCATGTTATGAGCTACATGGGAAAATTGTAATGATCAGAGATCCTCGCCTTCCATACAAAGGTGAGTAAGAAATCTGGACCGTCGTACTGGACTCAGTTCACTGCAGCATCTAAGGTGGGGCCTAGATTAATGGTCTGGATTGTCACCTGCTGGGGCAAAAGGGTAGCCCATAGTGGATGGACAATCTTAACCATCCAATTTCAACCACTGAATTTGGACAGCAGACCAACTAATTTTTAACTGTGCACTTGATGGCCAACAATTGGATGGTGAGGATCATCTGGTCTGTATGATGCTTTTAGCTATACTCCATCCACATCCGAGATATGCCGTGGGACTGAATATGATTATTTTGATCTTTGCAGGACAGAGATGGAAACTGGCATATGGGAGCGATGGCAACGGTGATCGATGATGTTGGGGCCGCAGCAATAGTATCTATTGTTGGGAGGTCAAAATTGTCCGTTGATTTCAACATCTCTTGCTTTTCAACGGTTATGATTGACGTTCGTCTTCATGAACTTTCATCTTATTAGGTAGTATGGGGTTTGTGGTGGGGCAAATGAGATCAACGGTCTCGATTACTGAACCATCAACCCCACCTGCATTAATTTTTGTATGGTTTTGATGAAGATGGGAGTAAAATAAGGAATGCTGATGAGGTGTTTGATTGATGATGGGAATGCTGGAAGAAGTGGAGATTGAAGGAAGAGTTTTAGGACACAAGGGAAAGCTTTCATCGGTGATAGTGGAAGTGAGAAAGAAAGGGAGTGGACAGATGGTTGCTATGGGAAAGCAATGGATGACAGCAACATTTCACCTTGCAAGATCAAAGAGCAAGCTTTGATTTCAATTGAAACTGTTCTTTGGATTTTAGTGGGCCACTTTCAGATTTTTATTTTATATTTATCTTTATATATATATTTTTGTTTTTTAAATGAATTTTGGGCTGGATCTTAGTTTGCGCAATTGCAACTCATCAACCGTACATGTGGCATCTTCTAGAATCCAGACTTGCAAATGTGGGGCCCATTGTGGATAGAACAGAGCCTGAAAATTGGGGTTCAGGTGATCTTTACCATCCAATTGAGGGGTCATCTGAATGATTAAAGGGAAAACTTTCAGCTGTCCAAGTTGGAGTCGCTTAAAAATGGTGGGGCCATACCACATGAAACAGTGGGGATTGAATATTTAGAGGTGACAAGTTTTATATCAGGATGATATTTGTGCCTATAGTTTATCTGAGTGTTAATAATCCAATGAACGTTTTGGATGCATTATATACATCATGCTCGCTCGAGGAAGGTTTCAACAGTAGACGTTTTATTTCCCACTGTTTTGTTGGGTGTGGCCCACCTGAGTTTTGGATCTACCTAATTTTTAGCCTCCTGTTGTATTGTGGTATTTCAAAACAGATGGACGGAGAGCATTACATGTCATAGTGCTCATAGTTACATCGTGACATTTAAATGATCCAATTGATCGATCTGGTCCGTTCCTTAGGTCTATCTAGTACACAATACAATGAACAACCGCACCAAAATCACACTGATCTGACCATTTGGTCAATAGCCAGGTCTTTTCAACTGTCTTCTAAATCGGCACATTATAATTCTGACTTCCCGTTATCCATCCAACGGTTAACATTGATTCTTATCTTTTGAGCATGACCTGTTAAGAGTTTCTAGATTGTTATTTCCCCATATAAGGTAAGACACATAGTATAAACGGCTTGGATCCTTGAAAGGTCACCCTAGATCCAAATGCTAGTCCCGATGTATCCTATTGCATTGGGTATGGATGTATTCTACCAAACCTAGAAAAATAAAGTTTTCGAATACATTCGGGCTTTAGCAATTGAAATTGGGTTCTTTACAATAACTCGAACCGTTTATATGATAAGGCTTCTCGGATGAATCAAATATCTGATTATAACAGTTTTATGGTGACCGTCCATTTTCTAAATATAGTTCAATTCAAAGGCTCATCATTGTTTTATCCATCATAAAAGGTGAGAATCATCATGGGGACGGTTTGGATCATTGGAAGAAACTTAGATTTAATGGCTAAACCTCGAATATATCATACCGTAATGCATGGATTTGGAATACTCACTTGCACCTAGATTTAGAATCCCCTTGGATCCAAAAGTAGCTATGCACAGTACATTTTATAGGGATTTGAATTTAATTACTAAATCAACTTTAATATATCTAATTAGTGTACATATGTAATGTTTGACACAATAGTTGGATGGACCACAAGCATAGGATCACATCCGGGTTACTAACCACCAATTTTTTAACCGTTGATTTGCATGGACAATATTTGGACGGTGCAGATTATCCTATTAAAAAAATTATAGTGATGCAATTGATAATCCGATTGCTTTGGGATATCATTAGTGGGCTATGTGCCTAGTGGATTAATACCCTAGTGACACATATATTACACATGCAACTCTACGACCCTGACCGCAGGGCCCACCTTGATGTATGTGTTGTATATACACGCCGTCCATCCGTTTTTCCGAAGGAATAGTCCCAAAAATGAAGCAGACATCTCAGGTGAACCACACAATACGAGTTGAATCCCACCATTAAAAGCTTCTCACAAAAGTTTTCGATCTAGCTGCTATTTTTGTTTTACCTTCGTCAACGTCCACGTGACCTTATCAACAAGTAGGATGGTAAATAACATTACAGTGGACTCTGGGAAGTTTTTAATGGTGGAGGTTCAATGACCACTGTTTCCTGTGGTGTAGTCCATTTGAGATTCTTATCAGCTTCATTTTTGGGACCATGCCCTAAAACAAGCTGGAAAAATATACAACGCATACATCGAGGTGGCCCCCACCGTCGTTGTCGTACCCACCTGGCTGGATCCGAGGTCGCAGCAGCTAATTAGCTCGAGTGAAATTGCACTCGCCTTGTACGTGGAAATGAGACAGGCATGAGAGATCACGGCCGCTCAGCATCCGATCCGAATAATGTGGATACAATGTCACAGAACCAGGACTTTATGATACTTAGATGGTGCAGTTGAAAAACAAATGAACGGCTGTAAGAAACTGACCGATGGTTCAATCTATGTGTGCGTGTGGCCTATACGATAGTCATATTTGCCTGATATTTTATGCCCTTAAATGTACGGAAATAGAATCACCTAAGGACCCTGTCCATCTTACGCACGTGTGGTTCGTGTCCACGTGTGAGCGACTGAGCTTTCAGAGCGCTTTGGAGTCCAATTCGCATTTCTCTTTGAACGGAGGTTTGCTCATTCACACGCGGGAACACATGAAAATAGGAAACATGTGTATAAGATCTGATATTTCCATAAGATTGCAAGTAATTCCCAAATGTTCTAACTGAAAAATTCAGATAATCTTATTACTCTGGTGGTCCACAAGATTAAAAAAAAATAAAAACTAAGTTCACGGTTGAAGTTGCTTTACTAGCCATTCATTTGTTCTGATATGCTATAACTCACCTTAGGTGTGAAATTGCCTAATTTTTATGCCAGAATAAAGATAGAAGCATCTGAAGGGCACATTAAAAATATATATATAAATATAACAAGAAGATCAACAAAAAAATAACAAGTTCATCAACAAAACAAGAGATCTCGTACCAATCAAATTTATCATTCCTTATTAAAATTTAGTTTTATCCTAACAGAAGCAACAACCTAATAGCAGTAATATATTAGTAGTAATCTTTAGAAATAATCAAATACCATATAAAGTCTTCATGTAATTTGAAAAGGAGGGATAAGGTTTGTCTTTCTTTCCTGTTTCTTTTGTTACCAGTCCTTGTTGTCTTCATAGCCGTTGAAGATGATATGCAACTCAGCCCTACTTGGAACATTTTCAAAAATTACACATGTAATCTGAAACATGACCTTTTCTCATATTTTAGATTACAGCTTGCAATCTGTTTACAGGCAAATATACCCCTCCAAAACGCTCTCTATAATCTGATTACCTATAATTAGATTCCTGCTTAAGGTCTTTATAGGCATCCAAACGACCGCCTTTCATGCCTGCATGACTAACCCTTAAAAATAGAACGAATGTCAGCTATACATTGTAAGACCTTCTCCGTGAGAGAGAGAGAGAGAGAGAGAGAGAGAGAGATGTAGAAGCGAAAGCCTTTTTGTATAATGGGAAAAAGTTTGCTAGCACATGAATCACACAGGACTACATGCCAATCTGTGAGGCATCTGAGCTATGCTGAAGTGGGGCCCGATGACCCGACACCAAAACAAAAGCTAGTCGATGGGGAGAGGAAACACAGGTACAAAACAATGGACGGTCTAAAATAACTAGCAAACAATCCACGTTCAAACCACACGTGTGGTCCTGATCAGTGGACCTTGCTGAAATTTACACCAGTCGTCTTCAAATTGCATTGCTCAGATGTCCCACACATGCCAGGCAGGCACATGTACCACATCTAAAGCTGCTTCTGGACCAAGCAAAAATTGGGTGCAGTTTACATATTATGGACCCAAAATGAGTGGGCCAAAGCCCCAACATCTCTACTAAACATCCCATCCAATCCAAATTTCATACATATCCATGTGAAAGAAGCACACCAATTATTTCATACAATCCAACTACTGATAAAACACCACAACTATGGAACCCCAACCAAAAGTCAACAGATCCAAAGCCCTTTCATGAAGGGCTCAAAAGCAAAAGAAGGAAAGACTAATAGAAGCAGAGTATAACCTGGATGGGTCTGGAAATTACTCAAAGAGCCTTGATGATGTCTTCGGCGCTGGAGACAGTGAATTCTCCACCCTCTTCAATATTGGCAACCTTCACCTTGAGGTCATCAACCAAGAGAGCAAACCTTCGGGACCGGGTCCCAAGCCCTTTCTCAGAAAGGTCGAGCTCAAGGCCTAGCGCGTGGGTGTAGGTGCCAGACCCGTCAGCTAGGAACTTGACGTGCTTGTTCTCAGGGTATGTCTTTGCCCACGCCTTCATCACAAAAGGGTCATTAACTGCCAACAAACAATAGAATTGGAGATTGTCAAGGGTTTTCCTCCCTACAAGCTCCTATAGTGTTTAGGTGTGTTTGGACATACAAGTGAATTTAATTGTGAAATTTCAGTTCAATCTAGAGGGGCATAACCAAGGTTAGAGTTGTTTCCTTCCTCTCAAGTCCATGCTGACACAATGGTTATCACAATTTAGCAAATAACAAAGTTGGTGTGAATGCCAAGGAAATTGCAATTTGGTTTCTTAAATATTATTTGATTAACCATATTGCAATTCAGTCGAATATTTGCATCCAAACACACTCTTTGATGATGAAATCACTATTTGATTTCCTTCTTGAAATGCATAGGAGATTTCCCATAATCCAATAATATGGCAGAGGAACCAATGCAAGGAGATATGGACCAGTGATCTGATGAGTCTTGACGCAGATGGGTTACAGCCCAAAATTCACATAGGGGGTCTAGTCACCAATGTGATTGCTATCAGATGGCAATGGGACTAGATGATGTATAGCACCACACAATATAAACACATTGCCAATAGTATGGTGATTCAGATCGGCCATCCAGAATGCAGCCCAATATTCACACCTATTGGATGGTTAATAACAAACCACCACATCTACATATACAGAAGGACCAATGTAAAAAGATATGGACTGTTGATCTGATGGGCCATAATGTGGATGGGTTACAGCCCAGAATTCATGAAGGGGTTGAATCACCAATGTAATTGCTACCAGATGCTGATGGGACCATATGATGTATATGCCACCACAGTATATACAGATCTCCAACAGTATGGTGATTCAGACAGTTCTTTCAGGCTGCAACCCTATACTCATACCTATCATCAAGATGTTTAATATCTTCCCAACCATGCAACTTGGTCATTCCCATCCAGGCAACAGCCCAACTTTGGTGGTGACCCATCCATCATAAATGTGTGCTCTGATTATTGTACATGCATATGGCTGGTCATATGCTGGCAGGGAGTTGACATTTTTTTTATCAAACTGATTAGAGAGAGAAAGGACAGAAAAGTAGATAAGAGGAAGAGGAGGATGAGGAAAAATACCGCTGATAAGCAGAATTTCACTAATTCCCTTGGATTTCAGATCTTCTGCATGTCCAATGAAACCTGGCACATGCTGCATGCTGCAACCAAAAATAGAATAAGTATTAAATTTAATACAATGTCAAACTATAGAACCTAACCAAAATATCATAAAAAATCCCACTTTTATTAGAAAGAGGCATGCTTAAAAAGACCAGAATCAGCCTTAAAAGACATCCACCCATTTAGTGGGTGGTTCAGCTCCAAGTGTCGATCCACTAATCAGAGACGCCAGGACCTGAAATCTACTTAAGTTAAAAAGTGCAAGTAATTAAATAGGTAATCTTGTCAGCATATTGGTTAAAGCATTTTTTTTTTTTTTTTATATATATATATATATATATATATATATGTATATATATATATATATATATATAAAAGCTGTGCATACGAGTTTTGACAGGTATAGTTAAGGCTGCAACTTGGATTCAGGTTAATCTAAACCTAATTGACCCACTTGTGTTTGGGTTGGGTTGAAAAGGTCCTTGGCTTAGGGTTAAGCAAATTTGGATCGGGTTAGCTCGGGTTGGGAATAATCACATGTATTGGGGCCAGGTGAGGTCTGATTGGGAATAACCACACGTATTTGGATTGGGGTTGGAACATTGTCAAGCGGGATGGGGTTGGATCGAGCACAGAGGAATTCAGATTGGGGTTAGATTGGGCAACTCAGGTTGGAAATCAAGTTGGTTGGATCGTGGGTTGGGTCGTCTTGACGTTAGGTCGGGCTTGGGTTGACCCTCAACCCAACCAACCCGCAAGAGTTGCACACCTATACTTGCATTATTGTTATAAAACAGTAGTCCAATTGAACGACACTAGAGGTGGCATGGACTTAGGGAAGGCAATGCGGCCGGTTTTTGCCAGGCCCATGCTAGACCAGGCCCAATCCAACATTTACGACCCAAGGCTCATGCCCAGCCCAAATTCGGCATTAGCTAGCATAGAAGGCCCATGCTCGACCTAGAAAAAAGGATCATGCGCGGGCCTGACCCATCTAAACTAACCTGAAAACTGATAAAATCCCTATTTCCCCCTTGAATTTTCCAGTCAGGCGGGCTACCGAGCTCATTGCAACCCTTATCTGGACCAGAGTAGAATCAGCCTAGTAAGGAGAAGCATTTTATGATGATGGGCTTGGAATAGTGTCTCTAAACCATTGATTCTTTCTATATAATGGTGGCCCACATTTGAGGCATACCATTCATTGTTGGCCTGACCTAGACACTAGGAGTAGATTTCAAGCCCCAGCCTGGACCCGAATCTGATGTAGGACAAGGCAAAGGACAATCACATGAATCACTAGGATCTAAGGAAATCAAGCTAGCAAGTTCAATCCAAGGGTCTAATATACAATATAGCTTCTAAGGGACATAACTTTGCGACCGGTTATTTGTTTCGCACATATAATATGTTTCTGGAAAGCCATTGACGAGGTTTGCATGTTCGCCAATGCCAAAGGCCATTGGCCCTAAACGGTTTTCCAAAAATTGATCGGTAAAGGCCATTGGCCCCAAACAAGTTTAGGGATTAATTTTGAGTTTTAAGTTAAATTTACCATTTTTAGTAAATTCCATTTTTTGCTAATTTAAGAGTCTTTTAAGGTTTAGCTTGAAGTCCTTGTTTAAGTATGGAAAAGAGTTTGAGTCAATTTAAAAGTTGTTTATTTTTATTTTTTTTTAAAGTGACCAGAATATATTAGAAAAAAGGAGAAGAACAAAAGGGGACTGCTGAGATAGCAGACCGAAAGCTACAGGCCAAGAAACAAAAAGTTAAAATCTTTCAGGCCCGGAACAGCAGCTGCCCATTCGATAACTAATTTTTTAGCCCGAGATCCCACAGAATGCATCGAGGAGTGGCTGTCGTTGAAACATCTGTCATTCCACTCTTGCCAGACTGCCCACTAATTGGCTAGAATAGACATTCTCCACACTCGAGTTCTAAGGTTGCCCAGCTTGAACCCATGCCAATAAGCAAGAAGGGAAGGAGCGGTGGCCAGGATGCAGCCGCTAATAAAAGTTGTTTATTATCTTTAGTAAGTTTACTATTTTTAGTAAATTTACTATTTCAGAGAAGCTGTGAATTTAGGTTTAGAGCTTTGTAAACCAAATTTATTCAGGCTTTTATCGGTAATAATAATTTTACTTCTCATTTTAAAGAGATTTTTCTCTCCTTGCGGATTCATGAGCTATTCTTGAAAAGAAGACAATGATCTCTTTTCTTTATCCATGCATCCTTTGCAATATTTGGTATCAAAGCAGGGTGTTTCCACGGGTTATGGCGTCCAATAGCAAATTGGGCAGCAACAATCCTATTGGCGATGTTTCGAGGAATCAAACATTGATGAGCATGGAATTTGAGACCTTTTATCGAGAAATCCGTCACTCAATGTAGGAGTTACAATTGAGGATTGAACGGTTGACAGTGGCCATGGATTACAAATAAAATCACCGCAGCCAATGGTCCATGATCATCGAAGGGGCTCGTAGTTGGTTGGCTTGAGGTCCAACAACTACAACACCCATGCCAAATCATAGGGATACAATCTCACGCGGCAAAGCTAACTCAGGGAGCTAGATGTTTTTTGGCCAATCAGATGTTGAAGAAGCGTGGACCTATGCATATGAATGAGTCTCTTGAGAATGAAGAAGAAGAGTGGACGCATGCAGATAAAGAGTTTCTCTTAAAGAAACCACCGTTGAATTGCTTGATGAATCCATGGATAGATCAACTGCTTCATACATGCATTAACATATACCATTATACCAAGAGGGATCCACCATTGGATCCATGGATAGATTAATGGTTGATTTACAAAAAGTTTTGATTGAGTTAGAAGTTAAAACCTCACCTAGTGGATGGATCCACAAAAGGGATCACTAGATGGACAAAAATAAATGTCACAATGGCTACGGAAATCGGTACTTTTATGATTATCCCATCAAGCCCTAAGCAGATTGTCACCCTTCTACCTTCTCCGCAACAATCAAAGTTAATGGATCAAAGGTTGGTAGTGATGGCAACAATAACGTGGCTAGTCGACATTAATCAAGGGTGACCAATCACAAATCTATTGTTACAAAGAGGTGGAAGTCAACACACTAGACACAAATCATTACAAAGAAACTGAAGGTGAGGCTTCATTTTATAAAGTTTCATCATGCCTTCACCATTAGTTGTTGCTGAAGACAACACGCCCGGCCAATGATGAATGGTGTGGTCCAATCCTCAAATGGGCCTCCGTCATACAAATAAAATGGTCAGTTTAAAGACACTTGTGAGCGTTCTGTATTCACCACACTACTTGATTCTAACATGGTAGGCGCGTGAATAAAGAAAAGAGATTATAGTCTTGTTCTCAAGAATAGCCCTGGAACCCACAAGGAGAGAAACCTCATAAAAGGGAGAAGTAAAATTGATATTATTAATGAAACGCCTGAATAAATCTGTTTACAAATCCCTAAATATGAATTATATAAGCCTTAATCCAAAATTCGTAACTTTTCCTAAAATAGTAAATTTAGGAAACTAAATTGGGTCATACGACACACCTATGGAAACCCTCTGTCTCTGTCTCTGTCTCTCTCTCTCTCTCTCTGCATTCATTGGTCATGATTTTGGAGATTTCATGCCCATGAAATTGTTCCTCCTTAGGAGACTTAACCCTTTCGGAAACATGTATGGGAGGGGAGAGAGATGTGTGTGACATTCCGGCTTTTCTTTCTCTCTTTCATCCCATGCATCTTATCCTAAATTTCCTTTCCCAAAATAGTAATCTATATAAGCTCTAACCCTAAATTTGTAACTTTCCTAAAATAGTAATTTTACAAAAATTAATAAACTTTCTAAATATAATAAGCAACATACAAATTAACCGCTATAAGACTCTCGAAACCCTAAAACAACCTTAAAATAGCCAAAACTAGAACTTACTAACAACAGTAAATTTAACTTAAGACTAAGTCTAACACCTAAAATGATCTTTTTTGGGGAAATCGCATGGGCTCCAACAGTCGTTGGCATTAGCCAGCATGTAAAATTCATCAATAGCTTTCCAACAACATAATATACGTGCAAAACAAATACTCATGAATCGAACTTTATAATCTGGTTTCATTCAATCCTAACCATCCCTGTGATTTTCCTTAACTTTTTCCTCTATCAGACTCCTCCGCTTCAAAAATTAAACTCAACCCTAAGTTTACATTGGTAGTAGCCCATCACAATGACCTTGCTTTTACAGCGCCCAGATTCTTGGCCTACATCCCAAGCTCTACTCTGTCCCCAAAGCCAATTTTAGGGACCCAGGCCCTGGCTCTACACGGTAGAGCAGCCCAGCCTATTGCCACCCCTAATTGACCACAGTTTATGGTGACTGGTCCCATTTTGATGGCCGGTTCGGGTTGAAACCTGTCCAACGATCTGGTCGGTCTGGTTTATAGTAATCTGGATTCCGGGTTCGGTTTTTAATGACACCACAGTCCTCACCCATTTTGTAGGTCGGTTCCAATGCCATCCAAACTGATATCGAAATTAACAGGGGCAATTTGGTCATTTGGTTCTCAAGTATTTTTGTTGGTCGATGTCTCCCCTACAAAACGAAATTCTCGTGATTTATGTTCAAATGACTATTTTTCCACAAAGGGGCCCAAATCCAGTGACCCTCCACGTCACTGATGCACACGTGCCATGTTTACACGTGGCGTGCACAGACTAGATCGAAACCATTCAATTGATGAGTCGAACGGTGAACCAGCCGCTATTCCAAAATCAAAACCGTTTATCTCATCGATGGCCTTCAAATGAACGGTCAGAACCAAGAGATTTAAATGATTAAGATTCACAGAGGAAAGGTGTTGAAGAGATTTTGGAACCATGATCCATCCACGGCAGTCTACCCTGCCACGTGTACAGTGAACCACATGATATTTTGACAGACGAATGTTGGTCGTACCCCAGCTGATGAATGGCTAGGATCAAGCACGTGTGGGCCAATAGCACCCCGCTCTGAGAGTGAATCTATCGAATTTCGGGGGTGGAAATATCATTCCCCCAAACCCCAGACATTCAAGGCCGAACCGGTAGCCCGACGGGAGTTCCGGTCAGAGACGAAGAGATACGGAGGGATTACCTGCACGTTGGGGTGAAGGCGCCAGGAACTCCGAATAGGATGACCTTTTTACCGGCAGCGAGGGAGTGAATCGAAACCTGCTCGATCTTATCTTCCTCGTCGAAGTGGGCGAGGGTACCATCGGGAATCGTGTCACCAACTGCGATCGGAGCCATCGATTTTCAAAGGCGGAGATGATATCAGACGGCAGCAGAGAGGGCGCACACACAAACTGTCGAGAGTGTCTTTGCTGAAATCTTACATTTATAGGGAGAGCTCGGCATTTCTTAGCTGGATTTAATAGATGCCTTCGAGTCCGGATCCGACGATCTGAATTCGAGGAAGCGGTTGCGTGATGTGGCGCACACCATCGCGGTCGGTGGTGTGCTGACGTGCCTAAGTATGTGGGCCCCACCATGATGTATATGTTATATCCACACCATCCTTCCATTTTTCGATATCATTTTAGTGCAAATGAAATAAAAAATGAGGTAGATAACAACCTCATTGGATCACGTCACAGAAATCAGTTGTATTGAACGCCCACCGTTGTAAACTACTGGAAGCCCCGAAGTTTTAGATGGAACTGATATTATAAATATCACAGTGGGCCCTAAGTAAGTTTCAATGGTTGGCTTATAAAACTCTGCCCACCGATGTCAGCACACCATGCAATCTGCTCTCAAAATTATACGTGGGTGGGAAAGGCTTAAGGGGTGTTTGGCTCATAGTATTGGGAAGGATTTGGTGGGATGGGATTGTAATAATTACGTATGACAGGTTGGCCCCGGTTACCATGAGATGAGCATATTTCCCTATGTTTGTAAAACGGTGGTATCACTCTTTGATTTGTTGTATATTGAATAGTTATACCCACCATTATTTGAAACTATTAAGAATAACACATTTGTGTTATATTCAATCTTTTCATCTGTTTTGTGATATCATGTTATGGCATGGGCCTAAAAATGAAGTAGATCCAAAACTTATATTGCCCAAAAGAAGTTTTCAACGGTAGATGTTCAATCCCAGTTGCTTTTTCTAGTGGGGTCTACTTGATCTTTAGATTTCATTGATTTTTTTACTAAAATGATCTCGAAAAATGGATAAACGGTGTGGATATAACCCACACATCATGATGGGACCTACACAACTTGCTAACATTGAGTAGCATTGGCATAGCTGCATAGACCAAACACAATTCCATCTAATTTAATTCAAAGCTATTCCATTATTCCCAAACATCGCGTGGAGTTGGCACGGATCAAATGCAATTCCATCTCACATAATCTCATCTAATATCATGCACCGAATGCCCCTTAGTGTGGGGCCCACTTTGATATGTTTTATATGGACGCGGATTGGCTACTCCCCCTGACACCAGCCCCGAAGCTGGTGGTCGGTGCTCTGTGGGCCCACCATGATGTATGTGTTTCATCCATTCCATTCATTCATTTTTAAAGATCATTTTAGGGATTGATACCAAAAATGAGGTATATCCCAATCTCAAGTGGACCACATTACAGAAACAGTGTTTAATGAACTTCGACCATTAAAAACTTTTTGGGGCCATAAAAGTATTGGATCAAGTTGATATTTGTTTTGTCCCTTCATCTGGGTTTTTATAACCTAATCAATGGATTGGATGTCAAATAAACAAGACATCGGGCCTTAGGAGGATTTAAATGATGGATATCCACTCACTATTTTTTTCCCCGTGGTGTGATCCACTGAGATTTATGTCCCTCCCATTTTTTGTATCAAGCCCTAAAATGATCTTTAAAAATGGATGAACGGAATGAATGAAACACGTACATCATGGTGGGGCCCACAGAGCACCGACCACCAGCTCCGGGGCTGGTGTCAGGGGGAGTAGCCAATCCGCGTCCGTTTTATATATACACACCATATATCCTTTTTCCAGACAATTTTTGTAGGTGGTCCTAAAAATTAAGTATATCAAAATCTCAGGTTAACCACACCACATGAACAGGAACGGTGGTTATTAAATGTCCACCATTAAAAACTTACTAGGGCGTGTGTAAAAAAATTCATTTTACATAGAACACATTAATAAAGTCGAACAAACCCGTAAGAGGGGAAAATACACGGATCGCATAGATCCGTTGCCTACGGAGCATTTTTAATAGACTTTTTTGTAGCAATGTGATCCAGCATGGATTTGAATCCGTTTAAATTTTGATGTAGTGTTTTAAAATGATCTGAAAATACAGATAGATAGCGTGGATATACAATACATTTATCAAGGTGGGCCCCACATGATAAGGGTAACTCTAATCTACCACCTCGAGGGAGGGCTCTCCGCTGGTCTACTTGGGACGCGGATTGCGTGGGGATCCCACGGGAAGCGGAGAAGGTGAGACCCCGATCCGCCGAAGTGGGTGGACCCTAAATGTGGGTCCATTGTGATGTATTTGACTACATCCACGTCGTCCATCTGTATTGAAAGCCCATTTAGAACATCTCGTAAAAAAATAAAGCAGTTCCAAATCTAAGATATGCGATATTACAGGAAACAGTGGTTATTGACCATTGAAAACTTTCTTTGGATCAAGATAATATTTTTATAGTCTATTCATCTTGGCGTTCGTGACTTATCAACAGGTTGGATGGCATATAAATATTCAGTGGAATCCATGAAGTTTTTAATGGTGGGGATTCAAATTAGATTATCTCTTGTGGTGTGGTCCACCTAAGATTTGAGTCAGCTTCATTTTTAAAATCTTTTCCTACAAAGAGCTTTCAAATTGGTTCGACGGTGTGGATTTAAGGCACGTACATAACTGTGACCCCCACAATCAGGGTCCCAACCACCTCGATTGATCAAGGTCTCACCTGATCCGCTCTCGATCCTACAACCGCATATCTCCTGATCACATGATGTGGCGGTACTTAACTGGTAATGTGCCGTTGTCATAGGGACGCGGATTTCCTCCCTGAGCCTTCGGCAGGAAGTTTCTGCCCAAGAATACTGGGTGGGGCCGACCGAGATGTTTGTTACAAATCCACACCGTTCATCTGATTTGAGAGTCCATTTTATGACATGAGGTAAAAAAATGATGGCTATCCAAAAATTAAGTGAATCACACGAGAGTAAACAATGGTGATTTAGTGTGAATCGTTGAAACATTACCCAGGCTATAAGATTTTTGTGTCAGGCATTTTTATTTTATTTTTGGTATTTTCGCTTCATCCCATTGATAATGAGCTTATAAACGGTTTGAATGGCCTATAAACATAAAGGTGGAGCCTAAAAAGGTTTCAATGGTAGGAATTTTTTTCACCAATTTTCCTTCTGGTGACCCACTTAAGTTTTGGATCCAACTCATTTTCGTTACGGTTCTTAAAATGAGCACTCAAAAGGGTTGAACAAGGTGAAATTCTCACAAACATTTCTGTGACCCCCAACCGGCATCCTTATGTTAGAACTTCCTGTGAGAGCCTCTTTGTAGTAAATCTGTGTCCCAGCTGGATTGGATCATCCTCCGTGTGCTCGGATCATCTTCCGTGCGCTCAACAAAACCAGTTCGAAATGTGCTCTGTGACCCATTTTAGACGGTACGCCTAAGGGTATGGAGCCCTCGGCCAGGTGTTGAAACTCCTGAGAGTCTACCACTGACCCTACCCATTCAAATCTTACCATGTCGAGGTATATTTACACTTTTGTGGGAAAATGATGGGGGGCGAGATTTGATTAGTAAAGACACGTGACTAAAAATTGGATGCTTCAAAGGTCAAGGAGCTCATAATAAAAAAGAAAACTAAGGAAATAAATTCCTACAATCCCAACCTTACTGGACTCCACCTTTACCATCTAAACTCTTTATAAGGTTATTCTCATTAGTATGAGCTGAAAACCCAAAAACCTCATCCTAATATAAAACTTTTTCGGCCATACAAATAGTTCAATGGTGGTCCTTCAATAACCAGGGTTTCCTTTTGTATGGCCCACTTGAGTTTTGAATTCAATTAATCTTTAGTTGCATGTCATAAAATGAGCTCACAATCAGATGTATAGGGTGGATTTCTCAAATACATCACGGTGGGCTCCACCTAACTTTATAAGAAAATCGTACAACGGGCTTACAAATCTGTTCGATGGGGAGCTTATAAATAAAAGTAAATAGAAAATGAATTTAGAGATAAATGAATGGGAGAGTAAATGGCTTACAAAGTTGTTTTCAGATGGAGTAAATGAAATGCATTTGAAATTAAAATATTGTGTTTGGATGAGTGTAAATTAGAGGAATTGGAATGTATTTGAATTTTTTAATATATTAACAAGTGTGTGTATATATATATATATATATATATCCAAATCAGCTTGAATGTTCTAACTTAGTATTCATATGCAATATTTAATAGAATGACTATAATAAATCTATTGTAATATATACTTTAGCTAAAAATGATAAAATTTCAAGTCTAGAGTAAACTACAAACTTGCCAATATTTTTAACCATCCATTTAGAGGGTCATCCTTTGAAATGTTTGGATCATTTCCTTTGGTCACCATGTAGGTCCTTGGTGCATCATAGAAAATATAAAAATTGACAAAAAAAAGTACCTACATAATATAGAATATATTTTATTACCTTTTTCAAAAGTATTTTAAAGGCATACCTTAATCACCAATGAGGCTAATTTTGAGCCCAAAGCTTAACATTAGGCAATGCACCCTGCTATCAATGTGAATTTTACATAAACATTGTGAAATGGCCTTTTCAAGCTCCTAATGGCTTTATTCACATCACAGACCCCAACATTTAAGAATTCTAATTAAAAGGTACTCACATGATAAATTAAGAGGGTAGTATATTGAAAACATTTTTAAAAAGGGTATTAGGATATAAATTCTATATTAAGTCGGTAATCTTTTATACATTTTCTTTAAAATGAGGAAGTATCTCAAATATCCTTAGATTTTAAAAATGAAAGATGCCCAGGAATTACAAGAAGGTTTAAATAACTTGGCCGGCCGCACAAAATAATGGCGGCAAGATTGGACCTTTTTCTCAAACCTAAAGTAGATTGCCTTAAAAAATGACAGCTAATTTTTTTATTCTTTAAAAAAAAAAAAAAAACCTGGAGCAAATTGGCTAGTGATGGTTATATCCTTTGCGGTAGGTGTTGTGGGGTTGACAGCATTGTGCATGTTTTATCCATGCCGTCCATCCATTTCGCCCCCTCATTTTAGGCATAAGCTAGAAAATGAAATGTTTCAAAGCTCAAGTAGCTACAACAGGAAATAGTAGTATTAAATACCCTCAATTAAAAAAAAATTTATGGGACTCATGAAGTTTTGGATCAAGCTGAATTATGTTTTCCCTTCATACAGGTTTCTGTGGCCTTATGAATTCGTTGGATAGCAAATCAATGTCACGGTGGGTCCCAGTAAGGTTTCAATGTCACGGTGGGTCCTAAGAAGGTTTCAACGGTGAGTGTCGTTGTCCTTACTGTTTCGTGTGGTGTATTTCACTTGCACTTTGGATCTGCTACATTTTTTGGCGTATTTCCTAAAATGAGCTGAAAAAAAATGATGGACGGTCTGGATATATAACGGATACATCACGTTGGGTTCCCAGTGCAGGGTCTAGAGGGAATCCGTATCTTTCTTATCTCTTCAATCTATCGTTTGTGGGGAGTCTGGGGACTCTTCTCTAACGATAGACGTGGCTTATATATAATTTGAACAGATGCGGAGTAGCTACTCTCCTCACACCCATACCGAACTCGGAACGGGCTGGGGCTCTGAGGAGCCCACCACGATGTATGGGTTTATCACCACCGTCCATCCATTTTTCCATGTTATATATTTTAGGCTAAAAGCTAAAAAATAAGACACGTCGGACGATTATGAGATTTTAGGCGTGGAATTTGAACGGTTGATGTTGACCTTGTCTTGGTAACCTTTCATCCAATGCCCACAAATAAATGATCCGCATGATAAGCGTGATTCGGAATATGCGGCATAGGGCAGCGGATTGCGTCCGACTGGGTCTGACCTTTATCCGTCATAACAGATCTGTGTCGGGCCATCGTGATGTATTTATTTATCGACGCCGTTGATCCCTGTTCTCACATAATGTTAAATAAGTGCATCCACCAGACCACACGAAAGATGCTTCTCGCATTTAATGCTTTTGCCTTTAATGCAACATAAGTTTAGTATCTGGTGTGGTCTATTAAAGCGTTGGATCTATCTCATTTTTGGCCATATCCTAGAAATAAACTTAAAAAAGAGATGGGCGGCGTGGATAGACAGATAAGTCACGGTGGGCTCCACACAGATCTGGTCACGCTTAAAAGTCCGACTAGGTTCGGACGCAATCCGCTTCGATGTATGCCCTACCCCAGTACTTCAGGATTCTATCGGTAATGTGCACGTGTGCCGAAGATTCGCCACCATTTAAGACAGTAAAAAATACACATTGATATATAGCCCTTGAGTAAAAAGACGGGAAAAGGGAGGTGGTTCGTTGAAATCGTTCATGAGGTGGGCCACACTGGGGCTGTGGTGTCATATGACCGTACGGTCGGATTTATGAAGTGGGGCATTGACCGGATACGTGGAGCGGTTTGCTGATGTTCCTGAGGTTTTTAGTGGGCACTTACGCATGCTGGTGAGAAAGGAATTTCTTTCTACGAATTTTTCAAGTGCGTCCTAAGTCTGTTGACCAAGCTTAGTCAATTCGTAAAGGCTCTTCCAACTCCTTTTGGAGAGGAGGTTTGCTATTTCCACACGCGTGTGGCCGTAACCATATAAATTCAAACATATATGTACTTGTTTGGACAAGATCTGGTAGTTCCAGATTAATGGTGTAGATATGGTCAGGTGGCATGTATGTTATCTTCATGGCATGCGCCAAATATTGGAAAGACAGCTCATAGCTGAGCAGATCATCAAGGAATTGTGTTGCTCATGTGATTTAGAGATAAGAATTTGTAAGCGTTAATGATATGTCAACACTAGAGCACATATGAGACACTATTAACAAAATAGAACACATTTAAAAAAAACAAAAAAAAAAAAAGATGAAGAAGAAAGAAAGAAAGAAAAAGAAGAAGATGCCAAGCACAATCAAGTGGAGGTAACCCACAACTTATAATTGTTAATATGTAAAGTTGACACATAGGCAGTTGTTATTCTCACGACCTTGTCAAGTAGTTGATAAATAACAAAGGAGAATACAAAGTAAGGATCTCAACATCAATCCAAACACACAATAATTCAATAATCAATCTAGCGTAGTACTGTTTATCTAGTCCTTTGGGACATTTAGCTTTCTCCACTGCTCAATAGCCATAAAACCCTTAGTTTGTAGGATTGGCTTAGTCTATCCTTGCCCTAAGATGGAGTGGCTATGTGATAGCTAGTAGTTGTAACTACTAGCTGTAATTCCCTCCATGTGCACCCGCGTGTCATATTTGAAGGAAGATAGTAGCTTTAAGAATTGTCTACATACGCCCATGTACTAGGTTGACAGTAGCTTGTAAGTCTTGGCATTGCCTTTTCTTCGTTCATTGGTGCGCTGATTAGTAAAGCACTCCTCTGCTCTTGACCAGGTTACTGATATCATTTTTAATGTTAAGTCTCACTTTTTCGCATCCATCTTCAACTTATTTCCGTTCAATCATGCAATTGTTGTACCTTCGAAAGTCTTTGATTTTAAGATAAAAGGAACTCATTGGAAGAAGCACCTAACATTCGCAAATTGTCTGATTACCACACTTTACAGTTGGCTAAATAGATGGTTGGTCTCTTGACCATTCGACCAAGCACCGCTCTATCTCAATGTCAGGGGTTGGTGTCGTTCAGTTTGAATCGGACCATAAATCGATTCGAGAAAACAGCAAATCTCACACGTGTACCACGTGACCGAATTCCATATCAATAGTACCATCCAACAACAGAACTACATACTATATAAGAGTCGTCATACACGACTATGTATATCCAAAACTCATCATGCGATGTGTAGAAATTACAATCAATGACACTACCCAATTAATGTAGGTGCCACCACACATGCAAGAAACAAAGGGAGATAGAGAAAATGAGAGGGGGGTTAAAAAAAAGAAGCTAAATTCATAAAGAAAACCAAGGGCAAGCGAAGGCGAAAGAATTGTCCTCACATTTTTTTAATGTCATGGGTGGTCTGCTCGAGTTTTAGATCTACTTCATTTTGAATTGATGTGGTAAAATGATATAGCAATATAGATACGCTAAATACAATCATGCATGTGAGCCCTTATAGAGCCTTTGTTTCATGGACTCCCTAATCTCTATATTCGAGGTATACTTACTTGGATTATTTGTTACACTAGGAGGGGAGGAGACACAAAGTGGTTTACCAATATGAAAGAAATGAAATAATAAAAGTACCTCAACTAAAGGGCCAACAACATCCGTTTGAAAATCAATTTTATGCTCCTCTCTTTACTAATTGCGGGGATAAATTTGAACAAATGCTATTAGCTGTTATATGTAATAGAGATGATTCCCACCATAGTAGTCATTGTTTTGGTTGGGTGCTATGTGCAACTCATTTTTATTTTTAGTTAATTAAAATAATAATTATTTTTAACAATAAACAATTATATTTAATATAACTAGCAAATTTTATAGAAAATTTTCTCATAAGATTTAAAATTTTCAAAGAATTTTCCTACATTAAACAAGATTGGTAACGCTTTTGAAGAAAGAGAATCATATATTATTTTTCTTTAAAAGGTAATAAGGTAAAAAAAATTTAGAGTCCACATTATATTTATATGACATCTAACTTATCAAACATATACACTCAACCATAACAATCATATGATCAGGGTCGAATATTGCATATCGGACCTTTGATTTCAAATGATAAAGCCAACATCGATTTTAATCGTGTTTTTATTATAGGAGGAAATTAGGAGTGTGTATTGAAAGATGATGTTAAAAACATGGATTTGTAAAATTACCGATGGGATGGACTTGGTGATTTTACACGTTGGGATCGAATCGAAAGGGGCCAAATGTTCCATTTTTCCGATCACTTGAACATTATTGCATGAGATAAGGACATCCATTGGATATCAAGTTTCATATCATATCACTATGGAAGTATCCCACTCTACCCATACTCACCGATTTTATACGATAATGATATACAACTTTGGTCTCGATTAATATAGTTTAAGAAAGGGAATGGACGGATTGGATTTCATAAAAACATCATAGTGGGGCTCCTGTATTTGGTACCAAACAACGAGCACCGGCCTATCGCCGGAATCGGCGCCAATGGCCGACCCGCGCCCGTTTCCAAACGCAAATTGCGTTCCCGGCGTTAAAACGCTTGCCGATCGATGGCGTCGGTTGTGGGGCCCACCTTACGGCCAAAGGAGTGATCCGGACCGTCCATCCGCTTCCTGGGGCGTTCATCACCACTGCCTAGGTGGTAAAATTTGAGACTATAGCAAAGGATGGTTTTACAACCGTTCAAACACAAACGGACTTAAAAATCTACGGTGGACTAATACAAAATTTATTATTTTTTCGTTCTCCATGCAATTAGTGGATTTCTCAAGAAAAAAACCATTTCCGCTTGAAGGAGGTCCGCGTCGTCCGCGTCACAAAAACGAATCTGCCGGTTTTGTGGGCCCCACCCCGTCAACCGTAAATAGCCGTCCATCTTGTAGAGGGCCACGAGAACTACAAAAACATGGTAATATTCCACTCCCATGCATACACACGTGTGCGATATGAGAGCCACAAACAGTGCTCGCTTCGCGACGTTCAAAACCGATCTTTTCGAGATTTCTTCAGGGCCACGCTAATGGACCTTCAAAACCACCCATTCTGACGGCGAAATTTCGTCCGAATCCAATGGACGGGGTGGATTTTCCAAAAACACCTCTGTGGGGCCCACCGATCACGGTTGCGAAAAAATCGCACTTCGAGTCCGTCTACGACTTTGCCACCGATTCCAGCCATCCAGCAACTATAAAAGGGAAGTTTTGGACGTGGGAGAGAGATTCAGATCCAGGGAATTGGAGATCCAGAGCCAGGGAGAGGAGAAAGAGAAGAAAGAGAAGGAGAAAGAGAGAGAGATTTTTCGGTTTGGTGTTTAGTTTTATGAATTTTATTTTTTTATTTATGGATTTTATGGGTCACTAATCTCTCAGCTAGGGCTGAGATGAAGCCCCTAATTTGATCAACTCTTGTATTGGTTGATTTACTTTGAATTTTAATTAATTTGTTTCTTTCTCCGAGTGGGCTTTATGGGTTTAAATTCCATACTTCTCCATCTATGAACTTGACCAAAGTATAGATGGATGTTGTTTGGATGCTTATTACAGGTGCTTGGGTCGATCAAGAACAAGTTTCCTAAGAGGAAGGAACAGGGTGCTTTAATGAATTTTGCATACCATGTGCCCGGAAAGGACATGGGATGTATTGTTCATGGCATTGCTAAAGGAATTAGACAATCAATGTCTGATTTAGGACACGATTGTGCTTTCTCTATTTAAGTGGTATCAATCAAGGTCAAGGTGAATCAACAGACAAAACAAGGGTTAGGATAATTAGGGGTGGATTCGAAAGTCCCGTGCTTTCTCTCTGATTGAATTTTCTTCCCCTGTTCTTAATTGTTTTTCCTAAAATTGTGCTTAGTTTAGTTCATTATTCATTGGATTAGTTAAGAAGAATCATAGATTTGAATTGTGACAACCAGTCCTCGTGGGATTCGACCTCGATCTTACCGAGTTTATTACTACATCACAACCCTATACTTGGGGAGTGAACATCATACGGACTGAAAACCTTTGAGATCAAACCACCAAATGAGATGTACTTCGCATACTAAAGTTTGTAATTGATGTGGCTTACCTTATGTTCGAATCGACCAAATGTTCCATTTTTTTGAACATTATTGCAGATTGCATCCATTGGATAAGTTGCATATCATATAAATATCGTGTACACTCTACTACTTTTTATAATAATGTATACATTGGGTATTATGGTAATTTAACGATTCAAAAAATAATTTCCTCCTTATTTGGTAAAATTTTAATATCCAAGGAATTTTACTGTAAGAGTCCTATATTACAATAGCATTAAGTACTTAAAACTATACATTTATTATTATTACTATTATTTAAAATGTCACTTGATTACGGTGTGGCACACAAAAATAAATGTACCAGCCTAATTTTTGTGTGTATTCATGATGTTGCATACTGTTTGTATGCTAAGGGTTGTTGGAAAATATACAGAATAATATAATTTCTGTATAATATGGAAACCGAAAAAATCACAATAATCAGAAATAAGGACAGGCTGAAGCACGTCTGAAAACGTTGTCCTTAAAGCGTTATTTGCCCCTACTCAAGTGAATTGAATAAGCTGATAGGTTACAGGCAAATTGCTTCTAGGATACGACGAGCCTGGTGTGGGTTTGCGTTCATCGAACACGAAGACTCACCTATTGGAACTTAATTACACAATTTCTGACAATATTAATATAGAGAAAATCCCAAAAGAAAGAAAAAGAAAGAGAAAAAGGGTTTGGACCACTGCGCTGGTCAGTTCAATTCTTCAGCTATTGGTTCAGTTGAACCGTTCTAGACCACACCGTTGGTCTGTTCTTCAAGCTAAGGTTCAAGTCTTGCTATATTGCTGGAAGCACTAGAGTATATAAGTTGAGAGGGGCTGACTGTTTCAGTTCGTATGGGTTTGCTGGAGTGAGTTGAGATGGTTTGGAAACCCATCTAGGACCTCCTTTTATAGGCTATAGTGGCTGGGAGTTTTGGTCCGGGGACATAAATCCCATTTATGCAATTTCTAGCTGTTGTAAAACTAGCCGTTTTATGGCCATTTTTTACTGTTGTGCATGAGCCATTAAACCTAAATCTTGTCGTTGTGAGAGAGGCAATGACTAGCTGTTTTTCTAGGCATTGGGCTAGCCATGCAATAGTTTCTGCATGACCCTTGCAATTAAGTCCATAACTATTACACATTTGTGCAACAGCTCTATTTTCAACCTCTATATAATTAGAGGGACTCTCATGCAGTCTTCTAGATTTTCGTTCAGCCAACCATCTGCTTTAGCCACTAGTCGCACCGCGACTCGCACACGTCTCAATCCGTTTCGCTAAGGGAGCAACCCTCTGCGACACGATGCACACGTGCGAAGTGCAAAGTACGCGACTAGTGCCTCTACAGCCACACTGTCTCACATGCCCATGCCCTCGCACTGAGCTCGTGCCCATGCCCGAGCTCGTGCCCGTGCCCGTGCCCGAGCCCGAGCGCGCGCGCACGTACGCACTGGAACATGTAAGGTCAATAGTCCACGGACTAGGTAGGTAAATATTATAATACTCTACTATTATCATTTAAACCACAGATTTTTCTCTTCCCTTTCCCATGTGAGACTATTCCCAAAAACTCACAAAAAGATGTTTTTCAAAACAACTTTTAATATTTTATATATTATTTTATTATTAAAATCAATATTTTTTGCAACAATCCCCCACTTGATTTTTTTAAAATATATTTTCTCGGTTAAACATTTCTGCCAGAATAATTAGCTTATATGCATAAAGAAGGATATCTTTCGATTTTAATCTTCCCTTAGTGTAAGTATCTCAAAACTCTGTCGAAATGACTGGTAGTCGCGGCTTTGAACCAGTTATTCCTAGATAACAAAGTTGAAAAAATCACATACATATTCGCTATGTGTTTGTTAGAGTTTCCACAATCTTGCTCAACACATTTAATGGCCATGTGCTTATCCTAATTTGTGAACGATCCCGAGAGAAAACTCTTAACTCTCATGAGAGATGGCACCATCTCTACGTTCATATAGGTGGAATCATTTCAATGTCTCCGTTACTATAAGACACTTGTCCTATAGACTGAATTTCATTAAGAGTTCTCAAACTCAACCCTCTTTCGTAACGCTCAGCACTTATCTATTATGATAAGATTTTATAATTTAGTGATGAAAAACTTTCTACATATCAGTGACTTGTTTTTACCCATTAAACCCAAATTTAGAGATTTTCTAACTTCAGGTTGGGTTATGATTACTGGTGAAACTTTGGTTGAAGAGTTTCAACCCCATCCCTCTAGATGTAGCCTTTACTACCTCTCTCGGTAGAGGTTTAGTGAAAGGGTCTGCCAGGTTGTTGCTTGATTTCACATAGGAAATAGCAATGATTCCATCTCGAATCAATTGTCTAACATAATCATGTTGAAGACTTATATGTCTAGATTTACCATTATAAGTGCCGCTATAAGCTTTAGCTAATGTGGCTTCACTGTCACAATGTAGTGACATAGTCGATATAGGCTTTCCACAGAAATGAATTTTTTATAGAAGATCCCTTAGCCACTCAGCCTCTTTGCCTGTTGCTGCCAGGGCTATGAATTCAGACTCTATAGTTGAGTGCGTTATGCAGGTCTGTTTCTTGGATCCCCAAGATACAGTTACACCTCCTAGGGTGAATACCCACCCTGTAGTAGACTTGTTGTCCCCTGCACTTGATATCCAGCTCGTATCGGTATATCCTTCCAATACGGTAGGAAATTCTGAATAAAATAGTTCTAAGTCTTTGGTTGTTTTTAAGTAACCAAGGATTCTACTGACTGCATTCCAGTGTTCAGTACTGGGGTTACTAGTAAACCTACTAAGTTTACTCACAGCATATGCGATATCAGGTCTAGTGCATTGCATAGCATACATAAGACTCCTTATAGCACTCGCATATTCTAATTGTGCAATGGTTCTTCCAGTATTTTCTTTTAGCTTGATACTTGGATCAAATGAGGTCTTTGCTTCTTTTATATTTAGATGGTTAAACTTGTTTAGTATCTTCTCAATATAATGAGATTGACACAAAGCATAACCCCCATAATATTTTTTAACTTTGATACTTAAGATGATATCAACTTGTCCAGGATCCTTCATTTTAAATACAGAAGATAGAAACCTCTTTGTTTCAGTCACACCTTCCATTTTATTACTTATTATTAACATGTCATCAACATACATACAAATAATAACAATATAACTACCATCTACTTTAGAATATATGCATTTGTCAGCTACATTATGCATAAAACCATGAGATAGTATTTTATAATCAAACTTCTCATGCCATTGTTTTGCTGCTTGTTTTAATCTATACAAAGATTTGACTAATCTACATACTTTGTTTTCATTTCTTGGTAGAACGAATCCTTCAGATTGTTCCATGTATACCTCCTCATTGAGGTCACCATTCAGAAAAGCGGTCTTTACATCCATTTGGTGGATGTGAAGATGATGTATCGAAGCTAGCGCAAACAATATCCTAATGGAACGGTCTTTACATCCATTCAGGAAAGCGGTCTTTACATCCATTATTTTGGTGCTTGTTTTAATCTATACAAAGATTTGACTAATCTACATACTTTGTTTTCATTTCTTGGTAGAACGAATCCTTCAGGTTGTTCCATGTATACCTCCTCATTAAGGTCACCATTCAAGAAAGCGGTCTTTACATCCATTTGGTGGATGTAAAGATGATGTATCGAAGCTAGCGCAAACAATATCCTAATGGATGTTATCCTATCTACAAGAAAGTATGTGTCAAAGTAATATATCCCTTTTTTTTTTGTCTAAAACCCTTAGCTACTAATTGAGCTTTAAAGGTTTGGATAGTCCCATCAGTGTGATATTTCTTCCTAAATACCCACTTGCAACCTATCAGTCTAGAACCTGGAAGTAAGTTAATTAGTTCCCATATTTGATTTAATAGTATGGATTCCATTTCATCGTTTATAGCTTCTTTCCAGAAAGCTGTCTCTAGAGGATATAGCCTATTTATATGATTTATGATCATCTTTTATAGTCATTACTATAGGTATTTGTCATATAACATTTTCTCTATCTGCTTCTACAAGATGGAAAATGATGCGTTGTGAGTCTATATAGTTATCGCATAGACTCTTCTTTATTCTTGTCCTTTGACTCTTACAAGGTTCAATAGGAGCTTCCACTATCTGTGGAGCTGTGCTATTTGGTTCTTTATCAAGAGTTTGGATTTTCATTACCATTTGACTCCAAGGATAGTGAGTTCTTAAAGAACTCAACGTTTCTTGATTCTATTATTGAATTAGACTCTATGTCTAGAAGTCTATAAGCTTTACTATTTTGTGCATATCATACGAAAACACACTTAATAGCTCTTGGTCCTAACTTAGTTCTTTTTGGATCAGGGGTTCTGCAGTATGTAAGACACCCTCACACTTTAAGATATCCTAGGTTAAGTTTTCTGTCTCTCCATACTTCATATGGAGATATTTTATACTTTTAGACGGTATTCTATTTAGAATATGGCATGCTGCAAGCAGTGCCTCACCCCATAGACTTAGTGACAACTTTGCTCTTATCAGCATTGAGTTGGCCATTTCTACTAATGTTCTATTCTTCCTTTCAGCTATTCCATTTTGTTAAGGTGTGAATGGCGCTGGACATTGATGTATCAATCCATATTCTTCACAGAAGCTATCGAATTCATTGGAGAAGTATTCTCCTCCTCTATTGCTGCGGAGAATTTTTATCTTCTTATTTAGTTGATTCTCTACTTATGCTTTATATATCTTAAACATGTTCAATGCTTCATCTTTGCTCTTTAATAGGTACACATACACATATCTAGAGCAATCATCTATAAAGGTTATGAAGTACCGTTTACCTCCACGAGTAAGAATGCCGTTTAACTCACAGATATCACTGTGTACAAGATCCAATACTTGAAACGATCTTTCAACACTTGGAAAAGGTTTCTTCGTCATTTTGGATTGTATGCACATTTCACATTTATCAGTTTCATTATCTGTGTATGAGATTAAACCATTCTTAGCTATGAACTTTAAGGTACTATACCCTATATGGGCTAGTCTATCATGCCACAGTCCAGCGGATTCAACCATATATGCGGAAGTGCTATTTTCATTCAGAGAAAACTTGATCATCCCGTTACAAGCATATCCATTTCCGACAAAATTTCCATTCTTAGATAGAATCAGTTTACCTGACTCGTACACCACCCTTATACCTAGTTTTTCCAGAAGATCCCCAGAAACTAAGTTTCGCCTCATGTCTAGGACGTGTAATATATTAGTCAGAATTACTTTCTTCCCAGAGGTGAATATCGGTTCGACAGTTCCTTCATCGACGACCTTCAAACGGACTTCATTATCCATTTGGACTTCTTGACCATCAGTCAATTCCTCATAGGTTTTGAAGGCTGATTTGTTGTAGCACACATGTACTATAGCGGCAGTATCATACCACCAACCTGGAACTTTGCCTTGGATGGTATTCACCTCAGTGATCATAGCCACTATATCGCATTCTTCTACTGCATTTGCCTCTTGTTTAGATTTGTGATATCGGCATACTCGAGCATAGTGCCCGATTTTTCTATAGACATGGCATGGGCCTTTGAACTTTCAGTAATTCTTTTGGGCGTTTTTCTTGAATTTCCTTTTATTAGGTTTTAGGGAATTGTCCTTCTCGGAATGTTTGTTATTGGAGTTCTCTACTGTATGTACCTTGGACGAGACATTCCCGTTATCATTTTTTCTATCGCGGTTACGGGATTCTTCCTCAATTCTGAGGTGTTTCTAGATTTGTTCCAGTATGTAGTCCTTAGTTTTATGCAGCAATTTCTTTCTATAGTCTTTCTACATCGGTGGCAATTTGACGATTATAGCCCCGACTTGGAATGATTCAGGAAGATCAATCTTTATAGCTTTGATTTTGTTTACTATTAGCTGCAGTTCTTGGATTTGGGACAGCAGCGGTTTGTTATCTATCATGTTGAAGTCAAAATACCTGGCGATGAGAAACTTGTTGGTACCTTCTTCTTCGGCCTTGTATTTGAACTCCAGAGCGGCCCAGATCTCCTTTGCTGATGACATTTGTTGGTATAGATCGTACAAACGGTCGGAGAGCGCGTTCAGAATGTGTCCTTGACACAAGAGTTCATCTTCGACTCGTTTGGTGCAGGCTGCCACCTATTTAGGTGTGTCGTTGTCGGTTGCTTCAGATAGCGCCTGCAAATTAGGTTATAAAATGTAGTAGATCTTTAGCGCAGTCAGGAGAAATTTCAGCTTGTTTTGCCATCTTGTAAAATTGGTTCCATCGAACCGATCAAGACGTATTAAGTCCTGATTCATCAGCTTGATGGATGAAATACTGTTGGCTTCCATCAAATAACGCTTTGAGATTGTTAGAAAATATACAAAATAATATAATTTCTATATAATATGGAAACCGAAAAAATCTCGATAATCAGAAATAATGACAGGTTGAAGAACGTCTGAAAACGCTGTCCTTAAAGCGTTATTTGCCCCTACTCAAGTGAATTGAGTAAGTTGATAGGTAACAGGCAGATTGCTTCTAGGATACGACGAGCCTGGTGTGGGTCTGCGTTCAGCAAACATGAAGACCCACCTATTGGAATTCAATTACACAATTTTTGGCAGTATTACAATATAGAGAAAAATTCCAAAAGAAAGAAAAAGATAGAGAAAAAGGGTTTGGACCACCACGCTGATCAGTTCAAATCTTTAGCTACTGGTTCAGTTGAACCGTCCTAAACCACACCGTTGGTCTGTTCTTCAAGCTAAGGTTCAAGCCTTGCTATATTGCTGGAAGCACTAAAGTATACAAGTTGAGAGGGGCTGACTGTCTCAGTTCGTATGGGTTTGCTGGAGTGAGTTGAGATGGTTTGGAAACCCATCCAGGACCTCCTTTTATAGGCTATGGTGGCTGAGAGTTTTGGTCCAGGGACATAAATCCCATTTATGCAATTTCTAGCTGTTGCAAAACTAGCCGTTTTATGGCTGTTTTTGACTGTTGTGCATGGGTCATTAACTACTGCATGCTGACTGTTGTGAGACAGTAGCTAGCCGTTTGCAACAGTTTCTGTATAACCCCTACAATTAAGTCCGTAACTGTTATACATTTGTGCAACAGCTCTATTTCCGGCCTCTATATAATCAGAGGGATTCTCATTCAGTCCTCTAGATTTTCGTCCAGCCAAACATCTGCCTTAGCCACTAGTTGCACCGCGACTCGCACACGTCTCGCTCTGGTTCACGAAAGTAGCGACACGTGCGAAGTACAAAGTACGCCACTAGCACATCTACAGCCACACTGCCTCACATGCCCGCGCCCTCGCACCGAGCCCGAGACCGAGATCGTGACCAAGCCCGAGCCCGAGCCCGCAATACGCAAAGTTAATAGTTTACGGACTAGGTAGGTAAATATTATAATACTCCACTATTATCATTTAAACCACAAATTTTTCTCTTCCATTTTTCATATAGGACTATTTCCAATAATCTATAAAAAGGTGTTTTTTCAAAACAACTTTTAATATTTTATATATTATTTTATTATTAAAATATATTTTATTAAAATCAATATTTTTGGCAACAAAGTGTCCCATGGCACGTTAGTGGGACATATGTTGCAGACAGGCACGTGTATCGCTTCAGTTCAAAATAAGAAAATTGAACACACGTGTAACCGATGTTTCCATGCCTATGATACACGGGCGCTCATGTGCTGGGAGCATTTCTCAATGATGTGATGTGATGTGATGTAACGTGACAGTGGTGACACGCAAGAACGTCAATAGAATAAAATAGGCGTGATTTCCATTTCATCGGGGAGATCACGGGACAAGCACCCGCAGTGGAAGCGGATTGACTGATCTACCCCACATCAAGTATATACCTGATACAAGGTACATGTCATGCGATGACGAACGCTGACGCTGCTCCACCTCCGAGTTGTACAACTGTGTTCAAAAGATATCAAAGTTACCTGGGCTCCACAATGATGTATTTATTATATTCACATTATTTAAACATTTTATAAATCATTGTGCAGTATTATATTAAAAAAATGAATTTTATCCGAAGATCAACTGGACGACACCACACAGAGGAGATAAAGATTTTCACCGTTAAAAAATTCATAGGGCCACTGATAGCATTTATTTCCCATCCAATCTGCTCATAAGGTCATGGAGACCTGGATGAAGAGGAAAACAAATTTCATTTTGATCCAAAACTTCTGTGACCCTAAAAGGGTTTCAATGGTAGACGTTCAATCCCCCAATGCTTTTTGCAGTGTGGTCTTCTTGATCATTAAATATGTCTTATTTTTTGTTTCAAGTCTTATTACGAGCTCACAAAATGGATGAACGGTTTAGATATAAAACATACCGAACGGGACCCACCGAATTTGCTAACGTCAATACACCAGCTATATAGCTGGTGTATGGTACACCAGCCAATCCGCTTCCCCATATTGTGTAGGTGTGCATGTGTGAGGAAACAGATTGGCCACGCCCCCTCCCACCTGCCAATGGCTGGTGGTTGGTGCTCCGTGGACCCACCATGATGTGTGTGTTTCATCCATGCCATCTATTTATTTTTCTAGATCAATTTGGGGTATGAGACAAAAAATGAGGTATAAAAAAACTCTCAAGTAGACCACATTACAGGAAATAGTGTTGAATGAACGTCAACCATTAAAAGCTTTTTGGGGGCTATAAAAGTTTTGGATCAAGCTGATCTTTGTTTTTTCCCTCATCTGGCCTATATGACTTAATCAACAGATTATTGGATGTCAAATAAACAGTACAATGGGCCTTAGGAGGGTTTTAATGGTGGATATCCAATCACTATTGTTTTCCTGTGGTGTGGTCCACTGAGAATTATATACCTCTCATTTTTAGGATCAAGCCATAAATGATCTGTAAAAATGGATGAACAGCATGGATGAAACACATACATCATAGTGGGGCCCAAGGAGCACCGACCAGCAGCCACCGGGCTAGCTGTTTCCCATGTGCGATGTGGGTGTGGTAATAAAAAAGGAAAAGAAAAAACAATCTCGTTTTAAAGTAGTCCATGCTTTACTAGAGTAGATTTGGTGCATCCCTGACTATGGCCCCCCTTGATGTATTTATTGTACATCTATGCAGGCCATCTATTTTTCCAACTCCTTTTTAAGGCATGAGCCAAAAAACAAAGTAGATACAGGTCTC
The DNA here is from genome assembly GCA_030180095.1 of Magnolia changhungtana. Lineage (NCBI taxonomy): Eukaryota > Viridiplantae > Streptophyta > Magnoliopsida > Magnoliales > Magnoliaceae > Magnolia > Magnolia changhungtana. The sequence continues at coordinate 140,877 of JASAUF010000564.1, read as the reverse complement.
GAATGGACCACACTAAGGAAACAGTGGCAATTGACCATTAAAAACTTCTTGTGGGTCACAAAATTTTTGGATCAAGCTGATGTTTTATTTTTTCCCTTCATCCAGGTCCGTGTGACCATATCAACAAGTTCGATGGCAAATAAATATTACAGTGATCTTTAGAAAGTTTTGAACGGCAGACATTCAATCACCAATGTTTTCTTTGATATGGTCCACCTTTGATTTGGATCTTGTTGATATTTAGGCTCATGCCTAAATGAGCCGAAAAATAGATAAATGGCATGGATTACAATACATACATCAAGGTGGGCTCCATGGTCAGATCTGCACCATGTTAGATGAGGCCGGGCCCCACCTAATTCGTTCCATGCTGACCATGAAATCGATGGTCCAGATGCTTCCATTTGTGGAAGCAATAAGACCCATCACTTTTTGTAGGCCACGATGTTTCCGGCAAGCTAATAGGACCCATCGATTTTCAATGGGCCATGTTGTTTCGAGTGAAGCAATAGGAACCGGCATTGTTTACTGCAGAGCAATAGTCCGTCCACCTATTGCCACTTCTCATCTCTTATTTTTCATTCATACATGTAATTATAAATTCCTCAACTCAGAAAAGGAAGGTGCAAAGCTGGAGCGTTGATTCCTGTGACAAAGCACTTGAAATGATACGAAGCATTCAAAGAAAAGGACGGGTGAAATCATAAAATAGCAACTGTTGAACTCAAGCCCATTCATGGAACGGTCAAAAATCATTCGAAGGGGAACGGTATTCCGCCAATAGCCTAACAGTAATGTGCAGGAATGCTTGAACGGATCCATTACCCATACGCAGGCGTAGGCTAATGGATAGTGGGTCCTTCTTGAGTTAGAAAAAGTGGTCGGTTTACTTAAATGGGTCAAGCTTTGGATGAACCTAAAATTATAAATTTATAATTTCTCTAAAAAATAATTAAAGAAATCAAAAATAAAAGACAAGCTTAAGCATGTGTGATTATGCTGTCCTTGAAGTGTTATTCACTCATTTTAAAAAGTATTTGAGAATATTGATAGGTAGCAGTCAAATAGCTTCTATGATACGATGAGCCTGTTTGTGATTTAATGTTCGGCAAACACAAAGAACCATGAATGAAACTCTATGTACACAAATATTTTTGTCTGATAGATAAACAAAAGAAAAAAAATTCATATTAAGGAAGAAAATTAAAAATTTTATATCACTACTTTGGTAGAGAATGGTTCAAGTGTTGGTAACGTCTAATGAACCACCTAAGTACTGTTTATATAGACCATGGTTGCTGACTATTTTAGTCCAAGGTCATAATTTAACATAACTGTTATATGGCTATTTCTAACTGTTATGCATGTGGGATAAATTTTATAACTGTTGAGCTGGTTACATGGTTTGTGCTGACTACGAAGTACAAAGTACACCACTAGCGCCTCTGCAACCACTCTGCAGGCATGGGTGTTTCAACACACAAGTCCTGGTACTCATAATAAGGTACTCCACACCCCACATATAAACATGATTTTTTCTGTTCTTTTTTCCAATATGGGACTATTCCCAAAAACACCAAAATTGCAAGATTTTTTCAAACAAAATCTTTATTTATATATATATATATATATATATATATATATATATATATATATTCACAACATTTTTTCTATATTCACTAATTAGGCAGGGTTGATATTATATCATTAGCCACATATTCCATTCTTAAACCCAACCGTGGACTTTAAGGTCAGGTCGAACCTGATTTACAGGGTGGGTTTGGGCTAGCAATCTTGGCCTGTTCAGTAAATGGGTTGGGCTCAGGCTCATTGTCAGCCGTGCATGCAGCTCAGTGGTATTGAATAAGTCCATCTAGGCCGGGTTGGGCGGTCCTGTTGAGCATGCATATTGAGCCTTAAGGGTACGTTGGGATCGTAAGTTATTTTACATAAGTTACTTATACATTTTCTAAGTACTGAATCATTACATTTTCCAATAGGAAAAATTAAGAAAACATAATTTCTAGGAATCGAGCAATTGTCTCCAATTGTCCACTTATTGTGAATGGGAATCTCTACGCATGGATCTGGCCCGCGAAGACGAAAAGCTATGTCATGGCACACAATCTATATATTTAGTCAAATCTTACACAGATTATTCTGTATTTTATGAAAGCAATAAGGAGATGAATTTAGCGACTACAGTAACTGCATTTTGGGCTGCAAGAGATGCGAAAACAGATGCTTCATTGGACTTGGCGGACCCACCACCAGCCAGATCAGATAGGGCCCTGAAAGCTATGAAAGGAGTTGATTGCTGGCGACAGACGAGAGCGACCGCAGCACTTTCCATGTCGATTGCGGTGATATTGAACTTGGAATTTAGGAATTGCCGGTAGGCGGCGTTGTCGATGAATGCGTTGGCACTGCTTCCTTTTCTCACCCTCACCACCACAGGCGCCCTTGGTAAACATGTTGTGGCATTGATACACCCTTCCAGCGTCATACCCTTAAGTTTACAAAATGGAACATTTTCAGCACAATGTTTACATAGTCATTTTCAAATGCAGCACAAAAGTCGGAATGTAAGCTCATATGTGCATGCATGTGTGTGAAAAACTCGAAAATGGTTAATAAAAGTTTACCCAATTTTACAAATTATTTTAACATTTTATTTATGATTTTTAAATATTAAATAATACTGAAAAAACTCACTGAGTTTTTGAGTCAACTAGAGTCAACTGGGTTTCAGGTAGAGGCACATTTTGTGTTTTTAAACATGGGTTAAGATAGGGTCTTACTCACCCACTGGCTGGATGCCAAGACTTAGTGTTGAAACGAGGTATCTTTCAAGGAGCTATGGATTTGGGTGTTTAAAATAGGTCCTTACTCATGGCTCAGTGGTAGACTTACAAGAGTTTCAACACAAGGTCATGGGTTCAAGTGCTCGAGGTGAAAACCACCCTGATGGAAAACTCAGATGTTCTGCAACGAGAATAAATGTCGCTGGAATGATAACGTCTTTGTCAATGGTCGTGTATGCATGCGTTCAAATTCAAGTACTCAAAGGTTGGAACCCACAAAGTCAGATCTGGGCTCCCATTAGCGTAATGATGAGACAAGTAGGCCAGGCCCAGCCCTGTTTGACTCAGGCCCTTAGATCATGGGCCTAGCCTGGCTCATTTGCCAATATTCAAATATTAATGAGAAAAATGAGAATAGAATATGGAAGAGAGAAGGCAAGTCACCTCAAGCTTCCTTGAAACAGCAAAATAGCGCTTGTCTACAGAAACCCAAAAGGCATGTTGTCTAACTTCAGGCACCCCATTGACTGGAAATATCTCCTCTGGCTGATACCACGCGTTATTTAGAAGGTTGTCTGAAGACTTTTCATTTTTGCTAACATTGTTGTATTTGGAGAATTTGAGGTAGCCTATTCTCCTTGTGTAATCTCCATTGGATTCCAGTGCCAATTCATCATCGGGCCCATTTCCATATCTCTGCTTAAATAGAGGGTTAAGATCTTACCAAAACTTGCTATTTATATCCAAAAAGTTAAGAGGAAGAAAGGAAAAAAAAAACACAAATGACGGCATGAGTTGGGTTTCTTGCAAAAGCCTCCGTAACTTACTGAATTAATTGGGCTGGATTGGTGGGCCCAGCCAGAGTCAAGACTGCTTTGGCCAAGTTTTGAGCTGTGTGAACCGAGTCGAGCTTGCACAGCTGGGCTGGGCTCAGCCAGCAGCTAACCCCAGCTCAGCTCGGCTTGGTTTGGTCAGCAGTTCGGGCTAGTTTGAACCGAGTTCAAGCACATGAGACATTTTTGCAAACACATAAAATGCATTTTAAATCTAGTACAAAACAGTAACAACATCTTGCAAGTATTTAACACTCAATAAGCAACATAAAAAACAAGATATAAGGGCACTTCTATACTTTAAAGATTTCTGTGTAATGATTCGTTTCATATTTATTCTTTCTTTGCCACTAGCCGATTATGCGGATAATGTACGCATAAGAAACAACATTTTGTTGAGTCATTTCATTAAACATTTGGGGATTGATCCAAGTCCATTCCAATCGAGGTTCAGGCCGGGTCAAGTTAAGTTCAGGCAAGCTTGAACTCAACTCAAAATTTATTTGGCTTCCAAAAACCAGCTTGACTTGGCCCGGATCCAATTTTTAGCCGAGGGGAGCGGAGCTTTTCGAGTCGAGTCCAACAAGCTGACCAAGCTAATTCGATTCGTGTACAGCTCCTGTGTCGTAGAGGCCCGTTATTCAATGCCAACGCAGCCTTCATCTCCCCCACAAGGGCCATGATGTGCACTTGATTAGATCGGAATAGCTATCATGTGGAACCTGGCCCACCAAGTACACTGTCCTTAACCCAAAATTGCTCAGATCAGATGATCTAACCGTCTGATTGGTTGCCCGTCAATCATTCTTAATGGGTAACGGTCGGTGTTAATCAAGGAGAATTTCATCCATTGGATGGTTAGGATAATCTTCAATCTATGGTGGGACACACTCAACAAAAAGTCGAGTTGACCTGTTTCCTACTATCTTTGTGGAGGCCACTTATCAGATGGCTAGGATCATCTGATCAATATATTATTTTCATCCCTTTACCACCCAACGGTATGGAAACTAAATGGACGGTGACAAATGGTAAGTCATCTTGCCACGTGTAATGTTGGGGATGGCCTGTCTGTTAACGGTATCATCGCCCAAGATAGTGTTGACTCGAGGTGGGGAGAACGTGCAGTCTCATTCTGATTAAATTCGGATTTATGGAGGAGGGAGACAGCACCACGTCTGAACTATAAAGTTATGGTGCTCCTACTTACATCTCTACATCTGAACAGTTCAATCGACTGATCCTGACGGTACATTATCTTCATCACATATTTGATGGGCTACCATGGAAAAATCACACTGATTGAATGACCTGATCAACCCATAAAATGATCTTCTTTTCTGTACCCATTCATTTTGCAAGACATGGGCGGATGGCTAGGATTTCCTTCTAGGTCTATTTTTGCATAGGCACCATAACTTTAGGTGCTCCAAGAGCACCGAATCATTTCCCTGATTCTCTACATGTATCTATTAATCGTTGTAATTATTTTTTTATATTTTTATATATATATATATATAATATAATGTTTTTTTTTTATTATTTTTTTTATTTAAATTTAAATTTAATGATGTGAATTGAACCCATCCCACGTATGGTACGCGGGCATAGCATGATCATCCATGAGTATGCACAGAACTAATGTACTCATCACATGCATGTATTCTCAATCCAAGCCGTCCAAATCGTTGGAAATGATTTTTTCGTAACCCAGAAGCTACACGGAACTCATTTCCTCAATCATGTGTAATATTCAGTCCAAGTATCTGTTGGGCTTCCTAAATCGGTGATAAAATGATCTCAACCGTTGAAAAAAAAGGAAGGTCCACCACCCACTTTTCGGCCTTGTTCTGATTAAGGCCATAGCTAGTTCATGGTAGGGTCCACTGGATGAATGGTCTGCATCTTGTATGCGCCGACTATTTGAATGATTCTACAACGAAATATATGAAAAGGGGTGTAATTTCAATACCTGCCAATTCCAAAGTCCTGTGTGGGCCCAGTAGTGAGGAATGGTCACATCTCCTATCTGGAGGTTTGGGTTTGCATTACCAGCAATACCAAAATGCAACACTCCTTTCACCTTAAACAGGCTCACTAGTAATTGTGTGGTTAGACCTGCATTAAGCTGTCAAAGAATAAATTATTATTTAGTTAATCATATACCTATATTTGTTATTTGATACTCTGGTAGTATATGACATTTGATACGCAGTCACTCAAAAATTGCACGAGTGATGCACGTAAACTGAAGTTAAAATAAATGTAACTTTTTCGTTCATGTTACATCTAAATTAGGACTAATAATTTGGACAGTTTAGTTTGCATTATTTGTATGTCATGTATGACAATTTCTAAGTACCTGTGTATCACCATCAAACTCAGCCAGAGTATTTAAAAATTTATTTTATATAATAAAATGATACATATTTATAGAAAAATGAGGGTTAATTGCTTTTTGACATACCATGCCCAATCCTGTCATAACTAGAATAATCTTCTCATTTTCTAACTTTCCAATTCGGAATCTTTTGCCTGAGAAATAAAATAGAAATTTTAAGAAAATAAAAGGAAATTAATAATTTCGTGAGTTTCCATGATGGATGCCCTAGAAAAAAAATCATCCGTGGAGAACGGACTTTGAGGGACCCACCGTGGTGTACATGTGAAGTCCACACCGTCCATCATATTTGTCAGCTCATGTTACTTCATGAGCCCAAAAATGAGGCAGATACACAAATAAATGAGGCCATGCCTTAGCCTTACCCAAGAGGATGCGTCCCTTCCTGTGGGGCCCACCTTGATGTACATATTTATATCTACACTGTCTATCCATTTGTTCATATCATTATATTGCATGAGCTCAGAAATGAAGAAGATCCAACACTTAGGTGGACGATATTATGGTAAACAGTGGTGATTGAATGAACTACCATAATGTTTATTTTTCATCCAACCTGCTGATAAGGTCAAACAAACCTAGATGAAGGGGCAAAATAAATATCATCTTAAATCAAAACGTTTCTGGCCCATAAAAAGTTTTTAATTGTCAATTATTTTTATAATATGGTCCACCTGAGATTTGAATCTCTTTCATTCATGTGTTCATGCGCTAGAATAATCTGAAAATACGGATAGACACATACATCAAGGTGGGCCCCACAGTATCGGCGCACGTCCCATGTACGTGGGTCTAGGCAGCCGCCTTGCTTGAAATAGTTTCGCGTGGCTATGTGCCGTTTGAAAGTCTGATTCCTTGGCTTTGTTCGGACTCAGGAGGTTCCCTACTATACACGGCTCATGTACTTGATGATGCATTGGACATGAGTATAACCATGGTGCGCCGTCCAATATAAATGGGCTCCAGTACGGCTCAGAAAACCATGGACCACATGTATATATTGGGAATATGTCCATCTTGATTACATCAGTATCCAATGATATTTTGCTTTAAAATTCTTCCCACACAGAAAAATATCATTTCCCAAATCAGAGAGAAGAAAAGGAAGATTCATTTATTTATTTATTTTGTCATTTGAAATTGCAATAAGAGTAACTTCAAACAGATCAAAGTGGCAACGAAAATTAGAAGAGAACTGTTCTACAATGGAAGGGCACCAAAACTTGTCTACCTTGTCTTTTTTTTTTTTTTTTTTTTTTTGCAACGTATCATATATGTAGAAAATCAGCACCATGAAAATTGTAGGTCCCAGCATGAAGATCACCTGTGAAAAAAATCAGTTGAACCCTCTCATTATCTGGGCCACAACATTGGAATAAACGGACAACTGACCGTTTGATTAAACATACAGTTGTGGCCCACCTAGTGAGTGCAAAAGTTTGATTCTATGGAAGGGTCTGATCCACTTGCTAAGACTAACCGTTTTCATGGCACTGATTTCTTACCCAACTGGTTTGGTTGTGGGAAAGATGGTGTGGTTCCACAAGCTGGGGTACCCTTGCCTGTAAATGATCAGTTCTCAAAAGAAAAAAGAAAAAAGAAAATAGAATATGGGAGATGGGAGATGAATATTTAAAACTTACCAGCAAAATCCAAGTATGGAAATCTCTTATCAGCAGCAAAGCTATTTGATTGCAAGAGAGGAGCCATCTCAAAGGAATTGGGCACTACAAGCCCTATGTAAGGGCCCACCTTGTTTATTCTACTAATGCTTTCCATTGGCTTTTCACTAACCTCCCCATATGATACACTGCTTGTACCCATTAAAATAATACAACCCATCAAAATAATCTTCAAATTCCCCATCTCTCTCTCTCTCTCTCTCTCTCTCGCTCTCTCTCTCTCTCTCTCCCTCCCTCCTCTTCTCTTCTCTCTCTCTCAACCCAAGAGGCTCTTCCAATGCATGGGGAACGAAAGCTTGTGAAAGTTTAAAAGAACCTTTTGCAGTGTGGAAAAACGAGATCTTGAACAAAGAAAACAAGGTAGAGGGGGTTGACCGCCGATATGCATGGAGATCACCGTCGTTCACACGTGCCAATGTAGAAAACGTGTGCAAGATTCAAACTTTTCATCTGGCGGATCATAGATCCTTTGGACGGCTAGAAAATTGTTTTAGCCATCCATCTCGTTCGTACGTTTTGGTTTTTGAGGGAGAAGATCTAATAAGTGTGGCCCAATAGGGTCGGCGAACCTTGTAGGGCGTATTTGTAGTCCTGATGCATTGGATTTGAATAGTATTCCTCGTGCACCTCATTTCCTGGGACCCCTGGTTTTGGGACCGCTGATATTACGGGACCAAGCATGGATAGCAGATGATCCGACGACCTTCAAGAATCGAAGATTAGAGACATCCAATCTTTTGTCTTTTCTTGGATCGTTGTTTTAAAATTTCTATTAATCGTCTATTTCTGGGCCACGGATCTAATGGTTAGGAACTTCTACTCTCTCAGTCTACGTTACATCCCATCGGATAAATGGTCCAGATTTCTATAGCATGGGCCATTTGTGGGACGCCGATTGCATTCTGACATTGATAGTAGCGACGGGCTACTGGACTGTGTTCTGTGGAACTACCATGATTTAGGATCCTTACTCTTTCTCCGGTGGTAGAGTCTTTGGAGTTTCAACACTCGAGCATCCATAGGTGGTGTGAGTGTGTGGGGTGTGTGCGTGTGTTTAAAAAAAAAAAAAAAAAACTACCATGATTTATGGGTTTTTATTTAGGCCGTCCATCTATTTTGGATCATTATTTTAGTGCGTGAAAAAAAAAATGAGTAAGATCCGAATCTCAGGTGGACCATACCACATGAAAACAATGGTGATCAAACGGCCACCACTAAAAACTTCCTAGGCCCACTGTAATGTCTATTCAACCTGATGATATGTCAAAATGGATGAACACCGGACGAACGGTGTGGATAAAACACATACATCATGCCATTTAATGTAGTGCCAGTATGCAATCCCCGTCATTTGGTGTACAATCCTAGTCCGTGTGTAACGCGGATTCGGTGGATCCGGAAACCATTGAGCCCGGTAGATCCTTCAGTGTCGGGCTCAATTATTTATTTATATTATTTTTTTAATCTATGCCGTCTATCAGTTTTGTTAGCTCATTTTAATGCATGATTCCAAGAATTAAGCAGATCCAAACCTCAGGTGGACCATAGCACAAGAAATAGCGGTGACTAAACGTCCACTGTTCAAAACATTCTAAGGCCCACTGTAAATTTGTATTTGCCATCCAAACTTTTGATCAGATCAAACCTACCTTGACGAAGGGGAAACACAAATATCAGCTTGATCCATTGGATGTGAATAGTGTTCCTCATGCAACTTATATAAGTTGACCCCATGGTCCAGTTATTGTGACCATTTATATTACGGTACCAAGCTTAGATAGCAGATGTTCCGACGCTTTTCAAGTTTGGAAGATCCAAGTCATCCAATCTTTTGTATTTTCCTGGACCGTTGTTGTAAATTTTCTATTATATTGTTTATCTCTATCCCACGGATCTAACGGTTATAAACCACTCCTCTGAAATAATTTAAAAGAGTTTCCAGTATACATTACATCCCATAAGATAAATGGTCCGGATTTCGAATGGGCCCATTTGTGTATACTGGCGCGTCGGGTGCTATTGAGGTTTGAAGCATTTCCATGATTCCCCCATTTTGAAAGGTTTGAATCCAATGGGATTTCTACAGTCAATGGAAGAGGCAAGGGCTTGATGAAAGCATTGATACTCCTTGAATGCATTGCTTTACACACACGCACTTATAAATTCAACACCCCGCATGCATGTAATTCAAATTAAACCGTCCACCCGGCATACATGTAATTCAAAATTAACCGTCCCAATCCCTACTGTTTCGTGTTGTGTGGCCTACAGGATTTTGGATCTGCCCATTTTTCGCAGCATGTGGTATTGTGGTACTGTAAAACTGATGGACGGAGTGGATTTGTCATGGGCATCTCTATAGGCCCCACACCTTCCGACTACAAGAACACCAAAAACAGCTTCGGATGACAAATAAACATCCACGTGGGCTTTGGAAGGTCTGTGGTGTGGTCGACTTCAGCAATGGAAATACTTCAAAACACGTACGTTAGGTTTGGGCGGTGGGATTAGAAAGGATTAGGTGGGATGGGATTCAAGGAAGTCGGCGGCGGGGGACGCGGATTAGATACTGACAGGTTGAGTAGCGTGTTGGCTGCTGAAGTGAAGTCACCAAGTTCTGTGGGCCCACTATGATATATGCTTTGTATCGACACTGTCCATCCATTTTGAGATATCATTTTAAGGCATGAGATAAAGAATGAGGTATATAAAAATCTATAAGGGAACCCACCACAACAAACAGTGGAGAGTGATTCCCACAATTGAAACTATCCCAAGGCCCACCATAGTGTTTATTTGAAATTCAACCAGCTCAAAAGTTAAAATAGACATGATATAAGGATCAACTTCATCTTTTGAAAGTCGCTCGGAATTACGTTTCGAAAATCAGTCCATACAAAGGTTGTTGTTACTTATTTAAATATGTGGGCCCCATCATGATATATATGAGTTATCCACACCATCCATCCTTTTAAAAAATATATTTTAAGGCATAAGCCCAAAAATGAGAAAAATTAAAAAGCTCAAGTGGACCACACCTTAGGAAACAATGATCATTAAAACGTCAATGGTTGAAAGTTGTTTTCTCCCTAGGGCCTACAGTGATGTTTATTTGTCATCCAACCCCTTAATAAGGTCACACAGTCATGGATAAAGTGGAAACAAAAATATCAATTTCATCTAAAACTTCTAGGGTCTTTAAGAATCTTTCAATGGTAGGAGTTCAATTCCCATTGTTTCCAGTAGTGTGGTCCACTTGATCTTCTTTTTTTGAGTCATGCCCTAAAATGAGTTGGCTAAAGGGATGGACGGTGTGGATAATACACAAACATCAAGGTAGACCCCACAATTTAACTTTTTTCTCGTCCAGTGATGCGAGGAGTGCTGTAAATGAAAGGTGGCGGTCAGACCACCTTGGAAATCCAACCGGAAACAGAGAGGTAAATAATTATTACTCATTTACCTTGAATTACCTCTGATTCAAAAATCAAACACGCCATAGAACTTCGCCTTTTGAAGTTTTTAATGGTGGGCATCACTGTCCCACTGTTTTCTATGCTGGTCCACTGGAGCTTTAGGGCTGTTTGATTTTCAGGTGAAATGGTAAATACCGTGTAAAGAAATAATAATTATTTTCCTGTGTATTTATATTATATTTGACTGTTTACTTTTTTGACACAAAAACTGAGAATATTGTAAAATTAAAATGGGTCCCACTGTGATGCATTTTGCTTATCCACATCGTTCATCCATTATTCCAGTTGAGTTTATAGCATGAGTAAAAAAATGAGGCATATCCAAAACTCAAGTGGACCATGTCATAAGAAAAAGGAAATTGAATACTGACCGTTAAAAACTTTGTGGGCCACTATTTCTTTTGGCGTGGGCCACTTGAGTACTGGATCTACTTCATTTTTTGTCTCATGCTTCAAAATATTGTAGTAAAATAGATAGACGGAATGAATATATCATATGTATTATCATGCGGTTCAAAAATTAAAGTTACCTCTTTTGAACCAATTTCCCCCACACGAATTCCGATGAAGTTTCAAACACATGAAACAGGGAATTACAGTTTACCGTATATTTACCATTTCTTTGAAAAACAAATAGGCAGAGTGAATCCCATGGGATTAAGAGGGATGGGTTGGATTTTAAGGTAATGATGGTGGTGTCAATGGATTGGTTTAAGATCCATGGGATTGCTATATCCCGTAACAAGTTTACTAGGTCTGTTTGGCATGCCGGCATATCCCGGGATTTTACCTTCCAATCCATCCAACCAAGGGATGGGATCAATTTTAAGGTAATGATGGTGATGTCAGTGAATTGTTTTAAGATACATGAGATTGCTTATATCCTGGGACAAGTTCACCAGGTCTGTTTGGCTCGTCATGCATATCCGGGATATCGCAATCCCATCCCTCCTAATACTATGGGATCGGTCCGGCCAAACAGGCCCTTAGATTTAACTCATTCTTTAGATATTGCCCTAAAATGATCTCTCCAAATGGATGGAATGTGTGTATGCAAAACATACATCATGGTAGGGCCCACGGAACTTGGTGACATCACTTCAGTAGCGAGTCTCACTACTCAACTTGTCAGTAGCTAATCCGTGCCCGACGTGGGCAGGTAACCACGCAATCTGCGTCCATACGATGTGGCGCAAGTGTCTCCTGGACGTGGGCATCGAGTTGAGTCGGACCGGATTACGCCCAACTCGGATCGACCTGAGACTTTCAGTACATAATCCGAACCCGATTCGATCTGGGACCGAGTTTGGGTCTGTGGACTCGATTCGATCCGGTGTAGTACTGGCATGACCCGAACCGAGTCGGATGGGGTTAGGTACGATCTAGATCGAAGTTTCTATTTTTTTTTTAATAGTGTGGTCCACTTGATTTTTAGATATGTCTTATTTTTCGACTAAGGGCTTAAGACGAGCCCGCCAAATGTATGGACGGTTTGGATATGACATATACCTCATGATGGGACCCACATAACTTGCTTACGTTAGTACAGAAGCATGTACACAGTACACCCGCTAGTTCACTTATCGTTCAAAATTGGGTGACATTACGGGTTACCCTCCATTAAAATATTAATAATCATTTTTGGGTCCACCGAGTATGGTTTACAAATCTAGACTATCCATTATGTGTGTCCCACTTGAATGACGAGTCATACCAAGTTTCGGATGCATCCAAGTTTTACATGGGCCCCACCATGTGATTTTATATGTTTTGGGAATGTCTTGACATGATTTTAGATGGTATGGCCCACCTAAGTTCCGTATATGGCTGATTTTTGGGATATCCCATAAATTAAAGGGAACCCATCAAATGCACGGTGTTGATGTTAGACACGCATCACGGTGGGGCCCACACAGTTCGACCTCAGGGAAAGTTCCCATGAGCTTGACTGCGACTGATTGGTTACTCCCCCTGGTAACCTAGCAAGCTCAATGCTCAATGTACCTTGAGCCATGCGCTGTGTGAGAGAAGTGGCGTGATTCGTTACTTTCCTGCTATGCTGGTAGTTAGTGCTCTGTGGACCCCACGATGACGTATTTATTTCATCCATGTCGTCCATCTATTTTTCTAAATCATTTTATAGTATTAAAAAAAATGAGGTATATCCTAATCTTAAGTGGACAACATTATAGGAAACAATGTTAAATGAATATTGTGTGGATCGAATTGGATCGGGTCTAATCGGATCTGATTCCGGATTGGATCAGTTCGAATTGACTACTGATCCAAACAGAACTCGACTCGATGTACGGTTGGATTTTGGTGGTCCTACTCGATCCGGCCAGATCCAAGCCGTCGGTTCGATTCGAATCGGGTTAGATCTGGTCTAATTGGGTCAGATCTGGTCTGATCGGGTCGAATCCACCGGATCTGGTCTGATATGCCCAACTCTACTCCTAGTTAATGGGAAGGGGTTAGGTGAGGCCCAAGCCTCGCACAACGTGGTGCGGCCCTGACCATGGGGCCACCTTGATGTAGGTATTGTATATCAACATCGTCCATCTGTTTTTACAGCTCATTTTAGGGCATAACTCCAAAAATAAAGTAGATCAAACTCTCTGGTGGACCAGACAAGAGGAAACAGTGGAGATTGACCGTTAAAAACATCTTGCTGGCCACAGAAGTTTTGAGTAAGCTGATATTTGTTTTTATATATATATATATATATATATATATATATATATATATATATATATTCTTATCAAGGTGTGTGTGGCCTTATCAAGGTGTGATATGGCGTATAAACATTCGGGTGGGTATTAGGGTGGACCCTAGGTAGTTATAGGGGCGGGCGTTAAATTACCAGCATTTCCTATGGTGTGGTCTACTTTAGATTCCATGTATCCGATCATGCCACAAAATTAGTTGGAAAAACGGATGGACGACATGCATGGATAAGAAACTATGCGTGGGCCACACTTTCAGGCCATGTTGGGAGAGGCCGCACCTAATTCCCCTGTTTCAGAAGTGTTTCCGTGGATATGGTCCTCGCGTGAGGTTGTATGTACTCTCAGGAGTTTCAACACTTGCTCAAGGTTTCAAATACTCATAGGTGGTGACTTCCCACTACGGTGTGAGTGATCGGTGGTGTGTGTGCCAGTGATAAAAAAAAGAAAAAAAAAACAATAAAGCTTGTATAGACCAAAATTAAGTTTTTTTAGTTTTGAAAATGCCTTTTTAATTCTTTTAAAATACAAAAATGCCCCTGTGTCATGACTGTCACTCTTACTACCAACTCACATTCCCAAAGATCAATGCTATTTTAAAAAGAGAAATAACCCTGCTAAAAATTGAAATGCGGTCCACCCTTTGTCTGACTTGATCCGTTCATTTTAATCAGACAATTGTGAACTTACAAAAAAGATTTTTATGTTGTTTGTTTGAAGTTCTTCGTGGCCTATAAATACACTAATATTGTGCGTTAATTCTGAAATATTTTCTCATATGTGGTTCATCTGTGATGAGTTTGGACATCAAACTTGAGCCGATGACATAAAATTAAAATTTCTTAAATGTTGAACATCGGTGATTTACATTGAATATCGACGATTTATTGTAAAAATATCAGCAATCCACAGTGAAAATGGGCGATTCATAGTAAATATCAATTATTTACCATATAACATTTATCCATTACAACATAATTGCGTCTTAACATTTTTTAATTATAAAAATTCATACATTACAACATTCATTCATTCTAATATTCATTACAAAATTTATACATTACAACATTATTCTATTATAAAATTAATTGATTACAACATTATTCTATTATAAAAATTTATTTACCATGGTATTCTTCTATACACACTTTTTTTTTTTTTTTTTACAAACTCCCATCATTCATATAAAAAAAAATACAAAAAACAATTATAAAAGAAACTAACTAATGAAAAACGAAGAAGGAAATAAATAAAAAAAATACCATCCTCCCCTTCGATGAGAAAACCAAGGATAAAAGAAAAAAAAACAACCAAATGATCCTTTTGTGTAAGAGCCCCGGGTTTTGAATCCATCCACAGTTTATGTGAGGTTCACTGGTTTGTCATGAAGCAAATTCATTTTGTTTATATGTGGGGTTTTAATTTTATTGTATTGGTCCAAGTTTGAAAGCAAAACTCATTACAGATAAATTACATTGAATGAAATAATTTAGAATTAATGTATAACATTAGTGTATTTGTGGATCATGAAGAACTTCAAATATAAAACAGAAAAAATCATACTATGAATTTACGGTTATCTAATTAAAAAGAATGGATCAAAGCAGCAAAAGGGTGGGTTTAAATTTTAGTTTTTGATTACACCCACATCTATAAAAAAAAAAAAAAAAAAACTAGAGCTCACCATACAAGGGGTAAATGTAGTAGAGAAGCATTTTCATTTTCTAAAAACATGAAAAATTGATTTTAGGATTACAAAAAGAATTTATTTTATTGGGACTTGAATCCTAGGGTTACATTACGGGGTAATTGGGACAAAAAACCATCCAAAAGGTTCTGCGAACCTCGTGGGGTGTAAATTGTGATTATGATTAAGGGTGTACACAAACTGAGCTAGCTTGACTTGACTCATAAAAGCTCGGTTCGAAGCTGAGTTCAACCCGAGTCGAGCTTATTTTTTGAGCTCGAAAATGAGTTCGAGTCGAGTTCGAGCAGGCCTCAACTCGATTCGACTCGGATTGAATCCAGCTCGAATCGAACTCGGATCGAACCAGTTTGGTGAGTCGGTTACTTTGCCATTGATGTTGCTCACCAATTGTTTGATAAAATGACTCAACGAGATGTGGTTGGTGGCAAGCAAGGTATGTAGATTAAACAAATACTTTTTTTCTCTCTTTTAAAATTTTTTTTTTTTTTTTTACGTTACTTAAAAGGTGTTTTATCAAACACCAGTACAACCATTACCTTTGTTTGTAAAATAGTATGTTTTTTAAGTTGTAGTTAAGCTGGTTGTGGAAATGCCCGAGTGGCGAACTTGGCTTGAACTTAGCCCGAGCTGGCTTGAGCGGCTGAGTTCAGCTAGTGTTCGAGCTGAGTCGAGCTTAGGCCAGCTCGACTCGGTTCCACTCGATGTACACCCCTGCGTCATGATGCATTGGATGTGAATACAGTTCCTCATGCAACTCCTTTCCTACTTGATGCAAGTGGACCCGTGGTCAGGTTATCGGGACCGTTGATATTACTGGACCAAGCATAGATAGCAAATCGTCCGACTCTTTTCAACATTCGAAGATCTGTCTTTCCTGCACCGTCGTTGGAAATTTTCTTTTAATCGTTTATTCCTGGGCCACGGATTTAATGGTTAGAAACCTATCATCTGGAATATTTTATAAGAAATTTCCGCTCTGCGTTACATCCCCTCAGATTAATGGTCCAGATTTCTAAAGCATCGTTCCGTTTGTTTATACCGATGCGTCAGGATGCTATTTACGTCAAGACGCTTAGCATAGGGCTGTTTGATTTTTGAGTGCAAGTGCAAATACATGATAAATGATTAATTATCACAGTTTCATCCGTTTGATAATTTTTGAGAATTTTTGCCTTGAAAACCGGTTCAAAAGTGTTAGTTAAAAATTTTAAACCTCAGGATAGTGTATATGACGTATCTGTTCCATCATTCATTTTACCACAACCTTCTGAGAAACAAGTTAAAAAACAACGTAAATCCATTCCTCAAGTGGCCTACATCAAAAGAAACAGTAACCCTTAGAAGTTTTTAATGGTAAGTGTATGATTTACTTTTTTCTGTGGGATGGTTCACTAGACCTTTGGATATGCCTCATTTTTCGGCTCATGCCATTAATTCATCTGGCATAATGGACTAACAGTGTGGATAAACGAAATATATCACAGTGGGACCCACAGAAATTCTCTTTCCAAATGGTTTGGTGAGGTAAATGCAAGCGGACGGGGATTTCCTGCGAAACTTTCGCAGGAAGTTCCTGCACTAGGAACTTAGGTGGGGCCGAGGTGATGTTTTTGAGAAATCCATTCCATTCCTCCGTTTTGTGAGCTCATTTTAGGACATTTGGACAAAAATGATCCGGATCCAATACTCAGGTGGGCCAAAAATGTGAGTATTGAACTTTAACAGTTGAAATATTCGTGTGGCCATGGAAGCCTTGAATCAGGATAATATTTGTGTTTTCATTTCATCCCAATATGAAGTACTTTATAAACAGTATAGATGGCATATAAACATCACCGTTGACGCTAGGAACATTTCAACAGTAAGAATTTCTCTACACATTTTTCTTTAGTGCAGCCCATTTGAGTCTTGTACCCTGTTCAATTTTGGTCTCAAGTCCTAAAATGATCTCAAAAAACGGATGAACGGGGTAGATTTCTCACAAACATAACGGTAGGCCCCACCTAAATTTCCTCCACAGTAACTTCCTGCGAAAGGCTTTCGCAGGAAATCCGCGGGCGGACCTTTTACAAGGCGACCCGAAGAAAACCGATCTTACGAAAATAAGCCTTTGGCTGTACGGACGAACCCATAATGACCAAAACACCCTCACTTTTTAAAAGGTTCTTTCCCTAGAGGCCAAGGGTATTTTGGTCAAAAATAATATTTCCGGTCGAAAATAGAGAAGGATTGTACGGACGGCCGTACATTGCTAATTCTTTCAAATCCGCGTCGAGGGAAAGCTTCCACACTCATCGCATGCATTGCTTTATATAGATTCACTTATAAACTGTACACCCGGCATACATGTAATTAAAAACAAACTGTCCAAATAAATTGTAAACCCGGCATTTAAATGGTTTTCTAAAAGTTCAATGGACGAAAATATAATGGAAAGTTGAAATCATAATTTTCAACGGTAGTAATATATTAAGTATTTGTCTATTAATCGGATTATATAACTGTCGAATCAGTTCAGGTTTAGGTCCATGATTAATACAGTGTAGCGTACACGACTTGGACGGTCTATATTATTTTATGAATAGGACTTAACAACGAATATTGAGTGAACGTTTAGGAACCATCATATTCCGGAGTATCGATGTGGGAGGAAATAACGAGGCGGTTTTTTAGATTACATCCCGACGTATTCCACACAATGCGTAGCGAGTTTAGCCGTTGGATTGGGGTCTCTTTCAATTAATCGAAGCGTTTATATGATGTTACCTAACATGGATGGGGCACACCCAAGAAAACTCTCAAATTAGGATATTTCAGCTTTTTGATTGTTTAAAAGTTTGGAAGACCGTTCATATTCAAATGAAAAGGCCAGCTGATCTAGGGTTAAATATTCCAATAAAAGATTTGGTTTTGCCTGTTCACCTGACAAGCTTCGCCAATATAAACGGTTTCGATCATTGAAGTTACCCACGTCCGAGGTCTTAAATATCGATGCATCATATTGCAATGCATCAAGATGTACTGTAGCAAACCTCAGTCGCAGAGCAGTTGCGTGCGTGGTTGCAAACACGGCACGTCGTTTTGGGGTAGGTTTGTTAGGCTATTTTGTCGCAATGAATCTCGTCCTGTATACGAAATTTACTAGATGTGGGGCCCACGGTCTTAGAGGAAATGATACGATCCTCAACTCAAGTATATCGGGCTTTTACAGGTTGGGGTCAATGGATATGATAGACCGTTGGTTTGTCTTGACGTGGACGTAGATGGGCCGTGCCCCCAAAAATCTCCTTGATGGATGGTTAGGAAGATAGGTCGTCCAACATAGAAAACTTCATCGTGGTACAAAACTTTTGCAGCCACGTGAATGTTCCAATAATGATCACTCAATCCACTATTTTCTCTTATATGACACACTGGAGTGTTAAATCTACCTTAATTTTGGTCGCTTATCCTAACATGATCCCATAAAATAGATGGATGGAGTGGATTCCTCACAGATATCAAGGTATGCTCTACCTTCCTGACTAGGGTAAGAACTCCTTGGTTGAATTGGTAAAAGCCCTTCATAGCCCTCGTGCACGAGATCCACAGTTGAAAATGATGAAACAAAAATAATAATTTTTCAAACCAAAGGATTTAAAGTTCAATTCCACGTCATGCCATCTAATTCCATGAGCCAAACTTCCCTTGGAGGTCAAATCTCGCTGGGAATGGACAGAAAAAGTGAAAATCAGGGTGCTCTATGGATGTCCACGGGTCAAGGACCATATAACTCCTGTACACGTGAGATATATGGATAGTTCCATGATCAGACGGTCTGATCCGGCTCACCCAAGGGTGGGTCATGGTCCAGATGGGATGGATTGCCTGAGACCCAGTCGGAAGCTGGGTGGAGCCCACGAAAGATTGACTTATAATTGATTATAAACCCAACTTACTTAATCACAAATAATTTACTCAACGAATGGGGTATCCAAACGGGCCCTTGATAACTTAACAAAGTTAAAAAGTTGTTTTTTGGTGGTATCCAAATCGGACCTTTCTCAACCTTACAATAGGACGGGATTCGAAAAATCCAGTCAGATCCAAAACTCATCCGGGCCACACGACAGCAAACAGCGGGAATTGAGCCCCAACCATTAGAAACTTTTTGGTGGACACAAGTTTTGAATGTGGATGATATTTGTGCCTATAGTTTATACCAGCGTTAATAATATTATGAACGGTTTGGATGGCATATATAATTTCCGTTGTGTGGCCCACATGAGTTTGGGATCTGCTTGATTCCTGAAGTACTATCCTATTGTGACTTGTGAGGTTGAGAAACCAATGGACGTGAGTGGATTTCTCACCGGAATCTCTGTGGGCCCCACACAGCTTCCTACCACACGAACTTCCGGTGGCCCATGGTATAGGCAATCCGCTTCCGAAGAAGACTGTGGCACGTACCACCGTTCTCTCCATGTGCTGTGGGCTCAACTGAAGGCCCATAGACAGCCCGCTTAATTTTCAGGCCCACACCTGATGTCCAAGCCTGGCCCAGCTTCTTATGGGCCAGGCCCAAGTACAGTTTGTCAAGACCAATTAGTAATTTGTGCACAGATTCTCGATTCTTTCCAAGCGTAAATGCACCAAACCAGTTTAGTTGGCAAGTTGGACTAGCTTTCGGCCAATGATCTGGGCCCAACAGGATGAATACATCGTTAGCGCGCTCATTTTCTGAGGCTTTAGCCCCTATGGGATTTTGTCGACTCGTCCAAGCTCGGCTTCCATGGTGTTGAAGAGAAAACATTCTAATACTTAGTTGAATAGGTTATTAAATATAGTTGAATAAGTAGAAAGAAGGAGCTAAATAAGTAATGGGTATTGGGCCGAACCCATATGGAAAGACCCAAGCCCATATGCTTTTCGTACACGGTATAATGCATTATAATTAAAGTAGTAGGGTTAGGGTTTTGCATCACATGCAAACACTCTCAGTCTCCCATACGTTCTCTCCCTCTCTCCCTTTCTCTCTGCTCTCTCGTCCTTTCTTGGAAGCCGTTGTTACACATGGTTTCGTAAAATCATGGCCCTTGATTCCTAGAGGAATCTTTGAGATGGCCATCATCAGGCCCATGTGGGCGGCATAAGGGGCGACCAGTCTGCAGTGCACTTTTGTTGATAGTTTCAGTCCCTTTTAATCTTCCACCATCAAAATTCATCTGGGGTTCATTTTGCATGAGTTTTACTCATTTATCATGTGTTGTTGGATGTGTCCCACTTGGCAAGACGGTCAGTTGATCCGAACTGTCCATCTTCTAGTCACCACCATGAACGGTCATGGTCTCAATATCCTAACACTTCTTCTTCTTCTTCTTCTTCAAAAAAAAAAAAAAAAAAAAAAGTGTACATAACTAAAAATGTCTCTTCACCTCTTAGAAAAGAGTCCCCAATATGAAATTCTGAGGTGGTTTCATAATTAAAGAAGATGATCATCTCAAAGAAGCTGTGTCCTCGTTAATGCCTAGAAATATAGAATGTTGAATCCCCTCCATTGATGATATCTATAGAGAAGCATAAAACATCCAAACCCTACAAAGTACCATACTCTTACCTAGTATTGCATATACAATAAAACTTCATAGCTACTATGAGCACCCACCCATTTTGCTACACACACCCATTTCTTTTCCACATTTGATAATCAACATCATAATTCTAATGTTGTATGATAAAATGCAGAAAAAAAGGGGTGCATGATCTACTGAAAATGGTGGGTGTAGATGTCAATTCCCTAGAGCTTTTGTACCACAAAATGAGGGATGATCAAGAGCAAGTCCATCACAAAGTCAGTACATGGATTTTGGAACCTAATTTTAGTACAGACATCTACCATCCAAAGTGCATAGCATCATGAGCAATCAGCCTTGAATCTTAGCAGAGTGACTGCTCATGATATTATAGCATTGCATGAAGCTCTGGTAAGTGTCATAGACTAGTTTCGCTTATCGGAAGCCCGCGCCAAGGTTTGTGGCCCAGTAATCTGCTCCGTTATCGCTCCCGACTTGGAGGGTGCAGGAAACAGGAACAAGACACAATCCTCTACTCCTCAGATCGTTCTTTGGCCCGTCTTGAGGGCCCTGTAATCATCATAGCCATTGGAAATAGACCCTTGATCAGATTAATTTTTTTATAATGAAGATAAAAATCATAATTAGCAATTTATAATTGGTTGAGAAAGTATATCATATTACTTTATAATTGGTCGAGAAAGCATGTTAGATAGTAAAGATGCATATTACATGTAGCATGTTGCATGCATGCATTGTATCTCGATCCAAACCATCAAAGTCACGGGCCTCACTGGGGATGCCAACTAACCCAAAAGCCATTTTGAGTTTTGAACGGCTGATCATGGCTATGAAATGGATGGTTAGAAGGAAAAATAGATGGTCTAGCCATGTTCAACAAAGACTAAAATTTGCAACGGTTAGGATTGAATTGGTTCAAGATGAAGGCTTAAGAAAGGCCTGTTTTACTGTTAAAAAGCTTGATTAGGGTTTAACCTCATCCTTTATATATTAAAAAATAAAGCCCTAATGGGATAATGGGTTCAGCTCTAAAGGTAAATAAAAATGGCCCATGAGCCTAATAGAGGCAGCAAGAGAGATTTGATTACCCATCGTTCTAGTTAAATATGATGATTGATATTTTGATAACAAATGTCCATTAATGGGTGGTTAGGATCATACAATTCATGTTATTTAGGTTATTCCCCAGTCACCAGTGGGCCACCTGATTCCAACGGTTAGGATTGTGCTATGTGTACAGCATGAGCACAAGAGTATGTATACTTCCTCGTTGGTTTTATATATTTAAAAAAGCAGTACCTTTTCGGAGGCTCCACTCCTCTTATTGCAACTATCATTCAACAGCTGGTCATGAAAAATAATAATAATAATAACATAAGATTAGCATCGTTTTTAGTATTCATTTTTATATGGAAGTTGGTTGCAATACAACCCCACGCATTTTACATTAGGGATGTAGCCAATGGATCTGGGTCATTTCC
Source organism: Magnolia changhungtana (assembly GCA_030180095.1). Lineage (NCBI taxonomy): Eukaryota > Viridiplantae > Streptophyta > Magnoliopsida > Magnoliales > Magnoliaceae > Magnolia > Magnolia changhungtana. The sequence goes on along the minus strand of JASAUF010000564.1, from coordinate 118,193 downwards.
AATGATCGAAACTGTTCATATGACGGGCCTCAGCTTGGATGGATGATAATCTTCAAGGTTGGTTCGTCTCCTATTAAACAGCAGCTAAAGGAGACAATCCGTAATAAAAAGAAAAGGAGTTAAATAATCCAAGGGTGGTGATATTCCAATATGAGAGTTTTGGTTGTCCCCCATCCACGGTGGGGCCCATCATACAAACGGTTTGGATGATTGAAAAGATTGGAAAAAAAAAAAAAAATCTCAGTTCCAACGGCTCATGTAAAAGGAAGCAATATGTAACACGTGTGACAAATCTGAGCTTTCCATCTTTTTCCAAAGAATGCCTAGACCTTCTGCTCCCAAAATTAGCCCGTTACACTCATGGTGTGGACCGTTGAGATTTTTTTTAAAAAAAATAGTCGTACAGTTGTTCAGTATCCTGTGGCCCACCAGAGATATGAAATGGCGTGTTCATAAAGCCAGAAGATCTAAACAGTGTAGTCCACCTGACAGAAAGATCTGATCAAGCACAAGTGTTCCATATTCGCACATGTGCGTGGGTTGTATGGAAGGAATGCTATTCTCAAGAACAAATAAAAATAATTCCAATCATGCTTTTGTTAAATTAAAATTGCTGTAAAGCTTTCTTCTTTCACTACTTTTGGGTAGGGATCGATTAAAAAAATGAAGAGCGGGCTTTTAAAAAATAAAAAGAATGCAGCTGCTTTTGAGGTGGCCATGGATCCAATAAAGCATACCTGACCAGGGTCCTCCGGGAATATACAACTCCTTTCTCCTTGCCCCTGAAAATGGCTTATCTTCGTTAATTAATATGTACCGTACATAACACACGTTCATACATGCAATTATGTCTCCTCATACTCATGCATGCAACACATGACACGTGGTAGGGTTGTAACTTCAACGGGTTCAGCCGGATTGAGGATCAACTTGAGCCCAACCTGACTTCAAGATAGCTTAACCTCCAACCCCACTGACTCAAGCCACCCAAGCCCTATCAAGGGATTGGAGGAATGAATTTACTATATACATGCACGAGTTTGATTTCTGGCTTTGTGAAGTATTATATGCGTCTAGTGATTGCATGCATCCGCAGGAAATAGTATTTGATTCAAAGGTGTAAAGACATGTTATCATCATAAAAAAAAAATGTTGAACCCAAGCTGAATTCTTTTACACTCAACTTGATCCACCGAAATATGTGCGACTATATGTGATTATTCCTGATCCAACTTAATCAGTCTTGAATTTGCTCAATTCAAACCCAACACTTCATTTGACCTAAATTGACCTGAGGACCATGACAAATCAAGATCAACACTTCATTTGACCTAAATTGACCCTAGGACCATGACAACTCAAACCCAACACTTTATTTGACCTAAATTGACCTGAGGACCATGACAACTCAAACCCAACACTTCATTTGACCTAAATTGACCTGAGGACCATGACAACCCAACCCAAACTCTACAATCTAACACATCGGGGCGCAACTTGAGTCATGCTAAATGTGAACCTGAACTTTATGTTAGGTTGGGTTGGATTGAGGTTGGGCTGAAAGTCTTTAGCCTCACTTAAGTCAGGTTAGGCTTCTTCAGTTGAGGCCTCATATGTTCTAACCCAAACCCGACCCGACGTTATTGGGTTAGGGTTAAGTATCCAACGCCTTGGATATGGTTAGGCCTCAGGCCAACTCTTCGTTCAGGTCAGGTTGAGGTTTGGTTCACCAACAACCCAACAGGCTGCAAGGCATGCAACACCCAATGTGCATTTGGATCACACATGCGGCAATTCCGGTCGGCTCATGTCAGACTGACTGACCGATGATGAGTTTTGGGACCCGGATTCGGTGGATCTGGGCTGGGGCTGTGGGCCCCACCATGATGCATGTACTTTATATCCACACCATCCATCGATTTTGCCACCTTGCTTTTATTTATTTATTCTGCCATCTTATCTCGTTAAAAACTTCTGGTGGCCACAAAAGTTTTGGATCAAGCTGATATTTGTTTTTTTTTTTTTCTTGAATACGACAGGTTGGATAGCAAATAAACATTACGGTGGGCTCAGGAAAATGAGCTGGCAAAACGAATAGATGGTGTAGATATTAAAAAAAACATATATCACAGTGGACCCCACGGTAACGGATCCACCGAATCGGCATCCTGACTTTTGATTTATGGGTCTGGCAGTACCCTACGAGCGCTTGGGCGATCACACTCATGCCATGACCGATTGCAGGTGGGCCTACACATTGTCCCACACTCACTGACCAGAAGCTCTACATATGTGCACACGTGCATACTTATGTGCATGAACGCATACTTATGTGCATGAACATGTGTTATATATATATGTGTGTGTGTGGGGTACTATGAGGTCAACCTCATGGGAACTTTTCATGAGTTCGAGCTGTGTGGGCCCCACTGTGATGTGCGTCGAACATCTACCCCATCAGTCAGATGCACCATTTCAGGATGGGTTACGGGCTTAAAAATCAAGTCAATCCATGGCTTGGTGGGCCACACCACATACAACATCAACAGTGGGGAGGGGTTATCCTCTCATTAAAACATTCATAATTATTTATTGAGCCCACCGAGATGTAGGTCACAAATCCAGACCATCCATTGTGTGTACCACTTGGATAACAGGTAAGACCAAGTTTCATCCACATCCAAAACTCAGGTGGGCCCCACAAAGTGCTTTTATATGTTTTAGGCTTGTCTTCTCATGTTTTAAGATGATATGGGCCACATAAGTTCAGTATACGGCTGATTTTTGGGATATCCCATAACCTAAAGGGGACCCATCAAATACACGGTGTTGATGTCCGAGACACATCATGGTGGGGCCCACACACTCCACCTCATTGGAAGTTCCCATGAGGTCAACCTCATATATAGTATCATTTCCCATATATATATATATATACGTGTGTGTGCAGAGTGCGTGCATGTGCGTCTCCGTGTGGATCCGTCCGCATGTGGGCATTTGCACGTGTGAGAGAGAGAGGTTACAGTTACACTTACAGGGGGTTTCATGCCAGAGGAAGCACCGCCCAAGTACGGTGAGCTCAGAGCCTGCAGCAAAAGGGCGGGGAATATGCCTTTAAACCTTCCCTATGCGAATTTCAATAACTAAAGGTTTTTTCTTTTTTAAAATTTAAAAGACATGCACAGGATAGAAAGATGCAACTTTAACTGCGTGCTCTTCACATCTCTCTCTCTCTTTCTCATTGAAAATGAAAATGAAAGGAAGGAGGCATCACCTCAATTTGACTCTGAAGGAATCTGATGTATCCTATAGCTTCTAACAAGACAGAGGCCGTGTCAGTCTGCAAAAGAGAAATTCTCCTTCACTCCCACCCTTTTCCTTATATATATATATATAAAATTCAGCTACACTACAGAGAATAAAAGGAGCTTTCTTTCACATGCATTGGTATTTTTCTTTTCTGCCTGCTTCTTATAAAGGAAAAAAAAAAAAGCTACTATGAATTTTCTATGGTTTTGTATTGTATACAACCTTCCCAAATGGGGACACTAGCTGGTGCAGCGCTGTTATTCTATCTCCCAACTTCTCCTTCCTCACCTGAAAAAAGAAGAAAGAAAAATCATGTTTTCAATACGTTAGAACGTGTATTGAATTGCTTTTGTAAAATAATCTATAGTACATCTAGTTGTACTGTAGGCACATGAGATAGTCCAATCAGCAATCTGAACTTTCCATTAACTCCATTCTGCTATAGAAAAACCTCAACGCAAGAATCACGCTGATCAGATGATCTTGACCATCTGAATGCTGGCCATATTTCATACAACCATCCAAGTTCTACAAGCCATGATCAGATTGTTAGTATCATCTGACCATGTCCTTTCTTTAGAAATATCAGAAGCAATCCAAGGTAAGGCACTTTGAATCCATTTTCATTTTGATGATCAAACCTATTTTCTCTGCTCAATCTTGACCGTCCTTTTTCTCATGTTATTGACGTGGATGGTTAAGAATTTTTCAGCTAGTCTGATTGTTGAATTATCACTTTCCAAGCGTCTGATGGAATGAATGGACAGTCTCGATCTACAGTCGGACTCTACAATGTTTCCAAAACAAGTAGCTGTATCGTAAGCCTATAATACAACTAGTTTAATTACTACGACGTTATATATACTGGGATCCATCCAATAAATGGAACGAAATTGCCGTCCTTCTATGTTCCTACTGACGCTTTATGGGCCACCATGTTGTACAGGGAATTTTCCAAAAAAACAGAAAAAAAGAAAATATTTAAATGTAAAATTTACATTCGGGTACATTTTTCGAAATGGTTTTCAATAAGCTACTTCTGGTTAATTTAAGTAGGTATCATGGGTTAGTGTTAACAAATACCTTAACCATACGCTACAAAAGAGAAGCTTAATTAAAAATTCATATGGGCCATAATAATAGGAATAGTGAATAAGTGGTCTGAAAACGGCTCCATCATATGGTGAGCCTGAATTTTGTATCTTCTCTTCATGAGTTAGACATGATTAACGGATTTGATGAAAGATGGCCCCACACACAAACCATTGGTTAGCATCTCATTCCCAGTGTTTCATGTGATGTGGCCCACCTGAGTTTCGATCTAGCTATGTTTGGGCTCGGAGCCTAACAACAAGAACAGATCCTGACCGATGGACTTGAATTTTACATTTATCACATGGTGGGATAGGTATTTTACGCACCAAGTAAACCAAGTGTTGCAGAGACAATACTGTGCACGTGGTGTGTTTCTCTCGTAGACTTATAGTCATTAAAATGTCCTTAGTTTGCACGCACAAGTGACAAACTCTCTCTCTCTCTCTCTCTCTCTCTCTCTCTCTCTCTCTCTCTCTCTCTCTCTCTCTCTCTCTCTCTCTCTCTCTCTCTCTCTCTCTCTCTCTCTCTCTCTATATATATATATATATATACACACACACACTATGAGGTGGACCTCACGGGAGCTTCTCATGAAGTCGAGCTGTGTGGGCCCCACTGTGATGTGTATCGAACATCTATTCCATCAATTGATGCACCATTCTATAGTAGGCCACAGGCTTAAAAATCAAGTAAATCCATGACTTAGGTGGGCCACACCACATGTATGTTGAGAGGGGTTATCCTCCTATTAAAATATTCATAATCATTTATTGAGCGCACGGAGATGTGGTTGACAAATCCAGCTCATCCATTATGTGCTCCCCACTTGGATGAGGGGTCAGACCAAGTTTCAGTCGCATCCAAAAATTAGGTGGGCCCCACCAAGTGATTTTATATGTTTTAGCATGTCCGCACATGGTTTTAGATGGTATGGCCCACCTGAGTTCCATATACGGCTGATTTTTTGCATATCCCATAACCTAAAGGGAACTTATAAAATGCACGGTGTTGATGTTCGACACACATCATGCTGGGGCCCGCACAGCTCGACCTCAGGGAAGTTCCCATGAGGTCGACCTTATAGTGTGGTTTTTCCGACGTTCCGCCTTCATTCATGGGAGAGAAATTGACAACCGTAGACGCCACCTTTTACCCAGCGTCTTTTCCTAACGCTCCTAAACTTACTTTTTCAGTCTAAACTTTTCATGTATGAACAGCCTAGTTGAGGAAGAAAATACCCCCGCTTTCTTTGAAAAGCAGACGGTATTTTCGTCCTCAGTTAGTCTGTCCGTATGTGAGAGATTTAGATTGGGAATGTAAGTTTGAGATGGTTCAGAAAAAATGCTGGATAAAAGGTAGCCTTGACAGTGGTCAATTTCTCTTCATGGGACCTTAACTCTGTCCTCAACCTTTCAAACGGCACACAAGGTGACCTTAATTCATGGGACATTAGCAACATCTTCCAATCTTTTTCAAATGACACATTGGGTTACCTATCTGCGATTTGAACCATTCATTTATTTATACAACTAGAAGTGGGCCATTGTGCAAGAATCGAGTAGATCCGATAACCCTAATCTTTTGAATTAGGCTAGTTTGTTATAACCATTCATTTTTTGCGTGCTATAAATCATATGATTAAAGTTATCAAATCAAAGTGTTATTTTAGAATCATAAGAAATATGAATTGGGATCTATCCATTAGATGTTTCAAGATCATAACTATACCTATTTTGTTTCTCGGATCAATCTTGACTGACCATTTTCCTGCTATTAAATGGCTTAGAATCACCATATTGGCATTATTTTTGCACCTTGGTTTGCTCTTAGTTATATGAATGCATGAATGGTTTGACACTAGGTTATCCCGGTATTCAATTTAAAAGATGTGGTGATATTGCTATGTCCCTGTCACTCTCCAATTCTCTCGAAGCACTTATAAGTTATAGTGCGCATCTGTCACTCGGGCATTCCAATCAGTCAAGCTTAGCTATCTATTAACTCCACACATTTTATGGGCTACCACGCAATATGCACACTAATTACATGGTCCAATCCATCCCTGATTGATTGGTTAATCCTAAATATTTATAAGGTGGAGCCTAAAAATCACAGAATCCTATTAGCCATTTCCATATGACATTTTTTACATTGTTAGAACCATCAGATCTTTGTGATTTTTACTCTGTGGTCAATTTATGTAGCCTTATGATGAATGAACGAATTGGATCATCATAGGCATGTGCCATATGTACAGTATAAAACTTACAAAAACGACCTATTACATACCTACTGACCATGCATTTTGGAGTCGCACCCCATTTCCTAATTTTTATATTAGAAAAGTACACCAAAAGTGGAAATAAAGGTGTGCGTGTGAAAAAGGAAGGGTGTGGATGTGCGGTCCCCATTTCTTTCTTACTATTTATGATGGAGGTAGTTAAAAAAGGATATTAGCATAAGCAATGAATACAAACCTTGAAAGTAGATTGGGCTGAGGAGCATTGAATCTTAGCCTTCTTAAACGGTCCACCTGTTGCTGTGCTGTTGCACTTCCAAAAAAATGCGAGAGAAATAAGAAAAGTAAGAACCCATGTCCACAATTCTTAAAAATAAATAACGTTCATGAAGCATTAATTTATTTATTTTTCCTTATATTAAAAATAATTATTCCTCAAGAGGGGAAATCATTGAATGAAAACCCTTAAGGGCCTGTTTGGGTGCTACGTAAAAATGAGTCCATCTCATTTTAGTTAATGGAAAATTGGCAATTATGTATTACTGATCATATCTTTTTTTAAGGGGTTACAAATAATCTTAATAATCAACTGTCTACATAATTGGGATTAACTAAAATGAGCATTTTTAAGTGACACCCAAAAAGACGCCCCTAACGCAATAAGAAAACATGAAATTAATAACAATTAAAGCCAAGAACTCATGAATTTTAGCAGCCCTTTTAAATCAAGACGATTGTGAAAATTCTATTTCTATCTCTATCTCTCTCACCTCAGATGAGTGATCTGATTCTTGATGCTTCCCTTCTACCTTTCTGTTGGAGAAGTCCAGCATATTGCTGCTGAAACTTGTAACACAAGATCTAGGAGAAGAAGCTGGCAGGACTTGACCCCATGGGGTTCTAACTGCCTGCAATTCTTCATGGGCGCCATGCCCCAAGGCATGACCGCTTTCAGTAGTCTCTTGCTTCACACCAACCATATGGACACTTGATGCTGAAGGAAACAGCACCTGATCTTCCCAATTCTCCATCTTTTTAGCTTGAACATTACTAAAATTACACCTATCTTCTTCACTCACCAATCCACCCCTGAAAATACATCCATCAAACCACATAAGAGTTCTGTTTCCTAGATAAAGGTCCATGATGAAGCTAGAGAAATCTTAAGAACCACAACGAGAGAGAGAGAGAGAGAGAGAGAGAGAGAGAGAGAGAGAGAGAGAGAGAGAGAGAGAGAGAGAGAGAGAGAGGATCTTTCTCAAATTTTGGTTCAAGAGAGTGAAAACCTATACTGGCTCTTGCTTATATATGAGTGAGACAGAGAGAGGGGGAGGAGAGAGATTGTAAATAAACACATGAACATAAGTATTCGTTTGTATATCAAAAACCCACAAGCCCATGAAATCTAAGTATATATGAAGAAACCAAAACCAAAAAAAAGATGAGAGATCCATATTGCCTCTCACTTATATACGGGTTTTGTTCGATTTTGGACGAGAGAAAGAGTCAAAATACATACTGCCTTAGAAAGAGAATATGGTTTTGCTCAAATAGTTGTTTTAAGAGAGAAAATGAGAATCCATACTTGCTCTTACTTTATATTCGATCTCTATCCAGATAGATAGATAGATAAAAATCAACGAAATAAGCTAAGCTAGAGAGACAGAGAGTGCCATGAAAGAGATTAATTTTCTTGATAGTTAGAGAATGATCCTAAATGAAACTAAAACTTAAAATTTCCGGAACAAAAATCCATGAATCCACATGTGCACAAAATAAGAGAGAAGAAAAAAAAAAATCAACGAAACAACTGTGTGAGAGAGAGAGAGAGAGAGAGAGAGAGAGAGAGAGAGAGAGAGAGAGAGAGAGAGAGAGAGAGAGAGAGAGAGAGAGAGGTAGGTGTTTACATAAGCAGTTGACTCCATGACTCGGGAAGGTCTTGGTTTTCATGCCAAGACCCCGAAGGAATAGAATAAGCCGGTTGAGGGCATTGAACATAGCTAGTAGAAGAGGAAGAAGTAGTAAAAGAACGGAAGGGAGGAGGAGAGGGCTCTTGAGTTGTTTGACGCATGCTATTAATGCTCCACCAGTTAGGGTTTCCAGCCATCATCTGTTGCACTGGGTAGCTCTCCAAAACACCTCTATTCATGCCTTCAAATTTCTTCCTGTTTTCTCCGGTCTTTGTAAATCTGCTAGCTTCTTTTTTTGGTTTTTCTTCCTTTGGTTGAGGGTTGAAGAAGGTTAACTCAACTCCTGTTTTGAGGAATATGAATCATGACTCTGATAGAAGCTTTTGTTTTGTTTACCTCTCTCTCTCCCTTCCCCTATAACATGTTACATGTATTCTTTCTTTATTATTTTTGCTTTCATTTACTTTTGCTTTATCACAAAGTGGGGCAGAAAAGGTGGTGGCAGTGTTTTCCGGACCAAAAGGAGTGGCTTGAGGGCTTAGTTCTTTCATGTGGATTTTTCTAGGGTTAGAGTTAGGGTTAGGGTTAGGTGAGGTTATATATATATATATATATTTCCTCCTGTTTTTTAAGGGCCGTATACTTAGAAATTAGTGGCAATTCCTAAACATAAATGTGGTACTGATCTAAATCAATCTAGAGTGTCCAATTGGTGGGTCCTATTGAGTATTGAGCATTGGCTACAAATCACAACAACCAGATAAATTTAACTATTCCGTTTCGGCCATTGAATTTGGATCATGGGCCATTTTCTTCTCAACCATCTATTTGATATCTGCTAATCTGATGGTTCAGATCCCACGGTTCGTATGAATTTCAATATATGCTCCATCCATGGTGGGGCTCGTGATCTAGACACTCTTCACTGACGGTACATCTTGCCACGTGTACGGTGGATGCCTTACCTGAATATATAGTAAACAGTTGCGAATACATGTCATAATTTTTGTTCGTTTCAAATCATTCCAGGATGGAAGAATTTGGTGGGTGGGATGCTCTTCGCATTGAGCATTACTAAAATACATCCCGACGTATATCGTGATAAGATACATGGGACTCTGTCCTTTGAATCTGAATGATATTCCACTGATCGAAACCGTTTATATTATGCGTTTCACTGTATGGTGGATAGACAATAAATACGACATCTAAATGAATTATTTCATCTTGTGATAATCTAGCTCTTTTTCTTTGATATGGACGGTCAGTATAATCAAAGGGTTGAAATATTTAATCTGACCTGTTTTTCTGGGAATCCAATATCTAAGAGGAGCCCTGTTAAATAAACCGTTTGGGTCGTTGAAAACAGAAACTCAGATTCAGGAGCTAGGTCCCGAGGTATCATATTCCATGGTGAGGATGTATTCTAGCAAACTTCCTGGGCATTATTAAGATGATTAAATTGTAATTGAAACTTTAATATGGACTTGCATTGAAATTTTAAAAGAAGAGAGAGAGACTCTTCTGCTAATATAAAAAACGGGTGCATTTGGTTGCACAAAGTATCATTATATTTCATGACTAACCAATCTAATTTAATGAAAATTTCATGATTTTTCATGAAATTGGGTGTAATCAAACACACACTAATTAAGATATGGACTTGTTGCATTTTAGTGTTTCAAAATAAATAACTAATTAAATATTTTTTTCTAAAATTTTTAAAAAGAAATAAAGGCATTTTTAAAAAGCAATAAAGGCATCAGTCCAGTAAGGAAAAAAATTGAATTTATAGGAAGAGAATTTTGCGAAGGGCTTAAGCTCATTTCAATGAGCATGTGAATTTGGTTGTGTGCGGATATGCTAATAGACCTAATCTATGTCATGAACCACATGGGCTAGGCCGAGCCGTGGACGTGGTGTGGTGCGTGCATGCGCACGTGAGTATGCTTGCTTTTTGTTACCTTTTAAAATTTTATTTTGTAACGGTTGACCAAATTGCTCATTTTTTAAAAAATTTTGAACAGAGATAGAAAATGAAAAGTTTTTTTTTTTTAAACCCAACATTCATGACTGTTGGTAGAAGTGCCTAAACACACGTTCAAGTCAAACATTGAAGTCTATATAAGGGACTTCATTTAATATCAATTCAATCTTTAGCCTCACCTCCCTTTCTCACATCAAATCTCTGCAATAGTATCTTTTGGTTCATTTAGTTTAGTCTTCGAATTAGACATACAAACACAGTTTGAATCTTCGTACATCAAATGTGCCGATGTGATGAGACAATGGTATCCTATAGATTCATTGTCTAATATTCTTATTGCACTATGAATATCATCCTAAGGATGACAAATTAATTTCAAGCCGAGTAACTTTTGTCGTGCATCAAATTAAATAAAATTTTTTAAATTATTCCTTATTTAAGTTTATAATTTTATTTTAATTTTTTAAGAGCCAAAATTTCATGGTAAAAGAACCCAATTTCTTCACTTTTTTTTTTTTAATAAATAAAAATAAAATCTGATCATTCTTCAGTTACTCACATTCCCTTTTGGAGCATAGAAGCATTCATACACATATAAGTACAGTATATGTATACATACAAATCATAACCTAAAAAGTCCATATATATATATATATATATATATATATATATATATATATATATATATATATATAAATCCTATTCTAAAGGAAACTAAATATTCTTATATTTACAAGGACTAATTATAGAATCAATCGCACCCCATAGAATCATTCACACCTCATATACAGCTCATGCAGACACTCCCCCTTAAGTTGGAGCATAGATATCTATCATGCCCAACTTGTCAATTATACCATGAAACACCTTTCTGGAAACTGCTTTTGTGAGTATATCTGCTAACTGGCTTTCAAACTGAACAAATGAAAACTGTATAATCTTTTGATCGAGTTTCTCTTTAATGAAATGACGATCAACTTCAAGATGTTTGATGTGGTTATGTTGTACAGGATTCTGTGAAATTTCAATGGCTACCTTATTATCACAATGGAGATTCATAAGTTTTGCATATTCAATTCTCAAATCTTTTAGTACACTTTTAAGCCACAACAATTCGCATACACCATGAGTCATACCTTGGAATTCGGCTTCTGCACTTGATCTTGCCACAACCTTTTGCTTCTTGCTTCTCCAGGTGACAAGATTACCTTCCACGAGCCAGACGTGGACCTTTTGTTGGCTTGATCACCTGCCCAATAAGAATACATGTATCCTTCAACGTTAGAGACACTGTTTTTGGAGAACAACAAATCTTTGCTTGGTGCACTCTTCAAATATCTTAAGATTCGATATACCGCATTCATATGCTCTTCACTTGGTGCATGCATGAACTGGCTTATGACGCTCACTGCATAAGCTATATCCGGCTTCGTGTGAGACAAATAGATTAATCTCCCAACCAACCACTGATAACGACCCTTGTTTGTTGGAGCTTGATCTGGAAAAACTCCGAGCTTATGATTTATTTCTATGGGTGTTTCTGCTGGTTTGCAAGCAAACATTCTAGTTTCGGTTAAAAGATCTAGCACATATTTTCATTGTGAAAGGAAAATTCCGTGTTTCGATTTTGCAACCTCAATCCCCAAGAAATATTTAAGTTGCCTGAGATCCTTCATTTCGAATTTAGCAGTCAAATACTCTGGTGATGCTTTCATTTCAAATGGGTCATTTCCTGTCAAGACCATATCATCGACATACACGATTAAAACTGTTACATTTCCTTCTTTGTGTTTCATAAACAAAGTATCGTCTGAATTACTTTGTTTATAAGCGAATGCCTTCATTGTAGAAGAGAACCTCCCAAACCAAGATCTAGGTGACTGTTTTAACTCGTACAATGACTTCTTCAATTTACAAACTTCACTTCTACACGAAGAACTACGTTTGACTCCGGGTGGCAACTCCATATAGACATCTTCCTCTAAATCTCCATTGAGGAAAGCATTTTTGAAATCAAATTATTGTAAGGGCCAATCCTAATTTGCCACTATATATATGAGAATGCGAATTGTATTGATCTTGGCTACCGGTGCAAAAGTCTCTTGATAATCCACCCCATACCTTTGTGTATACCGCTTTGCAACTAACCTTATTTATATCTATCAATACTGCCATCCGCTTTGAGTTTCACTGTGAATACCCATCTACATCCAATTGTCTTCTTTCCTTTGGGTAACGGAACAAGTTCCCAAGTCACATTCTTTTGTAGAGCCTCTATCTCTTCCTTCATCGCCTTTGTCCACTTCGAATCAGTCAATGCATCCTGCACACTACTAGGAATAGATACAGTGGATAATTGATTAATAGTAAATGCATATGATGTAGAAAATCTATAGGAGGACACTTGGTTACTAATTCGGTATTTGGTCTTGGCTTTAGGATCAGGTTCATATTATTTCTTTGGAACTCCCTTTGTTGTTCTTTGTGGATATTTAGGAGCTATATCTTCTGCAGGAACATGTGTTTCATTAGACTCATCAAACATAGGATTCGAGATTACCTGAGGAAGAACATTCTGGGTTGATTCTTCAGTTAATGGTGTGGACATGGGCAACTCTGAGGACATCGGTGATTCTGACATGTCGGAGTACCTGAATTGTTTTGAGGAAGAATTATCAACTCACTCTCAACTTCAAGAATATTATCACAGTTTTGATGAATACTTTTCTCAAAATTTTCATTCACTTTTTCTAACTCTATAAACTCATTTCCTCCGCTACCTTCCACATTCTCTTCACTAGAGCTCTCTCCTTGAAAAGAAGGGCCAAAGACTTCCCCTATGTAATAAGGTTCTAATTCACGAAAAGAAGCATCCAAAGTTACATGTAATTTTCGGGTTTGAGGGTCATAGCATCTATACCCTTTCTGAAACTCGGAATAGCTAACAAAGATACACCGTTTTGTACATGGATCAAGTTTGTTTCGCAGACTTTTGGGGATGTAAACATATACCGTATAACCAAAACTCGTGGTTCAAGATTTGGGAGATGAGGAACTGAAAGTAAGGATTACATCTTTTGTTGGAGAGTTTGAAAATTTATGACTCGAAAAGGTGTTCGATTAATGAGGTAAGTAGCGGATTTTACAGCCTTTCCCCAATAGAACTGAGGCATGTTCATGCCAAAGAGAGGGGCATGAACCATCTCCAATAGTTGTATATTCTTCCTCTCTGCCAATCCATTTTGTTGCAGAGTATAGGTGCAAGAGGTGTGATGACAAATCCCATGCTGGCTCAAAAGCTTGCCGAAGGATGTATCTGTATACTTAGTACCATTGTCGGATTATAGAACACGAATCCGTTTTTGGTATTGAGTGCCCACCATATTATGGAATTCCTGAAATGTTGTACATACATAACTCTTTTTGTTAAGCAGAAACACCCAAGTCATTCTAGTGCATTCATTAATAAATATAACAAAGTAGTGAGCTTTTGAAATAGAAGAGATTTTTACAGGACCCCAAACATCAGAGTGAATAACCACAAAAGGTTTTGAACTTTTATTTAAACTTGGTAAATAAAAAATACGATGACTCTTAGCTAGTTCACAAATGTCACAATGAAAATCTAAATCATTTAGAGCTAAAAAAAGATGTGGTTGTAATTTTCTAAGATAACCAAAGGACAGATGTCCTAGTCTCCGGTGTCATAACCATATTGCTTGAGATTTGTCTTCGCTACTAGTTTGATTTGCCTAACTGAATTTTGTTCCCCCATTTTTTGTCAACTCCAAGTAGTAGAGTTTGCCTCATCTAACACCATAACCAAGAATCTTCCGAGTTAGAATGTCTTGAAAAATACAAAATGAGGGCCAAAAAGTTACAGTGCATGTAAGAGTGGAGGTAATTTGGCTAACAGACAAAAGATTATACTCAAGAGATGGAACAACAAGGACAATATCTAATGTGAGAGTATTGGATAAGATGACAAATCCCCCTTCAGTAACAAGAGAGGTACTACCATTAGCTGTGGAAATAACAGATTGATAAGAAGGGAGAATGGAATGCAACTAACCGGAGTCCCTTGTCATATGATCAGATGCACTTGTATCAATAATCAAAGTACTGTTCTTAAAAGTTGTAGAGAATACAGATGCCTTACCGACAATACCTGGATGGACAACGTTTGCTATAGGCTGCGATTGGTCTTCTTTCGTAGATGTCACCATAGCTTTCCCTACAATCCTCTTTCGAGGTTTCTTTGTGAAGTCCCACCACTCAGGATAGCCAATGACTTCATAACATCATTGTTTTGAATGACCTGTTTCACCATAATGAGTATATACCAGGCCACTAGACTTTTCAGTTGATTGATTGTTTCGGTTTTTCGATGAGCCAAACGACGATCCGTGTCGAGTTTGGTTAGCCAGCATAGCCGAACTCTCGGAGATTGGACAAGAGCCTCGTATTGTTTGTCTCTTTTGATATTCTCTCCTGACATATGCATACGAGCTCTCTAAATTGAGTTTTGGGTCTTTTCGTAAGATTTATCCATGGACCCGATCAAATTTGGAGTTAAATCCACTTAGAAAATATGAACTCGAAGCCTAGCCATCGCGAAATGCAACTGGACCACCCCTTCAACTGTTCCTTCCTGAGAAATAGTCCTGTGATCGATTTCCTGAAAAATGGCAACAAGTTCATTATAGTACGTTGATAATGGTCGACCATTTTGTGTGGTTGAAAATGATCTCTGATTTAATTCAAAGATACAGGTTTCGTCCGATCCATCATAGAAGGTTTTTGATATGGCCTCCCATATCTCCTTGGTTGTGGGGAAACAAATAAATCACCGCTTCAGCGACGGACTCATTGAGTCAATAAGCCAACTCTTCACTTTGTGATTTTCGGTAATCCATGTTCTAAGATTGGGATCTCCGGGTGCAGGTTTTTGCGCTTCTTCGGTGAGATATCCTGCTTTGTTACGAGTGCTAATACATATTTCCATGAGTTGAGACCATAATGAGTAATTGGTCTCATCCAGTGTGATGCCGATAGAAAACACAGAATTGTCTTGGTGGACGATAATCTATGATGCTGGTGTTAGAGCTGGTTCAGTTGCTACGCCTGTGGTGATTGCCATCGCACTCACAACAGATTTATGGTAGTGACTCTGATATCATACGCTTCCGAGGTCACGGCCTTCGTTGAGGACCATTGGATGAAGAAGATGACCGGCGTAAAGAGTAAGGAGAGCTTGATCGTCTTGTCGATGGAAAAAGTAATGGATACAACATCCTTAGAGTGGTCGACGAAGTGATCGGAATACGAGCTCCTTAGAATCAAACCCGCTCTGATACCATGTCAAATCATGGTTTCTATGAATAATATGAATTATGAATTGAATTATCTTCTCCTAATCGGTTGCTATATATAGATACAATTACATCTTATATAAAAGAAAAAAAATCATATTCTAAAGAAAACTAAATATTCTTATATTTACAAGGACTAATTATAGAATTAATCACACCTCATAGAATCAATCACACCTCATAATTATAGAATCAATCACACCCTATAAAATTAATCACACCTCATATACAGCTCATGCAGACAATATATATACACACTACTGTGTGTGTGAGAACTGATCATGTACTGAACGCAGTACCGTACCAACTTTCCCGCCTACATCCTACCTACGAAGGACATTGGTGCCATGAAAACGATGGGCCAAGCCATGAAAATTACCCTTCTCGAAAATCAGGCCGATCCACTAACTAGTTGGCCTGGATTGTCGGCTGTTCGTCATTTCAACAATGTGACCCACCCAATGACCGGTCAGCATGCACTAATTTTTGTACCTTTCCTATACATGATCAGTTATCTATATATTGCACTAAGTTTGTTGTGGCTAAGTGAACGGTAACCTTCCTAAGCACCTCGATAGCATTTGAACTAGCTAGGTTACTGGACCATTGCCTAATCTGGACCATCCATTATGAGCGGTCCACCCTTCTTCCACCAAATTGAAAAGCTCTAATAATAAAAGAATGTTGAGAGTTATTGTTTAGTACCTAAAATGTTAGGTGTCGGCATTTAGAATTCAATGGAAAAGTAGTGAAATTATTCTTTTATATTAGGTTCATTTGTCTTTATCTCTACCAGTGCTTTATATCTCTGTATTCTTTGTGCTTCTTACGTGTAATTGTACTTTACACGTTTCTGCAGAGCGAATACTGACACGTGCAAGGGGACGAACTCAAAAATCAAATGGTCCCAAATGTCCTTTGGCTGGACCTTTATTTTATGTGGTGCTGTCAATTTTGCAGTATGAACCAGAGCTGTCCACGAGTGGAACTGAGTTGAGCTTGGCACAGCTTGGCTTGGCCAATAGTTAACCCCAATTTGAACTCAGCTCGGCTGAGTCCTTGAGCCTTTCTGGCCAGTTCGGCTCGGTTCGATCAACAGCTCGGGTCAGTTCGAGCCGAGTTCAAACTTGTGCAATATTTTCTCAAACACATGAAATGCATTTTCAATTTCTCACATAATGCTAAACAATAATGACTCTTTACAAATCAAAATCAAAATATGAGGGTAATTTTATAATGTAAGGACTTTTTTTAAAAATTTTAATGTAGTGATCTGTTTTGTATCCATTCCTTCCTTGCCACCAGCTAATCCGGCGGAGAATGCATCCTGAAACAACACTTCGTTGAGTCATTTCATCAAAGACTTGGAGAGCAGCATCAATATTAAAATAACTAAATCACCGAGCTGATTCGATCTGAGTCAATTTGATTTGAGGTTCGATCCGAGTCAAGTTGAGCTCGGGCAAGCTTGAACTCAGCTTGAAATTTTGTCAAGCTCTAATATCCAACTCGACTCGGTCTGAATCCAATTTCGAGCCGAAGTGAATCGAGCTTTTCCGAGTCAAGTCGAGTGAGCTTACCGAGCTAACTCGACTCATGTACAGCTCTAGTATGAACCTTTCAAAGGGATGTATGAAGAGGGACTGGACCTGTTGTAAAGTCCAGAAAGGTGATGCACATGCCAACAAGTCCAGTGCAATTAGGTACATGGAAATGTCTCAAAAATACTTTAGTCCGCTATATTATTTTTCATTGTTAATTATCTTGAGATTCTAGAGGAATCTTGATTATATTAATTTGCTGGTGGTTTGCTGCTAGGCCCACGTGCTTTAGAGCTCTACCCAACTACACACAAGCCGCCCATCTGGAATCTGCGTCATCATCCAAGTAGGCCATATATGTTTTTTTTTAAAATAAAAAATAAAATTGCAAGGCTCGAATCCAATGAACTACAGATAGGATATCAGATAGCAATTGCCTACTGATTTAGGTCTGTAATGGTTAACAACCAGATTTTTTTTTTCTTGACACTTAAAAATAGAGAATCACATACAAAATGGAGAAGAAACGAGTCTAGCTAGAATGGCTTGGTGTAGCCATGGGTCTAGTAAAAAAAGCTCACAAGCAACAGGTTCAGCTAGAAAGGCTCGTGCAGCAACAGGTCTGGTCGGAAAGACCCAGCAAAATAAAGAAGGATTCCAGTCAAAAAGACCCAGCACCACTGAAAACATGTCTGCTCATTTCTTTACATAGGTTGGTCAAACTAACTAGATCTTCTGGTCTAGAAATCTAGACCATTTCATCACTTATGCGGGCCACAAAATACAGATGGGATGGTGAATTTATTTATTTTTTCTAGCCATCCACTTATTTTGTTCACTGGCCTCCTTGAGCATTGAAATGGCCTTACTTTAATTTGGTCTAGAAGATATAAACAACGTGGCCTACTGTTTAACAGCTCAGGTCTCGCACATATGTACTATATTATCATGTGTGATTGGCTATGAATGGACAGCGTTCCACATGTGCGGGGCTTATCAAATCTTATTTTGCATCATTTCTTGGTATCCGGGAAGAAAAATGCATTTACATAGGGGAGGTTTGCTGAGGCACGTTGCAACGTCTGGTAAATGGAGGCTCGTTGGTTAATGTTGTCATATATCTTCAATCTAACTCGAAGGGTCTTTAGATGCCATCGATAAACTATTCAAATTTATTGAGCAACCGGCGATACTATGGACATATCACTTGGTTATATTGAGAAAATTCTGAATATTTCTTACGTTCACTAGACAATTTTTCGGCGTTCTTCGATTCCATCTACAAGCTTTGCTGGTTATTGATCCTATTGAAGGTTCTATCGACCAAATTGGGCGATTTTACAGAAGTGCATATTTTATTTCCTAATTCGATTATAACACTATATAAGCGGGTGTAATTAATAGGGATTAGGGTAGGCTAAGATATTCCTAAGGTGTTTTAGAGAAAATCTAGGGTTTTGTAAATGAATTTTGAGATTTTTCGGATCGATAAGTCCATCCATATCTTGTAATTCGTTTTCATAGTGGATTCATTGTCACTTTATGCCGTAGTTTTTTCCTACTAGGGCTTTTCTATGTAAATTCGTGTGTTCTCTCTGTGATTTGTTTGCATTTGATTTCTCTCGTTTAATTTGAATTCAAGTTTGTTTCCATGATTCCTTAACAAGTGGTATCAGAGCTAACGTTGGGTTTCGAGTTTGAATCTAAAACATGTCATCGAAGGAATCAAACGTAAAGTACGAAACAAATAAGTTCACTGGTAGAAATAACTTTTAAATATAAACGGGGAAGATGATAGGCCTTCTACTTCAACGAGGATTGCAACATGCTCTCCTTGGAAAGACAAAGTGTCCCATGTCTATGAGAGCAATGAAGAGTATGATAAACTTGATGAGAGATTTACTACCTCGATCTAATTGTGTCTAACAGATAATGTTATATATCTAAAATGTCATTGATCAAAAGGCTACTGCAGGGATATGTACGAAACTTGATAGTTTGTACATGAAGAAATCCTTAAACAATTGTCTGTATATTAAAAAACAATTCTACAATATTAAGATGATGGAATGATCTGATATCAATGAATACATTAGAACGTTTAGTGAATTGTTTTACAAATTGACGAATGCAAATGTGAATATCAAAAAGGAAGATAAAGCTCTAATTCTTTTGAACTCTCTTCCATTATCTTACTATGTGTCACGATAAGGAGACCATAGATGTCAAAACTGTTATATTAGCCCTTTATGTGAAGCAGTTGAGAAAGAAGGACAACGCGAGGGTTCTTCTACAGATGCATTGATCGCTAAGGGAAGAAATTCTGATAAGAAAAATGGTAACTTGCGATCGAGACCCAAATCGAAGGGTAAATGCAAGATGGAGTGCTAGAACTGTGGGATAATGAGACATATGAAGAAGGATTATCGGAATCCTAAAGCTCAGAAGGGAGAGAAATCAGATAATACGCCAAAAGAGGCCAATAAAGTAGAATCTAGTGAGGAAGTTGATGGTTGTGATGTTCTTACAGCATCCGAATCTAGTATCTCAGTAATGAGTGAATTTTAAATATAGGGGTCTCATATCACATGACTTTTTAGCGAAATTAGTTTACCAGTTATAGTGAGTGCAATTGTAGACAGGTGTTTATGAGCAATGACATTACGTGTAAAGTTGTTAGTGTTGGATCGGTGTGTATCAAGATGTTTGATGGGGTAGAGTATATCCTGACGGATGTAAAACACGTTCCTGACCTAAGGAAGAATCTGATATCTCTTGGAGCACTTGAGGCAGTTGTGTGAGACCCTTGTCCTAGCCCATACCGTTCTGTAGGCTTCCGTGGTCCTCCCAGTCGAATTTTGGTGACTCGCGATGCATAAATAATAGTTGCGCGCGATCATGAGTTGTATTCTGTATTCTAGAGTCGGCTCAACCCTAGACTTATACCCTAGTGACCGCGCCGCCGCTGTGGTTCCAATGCTACGTCTCGTACACCGAGGAGATACCCAGGCTAGGAGATGTGGGCCCGCGTTCAGTTCCAGGAGACGCCGCACATTTACAAAATTAGGCAATATTTCAAATCAATCCATCACATCCCATCAATCAAGTACCACATCACACCTCATGTCAAGTACACATCACCTTTCACCCATCCCCAAGCAACCCCAAAGTCAATACTCTCTTACAACTAAGTACACTTCCATCACCCATCACCCATCACTCTCCTATCTCTCTCTCTCTTACAACTCTCTCTCTCTCTCTCACCTCTCTCCCTCATTCTCCAAGCACTGCAACGTCTCAACCCCTCCATGAGAGAAAGCTTGGTGTGGCCCACCTTCCTACCACCCAATCCCACCATCTAAAGATCATCTCCACCGTTGAAATACATCCCCAAAGCTTTAGGATACGTTGATGGAAGGAGTCTAAGAAGATCAAAGGTGGGTGTATTTTATGATTGGATTTGTGTGATTTTGATGATTTGAGGGCCACATATGGTGGGACTCATCTTGATGCATGCCTTGTATCAAAGAGGGACCCATAGTGGCGAGGTCCCTCCCATCTCCACTATTCTCTCTTTCTCTCTCTATCTCTGTTTCCCATATTGTGGCCCACCTTGATGTATTTTCGGCCCATTTGGTAAGGCCCATTGTGATATATTTCTAGCCCATATGCTGTGGCCCATTGTGATATATTTTTGGCCCATGCGATGAGGCCGATTTGATGTATTAGAGGCCCATGGTCGAGGCCCATTGAGTGGTACTCGACGCCCATGGGTGAGGCCCAAAGCGATGTACATGAGGCCCATGAATGAGGCCCAAGGTGATGTATGTGTGACCGCTACATTGTGTATGAATCCCTTATGTGGGCCACTCCTTAGGTGCAATGTTGGTTAGATGTCCACATTAATGGGTAATGATGGTTAGATGTCCTCATTATGACCTTCCCTTATGCCTTATTAGGCCCATCCTCATCATTCTCTTAATGGGTTATCCCAAATAAGTGGGCCCTAGTCACCATATACAGATGGCTCGGTGCCATCGAACTTATTATAGCCACAGTCGAAGTCGATTGTCGTGACCGATTGCCGATTCCGCTTGACGTAACCGATTTACCGATTCTGATTATCGATCGATTCTGATTGTCATGACCGATTGCCAATTCTGATTGACGTGACCGATTTGCCGATTCTGATTATCAATCGATTCTAATTGTCGTGACCGATTGTCGATTCCGATTGACATGACCGATTTGCCGATTCTGATTATCGATCTATTCTGATTGTCGTGACTGATTGCTGCTTCCGATTAACGTGATCGATTTGCCAATTCTGATTATCGATCGACTCCGATTGTCGTGACCGATTGTCGATGCCGATTGACGTGATCAATTTTCTGATTCTGATTATCGATCGATTCTGATTGTCATGATCGATTGCCAATTCTGATTAACGTGACCGATTTGCTAATTCTGATTATCGATCGATTTCGATTGTCATGACCGATTGCTAATTCCGATTGACGTGATCGATTTGTCGATTCGATTATCGATCGATTTCGATTATTATTACCGATTACCGATTCTGATTGACGTGACCGATTTACCGATTTCGATTATCGATTGATTCCGATTATCATGACCAATTATCGATTCTGATTGACGTGACCGATTTGTCAATTCTGATTATCATGACCGATTGCTGATTCCGATTGTAGTGGCCGATCGCCGATTTGTGATCGAGGCCGATTATCATGACCAATTATATGGGCCGATTCCGATTGTCGAGGATGAGTATCAAAGCTGATTCTGATTTGTCGAGGCCAATTGTAGAGGCCGATTTCGATTGTCGAGGCCGATTGCCAAGCCCAATTTTGATTGCCGAGGTTGATTGTCGAGACCCATATGATGTATATGCAGTCCGTAGTTGAGGCCCATTGTGATGTGTATTCGGCCTGTGTTTGAGGCCCAATGTGATGTATATGCGGCCCATATTTGAGGCCCATTGTGACGTGTATTCAACCCGTGCTTAAGGCCTGGTGTGATGTATATTAGGCCCATGTGAGGGGCCCATCATGATGTGAAAAGCTCTTGAGTGAGGCCCATGGTGTTATATATTTGGTCCTTGTGTGAGGTCATGGGTCCACTATATGTTAGGCTCTATGCGGGTCATTCCTTGGGGGCAATGTTGGTTGAATGTCCACATTGTGAAGGTCGATTGTCGATGCATTATTGATACCGATTATGAGTATATGACAGTATAACATCATGATACATGCCCATATGCATCATCTGCATGTTTATTATGAGATATGATTGACCATTGCATATGCCGTAGTGTCGGTTGTCATGAGACTCTCTGATAAGCGGAGATTGTCTCACATGAGCGCACGATATGTGCAGGATTGATGCATGACTGGATTGTATGACCCAGGCATCTTTCATTGTGTGCTATGATTACTGTACACCCTAGCGACATTAGGGTCGTAACCTCCACAGGCATATCGTGGATGGCCAGATGGGACATCGAAAATCTATTTTACATGGAATGCTATAGATATCCTTGGGTGAAAGTCTCAAAATTCTCTTGGTTTCAGAGGTTGCTCCAATGTCTAGACCGAGTGGATGCATGAGCGCATGAGAGCCGTATACCGTTAGGCCGCGTCTCCCATTGTGTCGTGGTCGGTTGGAAGGGGGTACGGCCTTACCTGCCCGAGAGGAGGGGGCAATGCTAGGTTGAGTCTGACCAGCTCCAGGAATGGGTCCGCTATCGACGATCCGGGCCTGATATTGGTAAGCGGATAGTGAGGTCTCTTCTACTCACCTTGTTGCGCGCGATGGGGTGGCAATCTGGTTTGGAGTGTAATAGACCCCGGTGATTTCTCTATAGAAGAACTGTACTGATATGTGAAATTATTGAGCGGGAGTTGCATACTCATTCATTTATTCATTCACTATCCACTCGGGCTGGTGGTGCGCAACTATTTGTTATGTGTACCTTCGCAATGGCCAGGATTTCGGTTGGGGAGTGTGACTAACCTGAGATCAGGAGTTTACCACATTGAGTCTACTTATCCAAATTTAGGTATGGGACTGGTTTGGATAGAAGTCCCTTGTGATGGACCCCCTAGCCTACGATACTACGCACTATCATCCCAACTTCACTCCAGCTTGGTCATTTCATTCGCACTGCATATTGTATTGCATCCGCAATATTTAGCATTTTGAGTTACTATATTGTTGCATTGCATAGCCTGGATAAGGCTGATGGTATTTATGGGCCTATCAGTATTTTCGCTTACTCTGATTATTCTGATATTGCTTACTTGACACTTATCTGGTGCACACACTTTCACCACCCACAAAGCTTTCTATAAGCTTATACACGATAGATGTGTGCAGGTAGATTTAGGTTGCAACAGCATTGAGCTTGGAGCATGCAGCGGACTTATGAAGCTTTGATTTTTGATATATGTATTTCTCTTTCAGCACTGTATTCAACTGTTTATATTAGTAGACATGTGATGATGATGTTGCCTTTATGTTTTAGGTATACTTGTGGTTATACTTCTTATGAGACAAATTCATATTGAAAATCCTCTTTGTAGGATCCCAAGATTAGAACCTGGCATATGAGCGCTGAGAGCCGAGAATGGGATACTACGGAGGCTGTTGGCACCGGATTCGGTGATTAGGATTCCTGTGAATCCGATTTTCGGGTTTGGGGCATGACAACTTGGGTGCAAATTCACTAGTTTTGATCATGCCTTAAAAGTTTTAAAGGGGGCATTCATATGTGGCATGCGCATTTAGGGCACATGAGCGAGCGCGGTATGAAGGTACTTTCTGATCGTTAATTGATTCCTACATTTAAAAGTGTCGATTTTAATAAATGCAAGCATTATATATATGGTAAACAATCATAATTATATAAGTTGGGAAAAGATATTAGTACATATATGTTTGATTATGTACATCAGATGTATGGGGGCCTTTGTCTATTGTTTCTACCGAGGGTCATCATTTTTTGTCTCATTCATTGATGATTATTATAATAAAGTATGGGTTTATTTTCTGAAAAATAAATTCGATGTGTTCGACATATTTAAAGTTTGGAAGGCAATGGTTGAAAAGTAGACAAGACATAAACTGAAGGTCTTAAGGGCAGACAATGGTAAAGAATTTACTTCAAAGGAATATAACCATTTTTACAAATACGAGAAGATTGTAAGGCATAATACAGTAAAACACATACCAGAGTAGAATGGTGTGGAGGAACGGATGAATCAGACTCCCTTATAGAAAGTTCAAAGTATGTTAAGTAATGCTGCATTAAGCAAAGAATTATGTACTGAGGTCGTTAATATGTATTGTTATATTATGAATTGGTCTCTGTCTATAGTGATAAACTATAAGATTCCAAAAGAAGTGTGGAGTGGTTATGATGTAGACTACTCACAGTTGCATGTATTTGCTTATATGCTTACTCTCATGTATAAACAGTTAAGAAATACGATAGACCAAAGGGCGAAGAAGTGTAGTTTTGTGGGCTATGGTGATGGTGCAAAGGGATACAGGCTGTATGACGGGGTTACACAAAAGATCACAATTAGCCATGACATCAGGTTTAATAAAGATTCCTTGTTCCGCAATAACGAACACAAGGAACCAGAGAAATTAACGGTTATTTATGTTAAGATTGAAATTTTTGATACACGGGTAGAGTCTAAGCCGCAAACAGAGGTACAGGAGTACGTGAAGTAGTCACCTCTCAGAAGAAATTTATTAAGAGATTGCAAATTATCGGTAGGATACAAAGATAACTCAAATGTTGTATTCACTCTCATTACGAATGAGGGGTATCCGTCTACATTCCATGAAGCATTAGCCAACAATGATGCTGAGAAGTGGATGGTGACCATCCATGAGAGGATGGATTCTTTGTACAAGAATGAAACATGGGAGCTGGTAAAGTTTCCAATTGGGCGTAAAGCTAGTAATTGGATGTAAGTTGATTTATAATAAGCAAGATGGGTACACAATGAGACTAGTGGTGAATGGGTATGCTCAGAAATAAGGTATTGACTTTAGTGAGATATTCACACCGGTTGTCAAGCATGTATATATCATATTTGTGTTGACGCGGGTTGCCCAATTCGACATGGAATTAGATGTAAAGATTGCGTTCCTAAATGGGGAGTCGGACGAATAGATCTACATGAAGTAGCTACAAAGGTTCGGAGTAAATGGATCAGAGAATAAAATTTGTTGGTTGAAAAGGTTATTATACGGCCTGAAACATTTTCCTAAGAAGTGGTACAAAAAGTTTAATACTTTAATGGTGAGTCAATGGTCTACTAGGAGTGAATATGATCATTGTATCTACTTTAAGATACTCAGTGATGGGAAGTTCATCTTACTTGTATTATATGTTGATGACATGCTTATCGCTAGCCATAACATGTCCAAGATTAATATATTTAAGACTCAACTATTAGGGACATTTGAAATGAAAGATCTAAGAATTATAAAGAGGATTATTCTCGGTATAGACATACACAAAGATAAAGAGAGGAGTAGATTACAGTTGTCTCAGGCTAAATACCTTGAGAATGTATTGATAAAGTTTAGGGTGGACAAGGATAAATTAGTTAGCACACTACGTGCTACTCACTTCAGGCTTTCTTCAGAGAAATGTCTGACTACAAATGAAGAAAACCAGATTATGTTTCGTGTGTCCTATTTGAGTGCAGTTGACAGTTTGATGTATGTCATGGTCTATACGAGAGCGAATATTTCACGTATAGTCGGTGTTGTGAGCAGATACATGTCAAACCTTGACAAGCAACATTGGGAGGTAGTGAAATGACTACTTCATTATCTACGAGGTACAATGAACTATGTCTTAACATTTAAAAAATTAAAAGGAAAACTAGTAGACTATATGGATTCAAACTATGCATGAAATGTGAACAATAGAAGGCTAACTTTCAGTTACTCGTTTGTATTAGCGAATGGAGTGATCAGTTGGATGTTTAAGCTTTAGTTTATGGTTACTCTTTACACAACCGAAGTTGAGTATATAGCAGGGACGAAAGTATTCAAAGAAAGTGTTTGGTTAAGATGAATAATAAATTAGCTTAGACTTT
Source organism: Magnolia changhungtana (assembly GCA_030180095.1). Taxonomy (NCBI): domain Eukaryota; kingdom Viridiplantae; phylum Streptophyta; class Magnoliopsida; order Magnoliales; family Magnoliaceae; genus Magnolia; species Magnolia changhungtana. Next base: position 91,597 of record JASAUF010000564.1, on the reverse strand, counting down.
AGTAGAAAGTCGTGCCAGTCAATTGTGATAGCGAAGGCACGATCAATTTGGCGAAGAACTCAATTTGTCATTTTTGTACTAAACATATTGTAGACACTGAAAATCAGTGCCCACGTTGATTTGTATATTATGTATTTGTGGTGGGGGTGATCAGGCTGATTTGTGGATGTTGGAGTCGCCACTAGCCAATTAATCTCAGAATCCCATAGTTGGCTAAAACCCACAGAATATGTAAGGTTGGAGAAATCTGAAGACTCTCCTACCTTAGATTAACTCCTGGCCTGCGATCCGGAATTATGGGTAAGGGACCTCGATTACAAAGAGGGAAGGTGTTAAGCACTTTCTCTGCCCATACAAACGTATGGTCTCTACTTAGTGTGGTAAAAAATCTCAAGGGATGAAAGATATAGTTGAATTAGGACTAGGCACACGTGAATTTCTGATGTGGAAAGATCCAAGCTTTCGGCAAACCATAGAGCAGACGTCCAGGAATGTACCTAGAGGGTAGATGTAATGATGCTTATGTATAAAGGTAAAGAAAATTGGACTAGATCGTTATGAATTTCTGATACGACAAGATCCGATGTACGACAAGTACTCACAGAGCATACGTTCACTAGAGATCTAGAGAAGCAGAGAGGGTTGAGACGGGAATAGATGTCATGATGAGTGCTTGTATGTAAAATGAGTGAATCTTTGGCTTGATCTTAAGTAGGCTAAGACATGGACTAAACTATGGCCAATCTAGGCTAGACTTGTGGGTTGAAAAGGTCAAGAGAAAGGGCTAGGGGGTGGCCAAAAGATCAGAACTTTGGAGGCTTGGGAGCTCCTTCCCTTTCCTTCACTCTCTTCCTCTCTCTCTCTCTCTCTCTCTCTCTCTCTCTCTCTTGGATGAGGTGTGTTATGAAAATGTGAAGAGGAGGGCTATTTATAGCCTTCTCCAATAGTTGTTTGGTAAATGTGGGGTTTAGGAAGGGTGAAAGCTGATGTGACAAGCTATGAGTGGTTGAGGGAGAGAAATGTCACGTGGCGCACTCCCATTGGCTCTTGGTATTGGTAAAAGAGTAAATAGGATTGGCTGGAGGGGTAATTCTGAAAGAAAGTTGACTTTCGGGCTAAGGGACAACTGTTACTCGGAGGACATACGTGTCCGGCGAGCGGCGATAATCGGAGTACCGCCAGCCGTAGTCCGACTACCGCCTGGGCTAGGTTTGGTCCAAAACTCATGTGGTTGGCTCCGCGCACGTTTTTTGAGAGGAAGCGGTAATTTGACTACCGCCGGTAGTAGTCAAACTACCGCTCGGGTACAATTTCTCCCAAAATTTAGCCGGTGGGTCCTTTTTTGGGTCTTGAGAGTGGAACAAAGTCCATTTTTGATATTTAGCTTGAAAATGGCTCAAAATTGGCTCGATTATTACCTGAAAATGGCCCAAGAAATGAGTTGATTGTGAATGAAGGTTTGGGTATGCTTCGGCTTGAATAATGGCTTGTGATGGCTTAGGTTTAATTAGGGTTTTGATCAGGGTCTTGGTTAGGGTTAGGGTTTAGTCTGTGGTCAAGGTTTGGTTCGGATCAGGGTTTGGTTTAGGATATGATCATGGTTCCCGGATTGTCTTAGCTTTCTCAAGATGTTAACTTGGGTGGAGTGTTTACATAATGTTTGCCATAATTTTATACAACATGTAGTTGAGGAAGTCGATGTGACTTTTGAAAAAATCCACATGAGTGTCAATCCTGTGGACATGCTTACGAAAGTGGTCCCTGCAAAAAAAGTTCAATTTCTGTGTAAATTTTTTGGGCTTGGCAAAAATCTAATGAAGATGGAGTGTACATGAAAAGCGACAATGATGGTGAAGCAATGATGGAGGCTATTAGAGATGTATCTTGGAGCTGTGATTCATGATGATTGAAGTCATGGTGGAGATTGTTGTCAGATGTCTTCAATGTGACTGGAATAGGGGTTTATCGATGGCATCGACAGACCACTCGATCATACCGAGAAAATCTTGATTTTTCTCTTATGCTCATTGGACAATTTTTGGGGCATTCTTCGATTCCATTGAAAACATGCCTCGATGGCTATTGATCCTATCGAAGTTCCTATTGATAGAATTGCATGACTTTACAGAAGTGCGTATTTTGTTTCTTAATTCGATTGTAACACTATATAAGTATGTGTAATCAGGATTAGAGTAGGTTAAGATGTTCATAAGGTGTTCTATAGCGAAGATAGAGTTTTGTAAAGGAATTTTGAGGCTTTTTCGGATTGATAAGTTCATCCATCTCTTATAATTCATTTTCATAGTGGATTAATTGTCGCTTTGTGCCATGGTTTTTTCCCGCGAGTGTTTTTCCATGTAAATTTGTGTGTTCTCTGTATGCTTTGTCTGCCTTTGATTTTCTCTTGTTTGATTTGAATTCAGGTTAATTTGCTTTTGCGATTCCCCAACAACTAATAGCATCCCCACTACCACGTGGTAAACTCCTTCCAATGCAATTTGAATCTTTGATATGGTGGGCCACCTTGTGAGACAAAAAACTGTAGCCATTGGACTTAATGTAACCGAAGCTGCAGTCAACCAGGGTCTTGTTGCGCAGCACACCAACAACGCAGTGAGCCTAGATTCAATCTCAGGCCTCACCCACAAACGATAAACAGGAAGGAATATAAATTAGAAATGAATAAAAGCATTCAAACAAACCACAAGACAAGATATACGTGGAAAAACCTCAAACTAAGGTAAAAAATCACGGATGCAAAATTCCACTATGAAGAGAAACGAAGATTACAAGGCAATATACTAACCTCTCCCTTGAAAGTACAGAGAAAATCCCTTGCCCATACCTTAGAAATATTTTCCACTATTCACCTTAACCCTAGAATAGCCCTAGGGACCCCAATTTATAGTTTTGACAACTTCCCTTTCACATCCCAGTTGCGAAAGGACTTGCGACACGAAATCTACGAAACTCCTTTCGCATCCCAGTTGCGAAAGGACTTGCGACACAAAATCCGCGCATGTGGCTCCACTTCTCAACAGGTCTTCTGTACATCAATCTAAGAATTCATAAACCAAAACATACCTGAAATGGACCCTTAATCATGTCTTTTACCGCATGTTAAGTAGGTCCCACAGGTACGTCTCTTCTCAATAAAAGCCCAGCGGCTTCGATTTTCTTTGGTTTAATTAAACCATTGATTTGTCTGCCGCTGACAATCAGGTTAATGCTGACACTGAATGGTCACCGTAGTTCTTAAGACACTAAAAGGGTCGAGCTGGAAAAAAAAAAAAAAAGGCAATGATACTTTCGGCGAGTGAAATTTACACCCTTAGATGCGAGGATGATCAAATGATTTTGATTTTAATCTATGGTCGGTCGATCACATGGCATGGTCGATCGCCATTCCCAATTACTGTGGACATATGCCATGTCCCCAACTAATTGGTATGAGCTGAGGTGATTGTGATCACGATATGCCACGTGCATCGAGCATAATGTTTCTAGCACATGGGACCCACAACATGCTAACTTACCATGGCATAACATGTATGAACAACAATTGGGTTAAGAACTAGAATTGTATCTATGACTATTTAATCATTGGGGCTTGTTTGGATACCACCAAATAAATTACTTTTTTTTTGCTTACAGTAGATGAGTAACTTATTTAAGAAAAAAAGTTTGGTTTAAGATCAATTATAAGTACTTTTTTTACTTAAAGTTAATTACTTCAGTTTGGTTAGTAGAAACCAAAATAAGTTACTTGAGGCATAAGTAACTTATGTTAAGTAACCTAAGATCAAACGCCTCCTAAGAAATTATATTGTGAAAATTATAACTCATTTGTTTTTAGAATAACATTAATATATACAAGAAATAAGAGATATATAAATATTTGGAGAGATCTTAACAAATAATTTTTTAAAAAAAGAATAACATGAATATATACAAGAAATAAGAGATATATAAACATTTGAAGAGATCTTAACCAATAAACTTCTTAATAAAAAGGAAAATAAAATATTTTAATCTAGTATAAAATTTCTTCTCAAACTCAATATGCTCTTAAATAAGCAACTTGATTTTGAAAGCTATTGTGAACAATTATTCAAAAGTAAAAATAAAACTAATAATAACATAACAACAAAACGATAAGTAGCAATGAAATGACAATTGGCTGGTGGTGAATATGCACTTTTAACATATTTTAAGTGTAAACTATTAACAACTCAATGATTGTGAATGATCTAGTGACACTTCTAGTGGTCAGGATTTGATCCACGGCTCTTCTAGTGGAAACACGATTGTAATATCTAGAGTTCACCTGTTGCTCTTCCAGTGGCTCTAAATGTTAATTTTCACAGCATAAAGAAAAAAAAATAATAATAATAAAAAAATGGCCTACTTCAAAATGCCCCTATAACTAAGTACGATTTAAACATCAGGCACAAATGAGACAAATCTTATCAAAAGGCTTGGTATGGTGATTGTCCATGGTACATGGTATTGATGTGCAAATAGGAATCACGGACATGTCATGGGGGAAGAAGTTTTTTTTTTCTTTTCTTTTTTCATAGGCACGCACACACACCCCCACACTCACGCCGTAGTGGGATTTCACCACCTATGGATACTCAACCTTTGACGGGGTGTTGAAACTCGTGAGAGTCTACCACCGGAGCAAGAGTGACAGGGGAAGAAGTTCTTTAAGGACAACAATATAGATTATAATGGCAACTAAACAAATGGTTAAAGTCTCGGAAATGATGTGCATCCGCGTTGTTAAAGATGATGGTGAAAGGGCAATGGCTAAGAATATTGGTGTTGAACTGTCGACGCGGCGATGGATCCAAGGATGCAGCAACAAGGCAGTTGAAAGACGACAAATTTGGGATTCTGGAAATGGTGATGGTCGTGAGGAGAAGCATATAGACTGTCAATGAAAATGGACATGAACATATTAGCGGTAGCCCTACTGTCAAAATCGACCCTCAACATCTCATTCAACAGTAATGACAAGTTCTATATGGCTTCTTTTGCCAGACGTCTCTCGGGCTTTTAGAGAAGTTGTGGCCTAAATCTGGTTTGTCTCGAGAGATCAGGATGACAATGTCCCGGTCCATTTTTATTTATCTAGTTTACCTCTTCTGCTGTTTTAGTGAATATATGATAGGTGAGGTCCTTTTCCGATCCATCCGAATACCGGTATAAATTTTACTATATCAATAAAGTTAGAGATGGTGTGCTCCCACCTTTCTTAAAAAAAAAAAAAAAAAAGTTGAGGTAAGGGAGGTAGTGGAAAAGGGGCCAGAAATAAGGGTTGATAACGGTAGTGATGGAATCAATGCCATAGAAGATTTGGGTGTTCTTGATGCAGCGGTTATCGCAAGCAATGGCAGTGATGGGTTTGGGGAGGATTTGGGTGGGATATGATCCTAATCATATCTAATGATGTATTTAGCACGGTTGCCAAAGAAGATGATAAAAGCGGCTGTTAGATTTTTCAAATAGCCTGTAACTACTTTGTAAATATGTACTAATTACTTATCTAGGTAAATTCCCAAGGCTGACGTTGACACTTGCTTGTCTGACCACTACATTAGAGGACATGAGTGAAATAAATGTGGGACCCACTGTGATGTACGTAGCTTATCCATGCCATCCATCAGTTATGTTATATGATTTTAGGCCATAAACCTGAAGAGGAGGCAGATCCAAACCTCTAGTGCACCAGTGGAAATTGAGCGCCAACTATCAAAGACTTTTTAGGCCCCAGAAGTTATGGATCAACTTGATAATTGGCTTTTCCCTTTATCCATGTCTATGTGACGTTATAAACAGGTTATATGAAAAATAAATATCAATGTAGGCGTGATGAAGTGATGTAGAGCGGGTCATGGACACTTTCATGTCCAAGATGGACTAGAGAAGGATTGATTGTCAGAACCTTAAAACATACATATCTTGCAAACTGAAATGAGTTATTTGATGTACCGTATATAATTTTGCAGTAGGACAAGCTACTTTAGCCAAACAGCCCGGCATAGATGGGCTGCTAATGTCGAATTTCCGAGAATCCATCGGATCTATGGTCTAATTTCCTGTTTATGTTTGCTTTTACTATTTTTAGTAAGTTTTAGTTTGGTTGTAACTCTTCATCAAAATAACGTGGTTAAGCCACATAGGACACTTACTATAAATAATAAATTGACTATTTATAATAAGTTATGAATTTTAGGGAGTTTTAATCATAGTTTAATTCCAAAACTTCTTTCAAGTCTTGCTATCCTTATTTAAAGGGTTGTAGACTCTAAAGCCATAATTTGATTTATAGCAAGTGTCCTATGTGGCTTAACACGTTATTCTTATAATTTTTCTAAACAATTTTCATGTTGGTCGCAACTCCTAAAGCTCAATGGATAAAGAGTTATAATGATGGAATCATGCAAATACGGCGTGGTCAAAATCATATATGGCACGTTGAGTGTTGAGTAACACGTTCTGATTTGTGATATATGCATGTTTTAAGGACTTTCGCCTTCGATTGAGCCTTCTCTAGTGCATCTTGGACATGAATGCGTCTGCGACCCACTCTACATCAAATCCTAATAGATGCATCTTCACAAGAGGAAATATATTCTAATCTACTTCAACAGTGACCGATAGATGTGTGCCCAGGCAGTGGCCTGCATACGGGAATTTTAGATGTTATGCAGTGCTATATGATAGGAACGGTGGAAGATTCTATACCGTACATGTGGCACATGCATTAAAACGGGATCATGGACCAGAAGGCACGTCTATCATTAAAATGTGGTACGTCTATCATTAAAATGTGGTAAGTGATTTTATTATTTATAATATGATTTACAACGTTGTCCGATCTGGGATGAATTTTGATTTACGGTTTAAATTTGTGAATGTTGGAATTCCACGTAGATTTACGTAGAGCATAAAACACCAAGGTCTGTGAGGATGTACTGATTGAGGTCCCGTGTGGGTTTCATCTCCATTCGATACCACACGAGCTATACGGTAGTCAAATTGAGTTGAGCTTGGCACAACTTGGCTCCACTCGGTGCTCGAGTCTGATTGGCCAGCTCAGCTCGATTCGGTCAACAGCTTAGGCTAGTTTGAGCCGAGTTGAAACCTATGTAACATTTTCTCAAATACACAAAACGCATCTTCAATTTTTCACAGAATATAAAATAGTAATAGCAATATACATGTATTTTACCAAACACTTGGGTGAGCAATATCAAAATCATGATTTGGGCAGTTTTATATTGCGAAGTTTTTTTTTTTTTTTTTTGGGTAGTGATTTATTTTGTATTTATTCCTTCCCCACCATTAGCTAATCCCGCAAAGAATGTATGCACCCGAAACAACACTTCATTGAGTCATTTCATCAAACACCTGGCTAGTAGCATTAATATCAAAATAACTGAGTAACTTAGCCGATTCAATCTGAGTCGATTCGAGTTGAGCTTCGATCCAAGTTGAGTCGAACTCAGGCAAGCTCAAACTCAGCTTGAAAATTTTTTCAAGTTCAAAAATTAGTTTGAACTCAACTTCGAATTGAGTCAAATTGAGCTTTTTCGAGTCGAGTCGAGCGAGTTAACTGAGCTAATTCGGTTCGGACAGTTGGTCCACACTACAGTATGTATGATTGCATTTTGGCTGTTAACCAGAATCTGGTCCATTCATACAATGAGGCCCCTCATGCTGATCTAAAGTGCAAAGACTTCATCTCTATCAGGGGGATGGCGGTCAATTATTTTTTTAGAACACACATATATGGGCTGTTGGAAAAGCAAGCGGATTGGAACACCCAGATCCATAGCTCAATTGACAGACGGAGTGGAGATACCTCGTTTCAACACTTAGGTCTTGGTATCGATCCCTAGTGAGGGTGGCTAACATGGAGTGTGTGTACTAACAAGCTAACCCCAAAAAAAAAAAAAAAAAAGCAAGTGAATTGGCTGATGTAACACACCATTGACCTTGGTGGTGTTTTAACGTCACCAAGTTCTGTGGGTCCCATCATGAGGTATGTGTGATATCCAAACTGTCCATCCATTTAACGAGATCATATTAAGGCTCGGGCTTAAAAATAAAATGGATCCAAAGATCAAGTGGACCACAATGCAAAAAGCAGTGGGGATTGAACATCTACCATTGAAGCCCTTTTTGGGGTCACACAAGTTTTGGATCAATATGAATTTTGGTTTTCCTCTTCATTTAGGTCTGTGTGACCTTATGAATAGATTGAGTGGAAAATAGATGTTATGGTGAGTCTCACGGATGTTGATGTTTTAACGGTGAGAATCATTGTCCCCGCTGCTCTTTATGGTGCAGTGATGAGATTTTGGATATGATTTATTTTTGGGATCATTCTTTAAAATGATCTCATTATATGGATGAACAGTGTAGATATAATAAATACATCATTTCGGGGCTATGTTATCCCGAGGAATATGATCACTTGAGCACCGGTCAAATCTCTTATGACCACATCACAGGAAAGAGTGGTGATTGAATACTTACCATTAAAAACTTTTTAGGGTTCACAAAAGCTTTAGATTAAGTTGATATTTTCATTTTCTCTTCTCCCAGGTGCGCTTGACTTAATCAATAGGTTGGATGACAAATAAACATTACAATGAACCTTAAGAAGTTTTTAATTGTGGGCATTCAATCGCCATTATTTTCTTGTGGTGGGGTCCACTCAAAATTTGGGCGTCTCTCACTTTTGGGCTATTAATTTGTAATAATTTGAAAAAATTAGTTGGACAGCTCCAATAAAACACACATATAGCATGGGGCCAACAGAGCACTCTCGGTAGCCAACTTGCATCAGACACTACTGTAGTTATGCAATCCACTTCCGGATTCTTTCGACGTACAGATTGCCACTGGCCAATGGCTAGTGGCAGGTGCTTTTTGGGTCCCACCATAATGTATGTGTTTCATCCATGTCCACCCATTCTTTCATCTCATTAAAATGATATGAGCCCAAAAATGAGGTTGATCCAAATCTCAAGTGAACCTCATAGTATTGATTGGACGCCCACCATTAAAAACTTTTCGGGAGCCACAAAAGTTTTGGATCAAGCTGAAATATATTTTTCCCTTCATCCAAGTATGTACGACCTAATCAATAGGTTAGATGTCAAATAGACATTACACTGTGCCCTAAGAGGTTTTTAATGGTAGACATTCAGTCATCAATGTTTTCCCATGGTGTGGTTCACCTGAGATTTAGATCTACCTCATTTTTGAAATTAAACCCTAAAATTATCTTTCAAAATAGATGGACGGCGTGGATAAAACACATACATCATGGTAGGGTCCACGTAGCACCGACCACTAGCCACCTGGCTAGTGGCCTCAGTAGAGGGACGCGGATTACCTGTAAAAGCGTTTACAATTAATTGTTTTATTTTTTGCTAAGATTATCAATCTATCCCTTTCTTGCTCATTTTTAAAGATAAGAAAGTAACACTGGACTGTCAACCCTTTGTACACGTGGTCCGTTGATGATATCCCAAAACAATCAGACTATAAATTATATCACTAAAATTACATGAATAAAATAACATGGGCATCCCGAACACTAGCTATATTAGCCAACCATTAAAAAAGTTAGTCACTTTGTTGTGATTCTATGCTTATAGCCCAATCAAGGCTTGAAATTTCATCATTTATATATATATATATATATATATATATATATATATATATATATATATATATATATATATATATATTTGAATAGGCTTATTATAATCATTGTACCAAACATATGTATATTAATTAAGGATATTAAAGTTGATCTATTAATTAAATTCAAACTCCTCTAAATATACAATATAATTTGAATGCATTTCTATAGGGATTCCAAATACAAGCTGTCGGTATACCACTAATTCGGAATTAATGATATTAAAGTTGATTTAGTAATTAAATTCAAATTTCTATAAATATATGGTATGATTTCAATGCATTGCTACAGGGATTCCAAATACAAGCTGCCATGTACAACTAAAGGATTCGGAATCACCAAATTATTAATTCCCAATCATCTTGATTCAGAATCCAAGCTCTCAGACAAGCCCTCATTAGCCTATTAGATCTTGAAAATCTACCAATCAAGCAGTTGTGGGAATAGTGAGTCCTGGAAAATAAATGCACTTGGGGTTTCTCCTTAGTCCGATGAGTCCTGCTTTTATAGGAATGTTCTTTTTATTTTGAGACGTTCTCATGAGATGATGTGGCGCCCCGGAGAGCTGTTCACAGAATCCAATCCTTGCATTAGATTCCTCACCTTGAACACGCCCAGCTCCAAATCAAAAATAAAAAAATAGCCCTATCAAAAGCCACACATATACATAGATTAATATATTAAAAGGAAATGCCCTCCATTGATAAGAGTTAGGACCTACAGCGTTGTATTTATGGACTGTAGTCTATTCAAACCCTTTATTTAGGCCACGTGAATGATCATTTCAAAATTTAGGCTGTTCTGCAACTCAGATGTCTCCCTGGGAAATCCAAGGTTTCTTTCGCTGTGACATACTTCAGTTTTGGATTGAGTTGAATACTGAGATTTGACCATTACATGCATCACATCAGGTAGGCCACACCAAGAAAAGCAGTTGGAAGGTAATGCTTATCCTTGAATTCACCGGGGTCCACCTAATTAATTTGCATAATAGCCCAAATTCCACAAAATCAGTATGGCCACCCTATCTAGAATTAAGATTGTGCACTCCTCATTTCCCTTAGTGTGCTCTCTTAGAATGTTAAGGTCCATTGATATACATTGATAAGCCATCCTCTAATGATTGAAGCTTTTAAAAAACTGGTGATTTAACATGGTATTAGAGTGGAAGTTTTTATGTTCGAATCATGAGGGGTGGCAAATTAACCTCTCAGTGTTATATTCTCCTATGGAAGATTAAGCCCAACCTATGTATGGCATATAAGTATTGTCCCCCACCCTTGTCAGTATGTTCTCATACTTCATTTTGCAGCGAGCGCATTAACATGTTAACCATTACCTAATTTGCAGCAGAACAAACTAAATTCCCACTTGTAGAAGTACTTTGATCATGTTTGCAGGAGATCATGTGAAAATATTATCAAATATTAATCACTATATATGGATCTGCACATGCATGAAAATTAGTAGAAAAAGAAATACAAGATATACATGATTTCACAATATAACTACATTCATGGAAATGCACTAGGAATTTATTTTATTAGCAAATAAAGAGAACACAAGATACAAAAGAAACATTATTTAAAATGAACAAACATCAGTACCCATCACCTTTCCTCATGCTAAGGCTTGTTTGTTGCGGTGTATTTACTTGTAATTTAACTGAATTTTTCATTTATTACTTACCAAGCAAATTTCTTTTAAAAAATTGCCAGATCCATGATATTGACTTTTACAGCTTTTGGTAGGTTCCAACTCTGAAAATGAGGCAGAGCCTGTGGGTTTTTTTAATCTATGCCACTTATTTAGTTAGCCAAATAATTTTAAGATACGTGCCCAAAATGAGGCAGATCTACTACTTAAGTGGACCACGCAACAAGTATTAGTGAGAATAATGACAACACCATTGAACTCATTGTTTTCGGTGTGGATATAGTGCATACATCATAATGGGGCCCATAATTTTCTTAACAAAAATAAGGGTGAGTTTTACTTGATTTTCTATGTACAATTCCCACACTTTTCAAACACCAAGTTATTATTATGCTTTTTCCATTTATTTACAAGTGTTTATATAGTAACAAACATACCCTAGGAGAAATCTTAGGAAAATCATTTCACCTCTTCCATCCACTTTTCAAATTCACGAGAAAAGTAAAAAAAAAAAACTTTTGAGAACATTCACCCCTTGGGAGAAACATTTTTTCCTTCTCTCATGTCTATCTTGTTAATATAGCGAAAAATTCCTTCAAACTCTAGGAAGAAAATACTTGTCTCTATTATAACTTCTATAATATGACTGATCAACTTAGAAATATAAGTGAAGAAATATTTTTATCCATAGAAAAATGCCCCCTAAGTCAAGGTGATGGACCATTACTCCTAACACTAATCCATCCATAGTAGAACACAACAAACCAATGGTCTAAATCGCTAAACAGTAAAAGTTAGTTCTCATTACTGAAAAGAAATAAAAGGACTTTTGATGTATTTGGAATTTCAAAAGTGATGTTTCCTAGCCCACATGTGCCAATCGGCAAGCTTGTGGGGACATCTAATCAGTGCATGGTGGGGTCCCACCATGAAGATGAACACAAGCAAATTTACACTGTTCCAGTCATCAGTCAGCAACCCCCGTACAAAAGGATGGGCAGCTCTTTTCAAAAAAGAAAAGATAAAAAGGGAAAATCTTGTGACCGGTCCAAGTTCAACTACAAGAGTGTCCCATATGTTGAGTGGACCACCTATTGCCTATGTTCATCTAAATGGTGGGACCCACATTATGAACAGCTCAGATGTCCTGCGAACTTGTCGGGTAAGCACAAGTGCTGCGGGTAAGGTGAGTGTGGAACAAGTAAATCTTTGCTAAAATACAACCAATATATCTAGTGCTCCTGTGGGTCCTGAGAACTTTTAAAGAATAGAATTTACGGATAGGAAAAACATAAGTATGGTCCACTCAATGAGTGGATGTGACTGGTTTTTACATAAGGTGGTGCCTGCGATGGGGCCTATTGGATAGGTTGGATGCTGCACGGACAAGAAACGGTGAAATTATCAATAGTCCATACGGTTGGACTTGAGAGTCTGAGACCCCATTTGAAATGCAGAATAATTTCTAAATATAATGATTTGAGAGAGAGAGATAGAGAGAGAGAGTTCCTACAATAAATTAAATTAACCATGATTAGTCGTGTGAAGATAGGAAGATTTGAATTTTAAATATAGGTCGTGATTCAATGAGGACCCCTCACATGAGAGGGCGGGACGTATGGATGGGAAACGGATTGGCTACTCCCCTGCCCTCAGCTCGGTGGCTGGTGGTCGGTGCTCTGTGGGCCCACCATGATGTATGTGTTTCATCCATGCCGTTCATCCATTTTTACAGATCATTTTAGGGCTTATTCCAAAAAATGAGAGGGATATAGATCTCACGTGGATCACACCACAGGAAAACAGTAGTGATTGGATATCCATCATCAAAATCATCCTGAGGCCCACTAGACATCCAATCTGTTGATTAGGTCATACAGACCTAGATGAAGTTAAAAAAACAAAGATCAGATTGATCCAAAACTTTTATGGCCCAAAAAGTTTTTAATGATCGACGTTCATTCAATACTGTTTCTTGTAATGTGGTCCACTTGAGATTTGGATATACCTCATTTTTTTGGGTCAGAACCTAAAATGATCTAGAAAAATAGATGGACAGCATGGATGAAACATATACATCATTGTGGGGTCCACAGAGTAGCGACCACGTAGCCAATCCGACCTCGTATTTTAGAGATTGGATGTACGGCACGTGTGTCACATATCCGGGCCATTCTTCCGGTAAGGTACATTGTAAACATGCCGTGGACCAAAAATAATTATACTACGCCGATCAGAGAGTCAAACCTATACAAGAATAATGAAAGGTTGGAAAATAAAATATAAAATAAAAAAGTCCACAGGTCTAAATTCAACTTAGGCATGTGGCTTGCTTGATGAATGTCCTGGATCTCTACACGCACGCCATCCGCCCATATCATTGACACGTGTTCTGCTCCTCTCACATCAAGAGTCCTCATTACCCACTTGAACATAATATGCTTCGACAATCGTGCACGCAAAGATATCTATCAAGGCTAAAGTAATCAGAGGCCGGATCCACTGCACAGTTGTGTAGGTTAAGGTAAACTGGGGTTAGTTCCGTCTTCGCAGCATCCCAAATTAGGGGCTCAAGTCCGTTAAATCTCTGTACCTTTTTCTTTTATTACAGCTTTACCGCTGTAATTTAACTGAGAATTTAAAAGGTTGAAATAGGGCCCACCGCCGATCAATTTTCTTATCTCATTTTTTACTATTGAATTAAAAAAAAAAAGACAGATTTAATTGGTAGGTGGGTTGTGAAAAGTGTCATTCAATATCTACCGAGGAAATCATTATTCCGAACTATTTCCTTTGGTGTGTTCTACGGGAGCTTTGAATATGCTTCAATTTTAGTCTACACCCTTAAAACATGCCGAAAATTTAGATAAATAGCATGAATAAATTATATGTATTTGTTATGGGCTATTGAAAGAGTTTGACTTGCGCTCAAAGGGGCTATAGTGCAAGTCGATGTGGATCGCTGTCGGTTAATCTATGTTAGTACGGGTTGGGTTCCAGTGTATTGGGATTCTCTACCTCATAAGATAACGTCTCTTCAAGTGGATATGTATTGATTCCTAGTTCAGTGAAAGGCTTCGACGTGTGTTTGAAGGGACCACAGTGCAACTCAGAATCAATCAGTGTTGTTGATGTGGATCGATGTCAATCGGTTTGTGTTGGTGTTGGGTTCGAGTGTCTGGAGTATACATATCCTGAATAACAACTTCTCAAGTGGATACGTACCCATTCTTATTTCAGTGTGGGGTTTGAGTATGTGCAGAATCTTCATACCTTGAGATAACGTCTTCTCAGGTGGATACACACCGATTCCTAATTCGGTGAAGAAGTGAGACGTGCATTCAAAGGAGATACAATGCAACTCAAAGTCGATCGGTGTTGTCAGTATAGATTAATGTCAATTGGTCTATGTCAGTGTTGGGTTTAAGTGTGTTTGAAGTCTCCATATCCTGAGATAACATTTTCTCAAGTGGATATGTACCCATTCCTAGTTCGCTGAAAGAGTTTGACGTGCGTTCGAATGAGCTACGATGCAACTCGAAGTCGATAAATGTTGTCAGAGGGGTTTAGTGTTGGTGGTCTATGTTGGTGCGGGGTTTGAGTGTGTCGGGTTCTTCTTACTCTAAGATAACGTCTTCTCAAGTGGATATGCATTGATTTTGAGTTCAGTGAAGGAATTCGATGTGCCTTTGAATGGGCTACAATGCAACTCGGAGTCAATCGGTGTTGTCGGTGTGGATCGATGTTGGTCATTTTGTGTTGACGTTGAGTTCGAGTGTGTTTAGAGTCTCCATACCCTGAGATAACATCTTCTTAGGTGGATATGTACTCATTCCTAGTTCGGTGAAAGAGTTTGACATGCGTTCAAATGAGCTACGGTGCAACACAACATCGATAAATGTTGTCGGAGGGGTTTAGTGTCGATGGTCTGTGTTGGTGCAGGGTTTGAGTGTGTCGGGTTCTCTTAACTCTAAGATAACGTCTTCTCAAGTGGATATGCATTGTTTCGAGTTCAGAGAAGGAATTCGATATGCCTTTGAATGGGCTACAATGCAACTCGGAGTCGATCGGTGTTGTCAATGTGGATCGATGTTGGTTGTTCTGTGTCGGCGTTGAGTTCCAGTGTGTTTGGAGTCTCCATACCCTGAGTTAACATCTTCTCAAATAGATACGCATTCATTCCTAGTTCGGCGAAGGAGTTCAACGTGCGTTTGAAGAGGTTACAATGTAACTTGAGTTGATCGGTGTTGTTAGTGTGCATCAATGTCAGTTAGTCTGTGTCGGTGTGGGGTTAGAGTGTGTGGAGTCTCTTACTCTAAGATAACGTCTTCTCAAATGGATATGCACTGATTTTGAGTTTAGTGAAGGAGTTCGACGTGCGTTCGAAAGGGTTACAATGCGACTCAAAGTTGATCGGTATAGTCGAAGGGGTTCAACGTTGGTCGGTGTGGGTTTTAGTGTGTCCGGAGTCTCTGTACTATGATATAACGTCTTCTCAGGTGGATACGCATCCATTTCTAGTTTGATGAAGGAATTCGACGTGTATTCAAAATGGTTGCAGTGTAACTCGGAGTAGATCGGTGTTCTCGAAGGGGTTCAGTGTTAGTTCGTATATGTTGGTGTGGGGTTCGAGTGTGGTGGGAGTCTTCATACTATGAGATAATGTCTTCTCAAGTGAATACGCATCGAGTCCTGGTTCAATGAAGGAGTTCAACGTGCATTCTAAGGGGTTGCAATGCAACTTGGAGTCAATCGGTGTTATTAGTGTGGATTGGTGTCTATCGGTCTGTGTTGGTGTGGGGTTTGAGTGTGTCCAGAGTCTCTTTACCTTGAGATAACGTCTTCTCAAGTGGATGGGCACCTGATCCTAGTTCAGTGGAGTTTGACATGTGTTCGAGGGGTTACAATAGAACTCAGAGTCAATCAGTGTTGTTGGAGGGGTTTGGTGTCGATCAGTTTGTGTTGTTGTGGGGTTCAAGTCTGGAGTATTCTTACCTTGAGATAATGTCTTCTCATGTGGATATGCACCCATTCCTAATTCAGTGATGGAGTTCTACGTGTGTTGATGTTTTATTTAAACCAACATGATTTAAATGATTTTTAAACTCGCAAGTATACGAATCAAATGTAGATATGGTATGTATTACGAGATCGTTCCCACGAGGACTGGTCGTCACAATTCAAATCTATGACTCTCCTTAACTAATCCAACAAATAATGGAGCGAATTACTAAGCACAATTCTATAAAAAAAAACAATTGAGAATATGGAAGAAAATTCAATCAGAGAAAGAGCACTAGGACTTTCGAATCCACCCCTAATTATCCTAACCCTTGTTTTGTCTGTTGATTCACCTTAATCTAGATTGATACCACTTATATAGAGAAAGCACAATCTGTGTCCTTAATCGGGCATACAGAATGTCTAATTCCTTTAAACAATGCCATGAATAACATACCCCATGTCCTTGGTCGGGCACATGGAATATACAGTTCATTAAAGCACCATGTTTCTTCCTCTATAGGAAACCTGTTCTTGATCAAACACAAGCACCTAGAATAAGCATCCAAACAACATCCATATATATACTTTGGTCAAGTTCATAGATGGAGAAGTATAGAATTTAAACCAATCAAGCTCACTTAGAGAAAGAAACAAATCAATTAATATTCAAAGTAAATTCAACGAATACAAGAGCTAATCAAATTAGGGCTCATCTCAGCCCTAGCTGAGAGATTAATGACCCATAAAATCCATTAAAAAGATGGTTAAACAAAATTCATAAAAAGGGAACATCAAACCAATCAATCTCTCTCTCTCTCTCTCTCTCTCTCTCTCTCCTTTCTTCTCTTCTCTGGATCTCCTCCCTAGATCTGGAATTCCTCCCCGTTTCTGACGTCCCAAGGAGTCCTCTTATAGTAGGTGTAGGTCAGTCTGGTGGAGACTTCCGCAGCAACCGGTGGAGAGACCTTTACGCACCAGCGTGCGTAACTGATTTACGTAGCCAAGATGTCACGCTTAACAGCACCACTTTCCTTGCTTTCTCTCCACAAGATCAACGTCTTTTGGAAGGATTTTGGCTGACCTACACGATGGACGGTCCGGATCATCCATCCGATCATGGCCATGATCGGAAAATCTTTCGCAAAAACCGGCAGCGGTCGGACGCGCTAAAAATGGATCTGCGTAACACCTCTCCCGCTGATCTAATAGCGTGGCCCACTTTGCATTTGCTTTGAGAAATCCACTCCGTACATTAGATTCAGCTCAAAAAATCAGTGGGAATTGACTGGTTTTGGGGTGGATTCGGTGTAGCCCATGTGGCTTTCTGTCTTGCCGTCCGTCTGCCTTTTGTACGGTTAAAAACCGATCTATGCTATCATTTGAAATAAAGCCACCTAGGCGATGGTATTATCGACCAATATGGTCTAATAGACGGTTCGGATTGGACCCTAAAATCTTGATGGTGGCCCACAACACAGGACCGCAGGTCCCTGTTTAAAATAGAGAACGGCTCTTGCCGTTTTTAAATTGTAGTCGGTCAACACCAACTTTGACTGTGCGGTGCGATCCAGTGCACATCAAGTGTACTTGTGCATTGTGCACTCTCAACTCCGGTGGGGTCCATGGTGATGGATATGAGAGATCCGTTCCGTCCATCTCTTCTCTCGTATTTTTGAAACAGTTGGGACTAAAATTGAGTCATATCCAGATTGCAGGTGGGCCCCAAATCTGGAATTAAGGGCTGATCTGTCCATTAGGTCACTTTCATAGTGATCCAATGGCTGAAATTTAATATGTACAGTTGATTTTTGGCTCTCATCACATGTATGCAGTTTCGAGCCAACCAGATAGCTGGAACCATGTGATCTTGCATTCTGGACCCTTTTCGGGCCCCTTTGGCTTGCTTTCCTCAGATCCCAGGCGTGTAAACTCTTCATTATTGGTTCTCTAGAGTTCATCCCATGCTCTGGTGACTTTGGATCATCAAGTCCATGCTTTTAATTCTCTTTTCAGTCTAATGCTCATTATTACGTCTTGCAATGAAAACACGATTAAAACACTCCATTAAACCTTATCATGTACGTAAATTTAGGCAATTACTGGGGTCTGATATGCAATATTCAACCCTCATCATGTGTGCGAAGGGGTTGTAATGTAACTCAGAGTCGATTGGTGTTGTCGGAGGGGTTTAGTGTCAGTGTCAGGTTTAAGAGTGTTCAGAGTCTCTATACCTGAGATAACGTCTTCTCATGTGGATATGCACCCATTCCTAATTCAATGAATTAGTTTGGTGTACGTTCAAAGATGTTGCAATACAACTCAGAGTCTATCAATGTTGTTGGTGTGGATCGATGTCAGTCGGTCTGTGCCGGTGTGGGGTTCAAG
This sequence comes from Magnolia changhungtana, assembly GCA_030180095.1. Classification (NCBI taxonomy): domain Eukaryota; kingdom Viridiplantae; phylum Streptophyta; class Magnoliopsida; order Magnoliales; family Magnoliaceae; genus Magnolia; species Magnolia changhungtana. Next base: position 72,825 of record JASAUF010000564.1, on the reverse strand, counting down.
TATATTGAGAGTCTCTGTAACATCCTGGATTTTTGCTATTTTGGATTATCAAAAATCCTTAAATTTTTTTTTATAACTAGCCCACGTTGTCACTTACTGACCCTTGACGTTTGAGGTGAGCCTATACATAGGTGATACCAGTAAAGAACCGTACAAATTCGATTAACCAACCGTATGAAGCCAACTAATTCGCCTAATCACTTAAACCTCAAGTCTAGCCTCGTGAATTGTTCATCTATGGCCCAAATCTAACCGACCCATCACTGATTAATTAAGATAATCGTAACTAAATTAAAGATCTACCCAAAACCGAACCAGCTATAAACCAGATCTTAACTAATGGACCAAGTCAACCTATTTACTCATTTAACCTAAGAACCAACAGTTTAGAGTGATCATGACTGAATCACCATTTTTGCTAATTTTGAATAGGCCACATTGTGAACTTAGCTAATCCAGACCCTAACAACTGCGCCCAAGAAATCTCCCTACCCAATTCATTTGAAAAATACTCCAATTATCCGAATAAGCTCCAAACCGCTCGTTAATGGTCCACTAGTTCCGAAATTATAGAATAATATTCATCTCACTGGGCTTGATATCCATTGCGGGTGAAGAACCAAGATAATGCCCAGAACTGATCAACTTGGGCCAGAAGCCAAGTGCTTGAAACGTGCCAATCTCCTAGGTTAAAATATGAAAACTTAAGTGAAATAGACCTTCCGCTCTTTCATGAAGATGTGGCTTTCTAACCGTTAGATTGCAACCAAACTCGGGCCATGAGTCAGGGATATTTCCCTACTCATATTCGTATAACTGGGGCCCTGATCGAACATCAGTGACCATTGATTGTAAATAAGGCCCCCGCAGTAAATTGAGTAATTCGTTTGCCCCCAAATTCGAACCAATCACTCATCTGACAATAGGGCACTTGCCCAATGGCACAGATGGGCCAGGGGGCAACTTGAATGGCCTCAAGGATCAAAATTTAGCCCAATAGGGGCATGCGTGTTAGAAAAGGGCCCCCATGGCCATTTAGACACAAAAACTAGACTATTTAAAGTCTAAAATTTCACTCTCCCACTATCATCCGAATTTCTAATTGCAAGGGAGTGAGAGAGAGGGGAGAAGAGAATGAGAGAGCTCCTTGGGGAGCTAATTTGGGAAAAATCCCCCCTTACCGTAACGGACCCCATAACCACGCCCCGCCTAAAGAGCGGCCCATCGGTGATAGAAATGTAATCAGTTTAGTCCCTTCTAAATTTTAGGTGTCCTAAACCACTTGCATGAACTCTAACATGTAAGGTCTATTGGCACATGGCTCCGTTACGCCAACCCACGGAACCAACACCTTAGGAGTGCCTCCACCAACTGTCAAATCATTCCCAGGTGCTGACCATTATCCTTAGGTTACCAATTATCGAACCTATGCTGAAATTAATGATTGTGTCTGTGAAGTTGTTGTGCATGTTGATTAGTAAGAAATTCGTTGGTAGTTACTTCTCTTTAAATTTGGTTAACCATGTTTGGATTAGTCAATGTTTGTTTTCATGCTAGATTAGGCCAAGATATTGAATTGTTGCCCTTATTTATTTCAATTTCTGTTATATTAAATTGATTTTTATGTATCCCCAAATTTGTGACGACTTGGGGGTAATGAGTCTGCATGTCGTTAATATGTTTCGATAGGATTGAATGCCTATGTTTATTTATATGCATACCTGAATTTTATGTGACTAAGAGTAGTTTATGATCTCCTATATAATGTTAAATGATTAAATCATTTTCTGGGTTGGCAGCAAAACTATAAGACCCATTCGGGCTGCCCCCACCGGATGGACTGCCCAACGACCAATTTGAACAATTTAAGTCAAATACGGATAGCCAGTAGTAGTTGAACTACGTGGGATGCTCGCACCTAATACCGGGTGTTCCGCATTTCACCTGAATTGAACAAATTGGCCTACTAACTGACTAACTATGTCTGTTAACCATGTATAATCGTGCATGTTTGAACCTGAGACACCCTACGCCCATGTAGCGCCCACTAGTAACAGCTATGATGTGATCCACAAGTCTTGGGACTTGGGCATGGTGGAATGGGACACTATGTTCGAGTTGTCAGCTTACATTGGGGTGACGAGTCTCCCCATAGTGACCGTGAGCAATCCAAGGTACAAACCCGCTTCGTGAGCCGGGCATGGTGGAATGGGACACTATGCTTGAGTTGTCAGCATACGCTGGGGTGACAAACCTCCCCATAGTGACCGTGAGTAAGCCTACTTTACAAGCCGCCTTTTGTATGCATTTTCTGAGAGTAACGAACCCAAAGGGATTAAGGATCGTAGGTGCAAGGCCACCACGGCTGGCCTCGCGATCAGGTTAGGGTATTGACTTCGTTAGGGTGTCCCAGTTTCCCCAAAACTCCTGGATGAATGAATGTAACTAAACATTTGGCTAACATATTCTCCATCATAACGCATTAGTTAGGATGGCGACTCGGCAGTCACATTGAGGGAGTGTTAGATTTTGCGAACGTAAGATGGTGTCGCTTGAGAGAGTGTTGGATGGTGAGTGCATGCATTATATCATAATAACATGCATATGCATTAAAAAGAGTAGCTATGAACTTTGTGTTTGATGCTTTTCATTAATTGCACCTATGGAATTGATAACTTATGTAACTTATTACTAATGGAACCCATTGAGTTGATCAATCACTCTCACTCTAGGATGATGTTTTAAAGCACCAACCAGATCCTATCTTAGATGCACGTTTCATGAATTTTGATGCATTGAATGGGACGAGCATAGACTAGGAGGAGGGGTTCTCTTACTTCAGCTTCTGGGTGAATCACCATAGGCCGCCCTATGACTAATGATGGGGCCTTAAGGCGAGGGGACATTTGTGCATTCTTTAGGACCATATATTTTGTTGGGACACTATTCCGTACCTCATGAATGCTATTTCATTTTAATGATCATACATTATATTAGTTGTACTTTATTTCGGTAATTTTGTCGTGGTTTATGACACGTGATCCATTTAATTTCTCAATTGCTCATGTACCAATTAGATTATAACCGCAGTTTGATAATCCGCAGGGCATAAGTGGCACCTGGGAATTTGGAAGTCGAGCATTACTCAGCCCCTGAAATCCGAGGCGTTACAGTCTCCTTACTCTGAGATAACTTCTTCTCAAGTGGATACAAACCAATTCCTAGTTCGGTGAAGGAGTTTGACATGCGATTACAACTCAAAGTCGATCAGTGTTGTCGGTATGGATCGATATCGATCAGTCTATGTCGGTGTTGGGTTTGAGAGTGTCTAGAGTCTCCATACCCTGATATGACATCTTCTCAAGTGGATACTTACCCATTCCTAGTTCGTTGAATGAGTTCAGCATGCGTTCGAATGGGTTATAGTGCAAGTCGGAGTCGTTTGGTATTGTTGGAGGGGTTCAGTATTAGTGTGGGGTTCAAGTGTATAGGGGGTCTCCATTCCGTAAAATAACATCCACTCAAGTGGATATACAACGATTCCTAGTTCTGTGAGGGAGTTCGAGGTGTGTTCAAAGGGGTTGCAATGCAACTCGGAGTCGATTAGTGTTGTCGGCATGGATCAATGTCGGTCAGTCTTTGTCGATGTGGGGTTCGAGTATATCCGGAGTCTCTGTACCCCAAGATAACATCTTCTCGAGTGGACACGCACATATTCCAAGTTCGGTGAAGAAATTTGACATGCATTCGAAAGGGTTACCATGCAAGTCAGAGGTGATCGGTGTTGTCAAAGGGTTCCGGTGTGTGTCGGTGTAGGATGCGAGTGTGTTCGGAGTCTTTGTACCATGACTTAACGTCTTCTCAAGTTAATACACACCCATTTAGAGTTTGGAGAAGGATTTCGATGTGGGTTTGTAATAGTTGCGGTGCAAGTCAGAGTCGTTTAATATTGTTGGAGGGGTTTGGTGTAGGTTGGTATGTGTTGGTGTGAGGTCTAAGTGTGACCGAAGTCTTCATATCTTGACATACCGTCTTCTTAGGTGAATACGCACCCATTCATAATTCGATTAATGAGCTCAACATACATTTAAATGGGTTGCAGTGCAAATTAGAGTGGTGTACACTCAACCGGTCACACCTTAATCAAGAAAATATCTGATTTCCCTTTATCCTTGTGTTTCAATTTTTGGGTTATGCCATAAAAGGATCTCGAAAAACAGGACGACGTGGTCATACAAATGTTATTGTGGACATTGAATAGCCACTGTTCCTTCTAATGTGGCCCACCTGTGTTATGGATTTGTCTCATTTTTTGTAACAAAACCTAAAATGATCTCATAAAATAGATGGATAGAGCGGATTTCTAGTTAACATCATAGTGAAGCATACTAACTTAGCAAAAGAGAAGCTGGATTGCGTGGTACGCCACACACTACCCACCTAGCTGGTGTGTTGACGTAAACAAGTTATGTGGACCCACCATTATTTATGCGTTATATCCAAACTATCCAATGAAGATCAAACGTCTACCATTGAAAACTTACAGAGAATGGATTTCGCAGCATGGTTTCATTGTCTTGAAGTTCAATGATCTCATCTCTAGATTTGTTACAGATTTCACCGTATGGGTTTTCTTTTATTTCGCTTTACTGTCTCTCAGAATTAGGGTAGTTGGATTCTGTTTTTTAGATTCTTTGCAAATTCATGATCTTGGGAGTTTTGGGTTCTCTGAATATCTTTGTGGATTTTGTCATATGGGTTTTCTTCAATTTAAATAAGGTTATAGTTCTCATAATCTACTTATTGATCTGTATTTCTTGTGGATTGCTCTTCATGAATTCTATTTAATTCCTTGGAAAAAAGTTTTGGTAGATCTCATATGTCTATTCATTGGACTTGAAATTCTGTTTTTTCTTCTTGTTACCAGTGATTTCAGATATATTTATTAGTGTTGGTTTTCTTTGGATTCCAATTATGAAATTTTACTGAAACAATGTATATTAATCTTTGGTTCCGAGAGCTATCTTCGTTATCTGAAAGATTTCCATGTATGCTTTCTATTAACTAAAATGAGATGAATTCATTTTTTAGGTAAAATGTATTCTCAGGAAATATTCTTCCCCCCCCCCCAAATAATTCGAAGGTGTTTGAAATCCTTCTAAGAATTTCATGACCATCATTCAAAAAAAAAAAAAAAAAAAAAAAAGAATAAGATAAAAGAAGAATCAGATTCATATTAGTGTTTTTATGTCATGGTGGTTCACCACCCTATGTTTATGTCATCCTTCAGTTAATGATCTCTCTCAATAAGCATGGAATCCCCTAGAAAACATCAATAGCTCACTTGAGAAAGAAGTATATATATGAAACTATCACATGTTACTCCAACCAATACATTGAGGGTAGCACCATATCTTGCATTGCAAGGAAAGATATGCCTTCATGTATTGCCGAAGGCCACTTATTCTAATCCAGAAAAATCATGCCTTAAGCAATATAAGCTAGCAATAACTCCATGTCAGTCGGCAGAAGATTAGAGGATCTCATGTTATAAGAGTAACCCACAATTTAGTTACATTCATATTAAGTCTCATAAGATGGAGGTTCACCAAATCCACCAACTTTACTTGCAGCTACACATGCACATGTATGAAATCCAATCTACACATTAGGTGGGCCCTCTATGTAGATGTAGCTAGAAGGCAATTTATTTTCATTTAAATAGTCCATTCATTTCACATGTGGCCCACCTTATGAGTTGACAAGACTAATTGACCAGGTCTCTAGGTTGCCTATGTGATGCAAGGCTTAGATGTCCATCAAAGCAAAAGGTAGATACATGCAAATTCAGGTAGTTGAATTTATAGCCTGGATGATGGTGGAATTTGTAGCCTATCAAGAGGTATCTACTATTTAAACTGTCAAGTGGTATGTTTGTGCAAAGATTCTTAAGTATCCTGTTTTTCATATTCAGTTTAGACTGGAACTAGTTTCTTGGTTTAGATAGAGGAAGAATTGTTTTCTTTTTGAACAGTTAGAGAAAGATTATTTTCATTTAAATAGTCCATTCATTTCACATGTGGCCTACCTTATGAGTTGACAAGACTGATTGACCAGGTCTCCAGGTTGCCTACTTGATGCAAGGCTTAGATGTCCACCAAAGCAAAAGGTAGATGCATGCAAATTCAGGTAGTTGAATTTATAGCCTAGATGATGGTAGAATTTGTAGCCTATCAAGAGGTATCTACCATTTAAACTATCAAGTGGTATGTTTGTGCAAAGATTCTTAAGTATCCTGTTTTTCATATTCAGTTTAAACTGGAACTAGTTTCTTAATTTAGATAGAGGAAGAATTGCTTTCTTTTTGAACAGTTAGAGAAATAAATTTGTTGTCTACTTTGTTAATGAAAGCATTGTAGAAGCCCGTGGATGGAGACAATTCTATTTTTTCTATATAGAGTAGAAAAGATTAAGAGAGTGGTTGTCAAATTGATAGTAACAATGATGGACAAGTATTTTTTTTTCTTTTATTTTCTTAAAGTTAGGGGCTTTTGGAATTTTGATAGGTTTCTCATATGCATGCAAAGTTTAAATTTTTATTATTTCTTGAATTTGTTGGTTTTTTTTGTTTTATTTAGATTTCTGGCATGGTTACTCTCATCTAATTTTTGTGATTTGGTGTATCCTTTGGATTTCTGATAGATATGTGCAGTTGAATTTCTTATTTATACTTCAAATATACTGTTTTTAGAAACCTAAGGCTCTAAGTTTTCTTTAGAATTCTGATGGATTTTGCAGCATGGTTTCATTGTCTTGAAGTTCATTGATCTCATCTCTGGATTTGTTATAGATTTCACCATATGGTTACTCTCATCTATTTCGCCTTATTGTTTCTCAGAATTAGGGTAGTTGGATTCTGTTTTTTAGATTCTTTGCAATTTCATGATCTTGGGAGTTTTGGGTTCTCTGAATATCATTGTAGATTTTGTCATATGCGTTTTCTTCAATTTGAATAAAGGTTACAGGTCTTATAATCTAGTTATTGATCTGAATTTCTTGTGGATTGCTTTTCATGTAATCTGTTTAATTCCTCTTATGTTGGCAAATATTATTAAGGATGCATATGCACATATATAGTTCTGTTTTTCTATATCTGTCAGCGGCAAATAAGATTATCCAGCTGAGTAGATTTTTAGGGCATGTCATAGCCCATCCACAGTGGACCATAGCAAACCAATGTTCTAGCCTATTAGATCATTAGATATGTCATACCATTACTGCTCTCTTGTCCAAAAAATTATTCTATTGTACTTCTCTTTACGTCTCCACTGTTGATAAAATTTATGCCATTGGTCCAATGTCAGGTGCAAATTCATGCACAGGCAGTTTACTTTTTAGGTCAAGGCGTTTTGAAATCATATTCAGTCAATATTCAAACAACACCTTCACTTATCTGATACTCTAACTGCATATGACGCTTGATATGCAGGCAATTTTGAAGAAAACATGTGACATACATTAACTGAAAATCAAATTACCATTTTTTAAATGATTCACAACTGGTCTAAACAATTTTGACAGTTTATTTTTAGTTATTGTATGTCACATGTTTTCTTCAAAATTGCCTGCATATCAAGCGTCATATGCAGCTAGAGTATCAGATAAATGAAGTCTTTGGTTGCTTGATATTAAGTTAGGCAATAAGGATGTGATTCATGTAACAGTGAGGGGACTGTTACACGAATGTAAATGTTAGGATTCTCTTTTCAAGCTGAAAAATGTTATTACCCACACACACACACATTGCTACAAGATGATAGTATTTATTCGATTGTCATTCAATAACATGGATACTTTATATTTTTTGTGATGTGGACCGTCCAAAATGTGGTATCTCTTATTTGATTGTCCACAAGTCACTTGTTTGAATGACCCCAGTCATCAGTTTAGTGAAATAGGACATGGAATATTAATGTAGTGTAAACTAGTGATTTATGATATATATTTAAAAGACATCTGTACCTAGAAGTATAGGTTATCAGTTGGCGATGGAAAATGAAGATGAGGAAGAGATGGAGAGGTCTATTGTTGTTCAAGCAATGACAGCTTGTGTAGCGGCTGTTGGGGAATACTGTCGTGTATACATGTTCAAACAACCGGCTTGTCATGAGATTGATGAGCGAGCGAGGGTCATCAACTCTATCATTTGGACCAATGACCGGGATTGTGTCACGCAACTCAAGATGAATCGAGAGACATTCTTTGAACTATATACCAAGCTACGCGAGAATACACAACTGCATGATACTCGTAGTGTGAGTCTTGAAGAACAATTAGTTATTTTCCTATACATGTTGGGGCACAATGTTCAGAATCGGGTCATAGATCACAGATTCATTCGATCAGGTGAAACCGTGAGTCACCACTTTCACCGTGTACTAGATGCATTTGTATTAATGTACCCTAAGTTCATTAAATAGGCCGGACTAGAGACGCCCTCTGAGATCCAAACAAATGTAAATTGGGCCCCTTACTTTCAGGTATTATTTCCATTGGGTCGGATTTCTATATATTATTTTTCACTTCCCTCTATTCACAACATTTGCCTAAATGAAATTTGATTCAATGCATTTAAGATTGCGTCGGTATAATTAATGGTACACATATTCCAGTTCATGTGCTCGCAATCGAACATGCGAGCTTCCACAATCGAAAAGAGGTCCTCTCCCAAAACGTATTGGTAGCATATTCATTTGATATGAATTTTATATATGTATTGGCCGATTGAGAGAGTTCTGCTTCGGATGCGAGGATGCTATATAATGCATTAACTCAATCAGATGATCCCTTACTTGTGCAACATGGTACTGGTTATTTGTTCAAAGATTGTCAATCTATTTCATAATTATGATTCTTTGATTGTCCACTTAATGAGACATTCATTCAAATGTGTAGGAAAATATTATGTTGTCGATGCTAGATATGCTCATTCACCCAGTTTTATGGCTCCATACTGGGGCATTCGATACCACTTACAGGAGTATCAAATCGGAAGAGCGCTTGCCAACATGGAGCTGTTTAATTACGGACATACACAATTACGCAATGCAATCGAGCGTTGTTTTGGTGTTATGAAAGACATATTTTTAATCTTGAAGAGCCCTATGTAGTATGAATTTCACACACAAGTTAAAATTGTGATAGTCTGCAGTGTCTTACACAATTTCATACGTACTAGACATGAGTCTCATCAAGACCGAGAAGATGTTGATATATCTGTTGCCGATGGGGAGAGTAACACAACGCCCCAAGAGGTATCAACGAATAACCAGAGGCAATGGTCGCCGCGAGTAACTCAGCAGGAAAATGATGCTTGGATTCAAGTGCGCGATAATAATGCAACCAGAATGTGGGCTGATACACAGCAGAATAGTAGGAGTAGATAGTTGATTCTTTATGTTTAATTTCCATTACTTAGTTGATAATATTTAGTTTCAAGAAATATTAAGTACCTGATAATGGATTATGGTCTCCCAAAACTTGGTTGGGTTAATTCCTCATAAGTAATGATTTCTGAATTTATGAATAATCCTTCTTCTCAAGATTTCGGTTGACATTTGCAAAACATCATATATACTTGACATGTGCTACATTCATAGGTGGAATGGCAGGCTTCTGGTGTAATGAAACGTCGACACCAACGCAATCACCTGTTAAAACACCAGTGGTGCCCGCTCGATGTTCTCCACGGGGGAAGATAGTGAAATCCCTAGCTTATCCTCTGTCCCGAGCCCCGAAAATCAAATGGAATATTGTTATGGATCAGGTTCTTTTCGACACATTGATCGAACAAGTTGCACTGAGACGTAAAGCTGATAATGGTTTCAAGTGGGAGGCGTACCAAACAGCTGCTGAAAAAGTGACGAAGCATACAGACATAGTCGTCAGCTGGCATAACGTGCAGAACCGGCTGAGGTATTATAAGATAGAGTACAATGCAGTGAGAGACATGCTGGTGGCCTGCGAGTTTGGATGGGACAATGAGCGGATGGTAGTCACGGCTCCTAATGAAGTCTGGGAGAAATATCTGAGGGTAAGATTTACATAAGTTGAGTTAAACACTTAACTAAATATCTACTATTTGCTGACTTACAACTGTCTTCTACGGTTGCAGTCTCACCCGCGTGCTGAAAGACTCTGCGGGAAACGTATCGATAGAATGGATGACCTTACAGTTATCATCGGATCTGACCAGGCCACGAGACGTTATGTGCAAGGCAGTAAGAGTATGGTCGCATCATCATATCGGATTCAACGAGATCTTAATGATGCAGGAGAGACCTTGATGATGATATCGATGATATGATTGTCCTCTCAGAGGATTATGTAGCAAACTCCATAGGGACCATTCTATTTTCGTCGGACAGTCCTTTGATGGAACATCGCGGCTCCCGTGGCGCTCCTACTTGCACTTCTGATTCCGATGGTAGCCGAGGTGGGACCACATCAAAGAACGTTTGCGCCCTCCTCGTCCCTGTGATGTACTCAGCACCTCTCTTACGACCGTTGCAAAGGCTATGCGTGATTTTGGCCTCGGTAAGGAGGTGAATCATACTACTGAAGTATTTGATATTCTGGAAGAGGTGCAAGGCATAACCAACTTAGAGTTTGTCGAAGTTGGTCAGCTCTTGAGTAGGGACGAGAAGCTGGCATCGTTCTTTGTCAGTCTTCAACCTGAGAGCCGCATTGAGTGGTTGAAGAAAACACTCCGTGATAACTTTGGTGATGTAGGTGTTGGGTCCGTCTGATAAGGTGTGGTCCCTGGTTCTATTTTTTTGTTTCTTTCAGGTCATATAATAACTTTTTTAGACATGATAATGATTTTTTTTTTTTTTTTTTGGGGGGTGTGGTATACAGTGTATACCATTTTGAATGAAGTGATGATGATAATTTTTTACTATTTAACATCTTTCATATATGTAATCACATGCTTGCCTTATGCACATTAAGACAAATAGTACCACACACTTTGTTTGGAGAAAGGGTACGTACTTACAACTTTTTTTAAAAAAAAAATTAGTAAGTTTTTTTTTTACTTCTTTTTTTCGGTAGGACAATAATGCATGTTTTCTATTTCGTGATCCTATTCCAAAACACGAATCTCATGCCAATAATGGACATGTCAATGCAGATGGCAAAGGAAAAGTACTATGTTGTCTTGGTGGGCCGTCGGCCAGGTATATATCTGAGATGGGACGATGCTAGATTGGAGGTGGAGGGATTTAGCAGAGGGAGACACCGAGCCTTCAAGAACTAGAATGAAGTTGTTGCATGTTGGGACGGTCACTTCAGTAAGGCCGGTGCACAGTCGAGACCTCGCATAGAATTTCCTGCGGTTTAGCTTGCCGTATATTCTGATGAGGTGGATATCCACCATTCTTCGATTTCATCTATCCAACACACGACCCGAGCCACGGTTTCCAGGGTCACGTCGACTGATGATCCTGCCCCATTAGTTGGAGAGAGATTCTGTGCACTTCTGGTTGCCATCATGGTTCATTTTATTTTATTTTTTTGCCTTATTTGTTATCTTTAAATTTTAGATATTACTGGTACTGTAAATGAACAATTATTACTTGTTTATTTTAGTTATAGTATGGTGCAATGACTTCGGATACATCAGCCATATGGGCCGTGGAAATCATTTACATTATCAACTGCTTCATGTTGTCATATTTTTGTCTCACACCACTGTCATATGGTGTGGTCCACTGGATAAGTGGACATGACCAACGTGAGAGTGATTGCTATTGGGGGCAGAGCTATTTGGTGTGGTCCATTGGATTTTTGGATGGTAACAAACGAAATAACGGTGGCCCATGGAATGGTTTCAACGGTGGTTTCATTATCACCGCACCTTCCTTCGGTGTGGTCCACTAGAGATATGGACCTGATTGATTTTCCGGAATATGTATATACATCGGTTGCATGGCACGATGAATGGCGTGGATGAGACAATTACATCACTGTGGGCCCCACAAAGCCCTGCCCGGATGGGCTGTCTGGCTTGGGTAGTGAGATTTGGACATTTTGAATCCCGCCCCACCTAAACCCAATCTGCCCAAATGGGCGTGCTTTTCAAAACCATGGGATTTCATGCCATCCCATGTCCGGCCAATCGGGACCATTGTTTGTGATCCCTGTATAAGCCAGGCGTCCCAAACATGACTCATTTTTGTACATGTATTTGCACCAATCCACTCACCTGGCCATCGTTACCTTAAAATAGATCCCATCCCTCTTAATCCCATTCAATTCGCCAGGCCAAACAGGCCCTTAATTAATGATTGCAATTCGGTAATTCAAAGTGGGGAAATAGGGAGCTTTCGTGCGCGTAGGATTTTGTACCCTGCTTCGAGAGTTACTTGTGTACTTTTCACTCCGACAAAAGTACCCTTGTAAAAATAAATGAGTGCTGGAGAAGTTTCGTCCTTTATTGTGGCCCACCTGAGATTCTGATTACACTGTTTTTTAATTACCAATGAGAATCCAGGTGGATAAATGTGATGAACGGTCTGGATTTCATAAAAGATCCTGTATGAAAGTTGTACATTGCATTGTAGATTAAGCTTAACCTACAACGCTGTGCATAGATCCGACATCAAAAAACAACAATCAACTTACCGTTTTCAGCTACAGTGGCCCCGTCACGTAGTCCACGGACTACTATATTGAATTTGTAATCCGCTAGGTGGGCCATGCTGAGAAATGATCAGAACCGGTCAGGAGGTAGATCCCACCATAAACAGGCTAGGGAGAAGGTATGAGTTGCCACCAAAAAAAAAAAGAATTTAAAAAAAAAACAAACAAAACAAAATCCAATTCATACAATCTATGAACTCAAAATAAATACAAAATGGTCAACAATTTACATTCAGCTCCATTTTGCCAATCGTTAGAATCATCTCTACATAAAAAGAGAACCACCCATTACTGGGTATACCTTATAAAGTGGGTCCTACAGCTATCCATATGGCCCAGCAAGTAACCGAAGAAATCAAAGTAGGTAAGTAGTTTGAGGGAGAGAGATCAGGCACAAGACCTGCGGAATGGTTTTCTCAAGAGAAATTGACCACTGTAAGTGCGGCCTTTTACCCGGTGTCTTTTCAAAACGCTCCCAAAGTAAACCATTGTGCACAGACACACAATTTGCAGCCGAAAATATTCTTTTATTCACAATCTATAGCTACGGATTATAACCGTAGTGATAAGTATCTGGCCACCGTTAACGCATTGGCTTTTTCGTCTGCAAATAGTGTATCCATACAGAATAATTTACTTTGGAAAAGTAAGGTTTGGGAGCGTAATGAAAAGCCGCTGGGCAAAAGTTGGCCTTTAGAGTGGTCGATTTATCTTTTCTCAAAGCCTTGGAATTTGAGGCGGGTTATCCGCAAGTAACAATAAACTCACGCAATCTATTTTTCTACACCATTTCAGAATATTAATCAAAAAATGAGGCAAATCCAATACTTAACTGAACCATACATTGGGTATTGAACTCCCACCATTAAAAACTTCCTGTGAGCAGCAGAAGCTCTGGATAAATCCCATATTTGTGTTTTCTCATCATTATCTCTGCTTCTCCCTATGGTGTGACCCGCTGAGCCTTGAACCTGCCTAATTTTTAGAGTCGTACCTTAAAATGATATGAAAAAATGCAGGATAGACGGCGTGAATAAAATCCGTACATCACGGTGGGCCCACATAGTCCCTGCCTTGATACATTAAACATTTTATGCGAACATGCGGAGGCTGGACGCAATCGGCTTCCATGTCCAAAGAAATATGTACATCCCAAAAATCAAGCCCATCCATCCATTATGCGGGTCATCATGTGGATTTTGAAGTTTTTGATGGTTGCCCGTTGCTTTTTTACGGTGTAGCCCATCTAGTGGTTCTATGGACATAATTATTGGTGAGTCCCATTATCTTTTAAGGACTACGTAAATGCACGGTTAGATGGCATAATAATGACACTGAAGGCTCCACCATTAAAAAAAAAAAAAAACAATGGACAACCATTCAAATTCCTCAAATTCATGATGTAGCCCAGGTGATGGTTGGATGTGCCTGATTATTGAGGCACCTAGCTTTCCTGATGGGGCAACCCTGATGAACAGGTTGGATGCCATACACATATCCCGGTGGGCCGACATATAGCATTTGTGTAAAATAACTTAATGTAGAAGCCAGTGATCATGAAGAAGAAGCAGAGAAAGCAAATACATGGGATGATGAGAAGTTGCGGAACCAAAGTGGTGATTAAAATGGAATCTCTTTTAGAATGAGTCATTTCAAGTTCCATCCAACTTCATAAATCAATGGTCGTGATCATCCTTTAAGCATGATTATTAGAACTCGGATGGTTCGAAATGGTCCCAAGATCATTGATGATTCTGATCATCCTAAGTGAATGGCAACATAAGCAATCCCACGTGGGATGAGTGGGGAACTGCATCCCCTTGCTTCTCAACACTATTTTATTAGCATGTGGGACCTACCCACCAAAATAATCATGTTAACAGACATATCAAGCTAAGCTAAGTTAGATCAGTGAACTGCTTTTCCTACCAACATGCAACATGTGTGGGCCCCAGCAAGAAGAACCACCAGGTATGGGTTCAGACACCATCGCCCGTCCATTGTTTCGATGACGTGGCCTGGCTAACAACCAGACCGCCCACTTTTGGCAAATGATCATCATGGTGGGGCCCACATCTTGTCCGGTTCGGATGACCTATGCACTTGACACGTCAGCGAGAAAAAAGGGGCAGCATGCTAACTGGGTTGTACATGATCATTTCATTTTAATCGGATATCTTGCTTAACCTGTAACATCTAATGGGGTTTTCATGAAATTATGCTGATTAAATTACTACAGATTGCTTGTCTTATTCATACACTAATATTGAAAGCAGCAGTCGATGATTGAGAATTTGCAAGAGATATCACAATAGACAAATGTCCTTTCATCTGGTGGGCCACACAGGTGCGTCGAATTTGGACCGTTGCAAAGTTCTTTTAAACGTTGGACCGTTTGCAAGTTGAATCGTCCATCGCTTTCTCTGCTAAGTGTCCCACTTGATTAAATGTCCGGCCTGAGTTTAGAGCTGATCATCAACATGGTGCGACCCGCCTGATACAATGGTTGGGTGTACATCATGTTGGATGCGGATTGCGTGCGATCCCATTACAGAAAAGTTCCTGCGGTCCTTATCTAGGTGGAGCCCACCATGAAGTTCGAAAGAAATTCACGCGGTCCATCACTTTTTCCAGCTCATATTATGGGATTATCCCATAAATGAGGCAGATCCAAAACTCTAAGTAGGCCACACGAAAGGAAAAAATGGAAGGGAAATACCTACCGTTGAAACCTTCCTGGCCAACCGTGATGTTTATATGCCATCCAAACCGTTCATAAGGTCATTACCAATGGGATAAACTGAAAATACAAAAACATTAGCCTGATCCAAAATTTTTTGGCCGCTTTGAATGTTTCAATGGTGGTCGTTCAATCCCCACTGTTTCCTGTGGTGTGTCCCAACTGAGTTTTGGATCTGCGTAATTTTTGGGCTCATGTGCTAATGTGAACTGTAAAAACGGATGGGCGGGGTGGATTTCACACAGACATCATGGTGGGTCGCATCTAGGTTCCGGCCGTTGGGGCCGCAGGCAATCCGCGTCGGAAGAAGCTATCGCATACGAGCCGTTGAAACTTGAAGTATCACTCAACCCACAACCCACTTTACCATTGAAAATATAATATACTTCCAAAGGGTATAATTCGCAACAAAAGCATGGATGGTGATGGATTAACCTACAACCAGTTGTAAAAGTGGCCAACGCTTTAATGATCAAGACCATTGTCGGATGTGATATTCGTGGATGAATCATGTCCTATAGATTTCTTGTATTGAAAGATCCCATCCACCTATCTGGAGCCATTTTATCAGGTGACTCTGAACCGTTTAACATTTAAAATTAAGAAACAAAATGGAGATTTATGGGCCATGGTCCATCCACGAAAAGACTCAACATGCCAATGGTCTGGATCACTCGACCATGGGCCCCACTTTTACAAACTTAAAACACTTGTATATCTGAGCTCGAGGATCATGTGAATATCGTAACTCTGCAAGACAAGCTCCCTCTTACCTTCATCACAACAAGGATGGTGGATCCAAACTGTACATCTGCTGCTGATATCCTTGGATGGCCCATGGTTAGAAAAACACACGACGTGGATGATCCTATTAATCTTTTTTACCGTCAAACCATGACTATCATTTGATAATGGTGGACATCCACGGGTGTGAGTACACGTTAGTTCCTGCAGCCCCGATGCTAGAATGACAAGGATTTCAACAACCTCCTGGCACGTGCTTCTGCACGTGGGCGAATCCAATTGCTGAAGATGAAGACGAACTGAGAAGAGTCAGCGACGCGCATGTTCGCACACGTGTAAACCAAGCCATGAAAAGAGAGAAAAGAAAGTAACGGTACGAGATCGATAATTAGATCTTGACGGTTGGATGGAGCCGCAGTCGCCTTTTGGCAAAAGGAGGGAGATGTTCTTTGGGACGTTAGCGCGCGTGGGGCCCACCACAAACCGACATACCCAGTCCCGCCCTCGACACCGACTCCTGTAACGACGATGTGCTTTTGTTCTTTCTCAAAAGTGAAATGCTGAGGCGAATCGCGGCACTATTGCCAGCGTGGCGCCCGTGTGAGATCCAGACCACTCATCAGGTGGCACCATCGGAAACGTGACGTCCCCCAAAACTCACACGTGTATGTTGATTATGCTCCACCGGTCGTACCATCGCTTTGGATTTTTCTCTCGTGGGTAGGCGACCCACCTCATGAGTCGGCGGGGCTGATTTTGGAACCGGGGAATGTTCTCTGTGGGAAGTGGGAAGCATCCGACGAGCGGCCCGGATCTAACACGCGTACATCTTGTAAATAATCTCTCGGGTCCGCAATCTCTCTAGTAAAATCTTCTCCAAATCTATAAAAGCGGCCCACCAAAAAGAAAATCATTTCCTTTTCTTGCTCTGTTTTTGTTATTATTTCAACTATTTGTACTTTAAAAAAATATATAAAAAAAAAAAACAAATTTACCTTGAGAGTTATTTAATACTCTGGCAGAGAATGGCGCTCGGTACGCAGGCAATCAGAAATTGTACACGTGGCATATATTACATGGACGCGGATTGCGTCCTACCCCTGCCCGGACGGATTACCGTCCGGGCAGGGCTCTATGGGGCCACCGTTAGGTAAGTGTTTTATTCACGCCCTTGAAAGATTTTTTTAGCTAAATTTAGTATATCAACCAAAAAATGAGATAGGTCCAAGGCTTGAGTGGACCACAAAGTGGAGATTAAACGTCCACCGTTAAAAGCTTCTTGGGAGCTAGAGAAGTTTCGGATCAAGCTGATATTTGTGTTTTCACTTCACCCACGTCTACATGACCTTATGAACAGGTTTTATGGTAAAAAAAAAAAATCACGTGGGTCCTTAGAAAGGTTTCAACGGTGGGTGTTATGTCAGTGCTGGTTCCTTTGTTGCGGTCCACTCAAGCCTTGGACCTACCTAATTTTTTGATTGACATACTAAATTTATCTGAAAAAATCATTCAAGGGTGTGGATAAAACGCTTACATAACGGTGGACCCCACAGCCCTGCCCGGACGGATTACTGTCCGGGCGGGGGTAGGACGCAATCCGCGTCGATATTACATCGAATTAAACTGACTAAAACAGTGGATCTTACCGTCACTGGGTCACATTCCAAAATTAGATATAGTTTGAATAATTCTAACCTCTGATTAGTGGACACTTGTTGGTCGGAATAAGACCATTGGATGTTTTTTTATTTTCAACTGTCCAAAGTGACTGTGTACCGTTCATTGCACTCAGCCAGAGCATCAAAGGTTTCTCTTTTTATTTTTTATTTATTAGCTATTTTGTTCAACGTCATGCTTGCATCATTCCTGACTCATGAATGTTAATCTTAAAACTCTAATTAGGGGAAAGTAAGATTTCTAATAAAACTATTAAAATTAGATATCAAATAGCATCGATCTCTTGGGCTTTCGCTTGTGGCCCACCTGATCCGTGGACCATCCTCAGTTCTGGCTCATAGCATGTTAACAGTAGGCCACACATGATGGATGGCCTGGATCTCTCGTGGAGGCCACTTAGTAGACAGTCTCATTTCCCTTCCATACCTAACTTCATGCATACATTTGCTTTTTTGCATACATGTTATTAGCATCGTCTATTATGCCACACATGCATCTTGATTTTGGTTTTTAAGATTCTCTTTCTGTTTGCTTGTGTGGCCCACTTAATCAAGGGTAGGAAGGGCTTTGATCAATTTTTACGTCACCCCATGCACAGCCAATTTTTGGGGACTCTGGCCTGATCCATATAGGTTTGAGCTACACCTGGATCCATAGCTCAAATGGTCGACTGAGTGAAAGATACCTCGTTTCAACGCTGAGGTCTTGATATCGATCCGGCTACAGTGATGTGTGAACTGACAGCGGGGTGTACTAACAAGCTAACGGAAAAACAAAAAAGTTTGGGCTGGGCCGGGCTGGCACAGCTCAACCACCTCTATTGATGATCTACCACAGTGGGGAATGACAGTTTGCTGGCATTATACTAACAACAACAATGGAGACGGGGTCTCTTCCACAGTACATATGGCATTTAGTATGAATCCAAACCACCCAAATAATAGGACCGTGGTTGGCGGATCATGTCCAAACTAACTTGCTATGCGTAAAATGGGAGGTAAAACTGATGTGATGGATGCTTCCACTCGCAACAATACAGTACTGCCCAAATTCCAAATCCAAAGACGCCCTACAGTGTTACTGTGGTGGTTTAATTATACTTTTCAACTAAGGTTATGTTTGTTAATGCTTAATTTTTGCACTCAATGTGGAATTGGGAAAATTTTTCGTGTTTAGTGGTGTTTGTTAATGCGTTGTTAACGCGGAAGAGGGAAAGCGCTAAGTGATTTTTCACTGAATTCTTTCCGTGACTGGAGTCTGGCTTACTGGTGAACGCAGAATGCACTCTGTGATTTTTCATTAAACAAAAATTTTTGTTTCCAAAAGTACCCTTTTTCAAGTTACTACGGTGATTTTTTTTTCTTCTAAATTGTTTGTGAAATACAAAATCAACCTTTAACATATAAAACTTTTTTATGTCCCACCATGATTTATGTGTTTGATCCACACCATCCATCAACTTTTTCAGATCATTCTAAAGCATGAGCCCAAAAATAAGGTACATGTAAAACTCAAGTGGGCTACACCATGAAAACCAATGAAAATTGAATAAAACTTAAGTAGACCATTAAAAACCTTCTTAGGCCATAAAAGTTTTGGATCAAGATGATCTTTTTTTTTTCCCTTCATCTGGCCTGTATGACCTAATCAACATATTGGATGTCAAATAAACAGTACGGTGGGCCTTAAGAGAATTTTAATGATGGATATCCAATCACTATTGTTTTCCTGTGGTGTGGTCCACCTGAGATTTATATCCCTCTCAATTTTTGTGTGAAGCCCTAAAATGATCAATAAAAATGGATAAACGAAATGGATGAAACACATACATCATGATGGGCCCACAAAGCATGACCCTAGGTGGTAAGGGAGTAAATACGTGTCGTGGGAAGACGAGCGCCTACGGCCTACGCTCCTTGAGCTCCGAGTTGTGTGAATGGTTCAAACGAGATCAAAGTTACATGGGCCCATAATGATGTATTTATTATATCCACACAGTTCGTCCATTTTTCGAGATCATTTTAGAGCATTAGCCAAAAAATGAATCATATCCAAAGCTCAAATGGACCGTACCAAAAATAGCAGTAGGGATAATGATTTTCACCGTTAATTCGGAGGGCCCACCATAATGTTTATTTTCCATCCAATATGTTCATAAGGTCAAAAATATCTGGATGAAGAGGGAAAACAAATTTCATATTGATCCGAAACTTCCGTGACCCCCAAAAGGATTTCAATGGTAGACTTTCAATCCCCCACTACTTTTTGCAGTGTGGTACACTTGATCTTTAGATCTACCCTAATTTTCTACTCAAGCCTTAGGACGAGCTCTAAAAATGGATGGACGGTTTGGATATAACACATACTTCATTATGTGACCCACAGAACTTGCTGACGTCAATACACCAGTTACATAGGTGTGTGGTACACCAGCCAATCCACTTATCGGACGGACGAGGATTTCCTGCGAAACCCTTTTGTAGGAAGTTCCTGCGCTTGAAACTTAGATGGGGTCCACCGTGATGTTTTTCAGAAATTCACTCTATTCATCCGTTTTGTGAGCTCATTTTTGGAGTTGAAACCAAAATTGAGCAGGATAAAAGACTCAAGTGTACCGTACTAAAGGAAAAGGTGGTTGGGGAAATTTCTATCGTTGAAACCTCCCTAGGTTCGAGGTTCGACAGTGATATTTAAATGTCATCCATACCGTTAATAATGTCATTTGTAATGGGATGAACTGAAAACACAAATAATACCATGATTCAAAATTTTTTTGGCCCCACGAATATTTTAACTATAGATGTTCAATTATCACTTTTTCAGCCTACTTGAGCATCAGATATGGTTCATTTTTGGCCTCATAACCTAAAATGAACTCAACAAACGGATGGACGGAGAGGATTTCTCAAAAATGTGACAGTGGGCCCCACCTGGGTTACCAGCGCAGGAACTTCCAGGGACGCGGATTTCTGGAAACGGATTGGCTACTCCCCTGACACCAGCTCGGGCTGGTGGTCAGTGCTCTATGGACCCCACCATGATCTATGTTTTTCATCCATTCCGTTCATCCATTTTTAAATATCATTTTAGGGCTTGATCCCAAAAATGAGAGGAATATAAATCTCAGATGGACCACACCACATGAAAACAATGGTGATTGAATATCCACCATTAAAATCCTCTTAAGGCCCACTGCACTGTTTATTTGACATCTAATCTGTTGATTAGGTCATACAGGCCTAGACGAAGGGAAATAACAAAAATCAGCTTGATCCAAAACTTTTATGGCCTCCAAAATATTTTTAATGGTTGACGCTCATTCAACATTGTTTCCTGTAATATGGTCCAATTGAGATTGGGATATACCTCATTTTTGGTCTCATACGGTAAAATGATATGTAAAAATAGATGGACGAAATGGATGAAACGCATACATCATTGTGGCCCCACATAGCACCAACCACCGGGGGAGTAGCCAATCTGTTTCCCGGATTTCCTGCGAAGGACGCAGATTAGCTACACAGTTTGATTAGCGAGAATGGCTATTGAAGTGACGTCACCAAGTTACATGGAATCCAAAATAACGTATGTGTTGTATCCACACCGTCCATCCATTTGGTAATATAAATTTAGGGTATGAGCCAAATAACGAGTGTTCACACCCCAAGTATAGGGTTGTGATGTAGTAATAACTCGGTAAGACCGAGGTCGAATCCACAGGGACTGAAACCTGTACGTTATCTGAAAATAACCAGATCTAAAACTAGGCTAAGATGAAGTCTAAATCGATTGTAATTTGAAGGAATAATGATGAAATATTAATCTAAAACTTAGGAAAAATCAGAAAAGGGAAACTAGGGATTCAGAGGATCCACTTGTAGAGATCAGGGAGATCTTATGCCTGGATTAAAAATCAGGGAAATTAACTGAACTGCCGTTGATAAAGTTTTCAAGAGATGAAAGGTATATGAATTAGAATGGATTCCATCACCAAACCATGCCCAGGAGATAAAGCAAACAACAGAATTAAACTAATTACCAACCCATCAATGTATGAAGGTTAGGAAGGGTACCGACATCCAACCATGCCCAGGAGACGATGGTAAACAACAGGGCTTCCTGACGTCATAAACATAAAGAGGAAAAGAACGTGCTCAAAGCCATTGCAGACCCATTGTAATTTCAGCCACAACAGACCATTAAAGACTAAAAACACTCCCTTAATTAAACCCAAATCAACATCAGTTCAGTCTAAACAAAGGCTCAAGCAAAGAGACATCCCATCACGCTACAAGCTTCACCTCTTAGCCCTAGCTAAGAGGTTTAGCCACACATGAATGGACTAGATCTCTTAAAATAAAATAAAAAAAATAATTAAATAAAACAGCAAAAGAAAAACCAACTCTTTTTCTCCCTGTCTCTCTCTCTCCTCTGTGCTCCACGTCTCCACCCCAAGCTTCCACGGCTGCTCCCTTTCTCAACTCTCTCTTTCTTTTTATAGCAGCAGGAAAAACGGTAGATAACCTACGCAGGCTGGAGTCGTGCGAAACTTCTTCTCCGCAGCAAAAGATTTGGAAACCTCTTGCGTTTGATCCGAATTTGGAACGGCTGATTGTCTAACTCCTCAGTCTGACTTTTTGGGAGTGACTGAAATCCTCCTTGCAAGGTTTTGGACGGTCTGGATTTCTGATCCGATCACCGCCAAGATTGCATTAAGGCCCACCGCAGTCGGTTTTTCACGAACGTATAGTAGAGGTTTGCGTAATTTCTTGCGCTATTTTGATGGTGGGGCCCATGATTGATATCTTCAAGGAAATCCACTCCGTCCATTGGATGGAGGGCGAGATTTCAGTCAGGAATACACTATTTTTACCTTCTGTTAATGAGGCCCACTTGATATTCTTCTCTGTCGTTCAATCAGTTTCTGAACGGCTGGATTTTCATATTTGTTTTCTATTGAAATTCAACCACCTAGGAAGTGATGAAAGGCTTCCTTGGGCTCTGATGGACGGTTCGGATTGGACCTTCGAGTTGTGGTGGTGGCCCACAAGGATGGACCGCAGGTCCCTGTTCGCACGTTCCTGCGGCTGATCCTGTGATGGATGGTGACCCATTGATTGATGTGGACAGAGGAATCCGTTACGTCCATTGTATTCCTCTCGAAAAACCGTTGGGAATGGATGATTTTGGAACAGTTTTGGTGTGGCCCACGAGATCATCTACTCCACCGTCCATCTTGCTTTTAACGGCTGAAGACTTACAATATCTCGCATGGTAGAAAAAGAACACCTAGGTGAGATTCACACCCCCCCTATACACACAATGAACAGTCCAGATAGATGATTTGGGTGATAGGTGGGGCCCACAAACGAAACCCAATCTAGACAGGAAAACGCTGTTTGCGTTCTTCCTGATTTGAGAAGAAGAGTCGATCAGCAACGCTGACCGACTTCCGGATCTTTTAGGTGCACGCTCGGTGCACTCTCGATCCTTGCACATGCATTGCATGTAGGGGTCCCACGGAGATGTTATGAGAAGTCTGTTCCGTCCATCCGTATTGTCATTTCATTTAGCGCGTTGACACCAATTCTGAAGCATATCCAGCCAGCAGGTGGGCCCAAAATCAGAGTTTTATGGGCTGATCTGTCCGTTGGGCTGTTTTCACAAGGATCCAGCGGCCAAAATTCGACGTGTACGGTTAATTTATGGTCCTGAAGCCATGTATGGAGTTTCGAACCGAACGGATGGTGGGAACCCTGTGATCTTGCATTATGTACCAATTTCGGGCCACTTATGCTTCAGTTTCTGGATTTTCTTGGATCTCTGGCGTTGATTTTGATCCCCTGGAGTCCGTCCCTTGCCTTTGGTGTCATCAGAGCGTCAAATCCACACTCTTAGTGCTTCTTTTACAATCACAGTTTCTAAATTCGACCTGCAGCATAAACACGATTAAGTCGACCTTTAAACAATATTATGTTCGTAAATCCAAGCAGTAACTAGGGTCTGATATGCAATATTTGACCCTCAACAACGAGTCAGATCTAAAGCTCGAATGGCCCCACAATAAAAAACAGTGGAGAGAGTACCAACTGTAGTTAAAAATTTCTTAAGGGCCACAAAAGTTTTAGATCAAGCTGAAATTTATTTTTTTACCTTCTTTAATCTTAACATATGAACACGTTAGATCTCAAATAAACATCATAGTAGACCTTAGGAAGGTTTCAATGGTGGGCATCACTCTTCCCATTGTTTTATGTGGTGGGATCCACTCTAGATTTGGATCTAACTCATTCTTTATCCGATGCCTTAAAATGATATCTCCAAATGGATGGATGGTGTGGATACAACACATACATGGTGGGTCCCACATAACTTGGTGACATCACTTCAGTAGCGAGTCTCCTACTCAACCTGTCAGTATCTAATCCGCCTCCTCCCGTGAAAGCCTTTCGCACGATCTTCTTGGGAAAGATTATGTGTGGGGCTTGATGTATTCAAAACTTAAATGGGCCACACCATAGGAAATAATGGAGATTTTGTGACCACCATTGAAACATTTATATGGCCACAAAAGTTTTGTATCAACCGGTGTTTTCACTTCATCTCAGTCAAATGACCTTATAAACAGTGGATGGAATATAAACATCAAGGTAGAGTCTAGGAAGGTTTTAACGGCAGGCATTTTTTTCTCACTATTTCATCTTATATGGCTAACTTGATTAATGGATACTCCTCATTTTGGTCTAAATGTCCTAAACTGAGTTTTGGATACTCCTCAGAAGGAATTTACCTGTATTTTTATGAATAATGATATTTTAATTTTTTGTTAACTACTATAGTTTATTTGAATTAAATAGAATAATTTTATTTTCATTTAATAAAAAATAACTTCTTTATAATGTAAAACATTTCCAAATAAGAGATAGGGCAAATGCATCAAATTAACATATTTCAGACATTTCAGATGTTTGTTAACAAACATGTTGTCTCAAATTCGGTACTTAATTTTCAGACTTCCGCCGTAATTACCAAACAAGTTTTTTGACTTCAGATTTCAGATTTCGGATTCAGATTTCAGATTTAGGCTTTAGACTTCAAATTTAACAAACAGGGCCTAAGTTTATTAAGTATATATATATATATATATATATATATATATATATATATATATATATATATATATATATATTTCATACATTTATTGTATCAGCTCATGTTAAACAATTACTTAAAATTAAAATAAATTATAAAGTATCTTAACATCGTTCTCTCAGTGCTCACATGCACTTATATATACCAACACCATTTTCTCCTTCCCTCCCTCTCTCTCCCTTCTCTCGCGGCATGCCCTTTATGTTGGGGGTGGATTAAGTGCATCCTAGCCTCACTCAATCTGGTGCAACCATGACAATGGAGCCTATCTTGATATATGTACTGTATATCCATGTTGTCCATACATTTTTCATATCATTTTTGAGCATGGTGTAGAAAACTGAAGTAAATCTAAATATTACGGTTAGATTACACGACATGAAATCGTAATGATCGACCATTAAAAACATCTTGTGAGTTACAAAAGATTTTGCATCAAGCCTTTTTTATTCATTTATCACATCATTTTTATCTTATCAACAAGTTAGATGGAAAATAAAAATTACAATGGCTATTAAAGTGAGCCCTGAGAAGTTTTTAATAGTTGTCATTCAATCACCACCATTTCCTATGGTGGGGTTCACCTGAGATTTAGATCTGCTTCATTTCCTGGTACATGCTATAAAATGAGCTATAAAAACTGATAAATCGATTCAATGTGTGTGTGAGGACCCCACAGTCAGGGCCACACCATAATGAGTGAGGCTGGGCCGTCCTTAATCAGTCCACCTCATATTATATGATGTGTCTTGACCCATCTGCATCACTAATTCACCATCAGTCATAATCTATCATTTCAGCATTTTCTTAGTTGATTATTTTTGACCAAGGACGGAGACTGACTAGTCACTCGTCAGGTGGGCCAAAAT
Organism: Magnolia changhungtana; assembly: GCA_030180095.1. NCBI lineage: Eukaryota > Viridiplantae > Streptophyta > Magnoliopsida > Magnoliales > Magnoliaceae > Magnolia > Magnolia changhungtana. Next base: position 46,941 of record JASAUF010000564.1, on the reverse strand, counting down.
AAATTCAATAACTTTAGTTTCTTAGACTAATATTTATAAAGAGTACTTTTCAGTCCCTTGTGACATGAACTAGGCATGGTTCGTTGCCACTCTGTAGCACACGTGGCTTTTTGTGGGTCGGTTACAACATCCGACTGGTGGGCCATAGTTCCGCCCAGATATTTTTCAATTGTACTTTTGTTTCATTAACTTTGGTACACCTGATGAGCAGACCAAAGTGATTCTTGGACCTCAGGGTTGTGTTGATCACATCTCCGAGTTCTGTGGGTCCACCATGATGTATGTGTCATATCCACAGATTATCCATTTTGTGAGATTATTTTTAGGGTATGAGCCCAAAAATGAAGAGATCTAAAGCTCAAGTCGACCACACCACAAAAAGGAGTGGGGACAATGACACTCACCGTTAAAAACTTCCCAAGGCCCACCATGATGTTTATTTGCCTTCCAACATATTCATGAGGTCACACAAACTTAGATGAAGGGAAACACAAACATCAACTTGATCCAAAACATTTGTGGCTCCCAAAAAACTTTAAATGGTAGGCATTTAATCCGCACTACTTTATGTGGTATGGTCTGCTTGAGCTTCGGATTTGGCTCATTTTTGGGCTCATGCCTTAAAATATTCTCGCAAGATGGGTAGGTAGTGTCGATATAACACATCCATCGTGATGGACCCATAAAACTTGGTGACATCAATGTCGTGGTACACCACACAATGTGCTTCGCAAGCATCATGTTGGTGCATGTGGCAGCATTTTAAAAAGCTGGCAATAGAAGGTAAGTTGACTGATTTATTGGTTAACTTAGGAATTATTGGTTATAGGTAGCTTAAAATGAATTACAAGGAGGTTGAATAATATTAAATTTATTAAAAGGGGTAATATGTAATTTTATTATTTGACAAGGAGCCTAAGATTGTTTTGAAATAGTAGAGGCAAGAATATAAAACACCCTAAAAAATATCATTTAAAGCTTGTTGAATGCTTGCAGTTGTAATACATTAAATTCAAATTAGATGGTAAATGAAATTTATGTGACTTGGAATCCAGAGTTGTGATTGGATGCAATACACTCCAAAAATTGTTTTTGGATGCTTATAATTAGAATATGTTAAATAAATCAATTTTAATAGTATATATGTCATTTGACATAATAATTGTAACAAGCTCATTGAAATATATACCTCAATTGAAAATAAGAAAATTCTTAACCTCAGGTAAGTTATAAAAGTGAGCTTACTTTCAAGAATCTTACTGCTTTTGGCATTTGCATCCGAATCTCAGCCTTTTAAGCCGATTCAAATTCACATGTTTTTTGTTGCATTCAATTTCACATTGGTTCCAATTACTAATATTTACCATCAACCAAATTATCATTCTCACCTATGTCCATCCTTGTACCATTGATTATAATGATTTACCATCAACCAAATAACCCCTAACATTTGTTGTAGAAAAACACCCGTATATATGATCGAATTCGATGTAGGTAAAACAAAACTATAAAAGAAAAAAATTAATATGAAAAGCTAAAGAGATAAAGATAAACTAAGAGACAAAAGACAGATTTAAATAGTGTAGCAAAATGCCTACATCTATGGACTATTAAAATAGAACTTTCTTGTTCACTAAAATAAATGAAACATAAATATAAAAACACTAATAATAGCATTTTAAATCTGAATGCAAAACAAAACATAAAAGTAGGGTTATAAATGAACTAGTACAAGACTTGTCCATTTCCACAACTTGACGTAATAAGCCAAGTCAATGCTGGTCCAATTAGATCAGCGCCTCAGTCCGTGCGCAATGGTTGAGCTTGTTAGCCGACATTGTGAGGTTTTGAAAATCTTACGGTATCATCATAGAAATTTTAATAAATGAAATTATCATAATAATATAGGGAGATTTTCAAAATATTGGCAGATTTATTTTCAATTTTAGTCCAAAATTATACCAATATTGATGTGGGTTTTTTTTTGTTTTTTTTTCTATTTTCTTATATAACTCTATATTTATAAAAAAAAAATAATAATTATCTACTAATCTATAAGAACTATTTACTTTTTATTTTTAGTAATATTTTATGGGAAAAAAAACTTAAAACTTGAAAAACATCCCAAGAAATTTCAAGCCAAAATTCCCAAGAATTAATGAGATTGTTTACTATACCGACTACTCATTCCAATAGTTTTAAGTTCCATTTGGATGAACAGTATAAAAATAAAAAGGGGGAGTGTTGGGAGACCAAACACTAGTATCAATTCCTAATAAGGCTCGTTTGAAAACACACCCCCAAATTGTTGGTTTAGGGCTAACCATGGGTGCCAAAGAGCTCATTTGGGGGCTTGGTTTTAGGTGAGTTTGTTAGTAATAGTAATTCACAACGAAGGATAGTAGAAATTGACCAGATCTATCAGGTTCAAGGCTCGACTTGAATAGTCGATTTCTCAAAACAGATTTGCTGCCCTTTTTCGGAATTTCCAAAGAAGTGCAAACTAAGAAATCTGCAAATTGTCTTCAGGATACAATGAACTCTCAATCGATTTTCAACACGAAAATTTGCACATTTAAGTGTTGAGCAGGATCTCTAGTTTTAACACCGATATGCCTTAAGACGTTGAGAAAAAATTCAAGAAGAGATTAAATCGAGAGTAATTGCAATGAAGAAGATGATATAATCGTAAGGATTTTGAGTATCTTCTTCCGGATTATAGTATCCAGGATTTATATCATTTGAAAGGTTATGGATTTCTTCCGAAGAGGTGTTAAAGAGCCTCTTCAAGAAATCCATACCCATTCACAAAGACAAATAATTGCCTTTTCATGAAAGGACATGACTCTTGTCCTATGGCGGTTATTTACATACCCATCGATTGCAACAGCTTATCCAACAGGAAAAACTGTATCCACATAAGCGACACGTGGCATAGGTGCCACATGTACAATCATGTCATAATTACTCTCAATTAAAAAAATAATAAAACATCAGGGTACCATGGCCCAAAAAATTTGAACCGAGTGCCAAAAAGACTAAGGCTTTCTTAGCTCCTTGCGACGATGCGAACGTGCGAAGTGCTAAGTGCGCCTAATAAAGCGCCAAAAAGCGCCCAAGCAGCCCTACAGCCCACGCCGCGCGCGCGTGCTTCGCACCGTCCACGAGGAGATTCGAACCCTGGTTGCATAAGCAAAAACTCCTTCTCTTACCGACTGGCTATACACACTATTTATGGAAAGTTTAAATAATTAATATATTTATTTACTTTCTACAAATAATTTTTTATTTTTGAAATTTATTTTTATTCTAAAAAACACCAACAATCCCCACAATTTCAAAAATAAAATCAGATTCGGAATGAATGGCATATCAGTATAAATAGGTGCATAAGTAAAGGTATCTTTTGGATTTGAACCTTTACTTTAGTGTATACGTATCAAAGTTATGCCGGTGTACTTAGTGACCCATTAGTCTTGAACTAAGGACCTTATATGACTCACCGGACACATAACACACATCTATTCATATATAACGGAGATCTTTAAGTTCGCACATTTATGGCCTTGTGCGTATCCTTATTTCATGAGTATTGTAGAGACGATCCCAATCTCTTCAAAAGCGGCCTCACTTCTCTACTCATATAGGTAGATCTATCAAAGATGATTACTGCTTCATCTCAACAAAATCTGCTTATAGATCTATTAAGAGTTATTACTCAGCCTCTTATGAAATGCGAGAAACCAAACACTAGACTTTTTAGGAATGAGACTCATTTTCTTTTCTAGTGTATATTTCAGTCACATACTTGACTGTTTGTCCCTTTGAACCTAGCCTATATTTCAAAACATAGGTAGGGTTGCCATCAAGAGTGAAAGTTACATCTTTATGGATCTTAGTCCCATTCCTTTAGTGGTTCTTCTTATTTGATCTCTTGATAAACCTTTTGTCAAGGGATCTGCTAAGTTCAGGATGGATTTAACATATTCCACATGATTACTCCATCTCTTAGCAATCCTTTAACAAAGTTATGCCTTAAACCTACATTTCTAGACTTACCATTATAAGTCTTACTCATAACACGACAAAAGAGTAGCACGACTATCACAAAAGATAGATATGGCGGTAGGTTTTGGCCAATACGGATTTCCAACAATAAGTATCTTAGCCATTCACCTTCTTTACAAAGCGGCACCAAGTGCAATAAACTCACTTTCCATTGTAGAGTGAGATATGCACGTTGTTTCTTAGATGCCCATGATATTGCTCCTCCTCCAAGAGTGAATATCCACCACTTGTAGATTTAGATTCTATGCTATATCGCATTCCAACTTGCATCATTGTACCCTTCAAGTACTGGTGGGATATGATTTATAATGCGAGTCCATAGTCTATGGTTCCTCTTAGATACTTTAAAACTCTGAAATCGCATTCCGGTGTACTTGTCTGGATTCTTGGTATACACTTAGCATTCCTACTTGTGAATGCTATATCGGAGTCTAGTGCAATTCATTGCATACATTAAACTCCCAATAACACTCGCATATTCTTGTTGTGCTTTACATCTACCAGTATTTTTAACCAATTTAATACTTGGATCAAATGGAGTTGAAACCGGTTTACTATCATAATGATTAAACTTCTTTAACACTTTCTCTAGGTAATGAGATTGTGTTAAGGCCATTCCATCATTAAGATTATAAATCTTAATACCTAATATTACATCGCTTTGCCCATATCCTTCATGTCGAAGTTGGTACTTAGAAACTTTTTAGTTTCTTTCACACTGTCCTCATTTGGTCCAAATATTAGCATATCATCTACGTATAAGCAGATAATGATTTGACCTTTAATATATATGCACTTATCTGCTTGGTTTACTCTAAAACCATTAGATTGTACTACTTGATCAAACTTTTCATGCCATTGTTTAGGAGCTTGCTTGAGCCCATAGAGATTTGACCAGTTTACACACTTTCTTCTCTTGCCGGGTTGAACAAACCCTTCAGGTTGTTCCATATAGACTTCTTCATCTAGATCACCATTTAAGAATGCCGTTTTAACATCCATTTGATGGATTATTAGGTGGTGAATTCTTTATGAAGAGCAATTAAAGTCCCGATGGTAGATATTCGAGCAACAGGAGCATATGTATCGAAAAAATCGATTCCTTCCTTTTGTCTAAATCCTTTGGCTACCAATCGAGCTTTAAACTTATTTATAGTTCCATCAGGATTGAACTTTCTTTTAAAAATCCACTTACATCCAATAGGCTTAGAACCTGGTGGAAGATCAACCAAACACCAAGTGTTATTTGAGACTATGGAATCCATTTCATCGTTTATGGCTTCCCTCCAAAACTGTACATCAGGAGATGAGAGAGCTTCACTAAGTGTTGATGGATCACTTTCAATACTTAGTGGTAGAGTAATCTCCTTTTTTATTCCATTTATATCCCCTTCTACAAGGAACATATAGAAATATGGGCCAAAGATGTTTCTTTTCTTGCCCTTTTCGATCTCCTTAGTTCATTTCCTTCTGGATGAGTGTTAGATTTATCATGAAAGTTGTTAGGCTCTTCGTTGATTGGTTCTATTATATTTTCATCAACTTGCCTTTTTGTATGATGATTCATATAGTCTTTGTATACTGTATTTTCAAAAATATAGCATCCTAGACTCTATAATCATATTTTTGTCAACAAAAGTTTGTTCTAGAACCGGAATCTATATACGGGACTATTAATCCCATAACCCACAAAGGCACACTTGATTCCTCTAGGACCTAACTTTACTCTCTTAGAATCAATAATCGACTTATACTATACTTCCCCACACTTTGAAGTAATGAAGATAAGGTTTCTTCTTTTCCATAATTCATATGGGGAGATATCCAATTTTTGTGTGGGATAGCATTGAATACGGTTTGCTTGATTAATAATGCTTCCCCCACAAATTTAGTGGTAATCCGAATTTAATATCATACAGTTGATCATCTCAACTAATGTCCTATTTTTGCGTTCCGCTAGAGCCATTTCTTGAGGTGTGTAAGGTCTTAGTAAATTCATGGATTATACCATATGATTCACGAAGTCGTTAAATTCATTAGAGGAGTACTCACCCCTCTATCACTTCGAGTGCTTTAATCTTTACATTCAACGATTTTCTACTTCGACCTTATAAAGTTTGAATTTTTCAAAGGCTTCATCTTTAGATTTTATCAAGTATACATAGGAAAATCTAGTGAAGTCATCGATAAATGTGATAAAATACCTTTTTCCTCCACGAGTTAAGGTATTATTTAAATCACAGAGATATCGGAATGAATTAATTCCAAGGGTTGTGATTTTCTCGTGCAGTCCCAAATGGTTTTATGGTTATTTTAGAATGGGCACACACATCACATTTCCCTTCTTGTTGAATTTCGTGATTTGGTATAAGGCCTAAGATCATCATTCTTTTCATTGAATGATAATTAACATGACCTAGTCTAGCATGCCATAAAGATACAGAATCCACTATATAAACGGAAACATCATTATTATTATTAATATTTAGTTTAATCATACCATTACATGAATATCCTTTGCCTACAAACATACCATTCTTGGTGATAACCAACTTATCAGACTCAATCACTATTTTGAATCCTCTCTTATTGAGAAGATCGCCTGACACTAGATTTTTAGACATGTCAGGTACATGCAAGACATTTGTTAGTGTCAGTCTTTTGCCTGATGTAAACTGAAGCTCGACTGTTCCTTTTCCAACAACGTTCGCACGAACATTATTACCCATCTTCACTTCTTGTCTAGTTGCAATACCTTCATAGGTCTTGAAGATGTTTCGGTCCTTCGATATGTGAATGGTTGCACCAGTATCTAGCCACCATCCACCATCGGATATTACTGTGTTAGCTTCAAGTAACCATTGCTACAAGTTGGTCTTGTCATGTTAGCTTTGAGCTTTGATTGCTTCTTCTTCTGTGTCGACATTCCTTTATGTAGTGTCCTGGCTTATTGCGAAGTGACATTTGCCCTTTTCTTTCTTTCCTTTTTTCTTAAACTCCAGTATCTTTCTTTGGGGAATAGATTTGGAGTTCTGGATTTTGGCTTGTCATCTTCTACTATATTTGCTTTGGAATGATTTTCCGAAGCACTTTCTTTCTTGTCTCGGTTTGGACTCTTCTTCTATACGAAGATGTCGTTGAAGCGCTTCAAGAGTGTACTTCCTTTCATCATGTTTCAATTTCTTTTTATAATCAAACCATGATGAGGTAATTTGCAATTACAACACCGACTAGGAATTCTTCAGGGAAGATCTACCCCACCAATCTTCAATTCATCAACCAAGTTACGTAGTTCGGTTACTTGGGAAAGAATTAGGTGATCATTTTAAATTTGAAGTGGACATAATTGTCGATCAGAAATTTCTGAGTACTGATCTCTTCAGTTTTATATTTTTGATCCAATTTTGTCCACAGATCTTTAGCAGAGGATATTTTACGGTATGAGTTGTAGATGGAATTAGAGAGGGCGTTTAAGATATGACCTTTGCATAGAAAATCGTCCTCCTTCCTTTTCTTCCGTTCTGCCTTCACTTGTTCTGAGTCATCGTCTTTTGGCTCGGTCGAGAAAAAGCGGATCATCATCTAGGATGTAAGATAACTTGAGTTGTCGAAAAAAAGCATCTTCTGCGCCATCTTGAGAAGAATTGACCGTCGAAACGATCCGTCGTACAAAGTCTTGGTTCATGACTTGAATGGAATGAATTGTCTCCATTGTGAAAAGATAAAAAAGATCATTTTGAATGTTAGTAATAGTAATTCACAACGAAGGATAGTAGAAATTGACCAGATCTATCAGGTTCAAGGCTCGACTTGAATAGTCGATTTCTCAAAGCAGATTCTTTGCCCTTTTTCGGAATTTCCAAAGAAGTGCAAACTAAGGAAATACGCAAATTGTCTTGAGGATACAATGAACTCTCAATCCGATTTTCAACACGAAAATTTGCACATTTAAGTGTTGAGCAGATCTCTAGTTTTAACACCGATATGCCTTAAGACGTTGAAAAAAATTCAAAAGAGATTAAATCGAGAGTAATTGCACGAAAGATGATATAATCGTAAGATTTTGAGTATCTTCTTACGGATTATAGTATCCAGTTTATATCATTTGAAAGGTTATGGATTTCTTCACGAAGAGGTGTTAAAGAGCCTCTTCAAGAAATCCATACCCATTCACAGCAAATAATTGCCTTTTCATGAAAGGACATGACTCTTGTCCTATGGCAGTTATTTCTGTACCCATTCAGACAGAAACAGTTATCCAACAGGAAAAACTGTATCCACATAAGCGACACGTGGCATAGGTGCCACATGTACAATCATGTCATAATTACTCTCAATTAAAAAAAAGGTAATAAAACATCGAGGGTACCATGGCCCAAAAATTTGAACCGAGTGCCAAAAGACTAAGGCTTTCTTAGCTCCTTGCGACGATGCGAACGTGCGAAGTGCTAAGTGCGCCTAATAAAGCGCCAAAAAGCGCCCAAGCGCGCCTGTAAGCCTTGTGCGCGCGCCTTGACGGTCCATTACAGATCCTCGAGGAGATTTGAACCACAGTTTGCATAAGCAAAAACTCCTTCTCTTACCGGTTGGCTATACACACTATTTATGGAAAGTTTAAATAATTAATATATTTATTTACTTTCTAAAAATAATTTTTATTTTGAAATTTATTTTTTTCTAAAAAACACCAACAATCCCCCACAATTTCAAAAATAAAATCGATTGGAATGAATGGCATATCGGTATAAATAGGTGCATAAGTAAAGGTATCTTTTGGTTTGAACCTTTACTTTAGTGTATATGTATCAAAGTTATGCCGGTACTTAGTGACCCATTAGTCTTGAACTAAGGACCTTATATGACTCACCGGACACATAACACACATCTATTCATATATAGCGGAGATCTTTAAGTTCGCACATTTACGGCCTTGTGCGTATCCTTATTTCATGAGTATTGTAGAGACGATCCCAATCTCTTCAAAAAGCGGCCTCACTTCTCTACTCATATAGGTAGATCTATCAAAGATGATTAGCTTCATCTCAACAAAATCGCTTATAGATCTATTAAGAGTTATTACTCGACCTCTTATGAAATGGAGAAACCAAACACTAGACTTTTTAGGAATGAGACTCATTTTCTTTTTCTAGTGTATATTTCAGTCACATACTTGACTTGTTTGTCCCTTTGAACCTAGCCTATATTTCAAAACATAGGTAGGGTTGCCATCAAGAGTGAAAGTTACATCTTTATGGATCTTAGTCCCATTCCTTTAGTGGTTCTTCTTATTTGATCTCTTGATAAACCTTTTGTCGAGGATCTGCTAAGTTCAGGATGGATTTAACATATTCCACTGTGATTACTCCATCTCTTAGCAATCCTTTAACAAAGTTATGCCTTAAACCTACATTTCTAGACTTACCATTATAAGTCTTACTCATAGCACGACAAAGAGTAGCCTGACTATCACAAAAGATAGATATGGCAGGAGTAGGTTTTGGCCAATACGGGATTTCCAACAATAAGTATCTTAGCCATTCACCTTCTTTACAAGCAGCACCAAGTGCAATAAACTCACTTTCCATTGTAGAGTGAGATATGCACGTTTGTTTCTTAGATGCCCATGATATTGCTCCTCCTCCAAGAGTGAATATCCACCACTTGTAGATTTAGATTCTATCTATCTCGCATTCCAACTTGCATCATTGACCCTTCAAGTACTGCAATGGGATATGATTTATAATGCAGTCCATAGTCTATGGTTCCTCTTAGATACTTTAAAACTCTCGAAATCGCATTCCGATGTACTTGTCTGGATTCTTGGTATACACCTTAGCATTCCTACTGTGAATGCTATATCGAGTCTAGTGCAATTCATTGCATACATTAAACTCCCAATAACACTCGCATATTCTTGTTGTGTTTTACATCTACCGGTATTTTTAACCAATTTAATACTTGGATCAAATGGGTTGAAACCGGTTTACTATCATAATGATTAAACTTCTTTAACACTTTCTCTAGGTAATGAGATTGTGTTAAGGCTATTCCATCATTAAGATTATAAATCTTAATACCTAATATTACATCTGCTTTGCCCATATCCTTCATGTCGAAGTTGGTACTTAGAAACTTTTAGTTTCTTTCACCTTTGATCCTCATTTGGTCCAAATATTAACATATCATCTACGTATGGCAGATAATGATTTGACCTTTAATATATATGCACTTATCTGCTTGGTTTACTCTAAAACCATTAGATTGTACTACTTGATCAAACTTTTCATGCCATTGTTTAGGAGCTTGCTTGAGCCCATAGAGAGATTTGACCAGTTTACACACTTTCTTCTCTTGCCCGGGTTGAACAAACCCTTCAGGTTGTTCCATATAGACTTCTTCATCTAGATCACCATTTAAGAATGCCGTTTTAACATCCATTTGATGGATTATTAGGTGGTGAATTGCTTTGAAAGAGCAATTAAAGTCCTATGGTAGATATTCGAGCAACGGAGCATATGTATCGAAAAAATCGATTCCTTCCTTTTGTCTAAATCCTTTGGCTACCAATCGAGCTTTAAACTTATTTATGGTTCCATCAGGATTGAACTTTCTTTTAAAAATCCACTTACATCCAATAGGCTTAGAACCTGGTGGAAGATCGGCCAAACACCATGTGTTATTTGAGACTATGGAATCCATTTCATCGTTGATGGCTTCCCTCCAAAACGTACATCAGGAGATGAGAGAGCTTCACTGAGTGTTGATGGATCACTTTCAATACTTAGTGGTAGAGTAATCTCCTTTCATATTTCATTTCTATTCCCTTCTATAAGGAACATATAGAAATCTGGGCCAAAAGATGTTTCTTTTCTTGCCCTTTTTGATCTCCTTGGTTCATTTCCTTCTGCATGAGTGTTAAATTTATCATAAAAGCTGTTAGGTTTTTCGTTCATTGGTTCTATTATATTTTCATCTACTTGCCTTTTTGTATGATTATTCATATAGTCTTTGTATACTGTATTTTCAAAAAATATAGCATCCTAGACTTTATAATCATATTTTTGTCGACAAAAAGTTTGTTCTAGAACCAGGGAATCTATATACAGGACTATTAATCCCATAACCCACAAAGGCACACTTGATTCCTCTAGGACCTAACTTTACTCTCTTAGAATCAATAATCCTGACTTCTGCTATACTTCCCCACACTTTGAAGTAATGAAGATAAGGTTTCTTCTTTTCCATAATTCATATGGGGAGATATCCAATTTTTGTGTGGGATAGCATTTAGAATACGGTTTGCTTGATTAATAATGCTTCCCCCACAAATTTAGTGGTAATCCGAGAATTTAATATCATACGATTGATCATCTCAACTAATGTCCTATTTTTGCGTTCCGCTAGGCCATTTCTTTGAGGTGTGTAAGGTGCCGTAAATTCATGGATTATACCATATGATTCACGAGTCGTTAAATTCATTAGAGAGTACTCACCCCTCTATCACTTCAGTGCTTTAATCTTTACATTCAACTGATTTTCTACTTGGCCTTATAAAGTTTGAATTTTCAAAGGCTTCATCTTTAGATTTTATCAAGTATACATAGGAAAATCTAGTGAAGTCATCGATAAATGTGATAAAATACCTTTTTCCTCCACGAGTTAAGGTATTATTTAAATCACAAATATCGGAATGAATTAACTCCAAGGGTTGTGATTTTCTCGTGCAGTCCCAAATGGTTTTATGGTTATTTTAGAATGGGCACACACATCATGTTTCCCTTCTTGTTGAATTTCATGATTTGGTATAAGGCCTAGGATCATCATTCTTTTCATTGAATGATAATTAACATGACCTAGTCTAGCATGCCATAAAGATACAGAATCCACTATATAAACGAAAACATCATTATTATTATTAATATTCAGTTTAATCATACCATTACATGAATATCTTTTACCTACAAACATACCATTCTTGGTGATAACCAACTTGTCAGACTCAATCACTGTTTTGAATCCTCTCTTATTGAGAAGATCGCCTGACATTATATTTTTAGACATGTCAGGTACATATAATACATTTGTTAGTGTCAGTCTTTTGCCTGATGTAAACTGAAACTCAACTGTTCCTTTTCCAACAACGTTCGCACGAACATTATTACCCATCTTCACTTCTTGTCCAGTTGTAATACCTTCATAGGTCTTGAAGATGTTTCGGTCCTTCGATATGTGAATGGTTGAGCCAGTATCTAGCCACCATCCATCATCGGATATTACTGTATTAGCTTCAGTAACCATTGCTATAAGTTGGTATTCTGCCATGTTAGCCTTGAGCTTTCGATTGTTTCTTCTGTGTCGACATTCCTTTATGTAGTGTCCTGGCTTATTGCGAAGTGACATTTGCCCTTTTTCTTTCCTTTTTCTTAAACTCAGTATCTTTCTTTGGGGAATAGATTTGGAGTTCGCATTTTTGGCTTGTCATCTTCTACTATATTTGCTTTGGAATGATTTTCCAAGCACTTTCTTTCTTGTCTCGGTTTACGGACTCTTCTTCTATCTGAAGATGTCGTTGAAGCGCTTGAAGTGTACTTCCTTTCATCATGTTTCATTTCTTTTTATAATCAAACCATGATGAGGTAATTTTGCAATTACAACACCGACTAGAATTCTTCGGAAGATCTACCCACCAATCTTCAATTCATCAACCAAGTTACGTAGTTCGGTTACTTGGGAAAGAATTGGTGATCATTTTTAAATTTGAAGTGGACATAATTGTCGATCGAAAATTTCGAGTCTTGATCTCTTGATTTTATATTTTTGATCCAATTTTGTCCACGAGATCTTTAGAAGGATATTTTACGGTATGAGTTGTAGATGGAATTAGAGAGGGCGTTTAAGATATGACCTTTGCATAGAAAATCGTCCTCCTTCCTTTTCTTCCGTTACTGCCTTCACTTGATCACGAGTCATCGTCTTTGGCTCGGTCGAGAAAATGCGGATCATCATCTAGGATGTAAGATAACTTGAGTTGTCGAAGAAAAGCATCTTCTCTTTGCCATCTTGAGAAGAATTGGCCGTCGAAACGATCCGGTCGTACAAAGTCTTGGTTCATGACTTGAATGGAATGAATTGTCTCCATTGTGAAAAGATAAAAAGATCTGTTTTGAATGTTAGTAATAGTAATTCACACACGAAGGATAGTAGAAATTGACCAGGATCTATCGGATTCAAGGCTCGACTTGAATATAATCGATTTCTCAAAAGCAGATTCTTTGCCCTTTTTCGAATTTCCAAAGTGCAAACTAAGGAAATCGCAAATTGTCTTGAGGATACAATGAACTCTCAATCCGATTTTCAACACGAAAATTTGCACATTTAAGTGTTGAACAGATCTCTAGTTTTAACAATGATATGCCTTAAGGCGTTGAAAAAAACTTCGTGAAGAGATTAAATCGAGAGTAATTGCACGAGAAGATGATATAATCGTAAGGATTTTGAGTATCTTCTTACGGATTATAGTATCCGGATTTATATCATTTGAAAGGTTATGGATTTCTTCTGAAGAGGTGTTAAAGAGCCTCTTCAAGAAATCCATACCCATTCACAGCAAATAATTGCCTTTTCATGAAAGGACATGACTCTTTGTCCTATGGCGATTATTTACGTACCCATTCGAGAAAGCTTGATTATCCAACAGGAAAAACTGTATCCACATAAGCGACACGTGGCATAGGTGCCACATGTACAATCATGTCATAATTACTCTCAATTAAAAAAATAATAAAACATCAGGGTACCATGGCCCAAAAAATTTGAACCGAGTGCCAAAAGACTAAGGCTTTCTTGCTCCTTGCGACGATGCGCAACGTGCGAAGTGCTAAGTGCGCCTAATAAAGCGCCAAAAAGCGCCCAAGCGCCCCTTGTCACGCCGCGCGCGCGTGCATATGCAGATCCTCGAGGAGATTCGAACCACAGTTGCATAAGCAAAAACTCCTTCTCTTACCGACTGGCTATACACACTATTTATGGAAAGTTTAAATAATTAATATATTTATTTACTTTCTACAAATAATTTTTATTTTTGAAATTTATTTTTATTCTAAAAAACACCAACAATCCCCCACAATTTCAAAAATAAAATCAGATTCGGAATGAATGGCATATCAGTATAAATAGGTGCATAAGTAAAGGTATCTTTTGGATTTGAACCTTTACTTTAGTGTATACGTATCAAAGTTATGCCAGGTACTTAGTGACCCATTAGTCTTGAACTAAGGACCTTATATGACTCACCGGACACATAACACACATCTATTCATATATAACTGGAGATCTTTAAGTTCGCACATTTCTGGCCTTGTGCGTATCCTTATTTCATGAGTATTGTAGAGACGATCCCAATCTCTTCAAAAGCGGCCTCACTTCTCTACTCATATAGGTAGATCTATCAAAGATGATTCTGCTTCATCTCAACAAAATCTGCTTATAGATCTATTAAGAGTTATTACTCAGCCTCTTATGAAATGCAGAAACCAAACACTAGACTTTTTAGGAATGAGACTCATTTTCTTTTTCTAGTGTATATTTCAGTCACATACTTGACCTGTTTGTCCCTTTGAACCTAGCCTATATTTCAAAACATAGGTAGGGTTGCCATCAAGAGTGAAAGTTACATCTTTATGGATCTTAGTCCCATTCCTTTAGTGGTTCTTCTTATTTGATCTCTTGATAAACCTTTTGTCGAGGATCTGCTAAGTTCAGGATGGATTTAACATATTCCACTTTGTGATTACTCCATCTCTTAGCAATCCTTTAACAAAGTTATGCCTTAAACCTACATTTCTAGACTTACCATTATAAGTCTTACTCATATACGACAAAGAGTAGCGACTATCACAAAAGATAGATATGGCGGGGTAGGTTTTGGCCAATACGGGATTTCCAACAATAAGTATCTTAGCCATTCACCTTCTTTACAAAAGCGGCACCAAGTGCAATAAACTCACTTTCCATTGTAGAGTGAGATATGCACGTTTGTTTCTTAGATGCCCATGATATTGCTCCTCCTCCAAGAGTGAATATCCAACCCCTTATAGATTTAGATTCTATGCTATCTGCATTCCAACTTACATCAATGTACCCTTCAAGTACAGCGGGATATGATTTATAATGCAGTCCATAGTCTATGATTCCTCTTAGATACTTTAAAACTCTGGAAATCGCATTCCAGTGTACTTGTCCTGGATTACTGGTATACCCTTAGCATTCCTACTGTGAATGCTATATCGGGTCTAGTGCAATTCATTGCATACATTAAACTCCCAATAACACTCGCATATTCTTGTTGTGCTTTACATCTACCAGTATTTTTAACCAATTTAATACTTGGATCAAATGGAGTTGAAACCTAGGTTTACTATCATAATGATTAAACTTCTTTAACACTTTCTCTAGGTAATGAGATTGTGTTAAGGCTATTCCATCATTAAGATTATAAATCTTAATACCTAATATTACATCTGCTTTGCCCATATCCTTCATGTCGAAGTTGGTACTTAGAAACTTTTAGTTTCTTTCACACTCGTCCTCATTTGGTCCAAATATTAGCATCTCATCTACGTATGGGCAGATAATGATTTGACCTTTAATATATATGCACTTATCTGCTTGGTTTACTCTAAAACCATTAGATTGTACTACTTGATCAAACTTTTCATGCCATTGTTTAGGAGCTTGCTTGAGCCCATAGAGAGATTTGACCAGTTTACACACTTTCTTCTCTTGCCCGGGTTGAACAAACCCTTCAGGTTGTTCCATATAGACTTCTTCATCTAGATCACCATTTAAGAATGCCGTTTTAACATCCATTTGATGGATTATTAGGTGGTGAATTGCTGCAAGAGCAATTAAAGTCCTGATGGTAGATATTCGAGCAACAGGAGCATATGTATCGAAAAAATCGATTCCTTCCTTTTGTCTAAATCCTTTGGCTACCAATCGAGCTTTAAACTTATTTATAGTTCCATCAGGATTGAACTTTCTTTTAAAAATCCACTTACATCCAATAGGCTTAGAACCTGGTGGAAGATCGGCCAAACACCAAGTGTTATTTGAGACTATGGAATCCATTTCATCGTTTATGGCTTCCCTCCAAAACTGTGCATCAGGAGATGAGAGAGCTTCACTAAGTGTTGATGGATCACTTTCAATACTTAGTGGTAGAGTAATCTCCTTTTTTATTCCATTTATATCCCCTTCTACAAGGAACATATAGAAATCTGGGCCAAAAGATGTTTCTTTTCTTGCCCTTTTCGATCTCCTTAGTTCATTTCCTTCTGGATGAGTGTTAGATTTATCATGAAAGTTGTTAGGCTCTTCGTTGATTGGTTCTATTATATTTTCATCAACTTGCCTTTTTGTATGATGATTCATATAGTCTTTGTATACTGTATTTTCAAAAAATATAGCATCCCTAGACTCTATAATCATATTTTTGTCAGCAAAAGAAGTTTGTTCTAGAACCAGGAATCTATATACAGGACTATTAATCCCATAACCCACAAAGGCACACTTGATTCCTCTAGGACCTAACTTTACTCTCTTAGAATCAATAATCCTGACTTCTGCTATACTTCCCCACACTTTGAAGTAATGAAGATAAGGTTTCTTCTTTTTCCATAATTCATATGGGGAGATATCCAATTTTTTGTGTGGGATAGCATTCAGAATACGGTTTGCAGTTAATAATGCTTCCCCCCACAAATTCAGTGGTAATCCAGAATTTAATATCATACAGTTGATCATCTCAACTAATGTCCTATTTTTGCGTTCCGCTAGGCCATTTTGCTGAGGTGTGTAAGGTGCTTAGTAAATTCATGGATTATACCATATGATTCACGAAGTCGTTAAATTCATTAGAAGAGTACTCACCCCTCTATCACTTCGAGTGCTTTAATCTTTACATTCAACTGATTTTCTACTTGACCTTATAAAGTTTGAATTTTTCAAAGGCTTCATCTTTAGATTTTATCAAGTATACATAGGAAAATCTAGTGAAGTCATCGATAAATGTGATAAAATACCTTTTTCCTCCACGAGTTAAGGTATTATTTAAATCACAAATATCGGAATGAATTAATTCCAAGGGTTGTGATTTTCTCGTGCAGTCCCAAATGGTTTTGGTTATTTTAGAATGGGCACACACATCACATTTCCCTTCTTGTTGAATTTCGTGATTTGGTATAAGGCCCAGGATCATCATTCTTTTCATTGAATGATAATTAACATGACCTAGTCTAGCATGCCATAAAGATACGTAGAATCCACTATATAAACGGAAACATCATTATTATTATTAATATTTAGTTTAATCATACCATTACATGAATATCCTTTGCCTACAAACATACCATTCTTGGTGATAACCAACTTATCAGACTCAATCACTATTTTGAATCCTCTCTTATTGAGAAGATCGCCTGACACTAGATTTTTAGACATGTCAGGTACATGCAAGACATTTGTTAGTGTCAGTCTTTTGCCTGATGTAAACTGAAGCTCGACTGTTCCTTTTCCAACAACGTTCGCACGAACATTATTACCCATCTTCACTTCTTGTCTAGTTGCAATACCTTCATAGGTCTTGAAGATGTTTCGGTCCTTCGATATGTGAATGGTTGCACCAGTATCTAGCCACCATCCACCATCGGATATTACTGTGTTAGCTTCAGTAACCATTGCTACAAGTTGGTCTTCTGTCATGTTAGCCTGAGCTTTCAGTTGCTTCTTCCTGTGTCGACATTCCTTTATGTAGTGTCCTGGCTTATTGCAGAAGTGACATTTGCCCTTTTTCTTTCCTTTTTTCTTAAACTCCGTATCTTTCTTTGGGGGAATAGATTTGGAGTTCTGGATTTTTGGCTTGTCATCTTCTACTATATTTGCTTTGGAATGATTTTCCGAAGCACTTTCTTTCTTGTCTCGGTTTCTGGACTCTTCTTCTATACGAAGATGTCGTTGAAGCGCTTCAAGAGTGTACTTCCTTTCATCATGTTTCAATTTCTTTTTATAATCAAACCATGATGAGGGTAATTTTGCAATTACAACACCGACTAGGAATTCTTCGGAAGATCTACCCCACCAATCTTCAATTCATCAACCAAGTTATGTAGTTCGGTTACTTGGGAAAGAATTGGTGATCATTTTAAATTTGAAGTGGACATAATTGTCGATCGAAAATTTACAGTCTTGATCTCTTCGGTTTATATTTTTGATCCAATTTTGTCCACAGATCTTTAGAGAGGATATTTTACGGTATGAGTTGTAGATGGAATTAGAGAGGCGTTTAAGATATGACCTTTGCATAGAAAATCGTCCTCCTTCCTTTTCTTCCGTTCTGCCTTCACTTGTTCCGAGTCATCGTCTTTGGCTCGGTCGAGAGAAGGCAGATCATCATCTAGGATGTAAGATAACTTCAGAGTTGTCAGAAAGAAAAGCATCTTCTGCTGCCATCTTGAGAAGAATTGACCGTCGAAACGATCCAGTCGTACAAAGTCTTGGTTCATGACTTGAATGGAATGAATTGTCTCCATTGTGAAAAGATAAAAAAGATCTGTTTTGAATGTTAGTAATAGTAATTCACAACGAAGGATAGTAGAAATTGACCAGATCATCTATCAGGTTCAAGGCTCGACTTGAATAGTCGATTTCTCAAAACAGTTCTTTGCCCCTTTTACTCGGAATTTCCGGCAAGTGCAAACTAAGGAAATGCAAATTGTCTTCGAGGATACAATGAACTCTCAATCCGATTTTCAACACGAAAATTTGCACATTTAAGTGTTGAACAGATCTCTAGTTTTAACAGATATGCCTTAAGACGTTCAGAAAAAATTCAGCAAGAGATTAAATCGAGAGTAATTGCACAGAAGATGATATAATCGTAAGGATTTTGAGTATCTTCTTCTGGATTATAGTATCCAGGATTTATATCATTTGAAAGGTTATGGATTTCTTCCTGAAGAGGTGTTAAAGAGCCTCTTCAAGAAATCCATACCCATTCACAGCAAATAATTGCCTTTTCATGAAAGGACATGACTCTTGTCCTATGGCAGTTATTTCTGTACCCATTCAGACAGAAACAGTTATCCAACAGGAAAAACTGTATCCACATAAGCGACACGTGGCATAGGTGCCACATGTACAATCATGTCATAATTACTCTCAATTAAAAAAATAATAAAACATCAGGGTACCATGGCCCAAAAAATTTGAACCGAGTGCCAAAAAGACTAAGGCTTTCTTAGCTCCTTGCGACGATGCGAACGTGCGAAGTGCTAAGTGCGCCTAATAAAGCGCCAAAAAGCGCCCAAGCAGCCCTACAGCCCACGCCGGCAGCTGTTGCGCGCGGTGCCATTTGATCCTCGAGGAGATTCGAACCCTGGTTGCATAAGCAAAAACTCCTTCTCTTACCGACTGGCTATACACACTATTTATGGAAAGTTTAAATAATTAATATATTTATTTACTTTCTACAAATAATTTTTTATTTTTGAAATTTATTTTTATTCTAAAAAACACCAACAATCCCCCACAATTTCAAAAATAAAATCAGATTCGGAATGAATGGCATATCAGTATAAATAGGTGCATAAGTAAAGGTATCTTTTGGATTTGAACCTTTACTTTAGTGTATACGTATCAAAGTTATGCCAGGTACTTAGTGACCCATTAGTCTTGAACTAAGGACCTTATATGACTCACCGGACACATAACACACATCTATTCATATATAACTGGAGATCTTTAAGTTCGCACATTTCTGGCCTTGTGCGTATCCTTATTTCATGAGTATTGTAGAGACGATCCCAATCTCTTCAAAAGCGGCCTCACTTCTCTACTCATATAGGTAGATCTATCAAAGATGATTCTGCTTCATCTCAACAAAATCATTATAGATCTATTAAGAGTTATTACTCAGCCTCTTATGAAATGCAGAAACCAAACACTAGACTTTTTAGGAATGAGACTCATTTTCTTTTTCTAGTGTATATTTCAGTCACATACTTGACCTGTTTGTCCCTTTGAACCTAGCCTATATTTCAAAACATAGGTAGGGTTGCCATCAAGAGTGAAAGTTACATCTTTATGGATCTTAGTCCCATTCCTTTAGTGGTTCTTCTTATTTGATCTCTTGATAAACCTTTTGTCGAGGATCTGCTAAGTTCAGGATGGATTTAACATATTCCACTGTGATTACTCCATCTCTTAGCAATCCTTTAACAAAGTTATGCCTTAAACCTACATTTCTAGACTTACCATTATAAGTCTTACTCATATACACAAAAGAGTAGCGACTATCACAAAAGATAGATATGGCAGGAGTAGGTTTTGGCCAATACGGGATTTCCAACAATAAGTATCTTAGCCATTCACCTTCTTTACAAGCAGCACCAAGTGCAATAAACTCACTTTCCATTGTAGAGTGAGATATGCACGTTTGTTTCTTAGATGCCCATGATATTGCTCCTCCTCCAAGAGTGAATATCCAGCCACTTGTAGATTTAGATTCTATGCTATCTGCATTCCAGCTTGCATCGCTGTACCCTTCAAGTACAGCGGGATATGATTTATAATGCAGTCCATAGTCTATGGTTCCTCTTAGATACTTTAAAACTCTGGAAATCGCATTCCAGTGTACTTGTCCTGGATTACTGGTATACCTGCTTAGCATTCCTACTGTGAATGCTATATCGGGTCTAGTGCAATTCATTGCATACATTAAACTCCCAATAACACTCGCATATTCTTGTTGTGCTTTACATCTACCAAAGTATTTTTAACCAATTTAATACTTGGATCAAATGGAGTTGAAACAGGTTTACTATCATAATGATTAAACTTCTTTAACACTTTCTCTAGGTAATGAGATTGTGTTAAGGCTATTCCATCATTAAGATTATAAATCTTAATACCTAATATTACATCGCTTTGCCCATATCCTTCATGTCGAAGTTGGTACTTAGAAACTTTTTAGTTTCTTTCACACTTTGATCCTCATTTGGTCCAAATATTAGCATATCATCTACGTATAGAGCGGATAATGATTTGACCTTTAATATATATGCACTTATCTGCTTGGTTTACTCTAAAACCATTAGATTGTACTACTTGATCAAACTTTTCATGCCATTGTTTAGGTGCTTGCTTGAGCCCATAGAGAGATTTGACCAGTTTACACACTTTCTTCTCTTGCCAGGTTGAACAAACCCTTCGGGTTGTTCCATATAGACTTCTTCATCTAGATCACCATTTAAGAATGCCGTTTTAACATCCATTTGATGGATTATTAGGTGGTGAATTCTTTGAAGAGCAATTAAAGTCCTATGGTAGATATTCGAGCAACAGAGCATATGTATCGAAAAAATCGATTCCTTCCTTTTGTCTAAATCCTTTGGCTACCAATCGAGCTTTAAACTTATTTATAGTTCCATCAGGATTGAACTTTCTTTTAAAAATCCACTTACATCCAATAGGCTTAGAACCTGGTGGAAGATCAACCAAACACCATGTGTTATTTGAGACTATGGAATCCATTTCATCGTTTATGGCTTCCCTCCAAAACTGTGCATCAGGAGATGAGAGAGCTTCACTAAGTGTTGATGGATCACTTTCAATACTTAGTGGTAGAGTAATCTCCTTTTTATTCCATTTATATCCCCTTCTACAAGGAACATATAGAAATGTGGGCCAAAAGATGTTTCTTTTCTTGCCCTTTTCGATCTCCTTAGTTCATTTCCTTCGGATGAGTGTTAGATTTATCATGAAAGTTGTTAGGCTCTTCGTTGATTGGTTCTATTATATTTTCATCAACTTGCCTTTTTGTATGATGATTCATATAGTCTTTGTATACTGTATTTTCAAAAAATATAGCATCCCTAGACTCTATAATCATATTTTTGTCAGCAAAAGAAGTTTGTTCTAGAACCAGGAATCTATATACAGGACTATTAATCCCATAACCCACAAAGGCACACTTGATTCCTCTAGGACCTAACTTTACTCTCTTAGAATCAATAATCCTGACTTCTGCTATACTTCCCCACACTTTGAAGTAATGAAGATAAGGTTTCTTCTTTTTCCATAATTCATATGGGGAGATATCCAATTTTTTGTGTGGGATAGCATTCAGAATACGGTTTGCAGTTAATAATGCTTCCCCCCACAAATTCAGTGGTAATCCAGAATTTAATATCATACAGTTGATCATCTCAACTAATGTCCTATTTTTGCGTTCCTCTAGGCCATTTTTGAGGTGTGTAAGGTGCCGTAAATTCATGGATTATACCATATGATTCACAGAAGTCGTTAAATTCATTAGAGGAGTACTCACCCCCTCTATCACTTCTGAGTGCTTTAATCTTTACATTCAACTGATTTTCTACTTCGGCCTTATAAAGTTTGAATTTTTCAAAGGCTTCATCTTTAGATTTTATCAAGTATACATAGGAAAATCTAGTGAAGTCATCGATAAATGTGATAAAATACCTTTTTCCTCCACGAGTTAAGGTATTATTTAAATCACAGATATCGGAATGAATTAATTCCAAGGGTTGTGATTTTCTCGTGCCAGTCCCAAATGGTTTTCTGGTTATTTTAGAATGGGCACACACATCACATTTCCCTTCTTGTTGAATTTCGTGATTTGGTATAAGGCCTAAGATCATCATTCTTTTCATTGAATGATAATTAACATGACCTAGTCTAGCATGCCATAAAGATACAGAATCCACTATATAAACGGAAACATCATTATTATTATTAATATTTAGTTTAATCATACCATTACATGAATATCCTTTGCCTACAAACATACCATTCTTGGTGATAACCAACTTATCAGACTCAATCACTATTTTGAATCCTCTCTTATTGAGAAGATCGCCTGACACTAGATTTTTAGACATGTCAGGTACATGCAAGACATTTGTTAGTGTCAGTCTTTTGCCTGATGTAAACTGAAGCTCGACTGTTCCTTTTCCAACAACGTTCGCACGAACGTTATTACCCATCTTTACTTCTTGTCTAGTTGTAATACCTTCATAGGTCTTGAAGATGTTTCGGTCCTTCGATATGTGAATGGTTGCACCAGTATCTAGCCACCATCCACCATCGGATATTACTGTGTTAGCTTCGGTAACCATTGCTACAAGTTGGTCTTCGTCATGTTAGCTTGAGCTTTGATTGCTTTCTTCTGTGTCGACATTCCTTTATGTAGTGTCCTGGCTTATTGCAGAAGTGACATTTGCCCTTTTTCTTTCCTTTTTTCTTAAACTCCGTATCTTTCTTTGGGGGAATAGATTTGGAGTTCTGGATTTTTGGCTTGTCATCTTCTACTATATTTGCTTTGGAATGATTTTCCGAAGCACTTTCTTTCTTGTCTCGGTTTCTGGACTCTTCTTCTATACGAAGATGTCGTTGAAGCGCTTCAAGAGTGTACTTCCTTTCATCATGTTTCAATTTCTTTTTATAATCAAACCATGATGAGGGTAATTTTGCAATTACAACACCGACTAGGAATTCTTCAGGAAGATCTACCCCACCAATCTTCAATTCATCAACCAAGTTCTGTAGTTCGGTTACTTGGGAAAGAATTGGCTGATCATTTTTAAATTTGAAGTGGACATAATTGTCGATCGAAAAATTTCTGAGTACTGATCTCTTCGTTTTATATTTTGATCCAATTTTGTCCACACGATCTTTAGCAGAGGATATTTTACGGTATGAGTTGTAGATGGAATTAGAGAGGGCGTTTAAGATATGACCTTTGCATAGAAAATCGTCCTCCTTCCTTTTCTTCCGTTCTGCCTTCACTTGTTCTGAGTCATCGTCTTTTGGCTCGGTCAGAGAAGGCAGATCATCATCTAGGATGTAAGATAACTTCAGAGTTGTCAGAAAGAAAAGCATCTTCTGCTGCCATCTTGAGAAGAATTGACCGTCGAAACGATCCAGTCGTACAAAGTCTTGGTTCATGACTTGAATGGAATGAATTGTCTCCATTGTGAAAAGATAAAAAAGATCTGTTTTGAATGTTAGTAATAGTAATTCACAACGAAGGATAGTAGAAATTGACCAGATCTATCAGGTTCAAGGCTCGACTTGAATAGTCGATTTCTCAAAACAGATTTGCTGCCCTTTTTCTGGAATTTCCAGCAAGTGCAAACTAAGGAAATCTGCAAATTGTCTTCAGGATACAATGAACTCTCAATCTGATTTTCAACACGAAAATTTGCACATTTAAGTGTTGAACAGATCTCTAGTTTTAACACCGATATGCCTTAAGACGTTCAGAAAAAATTCAGCAAGAGATTAAATCGAGAGTAATTGCACAGAAGATGATATAATCGTAAGGATTTTGAGTATCTTCTTCTGGATTATAGTATCCAGGATTTATATCATTTGAAAGGTTATGGATTTCTTCCTGAAGAGGTGTTAAAGAGCCTCTTCAAGAAATCCATACCCATTCACAGCAAATAATTGCCTTTTCATGAAAGGACATGACTCTTGTCCTATGGCAGTTATTTCTGTACCCATTCAGACAGAAACAGTTATCCAACAGGAAAAACTGTATCCACATAAGCGACACGTGGCATAGGTGCCACATGTACAATCATGTCATAATTACTCTCAATTAAAAAAAAGGTAATAAATCATTAGGGTACCATGGCCCAAAAAATTTGAACCGAGTGCCAAAAAGACTAAGGCTTTTATTGCTCCTTGCGACGTTGCGCACGTGCGAAGTGCTAAGTGCGCCTAATAAAGCACCAAAAAGCACCCAAGCGACTTCTACGGCCCACGCGGCGCATGCCATACAGATCCTCGAGGAGATTCGAACCACAGTTGCATAAGCAAAAATTCCTTCTCTTACCGATTGGCTATACACACTATTTATGGAAAGTTTAAATAATTAATATATTTATTTACTTTCTACAAATAATTTTTATTTTTGAAATTTATTTTTTATTCTAAAAAACACCAACAATCCCCCACAATTTCAAAAATAAAATCGGTTCGGAATGAATGGCATATCGGTATAAATAGGTGCATAAGTAAAGGTATCTTTTGGATTTGAACCTTTACTTTAGTGTATACGTATCAAAGTTATGCCGGTACTTAGTGACCCATTAGTCTTGAACTAAGGACCTTATATGACTCACCTGGACACATAACACACATCTATTCATATATAGCGGAGATCTTTAAGTTCGCACATTTCGGCCTTGTGCGTATCCTTATTTCATGAGTATTGTAGAGACGATCCCAATCTCTTCAAAAGCGGCCTCACTTCTCTACTCATATAGGTAGATCTATCAAAGATGATTACTGCTTCATCTCAACAAAATCTGCTTATAGATCTATTAAGAGTTATTACTCAGCCTCTTATGAAATGCGAGAAACCAAACACTAGACTTTTAGGAATGAGACTCATTTTCTTTTTCTAGTGTATATTTCAATCACATACTTGACTTGTTTGTCCCTTTGAACCTAGCCTATATTTCAAAACATAGGTAGGGTTGCCATCAAGAGTGAAAGTTACATCTTTATGGATCTTAGTCCCATTCCTTTAGTGGTTCTTCTTATTTGATCTCTTGATAAACCTTTTGTCAAGGGATCTGCTAAGTTCAGGATGGATTTAACATATTCCACTGTGATTACTCCATCTCTTAGCAATCCTTTAACAAAGTTATGCCTTAAACCTACATTTCTAGACTTACCATTATAAGTCTTACTCATATGCACAAAAGAGTAGCCTGACTATCACAAAAGATAGATATGGCAGGAGTAGGTTTTGGCCAATACGGGATTTCCAACAATAAGTATCTTAGCCATTCACCTTCTTTACAAGCAGCACCAAGTGCAATAAACTCACTTTCCATTGTAGAGTGAGATATGCACGTTTGTTTCTTAGATGCCCATGATATTGCTCCTCCTCCAAGAGTGAATATCCAGCCACTTGTAGATTTAGATTCTATGCTATCTGCATTCCAACTTGCATCGCTGTACCCTTCAAGTACAGCGGGATATGATTTATAATGCAGTCCATAGTCTATGGTTCCTCTTAGATACTTTAAAACTCTGGAAATCGCATTCCAGTGTACTTGTCCTGGATTACTGGTATACCTGCTTAGCATTCCTACTGTGAATGCTATATCGGGTCTAGTGCAATTCATTGCATACATTAAACTCCCAATAACACTCGCATATTCTTGTTGTGCTTTACATCTACCAGTATTTTTAACCAATTTAATACTTGGATCAAATGGAGTTGAAACCGGTTTACTATCATAATGATTAAACTTCTTTAACACTTTCTCTAGGTAATGAGATTGTGTTAAGGCTATTCCATTATTAAGATTATAAATCTTAATACCTAATATTACATCGGCTTTACCCATATCCTTCATGTCGAAGTTGGTACTTAGAAACTTGTTAGTTTCTTTCACACAGATCCTCATTTGGTCCAAATATTAACATATCATCTACGTATAAAGATAATGATTTGACCTTTAATATATATGCACTTATCTCGCTTGGTTTACTCTAAAACCATTAGATTGTACTACTTGATCAAACTTTTCATGCCATTGTTTAGGAGCTTGCTTGAGCCCATAGAGAGATTTGACTAGGTTTACACACTTTCTTCTCTTGCCCCGGGTTGAACAAACCCTTCGAGGTTGTTCCATATAGACTTCTTCATCTAGATCACCATTTAAGAATGCCGTTTTAACATCCATTTGATGGATTATTAGGTGGTGAATTCTTTGAAGAGCAATTAAAGTCCTATGGTAGATATTCGAGAACAACGGGAGCATATGTATCGAAAAAAATCGATTCCTTCCTTTGTCTAAATCCTTTGGCTACCAATCGAGCTTTAAACTTATTTATGGTTCCATCGATTGAACTTTCTTTTAAAAATCCACTTACATCCAATAGGCTTAGAACCTGGTGGAAGATCAACCAAACACCAAGTGTTATTTGAGACTATGGAATCCATTTCATCGTTTATGGCTTCCCTCCAAAACTGTGCATCAGGAGATGAGAGAGCTTCACTAAGTGTTGATGGATCACTTTCAATACTTAGTGGTAGAGTAATCTCTTTTTTATTCCATTTATATCTCCTTCTACAAGGAACATATAGAAATCGGGCCAAAAGATGTTTCTTTTCTTGCCCTTTTCGATCTCCTTAGTTCATTTCCTTCTGGATGAGTGTTAGATTTATCATGAAAGTTGTTAGGCTCTTCGTTGATTGGTTCTATTATATTTTCATCAACTTGCCTTTTTGTATGATGATTCATATAGTCTTTGTATACTGTATTTTCAAAAAATATAGCATCCCTAGACTCTATAATCATATTTTTGTCAGCAAAAGAAGTTTGTTCTAGAACCAGGAATCTATATACAGGACTATTAATCCCATAACCCACAAAGGCACACTTGATTCCTCTAGGACCTAACTTTACTCTCTTAGAATCAATAATCCTGACTTCTGCTATACTTCCCCACACTTTGAAGTAATGAAGATAAGGTTTCTTCTTTTTCCATAATTCATATGGGGAGATATCCAATTTTTTGTGTGGGATAGCATTTAGAATACGGTTTGCAGTTAATAATGCTTCCCCCCACAAATTCAGTGGTAATCCATAATTTAATATCATACAGTTGATCATCTCAACTAATGTCCTATTTTTGCGTTCCATTAGGCCATTTCTTGAGGTGTGTAAGGTCTAGTAAATTCATGGATTATACCATATGATTCACGAAGTCGTTAAATTCATTAGAGGAGTACTCACCCCTCTATCACTTCGAGTGCTTTAATCTTTACATTCAACGATTTTCTACTTGACCTTATAAAGTTTGAATTTTTCAAAGGCTTCATCTTTAGATTTTATCAAGTATACATAGGAAAATCTAGTGAAGTCATCGATAAATGTGATAAAATACCTTTTTCCTCCACGAGTTAAGGTATTATTTAAATCACAAATATCGGAATGAATTAATTCCAAGGGTTGTGATTTTCTCGTGCCAGATCCCAAATGGTTTTCTCGGTTATTTTAGAATGGGCACACACATCACATTTCCCTTCTTGTTGAATTTCATATTTGGTATAAGTCCCAAGATCATCATTCTTTTCATTGAATGATAATTAACATGACCTAGTCTAGCATGCCATAAAGATATAGAATCCACTATATAAACGGAAACATCATTATTATTATTAATATTTATTTGTTTAATCATACCATTACATGAATATCCTTTGCCAACAAACATACCATTCTTGGTGATAACCAACTTATCAGACTCAATCACTATTTTGAATCCTCTCTTATTGAGAAGATCGCCTGACACTAGATTTTTAGACATGTCAGGTACATGCAAG
The DNA here is from genome assembly GCA_030180095.1 of Magnolia changhungtana. Taxonomy (NCBI): domain Eukaryota; kingdom Viridiplantae; phylum Streptophyta; class Magnoliopsida; order Magnoliales; family Magnoliaceae; genus Magnolia; species Magnolia changhungtana. The sequence goes on along the minus strand of JASAUF010000564.1, from coordinate 18,440 downwards.
ACATTTGTTAGTGTCAGTCTTTTGCCTGATGTAAACTGAAGCTCGACTGTTCCTTTTCCAACAACGTTCGCACGAACATTATTACCCATCTTCACTTCTTGTCTAGTTGCAATACCTTCATAGGTCTTGAAGATGTTTCGGTCCTTCGATATGTGAATGGTTGCACCAGTATCTAGCCACCATCCACCATCGGATATTACTGTGTTAGCTTCAGTAACCATTGCTACAAGTTGGTCTTCTGTCATGTTAGCTTTGAGCTTTCAATTGTTTCTTCCTGTGTCGACATTCCTTTATGTAGTGTCCGGGCTTATTGCGAAGTGACATTTGCCCTTTTTCTTTCCTTTTTCTTAAACTCAGTATCTTTCTTTGGGGAATAGATTTGGAGTTACGGATTTTGGCTTGTCATCTTCTACTATATTTGCTTTGGAATGATTTTCCGAAGCACTTTCTTTCTTGTCTCGGTTTACGACTCTTCTTCTATACGAAGATGTCGTTGAAGCGCTTCAAGAAGTGTACTTCCTTTCATCATGTTTCAATTTCTTTTTATAATCAAACCATGATGAGGTAATTTTGCAATTACAACACACGACTAGGAATTCTTCGGAAGATCTACCCCACCAATCTTCAATTCATCAACCAAGTTACGTAGTTCGGTTACTTGGGAAAGAATTGGTGATCATTTTTAAATTTGAAGTGGACATAATTGTCGATCGAAATTTCAGTCTTGATCTCTTCGGTTTTATATTTTGATCCAATTTTGTCCACAGATCTTTAGCGAGAGGATATTTTACGGTATGAGTTGTAGATGGAATTAGAGAGGGCGTTTAAGATATGACCTTTGCATAGAAAATCGTCCTCCTTCCTTTTCTTCCGTTCGCCTTCACTTGTTCTGAGTCATCGTCTTTTGGCTCGGTCGGAAAAATGATCATCATCTAGGATGTAAGATAACTTCAGAGTTGTCGAAAAAAAAGCATCTTCTGCTGCCATCTTGAGAAGAATTGACCGTCGAAACGATCCAGTCGTACAAAGTCTTGGTTCATGACTTGAATGGAATGAATTGTCTCCATTGTGAAAAGATAAAAAAGATCTGTTTTGAATGTTAGTAATAGTAATTCACAACGAAGGATAGTAGAAATTGACCAGATCTATCAGGTTCAAGGCTCGACTTGAATAGTCGATTTCTCAAAACAGATTTGCTGCCCTTTTTCTGGAATTTCCAGCAAGTGCAAACTAAGGAAATCTGCAAATTGTCTTCGAGGATACAATGAACTCTCAATCCGATTTTCAACACGAAAATTTGCACATTTAAGTGTTGAGCAGTCTCTAGTTTTAACACCGATATGCCTTAAGACGTTGAGAAAAAATTCGGAAGAGATTAAATCGAGTAATTGCCTGAGAAGATGATATAATCGTAATGATTTTGAGTATCTTCTTACGGATTATAGTATCCGGAGATTTATATCATTTGAAAGGTTATGGATTTCTTCTGAAGAGGTGTTAAAGAGCCTCTTCAAGAAATCCATACCCATTCACAAAGACAAATAATTGCCTTTTCCATGAAAGGACATGACTCTTGTCCTATGGCGATTATTTACGTACCCATTGACAACAAGCAGTTATCAACGGAAAAAGCGTATCCACATAGCGACACGTGGCACAGGTGCCACATGTACAATCATGTCACGATTACTCTCAATTAACAAAAAACGAAATAAAACATCAGGGTACTATGGCTCAAAAATTTGAACCGTGTGCCAAAAAAGACTAAGGCTTTTTTAGGTCTTTGCGACAATGCACACATGCGAAGTGCTAAGTGCGCCTAATAAAGTGCCAAAAAGCGCCCAAAGCGCCCTACGGCCCCGCCAGCGCGTCTTGTGCGATGCCATGCAGATCCTCGAGGAGATTTGAACCCTGGTTGCATAAGCAAAACTCCTTCTCTTACCGGCGGCTATACACACTATTTATGGAAAGTTTAAATAATTAATATATTTATTTACTTTCTACAAATAATTTTTTATTTTTGAAATTTATTTTTTTTTTTCTAAAAAACACCAACAATCCCCCACAATTTCAAAAATAAAATCAGATTAGGAATGAATGGCATATCAGTATAAATAGGTGCATAAGTGAAGGTATCTTTTGGATTTGAACCTTTACTTTAGTGTATATGTATCAAAGTTATGCCAGGTACTTAGTGACCCATTAGTCTTGAACTAAGGACCTTATATGACTCACCGGACACATAACACACATCTATTCATATATAACTGGAGATCTTTAAGTTCGCACATTTCTGGCCTTGTGCGTATCCTTATTTCATGAGTATTCTAGAGACGATCCCAATCTCTTCAAAAGCGGCCTCACTTCTCTACTCATATAGGTAGATCTATCAAAGATAATTCTGCTTCATCTCAGCAAAGTCTGCTTATAGATCTATTAAGAGTTAGTACTCAGCCTCTTATGAAATGCAGAAACCAAACACTAGACTTTTAGGAATGAGACTCATTTTCTTTTTCTAGTGTATATTTCAGTCACATACTTGACTTGTTTGTCCCTTTGAACCTAGCCTATATTTCAAAACATAGGTAGGGTTGCCATCAAGAGTGAAAGTTACATCTTTATGGATCTTAGTCCCATTCCTTTAGTGGTTCTTCTTATTTGATCTCTTGATAAACCTTTTGTCAAGGGATCTGCTAAGTTCAGGATGGATTTAACATATTCCACTTGTGATTACTCCATCTCTTAGCAATCCTTTAACAAAGTTATGCCTTAAACCTACATTTCTAGACTTACCATTATAAGTCTTACTCATAGCACGACAAAGAGTAGCCTGACTATCACAAAAGATAGATATGGCAGGAGTAGGTTTTGGCAATACGGGATTTCCAACAATAAGTATCTTAGCCATTCACCTTCTTTACAAGCGGCACCAAGTGCAATAAACTCACTTTCCATTGTAGAGTGAGATATGCACGTTGTTTCTTAGATGCCCATGATATTGCTCCTCCTCCAAGAGTGAATATCCGACCACTTGTAGATTTAGATTCTATGCTTTATCTCGCATTCCAACTTGCATCATTTGAACCCTTCAAGTCAGTAGGGATATGATTTATAATGCAATCCATAGTCTATGGTTCCTCTTAGATACTTTAAAACTCTCGAAATCGCATTCCAGTGTACTTGTCCTGGATTACTGGTATACACTTAGCATTCCTATTGTGAATGCTATATCGGGTCTAGTGCAATTCATTGCATACATTAAACTCCCAATAGCACTCGCATATTCTTGTTGTGCTTTACTTCTACCAGTATTTTTAACCAATTTAATACTTGGATCAAATGGGGTTGAAACCGGTTTACTATCATAATGATTAAACTTCTTTAACACTTTCTCTAGGTAATGAGATTGTGTTAAGGCTATTCCATCATTAAGATTATAAATCTTAATACCTAATATTACATCAGCTTTACCCATATCCTTCATGTCGAAGTTGGTACTTAGAAACTTTTTGTTTCTTTCACACAGTCCTCATTTGGTCCAAATATTAACATATCATCTACGTATAGGCAGATAATGATTTGACCTTTAATATATATGCACTTATCTGCTTGGTTTACTCTAAAACCATTAGATTGTACTACTTGATCAAACTTCTCATGCCATTGTTTAGGTGCTTGCTTGAGCCCATAGAGAGATTTGACTAGTTTACACACTTTCTTCTCTTGCCCAGGTTGAACAAACCCTTCAGGTTGTTCCATATAGACTTCTCATCTAGATCACCATTTAAAAATGCCGTTTTGACATCCATTTGATGGATTATTAGGTGGTGAATTCTTTGCAAGAGCAATTAAAGTCCTAATGGAAGATATTCGAGCAACAGGAGCATATGTATCGAAAAAATCGATACCTTCCTTTTGTCTAAATCCTTTGGCTACCAATCGAGCTTTAAACTTATTTATGGTTCCATCAGGATTGAACTTTCTTTTAAAAATCCACTTACATCCTATAGGCTTTGAACCTGGTGGAAGATCAACCAAACACCATGTGTTATTTGAGACTATGGAATCCATTTCATCGTTGATGGCTTCCCTCCAAAATTGTACATCAGGAGATGAGAGAACTTCACTAAGTGTTGATGGATCACTTTCAGTACTTAGCGGTAGAGTAATCTCTTTTCTTATTTCATTTATATCTCCTTCTATAAGGAACATATAGAAATCTGGGCCAAAAGATGTTTCTTTTCTTGCCCTTTTCGATCTCCTTAGTTCATTTCCTTCGGATGAGTTTTAGATTTATCATGAAAGTTATTATGCTCTTCGTTCATTGGTTCTATTATATTTTCATCAACTTTGTCTTTTTGTATGATTATTCATATAGTCTTTGTATACTATATTTTCAAAAAATATAGCATCCTAGACTCTATAATCATGTTTTTGTCGACAAAAGAAGTTTGTTCTAGAACCGAGGAATCTATATACGGGACTATGAATCCCATAACCCACAAAGGCACACTTGATTCCTCTAGGACCTAACTTTACTCTCTTAGAATCAATAATCGACTTCTGCTATACTTCCCCACACTTTGAAGTAATGAATATATGGTTTCTTCTTTTTCCATAATTCATATGGGGAGATATCCAATTTTTTGTGTGGGATAGTATTTAGAATACGGTTTGCTGTTAATAATGCTTCCCCCACAAATTCAGTGGTAATCCAGAATTTAATATCATACAGTTGATCATCTCAACTAATGTCCTATTTTGCGTTCATTAGGCCATTTCTGGCTGAGGTGTGTAAGGTGCTTAGTAAATTCATGGATTATACCATTTGATTCACGAGAAGTCGTTGAATTCATTAGAAGAGTACTCACCCCTCTATCACTTCGAGTGCTTTAATCCTTACATTTAACGATTTTCCACTTGACCTTATAAAGCTTAAACTTTTCAAAGGCTTCATCCTTAGATTTTATCAAGTATACATAGGAAAATCTAGTGAAGTCATCGATAAATGTGATAAAATACCTTTTTCCTCCACGAGTTAAGGTATTATTTAAATCACAAATATCGGAATGAATTAATCCAAGGGTTGTGATTTTCTCGTGCCAATCCCAAACGGTTTTATGGTTATTTTAGAATGGGCACACACATCACATTTCCCTTCTTGTTGTATTTCATATTTTGGTATAAGTCCCAAGATCATCATTCTTTTCATTGAATGATAATTAACATGACCTAGTCTAGCATGCCATAAAGATACAGAATCCACTATATAAACGAAAACATCATTATTATTATTAATATTTAGTTTAATCATACCATTACATGAATATCCTTTGCCAACAAACATACCATTCTTGGTGATAACCAACTTATCGAATTCAATCACCATTTTGAATCCTCTCTTATTGAGAAGATCGCGACACTAGATTTTTAGACATGTCGGTACATGCAAGACATTTGTTAGTGTCGGTCTTTTGCACTGATGTAAGCTGAAGCTCGATTGTTCCTTTTCCAACAACGTTCGCCGAGAACGTTATTACCCATCTTTACTTCTTGTCTAGTTGTAATACTTTCATAGGTCTTGAAGAAGTTTCGGTCCTTCGATATGTGAATGGTTGCACGGTATCTAGCCACCATCCACCATCGGATATTCTTGTGTTAGCTTCGGTAACCATTGCTACAAGTTGGTCTTCTCATGTTAGCTTTGAGCTTTGATTGTTTCTTCTGTGTCGACATTCCTTTATGTAGTGTCCAGGCTTATTGCATGAAGTGACACTTGCCCTTTTTCTTTCCCTTTTTCTTAAACTCTGTATCTTTCTTTGGGGGAATAGATTTGGAGTTCTGCATTTTTGGCTTGTCATCTTCTACAATATTTGCTTTGGAATGATTTTCCGAAGCACTTTCTTTCTTGTCTCGGTTTATGGACTCTTCTTCTATACGAAGATGTCGTTGAAGCCCTTCAAGAGTGTACTTCCTTTCATCATATTTCAGTTTCTTTTTATAATCAAACCATGATGAGGGTAATTTTGCAATTACTACACCGACCAGAATTCTTCGGAAGATCTATACCACCAATCTTCAATTCATCAACCAAGTTACGTAGTTCGGTTACTTGGGAAAGAATTGGTGATCATTTTTAAACTTGAAGTGGACATAATTGTCGATCAAAATTTCGAGTCTTGATCTCTTCGATTTATATTTTTGATCTAATTTTGTCCACAGATCTTTAGCAGAGAGATATTTTACGGTATGAGTTATAGATGGAATTAGAGAGGCGTTTAAGATATGACCTTTGCATAGAAAATCGTCCTCCTTCCTTTTCTTCCGTTCTGCCTTCACTTGTTCTGAGTCATCGTCGGTTGGCTCGGTCGAGAAAGCAGATCATCATCTAGGATGTAAGATAACTTCAGAGTTGTCAGAAAGAAAAGCATCTTCTGCTGCCATCTTGAGAAGAATTGACCGTCGAAACGATCCAGTCGTACAAAGTCTTGGTTCATGACTTGAATGGAATGAATTGCCTCCATTGTGAAAAGATAAAAATCTGTCTTGAATGTTAGATAATATAATACACAACGGAGGATAGAAGAAATAACGAAACGATCGGATCTATCGGGTTCAAGGCTCGACTTCTATAATCGATTTCTCAAACAGATTCTTTGCCCTTTTTTCTTTGCGGAATTTCCGGCAAGTGCAAACTAAGGAAGTCGCAAATTGTCTTGAGGATACAATGAACACTCAATCCGATTTTCAACACGAAAATTTGCACATTTAAGTGTTGAACGCAGATCTCTAGTTTTGACACCGATATGCCTTAAGGCGTTGAAAAAACTTCGGTAAGAGATTAAATCGAGAGTAATTGCACGAAGATGATATAATCTTAATGATTTTGAGTATCTTCTTACGGATTATAGAATCCAGGATTTATATCAATTGAAAGGTTATGGATTTCATCCTGAAGAGGTGCAAAAGTGCCTCTTCAAGAAATCCATACCCATTCACAGCAAATAATTGCCTTCCATGAAAGGACATGACTCTTTGTCCCATGGCAGTTATTTCTGTACCCATTCAGACAGAAACAGTTATCCAACAGGAAAAACTGTATCCACATAAGCGACACGTGGCATAAGTGCCACATGTACAATCATGTCATAATTACTCTCAATTAATAAAAAAGGTAATAAATCATCGGTACCATGGCCCAAAAATTTGAACCGAGTGCCAAAAGACTAAGGCTTCTTATTGCTCCTTGCGACGATGCGCACGTGCGAAGTGCTAAGTGCGCCTAATAAAGCGCCAAAAAGCGCCCGCGCCCTTGTATACGCCGCCTATGTGTGGTGCTTAGCCATACAGATCCTCGAGGAGATTTGAACCACAGTTGCATAAGCAAAAACCCCTTCTCTTACCGATTGGCTATACACACTATTTATGGAAAGTTTAAATAATTAATATATTTATTTACTTTCTAAAAATAACTTTTATTTTTGAAATTTATTTTTATTTTTAAAAAAAAAAAACACAACAATCCCCCTCAATTTCAAAAATAAAATCAGATTAGGAATGAATGGCATATCGGTATAAATAGGTGCATAAGTGAAGGTATCTTTTGGATTTGAACCTTTACTTTAGTGTATATGTATCAAAGTTATGCAGGTACTTAGTGACCCATTAGTCTTGAACTAAGGACCTTATATGACTCATAGGACACATAACACACATCTATTCATATATAACCGGAGATCTTTAAGTTCGCACATTTCGGCCTTGTGCGTATCCTTATTTCATGAGTATTCTAGAGACGATCCCAATCTCTTCAAAAGCGGCCTCACTTCTCTACTCATATGGTAGATCTATCAAAGATGATTCTGCTTCATCTCAACAAAATCTGTATAGATCTATTAAGAGTTAGTACTCGACCTCTTATGAAATGCGAAAACCAAACACTAGACTTTTAGGAATGAGACTCAAATTTTCTTTTTCTAGTGTATATTTCGATCACATACTTGACTTGTTTGTCCCTTTGAACCTAGCCTATATTTCAAAACATAGGTAGGGTTGCCATCAAAGTGAAAGTTACATCTTTATGGATCTTAGTCCCATTCCTTTAGTGGTTCTTCTTATCGATCTCTTGATAAACCTTTTGTCAAGGGATCTGCTAAGTTCGGATGGATTTAACATATTCCACTTGTGATTACTCCATCTACGAGCAATCCTTTAACAAAGTTATGCCTTAGACCTACATTTCTAGACTTACCATTATAAGTCTTACTCATATACGACAAAGAGTAGCGACTATCACAAAAGATAGATATGGCAGGAGTAGGTTTGGCCAATGCGGGATTTCCAACAGTAGGTATCTTAGCCATTCACCTTCTTTACAAGCAGCACCAAGTGCAATAAACTCACTTTCCATTGTAGAGTGAGATATGCACGTTTGTTTCTTAGATGCCCATGATATTGCTCCTCCTCCAAGAGTGAATATCCGGCCACTTGTAGATTTTGATTCTATGCTATCTGCATTCCAGCTTGCATCGCTGAACCCTTCAAGTCTGGCTGGGATATGATTTATAATGCGTCCATAGTCTATGGTTCCTCTTAGATACTTTAAAACTCTCGGAAATCGCATTCCGGTGTACTTGTCTGGATTCTTGGTATACACCTTAGCATTCCTACTTGTGAATGCTATATCGGGTCTAGTGCAATTCATTGCATACATTAAACTCCCAATAACACTCGCATATTCTTGTTGTGCTTTACTTCTACAGTATTTTTAACCAATTTAATACTTGGATCAAATGGGTTGAAACTTAGGTTTACTATCATAATGATTAAACTTCTTTAACACTTTCTCTAGGTAATGAGATTGTGTTAAGGCTATTCCATCATTAAGATTATAAATCTTAATACCTAATATTACATCGGCTTTACCCATATCCTTCATGTGAAGTTGGTACTTAGAAACTTTTAGTTTCTTTCACCTGATCCTCATTTGGTCCAAATATTAACATATCATCTACGTATGGCAGATAATGATTTGACCTTTAATATATATGCACTTATCTGCTTGGTTTACTCTAAAACCATTAGATTGTACTACTTGATCAAACTTCTCATGCCATTGTTTAGGTGCTTGCTTGAGCCCATAGAGAGATTTGACTAGTTTACACACTTTCTTCTCTTGCCCAGGTTGAACAAACCCTTCAGTTGTTCCATATAGACTTCCTCATCTAGATCACCATTTAAAATGCCGTTTTGACATCCATTTGATGGATTACTAGGTGGTGAATTCTTTGCAAGAGCAATTAAAGTCCTAATGGAAGATATTCGAGCAACGGAGCATATGTATCGAAAAAATCGATACCTTCCTTTTATCTAAATCCTTTGGCTACCAATCGAGCTTTAAACTTATTTATGGTTCCATCGATTGAACTTTCTTTTAAAAATCCACTTACATCCTATAGGCTTTGAACCTTGGTGGAAGATCAACCAAACACCATGTGTTATTAGAGACTATGGAATCCATTTCATCGTTGATGGCTTCCCTCCAAAACTGTACATCGGAGATGAGAGAACTTCACTAAGTGTTGATGGATCACTTTCAATACTTAGCGGTAGAGTAATCTCTTTTCTTATTTCATTTATATCTCCTTCTATAAGGAACATATAGAAATGTGGGCCAAAAGATGTTTCTTTTCTTGCCCTTTTCGATCTCCTTAGTTCATTTCCCTCTACGGATGAGTTTTAGATTTATCATGAAAGTTATTATGCTCTTCGTTCATTGGTTCTATTATATTTTCATCAACTTTGTCTTTTTGTATGATTATTCATATAGTCTTTGTATACTATATTTTCAAAAAATATAGCATCCCTAGACTCTATAATCATGTTTTTGTCGACAAAAAAGAAGTTTGTTCTAGAACCAGGAATCTATATACGGGACTATGAATCCCATAACCCACAAAGCACACTTGATTCCTCTAGGACCTAACTTTACTCTCTTAGAATCAATAATCGACTTCTGCTATACTTCCCCACACTTTGAAGTAATGAAGATATGGTTTCTTCTTTTTCCATAATTCATATGGGGAGATATCTAATTTTTGTGTGGGATGGCATTTAGAATACGGTTTGCTTGTTAATAATGCTTCCCCCACAAATTTAGTGGTAATCCAATTTAATATCATACGAGTTGATCATCTCAACTAATGTCCTATTTTTGCGTTCATAGAGCCATTTCTTGAGGTGTGTAAGGTGCTTGTAGTAAATTCATGGATTATACCATTTGATTCACGTAAGTCGTTGAATTCATTAGAAGAGTACTCACCCCTCTATCACTTCGAGGGCTTTAATCCTTACATTTAGCGATTTTTTCACTTGGCCTTATAAAGCTTAAACTTTTCAAAGGCTTCATCCTTAGATTTTATCAAGTATACATAGGAAAATCTAGTGAAGTCATCGATAAATGTGATAAAATACCTTTTTCCTCCACGAGTTAAGGTATTATTTAAATCACAAATATCGGAATGAATTAGCTCCAAGGGTTGTGATTTTCTCATGCCAGTCCCAAATGGTTTTCTGGTTATTTTAGAATGGGCACACACATCACATTTCCCTTCTTGTTGTATTTCATATTTTGGTATAAGTCCCAGGATCATCATTCTTTTCATTGAATGATAATTAACATGACCTAGTCTAGCATGCCATAAAGATATAGAATCCACTATATAAACGGAAACATCATTATTATTATTATTAATATTCGGTTTAATCATACCATTACATGAATATCCTTTGCCAACAAACATACCATTCTTGGTGATAACCAACTTATCAGATTCAATCACCATTTTGAATCCTCTCTTATTGAGAAGATCGCGACACTAGATTTTTAGACATGTCGGTACATGCAATACATTTGTTAGTGTCGGTCTTTTGCACGATGGCGGATTGCTCGATTTTCCTTTTCCAACAACGTTCGCCTGAACGTTATTACCCATCTTTACTTCTTGTCGGTTGTAATACTTTCATAGGTCTTGAAGAAGTTTCGGTCCTTCGATATGTGAATGGTTGCACCGTATCTAGCCACCATCCACCATCGGATATTCTGTGTTAGCTTCGGTAACCATTCTTTACAAGTTGGTCTTCGCCATGTTAGCTTTGAGCTTTGATTGTTTCTTCTGTGTCGACATTCCTTTATGTAGTGTCAGGGCTTATTGCGAAGTGACACTTGCCCTTTTTCTTTCCTTTTTCTTAAACTCTGTATCTTTCTTTGGAGGAATAGATTTGGAGTTACGCATTTTGGCTTGTCATCTTCTACAATATTTGCTTTGGAATGATTTTCCAGAAGCACTTTCTTTCTTGTCTCGGTTTACGGACTCTTCTTCTATACGAAGATGTCGTTGAAGCCCTTCAAGAGTGTACTTCCTTTCATCATGTTTGATTTCTTTTTATAATCAAACCATGATGAGGGTAATTTTGCAATTACCACACCGACCGAGAATTCTTCGGAAGATCTATACCACCAATCTTCAATTCATCAACCAAGTTACGTAGTTCGGTTACTTGGGAAAGAATTGGTGATCATTTTTAAACTTGAAGTGGACATAATTGTCGATCGAAATTTACGAGTCTTGATCTCTTGATTTTATATTTTGATCTAATTTTGTCCACAGATCTTTAGCTGAGAGGATATTTTACGGTATGAGTTATAGATGGAATTAGAGAGGCGTTTAAGATATGACCTTTGCATAGAAAATCGTCCTCCTTCCTTTTCTTCCGTTCTGCCTTCACTTGATCTCGAGTCATCGTCGGTTGGCTCGGTCGGAGAAAGCGATCATCATCTAGGATGTAAGATAACCCGAGTTGTCAAAAAGAAAAGCATCTTCTGCGCCATCTTGAGAAGAATTGACCGTCAAACGATCGATCGTACAAAGTCTTGGTTCATAACTTGAATGGAATGAATTGCCTCCATTGTGAAAAGAGTAAAATCTGTCTTGAATGTTAGATAATAGTAATACACAACGGAGGATAGAAGAAAATGATAGCGAAAGCGATCAGATCTATCGGGTTCAGGCTTGACTTCTATAATCAATTTCTCAAAATTTTTTGCCCTTTTTTGGAATTTCCGGCAAGTGCAAACAAAGGAAATTACGCAAATTGTCTTCGAGGATACAATGAACACTCAATCCGATTTTCAACACGAAAATTTGCACATTTAAGTGTTGAACGGATCTCTAGTTTTGACAGGTATGCCTTAAGACGTTGAGAAAAACTTCGGTAAGAGATTAAATCGAGAGTAATTGCACTGAAAGATGATATAATCTTAATGATTTTTGAGTATCTTCTTACGGATTATAGAATCCGGGATTTATATCAATTGAAAGGTTATGGATTTCATCTGAAGAGGTGCAAAAGTGCCTCTTCAAGAAATCCATACCCATTCACAAACAAATAATTGCCTTCCATGAAAGGACATGACTCTTTGTCCTATGGCGTTATTCTATACCCATTGAGCAACAGTTATCAACGGGAAAAAGCGTATCCACATAAGCGACACATGGCATAAGTGCCACATGTACAATCATGTCATAATTACTCTCAATTAATAAAAAAGGTAATAAATCATCGGGGTACCATGGCCCAAAAAATTTGAACCGAAAGTGCCAAAAGACTAAGGTTCTTTATTGCTCCTTGCGACGATGCGCACGTGCGAAGTCTAAGTGCGCCTAATAAAACGCCAAAAAGCGCCAGCGCGCCCTATGTATGCGCGCATGTGACGGTCTTTGCCATGCCATAGTCCTCGAGGAGATTTGAACCACTGGTTGCATAAGCAAAAACCCTTCTCTTACCAAATGGCTATACACACTATTTATGGAAAGTTTAAATAATTAATATATTTATTTACTTTCTAAAAATAATTTTTATTTTTTGAAATTTATTTTTTTTTTTAAAAAAACACAACAATCCCCCTCAATTTCAAAAATAAAATCGGATTAAGGAACGAATGGCATATCGGTATAAATAGGTGCATAAGTGAAGGTATCTTTTGGTTTGAACCTTTACTTTAGTGTATATGTATCAAAGTTATGCCGGTACTTAGTGACCCATTAGTCTTGAACTAAGGACCTTATATGACTCACTTAGGACACATAACACACATCTATTCATATATAGCGGAGATCTTTAAGTTCGCACATTTTGGCCTTGTGCGTATCCTTATTTCATGAGTATTCTAGAGAACGATCCCAATCTCTTCAAAAGCGGCCTCACTTCTCTACTCATATAGGTAGATCTATCAAAGATAGTGCTTCATCTCGTGAAAATCGCTTATAGATCTATTAAGAGTTAGTACTCGACCTCTTATGAAATGCGAGAAACCAAACACTAGACTTTTAGGAATGAGACTCAAATTTTCTTTTTCTAGTGTATATTTCGGTCACATACTTGACTTGTTTGTCCCTTTGAACCTAGCCTATATTTCAAAACATAGGTAGGGTTGCCATCAAGAGTGAAAGTTACATCTTTATGGATCTTAGTCCCATTCCTTTAGTGGTTCTTCTTATCGATCTCTTGATAAACCTTTTGTCAGGATCTGCTAAGTTCGGGATGGATTTAACATATTCCACTTGTGATTACTCCATCTCTCGAGCAATCCTTTAACAAAGTTATGCCTTAGACCTACATTTCTAGACTTACCATTATAAGTCTTACTCACGATACGACAAAGTAGCGACTATCACAAAAGATAGATATGGCGGGGAGTAGGTTTCGGCCAATACGGGATTTCCAACAGGTAGGTATCTTAGCCATTCACCTTCTTTACAAGCGGCACCAAGTGCAATAAACTCACTTTCCATTGTAGAGTGAGATATGCACGTTGTTTCTTAGATGCCCATGATATTGCTCCTCCTCCAAGAGTGAATATCCAGCCACTTGTAGATTTTGATTCTATGCTATCTGCATTCCAGCTTGCATCGGCTGAACCCTTCAAGTACAACGGGATATGATTTATAATGCAATCCATAGTCTATGGTTCCTCTTAGATACTTTAAAACTCTCGAAATCGCATTCCGTGTGTACTTGTCTGGATTCTTGGTATACACACTTAGCATTCCTACTTGTGAATGCTATATCGGGTCTAGTGCAATTCATTGCATACATTAAACTCCCAATAACTTTCGCATATTCTTGTTGTGCTTTACTTCTACAAGTATTTTTTAACCAATTTAATACTTGGATCAAATGGGGTTGAAACCGGTTTAATATCATAATGATTAAACTTCTTTAACACTTTCTCTAGGTAATGAGATTGTGTTAAGGCTATTCCATCATTAAGATTATAAATCTTAATACCTAATATTACATCAGCTTTACCCATATCCTTCATGTCGAAGTTGGTACTTAGAAACTTTTTAGTTTCTTTCACACAGTCCTCATTTGGTCCAAATATTAACATATCATCTACGTATAGGCAGATAATGATTTGACCTTTAATATATATGCACTTATCTGCTTGGTTTACTCTAAAACCATTAGATTGTACTACTTGATCAAACTTCTCATGCCATTGTTTAGGTGCTTGCTTGAGCCCATAGAGAGATTTGACTAGTTTACACACTTTCTTCTCTTGCCCAGGTTGAACAAACCCTTCAGGTTGTTCCATATAGACTTCCTCATCTAGATCACCATTTAAAAATGCCGTTTTGACATCCATTTGATGGATTACTAGGTGGTGAATTGCTGCAAGAGCAATTAAAGTCCTAATGGAAGATATTCGAGCAACAGGAGCATATGTATCGAAAAAATCGATACCTTCCTTTTGTCTAAATCCTTTGGCTACCAATCGAGCTTTAAACTTATTTATGGTTCCATCAGGATTGAACTTTCTTTTAAAAATCCACTTACATCCTATAGGCTTTGAACTGGTGGAAGATCACCAAACACCATGTGTTATTAGAGACTATGGAATCCATTTCATCGTTGATGGCTTCCCTCAAAACGTACATCAGGAGATGAGAGAACTTCACTAAGTGTTGATGGATCACTTTCAATACTTAGCGGTAGAGTAATCTCTTTTCTTATTTCATTTCTATCTCCTTCTATAAGGAACATATAGAAATCGGGCCAAAAAGATGTTTCTTTTCTTGCCCTTTTCGATCTCCTTGGTTCATTTCCTTCTGGATGAGTTTTAGATTTATCATGAAAGTTATTATGCTCTTCGTTCATTGGTTCTATTATATTTTCATCAACTTGTCTTTTTGTATGATTATTCATATAGTATTTGTATACTATATTTTCAAAAAAATATAGCATCCTAGACTCTATAATCATGTTTTTGTCAACAAAAAGAAGTTTGTTCTAGAACCGAGGAATCTATATACGGGACTATGAATCCCATAACCCACAAAAGCACACTTTGATTCCTCTAGGACCTAACTTTACTCTCTTAGAATCAATAATCCACGACTTCTGCTATACTTCCCCACACTTTGAAGTAATGAAGATATGGTTTCTTCTTTTTCCATAATTCATATGGGAGATATCCAATTTTTTGTGTGGGATGGCATTTAGAATACGGTTTTTGCATTAACAATGCTTCCCCCACAAATTTAGTGGTAATCGAGAATTTAATATCATACTGATTGATCATCTCAACTAATGTCCTATTTTTGCGTTCATTGAGCCATTTCTTTGAGGTGTGTAAGGTGCTTAAATTCATGGATTATACCATTTGATTCACAAGTCGTTGAATTCATTAGAAGAGTACTCACCCCCTCTATCACTTCTAGAGGCTTTAATCCTTACATTTAGCGATTTTCCACTTGGCCTTATAAAGCTTAAACTTTTCAAAGGCTTCATCTTAGATTTTATCAAGTATACATAGGAAAATCTAGTGAAGTCATCGATAAATGTGATAAAATACCTTTTTCCTCCACGAGTTAAGGTATTATTTAAATCACAAATATCGGAATGAATTAGCTCCAAGGGTTGTGATTTTCTCGTGCACCGGTCCCAAATGGTTTTGGTTATTTTAGAATGGGCACACACATCACATTTCCCTTCTTGTTGTATTTCATATTTTGGTATAAGTCCCAGGATCATCATTCTTTTCATTGAATGATAATTAACATGACCTAGTCTAGCATGCCATAAAGATACAGAATCCACTATATAAACGGAAACATCATCATTATTATTATTAATATTTAGTTTAATCATACCATTACATGAATATCCTTTGCCTAACAAACATACCATTCTTGGTGATAACCAACTTATCGACTCAATCACCATTTTGAATCCTCTCTTATTGAGAAGATCGCACGACACTAGATTTTTAGACATGTCGGTACATGTGAATACATTTGTTAGTGTCAGGTCTTTTGCACGATGCCTGAAGGCTTCGAAGCTTCAGTTGTTCCTTTTCCAACAACGTTACGCCTGCTCGAACGTTATTACCCATCTTCACTTCTTGTCCCCAGTTGTAATACCTTCATAGGTCTTGAAGATGTTTCGGTCCTTCGATATGTGAATGGTTGCACCAAGATGTCTAGCCACCATCCACCATCGGATATTACTTGTGTTAACTTCGGTAACCATTGCTACAAGTTGGTCTTACGCATGTTAGCTTTGAGCTTTGATTGCTTCTTCTGTGTCGACATTCCTTTATGTAGTGTCCAGGCTTATTGCAGAAGTGACACTTGCCCTTTTTCTTTCCTTTTTTCTTAAACTCCGTATCTTTCTTTGGGGAATAGATTTGGAGTTCTGCATTTTTGGCTTGTCATCTTCTACTATATTTGCTTTGGAATGATTTTCCGAAGCACTTTCTTTCTTGTCTCGGTTTACGGACTCTTCTTCTATCTGAAGATGTCGTTGGCGCTTGAAGAGTGTACTTCCTTTCATCATGTTTCAATTTCTTTTTATAATCAAACCATGATGAGGGTAATTTTGCAATTACAACACCGACTAGAATTCTTCAGGAAGATCTATACCACCAATCTTCAATTCATCAACCAAGTTCTGTGAGTTCGGTTACTTGGGAAAGAATTGGTGATCATTTTTAAACTTGAAGTGGACATAATTGTCGATCAAATTTCGAGTCTGATCTCTTGATTTTATATTTTTGATCTAATTTTGTCCACAGATCTTTAAGCGAGGGATATTTTACTAAAGTATGAGTTATAGATGGAATTAGAGAGGCGTTTAAGATATGACCTTTGCATAGAAAATCGTCCTCCTTCCTTTTCTTCCGGTTACGCCTTCACTTGATCTGAGTCATCGTCGGTTGGCTCGGTCGGAGAAAAGCGGTCATCATCTAGGATATAAGATAACTTCGAGTTGTCAAAAGAAAAGCATCTTCTCGCGCCATCTTGAGAAGAATTGGCCGTCAAAGCGATCGATCATTACAAAGTCTTGGTTCATGACTTGAATGGAATGAATTGCCTCCATTGTGAAAAGAGTTAAAGATCTGTCTTGAATGTTAGATAATAGTAATACACAACGGAGGATAGAAAGCGATAACGAAACGATCAGATCTATCGAGGTTCAAGGCTCGACTTCTATAATCAATTTCTCAAAAGCAGTTTAACTTTGCCCTTTTGGAATTTCCGGCAAGTGCAAACAAGGAAATCAGCAAATTGTCTTCGAGATACAATGAACACTCAATCAGATTTTCAACACGAAAATTTGCACATTTAAGTGTTGAACGGATCTCTAGTTTTGACACCGATATGCCTTAAGGCGTTCGGAAAAAACTTCGATGAAGAGATTAAATCGAGAGTAATTGCACGAAAGATGATATAATCTTAATGATTTTTTGAGTATCTTCTTACGGATTATAAGATCCAGGATTTATATCAATTGAAAGGTTATGGATTTCATCACGAAGAGGTGTTAAAGTGCCTCTTCAAGAAATCCATACCCATTCTGACAAATAATTGCCTTCATGAAAGGACATGACTCTTTGTCCTGCTGGCGATTATTACGTACCCATTGCATTGACAACAGTTATCCAACAGGAAAAACTGTATCCACATAAGCGACACGTGGCATAAGTGCCACATGTACAATCATGTCACAATTTCTCTCAATTAATAAAAAAAATAAAACATCGGTACCATGGCCCAAAAATTTGAACCGAGTGCCAAAAGACTAAGGCTTTCTTAGCTCTCCTTTGCGACGATGCGAACGTGCGAAGTGCTAAGTGCGCTAATAAAAGCGCCAAAAAGCGCCCAAGCGTGCTTCACATGTCCTTCATGTACCACGCCAAGACCGTACGTGCTTCTCGCATACCAGATCCACGAGAGATTTGAACCACGGTTGCATAAGCAAAACTCCTTCTCTACCCATTTGCGGCTTATACACACTATTTATGGAAAGTTTAAATAATTAATATATTTATTTACTTTCTAAAAATAATTTTTTATTTTTTGAAATTTATTTTT